>CAMZMU010000108.1:28630079-29268720 GCA_947311845.1 Poa pratensis | reverse complement strand
TCCAAGAGAAGAAGCATCAACATCATAACTTGCTCTAACAATAGAGTCAAAAGGTAACTTCATTCTCTTCCTAGGGAAGTGTTCCATACCTTTCTTGAGAGGAAATTGGTACCTTATATTACCTTCTTTCATATCAATGATGGCACCAACAGTTCGAAGAAAAGGTCTTCCCAAAACAATAGGACAAGATGCATTGCATTCAATATCCATAACAATAAAATCAACGGGGACAAGGTTATCTTTTATGTAATAAAAACATCATTAACTCGCCCCAAAGGTTTCTTCATAGCATTATCAGCGAGAAAAACATCCAAATAACAATGTTCCAAAGGTGGCAAATCAAGAATATCATAAAGCTTCTTGGGCAAAACTGAAACACTTGCACCAAGATCACACAAGGCATTGCAATAAAATCATTCACCTTTACCTTAATGATGGGTTCCCAACCATCTTCTAATTTCCTAGGAATAGAAGCTTTAAGTTTCAACTTCTCCTCCCTAGCTTGCAAAAGAGCATTTGTAATATGCTTTGTAAAAGCCAAATTAATAGTGCTAGCATTGGGACTTCTAGCTAATTTTTGCAAGAACATAATAACTTCAGAGATGTTACAATCATCAAAATCAAAATCATTATTGTCAATGGTGGTGGAACCATTGTCTCCAATAGTTTGAAAAATTTCAGCACTTTTATCAGAAAAAGTTTCAGCAGTTTTAGGCAATTTCAAACGCTTAGCAGAAGTAGTAGAGACATTACAACACCAATAACATTACCATCAATAGTAGGAGGTTACTAGCATGTGAAACATTAGCATTACTAGTGGTGGTGATAGTACAAACTCTAACTATACTATTCTCTTTTTCAAGTTCTTCCTCTTTTTCCCACCTAGCATGCAATTCAGCCAACATCCTAATATTATTATCAATTCGAACTTGGATGGCATTTGCTGTAGCAAATGACTTAATATCTTTAACTTCATTAGGCATAACTTTCAGTTTTAGAATTTCAACATCATGAGCAAGACTATCAACTTTAGAGACAAGATCATCAATTTTTTCAAACTTTTCCTCAACAGTTTTATTGAAAGCTTTTTGTGTGCTAATAAATTCTTTAAGCATAGCTTCAAGATCAGAGGACACACTTCTATTGTTGCTGTAGGAATTACCATAAGAATTGCCATAACCATTTGAAGGATAAGGCTTATAATTGTTGCTACCAAAATTATTCCTATAAGCATTGTTGTTGAAGTTGTTGTTTTTAATGAAGTTTACATCAACATGCTCTTCTTGAGCAACCAATGAAGCTAAAGGAATATTATTAGGATCAACATGAGATCTACCATTCACAAGCATAGACATAATAGCATCAATCTTATCACTCAAAGAGGAGGTTTCTTCAACAGAATTTACCTTCTTACCTTGAGGAGCTCTTTCGGTGTGCCATTCGGAATAGTTGATCATCATATCATCAAGTAGCTTTGTTGCTGCACCTAAAGTGATGGACATAAAGGTTCCTCCAGAGGCTGAATCCAATAAGTTCCTTGAGGAAAAATTTAATCCTGCATAAAAGGTTTGGATGATCATCCAAGTAGTCAGTCCATGAGTGGGACAATTCTTCACCAAAGATTTCATTCTTTCCCAAGCTTGAGCAACATGTTCATTATCAAGTTGTTTAAAATTCATAATGCTACTTCTCAAGGATATAATCTTAGCAGGAGGATAATATTTCCCTATGAAAGCATCTTTGCATTTTGTCCAAGAATTAATACTATTTCTAGGCAAAGAAAGCAACCATTCTTTAGCTCTTCCTCTCAAGGAGAAAGGAAAAAGTTTCAGTTTTATAATATCCCCATCCATATCCTTATACTTTTGCATTTCACAAAGTTCAACAAAGTTATTAAGATGGGCAGCAGCATCATCAGTACTAACACCAGAAAATTGCTCTTTCATAACAAGATTTAATAGAGCAGGTTTAATTTCATAAAATTCTGCTGTAGAAGCAGGTGGAGCAATAGGAGTGCATATGAAATCATTGTTGTTTGTGCTAGTGAAGTCACACAACTTAGTGTTCTCAGGAGTACTCATTTTGAAAAACAAAATCAAACTGAATTAAACAAGTAACTAATTTTTTGTGTTTTTGATAAAGAGAGCAAACAAAATAAAATAAAAATAAACTAAGCAAGACAAATAACAAAGTAAAGAAATTGGGTGTGAGAGACTCCCCATACAGAAGCAATTCTGTTTTCCCCGACAACGGCGCCAGAAAACGTGTTGGTGGCTCTAGGTCAATAGTGCCAGAAACAATGCTTGTACGTCACACGTCAGTTGGGAACCCCAAGAGGAAGGTATGATGAGTGCAGCAGTAAGTTTTCCCTCGGTATGAAACCAAGTTTTAATCGGACCAGTAGGAAAACGAGTTTGCTTCGAAGGTGTTGGTGAAGGAGTGTAGTGCGGCGCAACACCAGGGATTCCGGTGCCAACGTGGAACCTGCACAACACAACCAAATTACTTTGCCCCAACTTAACAGTGAGGTTGTCAATCTCACCGGCTTGCTGAAAACAAAGGGTTAAACGTATCGAATGGAAAATGATGTTTGTTTGCATAAAACAGTAGAGAACAATGATTGTAGTAGATTGTATTTCAGATGTAAAAGAATGGACCGGGGTCCACAGTTCACTAGTGGTGTCTCTCCAATAAGATAACTAACATGCTGGGTAAACAAATTACAGCTGGGCAATTGACAATTGATAGGTGCATATAACATGCATGTGTGCGCTGTGGTGTCTACTATGAGATTCATTTGGGCATTACGACAAAGTACATAGACCGCTATCCAGCATGCATCTATGCCTAAATAGTCCACTTTCCGGTTAACATCCGTACCCCTTCCAGTATTAAGTTGCAAGCAACAGACAATTGCATTAAGTAATATGCGTAATGTAAACAATACATTCATCCTTGAATAAAGCATTGCTGTTTTACCCCTAGTGGCAACAACACATCTACAACCTTAGAACTTGCTGTCACTATCCCAGGTTAAATAGAGGTTGAACCCAACTATCATGCATAAATACCCCCTCTTGGAGTCACAAGTATTCACGTGGCCAAGGCTTCAACAAGTAACGGAGAGCATGCAAGATCACAAATGACATAGACATGATAATATAATATTCAGCTGCACATAGGTATCAATATAAGTCAGATCCCAGCAAACACAACATGTAGCATTACAATAAGATGATCTTGATCATGATAGGCAGCTCACAAGATCTAAACATGATGGCACAAGTGGAGAAGACAACCATCTAGCTACTGCTATGGACCCATAGTCCAAGGATGAACTACTCACGCATCACTCCGGAGGCGGGCATGGCGATGTAGAGCCCTCCGGTGATGATTCCCCTCTCCGGCAGGGTGCCGGAAAGAGCTTCAGAAACCCCCCGAGTTAGGGTTGACGACGACGGCGGCAGCGAATATGTTCTGGATGAAAGGCTCGGTGTTTTAGGGTTTTCGCGTCTCGGGGAATAAATAGGCGAAGGGGCGATGTCGGCGGAGCCCCGAGGGGCACAAACCACAGGCAGGCGCGGCTGGGCCCACTGCCGCGCCACCTGGTGGTTTGGCCACCTCGTGGCTCTCCTTCGTCTCTCCTTCGGACTCCGTGATGGTGCTGGAAAAATAGGGACGTGGCCTTTTGTTTCGTGCAATTCCGAGAATATTTCCAGAAGTAACTTTCTGAAACCAAAAACAGCAAAAAACAGGGAACTGGCACTGTGGCATCTTGTTAATAGGTTAGTCCCAGAAAATGCATAAAAGTGATACGAAGTGTATATAAAACATGTAGCAAATGGTATAATATAAGCATGGAACAACAGAAATTATGGATACGTTGTAGGGACGGTGGCGGCCTCAGCCTGGAGCGCGGCGAGCGCGCGCGGAGGCGGCGGACGAGGCGCTGAGGTCGTCCCACTTGCGACCTACGTGAATGGCGGCGAAGTACGCGTCGAGCGCACCAGCCCAGCCACGTGCCTCCTGCGCCTGCCCTTCCTGCCGCCGTCGCTCGCGGGAGGCACAGGCCGTCGCGCACGGTGACGACCGAGGAGGGCCGGCGATGCCCGGCCCACCACCTCTATTCCACCGCGGCCTGAGGCTGTCGCGGCCGGCGATGTCTGAGGCGCATCCGTGTTTGCGTCCGTGGGGCTGGGATTGGATGGGGATAAGGTTTGGTTTTTGTTTTTATATTGAGATGGGATAAGGTTTGGATGGATCTGGTGGGTTCTCCCGTCCGTGCATGTTTGGTGTGTTTGTTTGGTCGTTGGAGAATCGTTGGATGTCGATGGACAGTTGTGATCGGGCTGCCATGTCAGCGATCCATGAGCTGTTATCCCATTGGTCCAGAAGATGTTATTGGTATTTTCTTTTCTTCTTTTCTTCTTTCCTTTTGATTATGTAGCAGTGACTATTGCATATAATATTTATATTTGGGTATAATACATTGAATATGGCCTATTTTGTGTGAAAGTTGGATGGGTACCATTTTGCACCATATTGTTGTACTTGCTTCACAAATAATGTCATTTTTGACAATTAAAAAATAAAAATGATATTTATAAACATAATTTGAAAAAACTCTGTTCTGCAACATTGTTTGTCATTACAAGACACACCTATGTGTCAAATATGGGCACATTATCACAAACTATGGCACGGGATGATCATATCTAGGTCATTTGAATCGAAACTAATACATGTTTATAGATAATTGACCTTTTGGTGAAGAATTCTTTGAAACTTTGTCAAAATTCAAGTTTATCATTTTTCCTAGCAACTAGTACACATATTAGGACTCCATGCCAAAGGATTTCACTTTTTGAGTATTTTTCACATTCTTTGATTTTTTTGAAAAAACTATCAAAATGACCGCCATGCATATTCATTGAAAGGGGTCACATTTTTCAAAATTATCGACGGTTCTGTGAAATAGTCACTACTTGTGTACCTTAAAATGATTTTTAAAAAATAGAGCAAACTATCACACACTTGTAGTTCAAAATTGAATTACTTTCGAAAAATAGTCATAAAGATCAATTAAATAGGCGAAATTAGGTAGAAACCGAGAAAATTCCTAATATTTCTAGATTATCCATCAAATATGGCATATTTTGTGTGAAAATTAGATGGGTGTCATTTTGCACCATATTTGTTGTACTTGTTTCACAAATAATATCATTTTTGACAATTAAAAAATGAAAAATGATATTTATAAAACTAATTTGAAAAAATTCAGTTCTGCAACATTGTTTGTCATAACAATATACACATATGTGTCCAATATGGGCATATTATCACAAACTATGGCACGGGGATGACCATATCTAGGTCATTTGACTCGAAACTTATACATGTTTATAGATGATTGACCTTTTGGTGATGAAGTTCTTTGGAAACTTTGTCAAAACTCAAGTTTATCATTTTTCCTAGCAACTAGTACACAATTAGGACTCCATGCCAAAGGGTTTCACTTTTTTGAGTATTTTTCACATTCTTTGATTTTTTTGAAAAAACTATCAAAATGACCGCCATGCATATTCATTGAAAGGGGTCACATTTTTCAAAATTATCGACGGTTCTGTGAAATAGTCACTACTTGTGTACCTTAAAATGATTTTTTTAAAAAATTAGAGCAAACTATCACACACTTGTAGTTCAAAATTGAATTACTTTCGGAAAATAGGCATAAAGTCATTTAAATAGGCGAAATTAGGTAGAAACCGAGAAAATTCCTAATATTTCCAGATTATCCATCAAATATGGTCTACTTGTGTGGAAATTAGATGGGTGCCATTTTCCACCATATTTGTTGTACTTGTTTCACAAAAATGTCATTTTTGACAATTAAAAAATGAAATTATAAAACTAATTTGAAAAAACTCATTTTTGCAACATTGTTTGTCATAACAATACACACATAGGTGTCAAATATGGGCACACTATCAAACTATGGCACGGGGATGACCATATCTAGGTCATTTGACTCGAAACTTATACATGTTTATAGATGATTACCTTTTGGTGAAGAAGTTCTTTGGAAACTTTGTCAAAACTCAAGTTTATCATTTTTTTCTAACAACTAGTACACATATTAGGACTCCATGCCAAAGGATTTCACTTTTTTATATTTTCACATTCTTTGATTTTTTTGAAAAAAACTATCAAAATGACCGCCATGCATATTCATTGAAAGGGGTCACATTTTTCAAAATTATCGACGGTTCTGTGAAATAGTCACTACTTGTGTACCTTAAAATGATTTTTTTTAAAAAATTAGAGCAAACTATCACACACTTGTAGTTCAAAATTGAATTACTTTCGGAAAATAGTCATAAAGTCATTTAAATAGGCGAAATTAGGTAGAAACCGAGAAAATTCCTAATATTTCCAGATTATCCATCAAATATGGTCTACTTTGTGTGGAAATTAGATGTGTGCCATTTTCCACCATATTTGTTGTACTTCCTTCACAAAAATGTCATTTTTGACAATAAAAAAAATGAAAAATGATATTTATGAAACTAATTTGAAAAAACTCAGTTCTGCAATATTGTTTGTAATAACAAGACACACATATGTGTCAAATATGAGCACATTATCACAAACTATGGCACGGGGATGACCATATCAAGGTCATTTGACTCGAAACTTATATATGTTTATAGATGATTGACCTTTTTGTGAAGAAGTTCTTTGGAACTTTGTCAAAACTCAAGTTTATTATTTTTCCTAACAACTAGTACACATAAAAGGACTCCATGCCAAAGGATTTCACTTTTTGAGTTTTTTTCACTTTCATTTATTTTTTTTGAAAAAAATGGTCAAAATGGACCCCGTGTCATAATTTGTGATAAAGTGTTCATATTTAACACATAGGTATGTCTTGGTATGAGAAAATTGTTGCCAAAAATATTTAAAAAAATATTATTATAAATATCATTTTCTATTTTTTTAAGTGCCAAAAATGACTTTTTTATTAAGCAAGTACCACAAATATGTCGCAAAAAGTCATATACATGAAGAAAAAGATGATATGGATGTCATATTTGGATTCCTCTAATTTTTCTAATCGATTTAGACATTTTATTTGTTAAATTTCGATTTATAGATCAAAAGATATGAATTATTCCATATTAGATGAAAAATAGGGAAAAAGCTAAGCCTACGGCCTACCTATGCCGATGGCTCCTATGCCGACGGCTTTGTGGACGGGCTGGCCTCGTCGAGACCTACGCCGACGGCCCCGATAAAAAGCCGTCGGCATAGATCACCATTCCTGTAGTGTTATAAGTTAATTACTTTTTAAATAACGAGATATTTTTATACTTCCAAGAGTAATGTGGTCTTTTTTCATCCTGCTATTTAAAGATGAATTCTATAATTTCATCATTTTCTACATCTATGTTTACAAGTATCACCATTAAGATATGTTTACATAATATTGACTTTTTATGATTCATGATTTGTAGATTGTACTTGGCTGATAACAAGTACCAAACAATAAAAACACCATCAAACATAGATGATTGTTGCGCACCACAATATCGTCTAGGGAATGTAAAAAATGGAGTGTACTTTGCAGCTATTTTTGAGTCGCATGAAGATCTTAAAGTTTGGATCCTAGAGGAATGGTGAATGGTGTCGTTGTGAATTTGATGGGGCATGGAATTTAGATGATGGCATCGATGATTTTTCCAGCGACAAAGAAGACAAAAACTGAGTTAATTGGGGCAAATATTGAATGGAACTCGGAAGATGATGATGTTCTCTCTATTGTAGACGGAGAAAAGACTTCCTCTGTTGGATACTATCTCATTCTTTATTTCATCCTTACAAGGAGGTTGTCTTTTTAGCACAATATTCGAAAAGGGGAGTTGCCTACCATTTCAATACCTCAAAGGCTCAATACTTGGGTACATTAAGTGATTGGCCTACGGAGAGTATTGTAAAGTCATTTGTGTATACGCCATGCATGATTGGAGAACTTCCTGAAAGTAGTTCCAATATTCCACTCAACGATTAAGTGGTTTGCCAGAAGTTTAGCAATGGAAACACATTCAAATGTGCTTACATTCGAGGGTTTCCCCCCTCCAGTTTTCAATGTAACATAGAGAAAGAATATCAACAGGTCAGGTGACTATGAGGCACATATATATACAAAGACACATATTGTTTCTGGTATCAAATGACTAGTGCAAGTTATTTTGCGGTTGTCATTTAATTACGAATTATAGCTGGAGTCATATAGCTCAAAGTTTTTTTTAAAGCGTTTTGTATGGTTTTTTAATCTGGTTTTTTTAATTAACTGGATCAATTCTATTCTTCTATAATGCAATGCGGGAATACCCCGCCCTAGTTCGTCAAAAAGATGTCGAGAAGATTTGTTGGTGAAAGGAACTTCGAGTTGGGAACCCTAAGCATGTCTGTGTGCCCCTTCATTTTGAGCTAGAGACGTTGATGTCTGGCTGAACTGGGTTTAGCGGCCCCAGTATGCTCTCTTGTTAGATACCACCTCTACTTTAACAGTCAGATATGATACTATCTGAAGAAGCCAGGCGGCCCGCAGGCGAGGTGGCGACGGACGGCTGCTTCTGACGGAACAATGGCAGGCGAGGTGGCGACGGACGGCTGCTTCTGACGGAACAATGGTGGTTTGTGGTTCTGCTTGGTCCCCAGTGTCTTGCTTGTCGAGCATGCTCTGAAGGTACGAGATTCCTAGTGCCGCTTTGGTGCCCTGGGAATTCGTCTAGAGTTTCTTTTTAAAATTTTATCTAGTCTTTCAAAAAAAAATCAGACAAAAAATAATTCTACAGCCTGCTCGGTTTTGGAGGACCTTTTGATCCAGTGCAGCAATCTCATTTTCTGTTATAGGATGTGGCGATTATATTCCATTTCAGATTTAGCTACTCCTTGCAGAACCCCATGGTTCATTATAAAATCTACAATATTCCTGTCGATCTCCCGTTTTATGATTTTTGCATAGCCATCAGAGTACCACATTGGGGATCGTATAAGAGGATGGATAGTTAACCTGGGCATCTGGTGGGACATTACTCGGAGATCACCAAAGGTAGAGGTTTCGTAAAAGAAGGTGGTAAGAGTCGGCATATTTTGCTCCCTTCTATTCGGTACTTCGCCCATTTCATTAGTAAGTGTGTTTTAGCTAGGAAAAATGCTAATAAGCTTTCTGTGTATGATTTGTCATTTCTTTCTGCTGCTTTGAGAAACGATAAGACTTATAACCTGGGCCCTAGGTAGACGTGCAACCAAAAATTGGTGGCAATCTTCAACATCATGCATGATGGTCTCTGCAAGGAGCGCTAGCTGTGTTTGGTTTAACCGTACCCTTCCAGCTGCCTTCCGGGAAGTAGCAATCCATATCTGAAACTCTAGATAGCTATTACTAGGAAAAATCGACATGAAACAAGATGACAAGCTAGCACAAATATATGAGTAGATGATGGCAATATATACCACAATACTTTTTATACATCTACCTCAGAATATATGAGGTGCAAACCATTTCAACCAGTAATTAATGGTTCTTGTTTCATCAACCGGACACAAATTAGGCTCAACTCAGGGCCGTACATTCATCAATCACACTCCGGCAAGGTTGGTGACACACACGTACGGCCACAAACAACCTTTTTTTATTACAAACTAGCAATAAAAAAACACGACTGGAAAAGCCAGCTCCATCGGTCGAGAACACCACACCACACCAAGCTGGAGAGACCAAGCAATCCAATCCAGTGCTGCTTGATCGCACACCAATCCAAGCATACATATACATATCCTGTACTAACGGAAATGCTATGGATGAATCGTGTAGTACTCAAATGTATGAGTAAATTTAGTGTGTCAAATGATGACCAAGACTTGGCAAAACGAATATATGGGATGTTACCAGCTAGCTAAATCAACGCAAACGTTTTAACTTTAAACCCGTGTGTAGGAGTAATACTGTAATGTCGAACAATAAATAGCTAGTCTAGTCCAGAGAGTAATTCGACCGGTTGAAACACCAGTGTATGTAATTCACAAAGCAAAAAAGATACTCCCTCCGTCCCAGTTTATAAGTCTCACTAGTAAAAAAATCACCTTTCGTGCAGAGCCGAACAAGCCATTAATCCTGGTTCAGTTAAAAACCGTGACCAATGCCTGGCACTGGTCCCGGTTCGAGTTGCCAGGGCATTGGTCCCGGTTCGGTTGGGGGCATTGGTCCCGGATCGTGGCACGAACCGGGACCAAAGCTCCAGAGCCGGACACGTGGCGTGCCGTGGAGCTTTGGTCCCGGTTCGTGTCTCGAACCGGGACTAATACCCCTCCCCTGCCTATATATAACCCACCCCCTCTTCTCTCCTCTGTTTTTTTTTTTGGATCGGTGGGAAGTGGGTGCTAGTTTTTTTCCTTTGCCACGCACAAGATGTGTTCGATGAAATGCCTGACCCACACCGAGGTTAGCAACTTTATCCTTTTCATCTGTAATTGATACATAAATATTGCATGTGTCGATGTACGGTGGTCATTTCACTATTCAAGATGTTATTGTAATGGTATTTGATAAACTTAATTATATGATGCAGATGGATGCACGGATGCGATGGATGTACGGCGAACGACGTAGTTCCGAGTTTATTGCAGGCCTGCATAAATTTATCGAAGTGGCTGAGGCAAACAAAGTGGATAATTTTATGACTTGTCCATGTGAGAAGTGTCGGAACGTCAGGGAATACTCTAACCCGAAAACCATTCAAGACCACGTGCTTCGGAGAGCTTTCATGCCCAGCTATAATTGTTGGACCAAGCACGGAGAAAGAGGGGTTAGGATGGAAGACAATGAAGAAGAGGAGGATGATGACAACTATCCTATGTTCCTTGAGGAATGCGGTGATACTGTAATGGAAGACGTTGAAGAAGAAGGAGGTGAACATCGGGCATCAGATGAGCCCGCTGATGGTCTTGGTGGGGTCATTTCTGATGCAAAGCGAGAATGCGATATAGAAAAGGAGAAGCTAAAGTTGGAGGCCATGCTAGAGGATCACAAAAAGTTGCTGTACCCAAATTGTGAAATGGCAGGACAAAGCTCGGTACCACACTGGAACTGCTGAAATGGAAGGCAGAGACTGGTTGTTCTGACAAGTGATTTGAGAAGTTACTGAAAATAATGAAGCCGAAACTTCTAAAGGATAACGAATTGCCCAAAACTACATACGAAGCAAAGAAGGCTATATGTCCTCTAGGATTAGATGTGCAGAAGATACATGCATGCATTAATGACTGCATCCTGTACCGTGGTGAGGAGTACGAGCATATGGATAAATGCCCGGTATGCAATGCACTGCGGTACAAGATCAGACAAGATGACCCTGGTGATGTTGAGGGCGATGACGAGCCCCCCCGGAAGAGGGTTCCTGCTAAGGTGATGTGGTATGCTCCTATAATACCACGGTTGAAACGTCTGTTCAGAAACAAAGAGCATGCCAGGTTGTTGCGATGGCACAAATAAGAGCGTAAGAAAGACGGGAAGTTGAGACACCCCGCCGATGGGTCCCAGTGGAGAAAAATCGACAGAGAGTTCCCGACATTTTCAGATGACGCAAGGAACTTAAGATTTGGTCTAAGTACAGATGGCTTTAATCCTTTTGGGGAGCAGAGCTCCAGTCATAGCACTTGGCCCGTGACTCTATGTATCTACAACCTTCCTCCTGGTTGTGCATGAAGCGGAAGTTCATTATGATGCCAGTGCTCATCCAAGACCCGAAGCAACCCGGCAACGACATTGATGTGTACCTAAGGCCATTAGTTGATGAACTTTTGCAGTTGTGGTCCGAACCAGGTGTACGTGTGTGGGATGAGCACAAACAACAGGAATTTGACCTACGAGCGTTGTTGTTTGTAACCATCAATGATTGGCCCGCTCTTAGTAACATTTCAGGGCAGTCAAACAAGGGATACAATGCATGCACGCACTGTTTAGATAAGACTGAAAGTATACATTTGGGAAACAAGAACGTGTACCTGGGGCATCGTCGATTTCTTCCGAACAGTCATGCCGTAAGAAAGAAAGGCAAGCATTTCAACGGTGAGGCAGATCGCCGGAAGAAGCCTAACCTCCCTGATGGTGATGTTATATATGACATGGTCAAAGATTTAGAAGTAATCTTTGGAAAGGGTCCTGGCAGTCTATCTGTTTCGAATGACGCGTACAACCACGTACCCATATGGAAGAAGAAATCTATATTTTGGGAGCTACCCTATTGGAAAGTCCTAGAGGTCCGGTCTTCAATCGACGTGATGCACGTGACGAAGAATCTTTGCGTGAACCTGCTAGGCTTCCTGGGCATGTATGGGAAGACAAAAGATACACCAGAAGCACGGGAGGACCAGCAACGTATGAAAGACACATACAACAAGCTGACGGATAAAGGGCGTCAATACTTAAGCAGCTACGCTCTTACCAAAGCAGAGAAGGAAATCTTTTTTGAATGCCTGAGCAGTATCAAGGTCCCGGCTGGCTTCTCGTCAAATATAAAGGGAATAATAAATATGGCAGAGAAAAAATTCCAGAACCTGAAGTCTCATGATTGCGACGTGATTATGACGCAGTTGCTTCCGGTTGCATTGAGGGGGCTTCTACCGGAAAATGTTCGAGTACCCAGTGTGAAGCTATGTGCATTCCTCAATGCAATATCTCAGAAGGTCATCGATCCAGTAACTCTACCAAGTTTACAGAAGGCTGTGGTCCAATGTCTTGTCAGCTTCGAGTTGGTGTTCCCCCATCATTCTTCAATATTATGACGCATCTCCTGGTTCACGTAGTCGACGAGATTGCCATTCTCGGTCCTGTATTTCTACACAATATGTTCCCCTTCGAGAGTTCATGGAGTCTTGAAGAAATATGTTCATAACCGTGCTAGGCCAGAAGGAAGCATCTCAAAGGGCTATGGAACAGAGGAGGTCATTGAGTTCTGTGTTGACTTTATTCCTGAAAAAATGAGTGGGGAATTTGATCAAACACCTAGGTAGGGAGGGAGAGGGCAGCACCTTGGAAAAAACACGCCCAAAACACACGGTTTCCCCATCATACAACCCACCGGTGGCTCGTGAGACGGCAAATCGGCCTTCGATCCAAACAGCGGCAAGACATCTCTGATGATTTGCAACCGTCCGAACAAGTGTTGGGGATGTTGCTAATCATCAGAGCGCCTTTCCGCTGCTTGGATCCGACCGAGGGGAGGGTTCACTTCAGCCTCCGCTCTAGGAACTCCTGCCTCTCAGAAATCTTGCTCTCTACTACCCGTGTACTGCCAAAATGAAGTACAATGAGTAGACACTGAGTGCTGAACATGTCCAGGAGGGGGGCTATATATAGGGTACGTGTGCTTCTTTAGTCCCGGTTGGTAACACCAACCGGTCATGTGGCTCACGAAGTGGTCGTGATACTGCTGATCCAACAGCTCACAATCCCTCAAAAGAAAACACCCCTGATCCAACGTCTCACAAGCGCTTGAAAGAAACACACGATCCGTGTGCTTCTTCCTTATTGGTGGGATTCCCTTTAGTCCCGGGTGGTGGCTCACAAAGTGATATCCAACAGCTCACAAGCCTTCAAAAGAAACACACCCCTGATCCAACGGCTCACAAGCGCCCGAAAGAAACACACGATCCGTGTGCTTCTTCCTTATTGGTGGGATTCTCACTATATATATGTAGTCATGCATGGCCTCCATTGGCATAGCACATCTAAACTCATATCTGCAACCTCATCACTCTCCCATGGTTCCACCGTACCCACTCTAACCTACTCAGAGGCGGAGGCGCTTTGCGCCTCGAACTACCCCTGCCCGCCCGGCTACGACGTCCCCGCCGGCTGGAGGCTGAGCACCGGAGGCGTGCCGGTCCCTCCTATCCCTCAAGGTTTGGCGCGCCGGGCGGTCATCACGAACCACTACTAACTCGAGCTCACTCCGGAGCAGCGGATGGATCCCCGCTGGCATCCCGACTACCGCCCGACTTGGGACGCCTTCTTCATCAATCGGCGTCAGAGGGCGCTCGCCAGGTACGAGGAGGACGGCCCGTCTCCTTCGAACTTCAACGAGGCCGGCCGTCGGCTGTGGTAGAGCGGCCAGACTCTCCAGAGCGTCATGAACTACATCACGGCCGACGATAACCCCCGCCTGCGCTACCCTCGCTTTCAGTCCAGGCGAGCGCCGCCCGACGACAGCGACGACGACGGCGGCGACTACGACGACTACGAGGACGAGTATTATAGGACTAGGCAGGATTATGACTAACCTATGGTTCGTCTATGTACCCAAGATTGTTGTCATTAACTACTTCTGGTCTAGCTAAGACGACGATCGTGTAAAATGTATTCTTTATCTCTGCATTTCCAAGTCTATGAAGAAGTTTTTTGTAAACTATGTCAAAACTCAAGTTTATCATTTATCCTACCAACTAGTACACATGAAAGTACTCCATGCCAAAGGATTTCATTTTTTGAGTATTTTTTCACTTTTTTTGTCTTTTTTTTAAAAATGGTTAAAATGGCCGCCGTTACTATTCATTGTAAGGGGTCGAATTATCCAAAACTATCGACTGTTCTGTGATGTAACCACTACTTGTGCACCTTAAAATCATTTTTGAAAAAAATTCAGAGCAAACTATCACACACTTGTAGTTCAAATTTGAATTACTTTCGAAAAATAGGCATAAAGTCGTTTAAGTAGGCGAAATTAGCTAGAAACCGAGAAAATTACCAATATTTGTGGATTATCCATAAAATATGGTCTACTTTGTGTGATAATTTGATGGGTGCCATTTTGCACCATATTTGTTGTACTTGCTTCACAAAAAATATCATTTTTGACAAACAAAAAACAAAAAACGATATTTAGATAAGTAATTTGAAAACATAGAAAATGATTTTGGATTATTTATTCAAATTTAAACACTTTTCATGTTGAAAGTCTTTTTAGATTCAAAACCATTTGAAATTCATATTCAAACACCTAAATAAGAAAAAAAGGCGGGAAACAACATTTCAGAATTGAAAAGTTCGAAATAATTTAGAAAAAGGACTCTTTGGTCCCGGTTTATACGAAGAACCGGGACCAATGAGTCCATGGACGCGCCACGCGAATCTGGCATTAACTGACCCACCCATTGGTCCCGGTTGCTTCCAAGAATTGAGTGCTGCTATAACTGTCTCTGCCTCTTCTTCTTCTTCTTCTTCTTCTTCCCCATTCCACCCAAAATCGACTAAGGACTCAGCGCGCGACACCGGAACGAAAATCATGTCGTCTGGCTGCCTGACCTCGCCCTCGACGCTCCCTCGACGCCCGCGCCGCCGCGCCCTCGACGCCCGTGCCGCCTGCACGCCCGAGCTCGCCACGCTCACCGCGCTCTCCGTCGTCTACGCTCGCCGGGGAAGGTGAGCCGCGGCCGCACTCGTCCACGCTCTGGCCACGGCGGCGCCGCCCATCTGTGGTCGCCGCCGGCGCGCCCTCGCCCCCTCGCCCTCACGCGCAGATAAAAAAATAAGTTGGGCCGAGCCCATTGGGCTGGAACCCTCTCGGCCATTTTTTTTTCCTTTCTCGAATTAAGGAATTAACAGAAACCTTTTAAATCTGTGCCATGTTTAAAATTCAATACCTTGATATTTATACGTCCAAATAAATTGAATAAAAATTCAATGGATTGCTTAGGGAATTTTTTATCCAACCCAATTGGTTTCATCCTGTTTAGATCAATAACACATGTATAGAAATTAAAGTACCACAGAAGGTTTAAGTAACAAACTTGTTTGTTTCTGATGCTCTAGAACTCCAAATGACTTGAGGTCAATTTTGTTAGCTTAGTAATGAAAAATGTTAGTTATCCCTAGTTTTGAAGAATTATTAGAACAACAGAGGCAAAATAGAAAATCAAATAGTGATGTATCCTTTTCTGTAGTATAATAAATATAGTGGAATAAATAAGCATCCAAATGGACCTAGACCAATTTTGTTGGATCATAAACAATCAATGTTAGTTGTCCCTAAATTAGCATAATTTTGTGACAAACATAACTTGAGTTGTGCATTAAAACTTGTGTGACAAGTTTCTGCCATAATAATCATACATAAATAATGGTTAATTTTGTTAATTAAATTAAGTTGAATCCAATTGTTTTGCCTTGTGAAGGATTTAGGATTATTGTTGTGATGCTTGGTTGGGTAGTGTGGTGATTGTTTGAATAACCTTGCCATTTTTATGGGAAAATATTTTCTTAATTTCAAATGGCTAGGTTTTGAATTGACAAATGTACACAAATGCTTAGGTTTTGCATTCACATATCCGATTCACATTTGTATGCAAAGTTACCCAACTAAAGTTTTGTGCATTGTTCTTAATTTGCAGAAACTATGGAACGAGACGAAAATCAGGAAAACATCCTCGAGGATATAATCCGCGGGCCGGAAGATGTTGCCGATGTCACCTCGCAGTTTTTGAACAACTCCTGTGAGGGAGATGAGTCTCTCAACCGAAGAGACGGCTCCGGTGAGGTAGAACCCGACGGCTGGGGTGAGGGAGAAGTCGGCGAGGGTGAAGCCGACGAGGGAGAAGCCGAAGGCTCCGGTGGAACATTAAATGTTGCAAACTCCGGCGAGGTGCATATACATATATTAATGAAGCCGAAGATTGTATTAATTAAGCCTCTGCTGTCTATATACATATATTAACGCTCTTTCTTCTTTTAGCCCTCCGGATCGAGCAAATCTTCCGTAAGGACAAAACGAGGCCCAGCCAAAAAGTTGGGCAACCTAGAAAGGTACAGGATCAAAAAAGTCGCTGAAGACGGCACACCGACTGCTCCCCCTGATATTAAAAATAAAATGGTAAAGCAATGCGAAGTTCTTGTTAGGGACTACATCCCGATCACCGTTCGAGAATGGCATCAGCCAAAGGAGGGAGGAGTAAGATATGTCGGCGAGGTGGGCAAAGAAAGACTTTGGAGAAAGCTCATGCTTAATTTCACCCTGCCGGCGCCAGAGGTGGATCCAGATGAGGAGGATCCAAATGAGGCAGAAAAGATTGCCCGGCGAAACATGGAGCAAAAAGTCAAGGACTGGGCTCTTAAGAAGATGGCCGAGCTATTCAAGAACTGGAAGAAAAGATTGAACAACGAGTTTGTCGAGAAAAATAAGACTCCGGACTTCGATAAAGGGTATGAGAAGATAAGGGACGACTGGGAAGAATTTGTGGCGTACAAGAATTTGTGTCACAACAGTCCTCTTCACCGCCTCAGCATTCTCCAGCGCAACAGTCCTCTTCACCGCCTCACCAGTCTGCAGCGCAGTCGTCTCCACCGCCGCGTCAGCCGTCTCCGCCGCCGTCTCAGCCGTCTCCGCCCACCGCTGGTACTATGAGGGGTAAGCGATCACCGAAACGTAAAAGGTCGCCCCTCCCACAAGTAAATCATAAGAATCTTCCCATGAGACCTTATGACCGTACGGTGGAGGAAAATGCCGCTGACGTAAATGCCCAACATCAAGAGTGGTTGGCTAGCCTGAAGAAGCCGAAAGCGGCAGAGTTCCCCTCCACCCCAGCAGAAAAAGCCGCCGTCTTCAAAATGCTGAAGACCCTTGAACAACCCCCGCCAAGGCTGACACCAGACTATGACCGTCAGATTCGCAAGTCGGTTCAGGCAAATAAGGAGTGGTCGAAGAGTAGTAGTGCAAGCGGGAAATCAGTTCCCCAGCTCGGAGAACAGAAAAAGCAGTCGTGCCCCCCGCTCAAAGTGTTTTCCAATACCGCCGAGGGGTCGAGCACAGGTGATGTCGCTATCGATCCTGAGTTTGTTGCAATATACGGAGAAGCGGCCGCTGCTCATGGCATGTCTATTCTGGACTACTTAGCGCAATTACAAGAGTTCCAGCAAGTAGCATACCAATACCAGTACGGGAATAGTCTCGTCAAACCTGAGCTAGTCAACGATCTACCTACAAAAATGCGCAGATTGCATAAGTGGTACATGCGAGCCTATGAGGAAGGGGCAAACTGGATCTACGTGGCCTATAGAAACGAGCATTACGGGCATGGAAATGGCGTGGTAATGATTAAATTTCCTGAATTATTTCAGTTATACCAACAAGACGCCATCGACAAATCTATCCTTAGTGCCTATTGTCTGTAAGTATTATTTCTGTAATTAAGTCTCTAGCTAGCTCAGCTCGTTCATTGCATGTATAATCTTACTCATCACTATATTAATTATGCAGAATGAAGATTCTCCAATGCAAAAGAGAACAAATCTATGACATTGGGTTCATTGACCCATACTACATTCATCAAGTATCTCTCAAACGTCATTACAACGACAAAGAGGATAACTTGGTAAGGGCGTTAAGGTTTAACGAAACCAAAAGGGAAATACTATTTCCTTACAACTACGGGTGAGTGTTACTGTCTTGTACACATTCTATTTCGCTTACTCGATGTTAAGTATATAATTGATGACTTATGCGTGCGCAGCTTCCACTTTATTCCGTTAATCATTAAACCTGACAAATGAGTAGTACTTGTCATGGACTCGAAACGTAAACCCCTTGAGGAGTGGGCGGACATGCAGGAATGCCTCCAAGGGTAATTTCAATCATTATGGCACTATATCGGCAACTTTCCGTTCATTTTCTGGTAGTAAGCAATTAATATATAACTCCTTTATTCATTTTTTTTGCCGGACAGGGCTTGGAAACGGTTCACCACCAAGGTTAGGGGTATTTGGGCGCCGAAGCTTACATTTGAATAAATAAGTGTAAGTTATCATGCTTGATTATTATTCCGCGCATCTCTTTGATTTTAGTTTCAATACCATTACCATGCTTGATTATTATTTTGATTGAACTCTGTTCTCGTAAAGTGCTTGAGGCAGGAACATGGGAATAATTTATGTGGATACTACGTTTGCGAGTTCATTCGCCAGACGACCCAAGAGCGATCCAAGAGCCGGTTCTTAGAACAACTTGAAGTACGTAAACAATATTCACAATTTTAGTTTATTGCCATCAATTGTGTTTAGTTTCATTCATATATATTGACCCCTTCTTTAAATTAGATCGAACGGTTGCGGGACGGTCTTCTACCACAAGATCGCGTACGCGCAATTCAAGAGGAAATTGCGGGATTCTTAGATGCAGAGGTCCTAGATTCGAAGGGAGAATACTATGGGCCGGTTAAAATGGGAGTGTAAAAGAGATGTATATATGCATGAAACTCGTGTGTACATGTAATATGTTCGACCAAGCACGACGAATGAGATGTGTGTAATATATTCATGACGATGATGTGTAATAGTGGTTCCTTCATTTCTGTATGTAGTACCATCGAATTGAGTGCGAGATGGAGAGCCGGCGAGTGAGAGATGAGCCGGCGAGTAGTACCTGCACAGAAATATCGAAGCTTGGCCTCGATATGCCGGCGAGTGAGAGATGGAGAGCACGTCGGCGATGCGAAAAAGGGGGAGACGACGGAGGCACCGGCGAGAGGGAGAGGGGGCACCGGCGAGAGGGAGAGGTGGCCAAATACACCCTAAACCCTAAATACAAAAAAAAAAACGCATAATACGAACCGGGACCAATGAGTCTCCCCCACGCCCAGCCAGAACTAGCCACGTGGACACCCATTGGTCCCGGTTCGTGGACCAACCGGGACTAGCATTAGTCCCGATTGGCCAGTCCCGGTTGGGCAACCGGGACTGAAAGCCCAACCGAACCGGGACCACAGGTCCTTTTTCTACTAGTGTCTTATGCGTATCCCTAGATGGTAAATTTAATCAAGACAATATGAGAAACAAATTATGAAGAAAATATCATTAAAAATTCAGATGTTATATTTTCTAATGGTGTAATTTTTGTGTTGTAAAATATATATTATATTGATCAAATTCATAACCTATGGATACGTGTAGAACTTATAAACCGGGACGGAGGGAGTACATGTCATGGTAACAAATTCTTAGGCCTAGGCTGTAGAGCGTGCAACCTCCTAAGTTGTAGAGCCCATAACGAAGTCTCCGCAAAAGTAGGGCCAGTCTACGCAAACCCAATTGGTAGGCAATTACTCTGATTAATTGATTGGACGGCCACCTAGGTATCAGGTACCATAATAACACAGAATTCAGCTGGGCTCACGGGACACGTCACTGATCCAAGGCACAACACATCCTGGCCATCGTGGCGGTCGTGGCATGGAGCTGCTCGTAGGTTAACGCCGGTTGGGTTCTGGTGCAGGGCGTGGCGGCTGAGGAAAGCGGCGACAAGGAAGGATTGGGCCAGCGACGGGCCGCCCCCACCCTCCTCCTAGACGCCGGTCGCGGGGCGCGGAAGCGGAGGACGGTTATGGCGACACAAAGGTAGACCAGGAGCACGATGATGAGGAGCGGTGCGGGCTGGAGCTCAACGGCCATCACTGCAGCCACCGCCGACGATGATGGATCGAGCCGGTGCAGCAGAGGCGGCACCGGTAGCCGCATACGGAGGTGGGATGGTGCTGGCGGCCCATTGCGAAGGCGACGGGGATGGGGGGATTTGGCTAAAAACATAATGTAATAAAATATTTGGAAAATAAGGTAAAAAATAAATAAGAAATGAAAAAGCGAAGAGCTGACCAGCAGGTCCCTACAATTTTTTTTTTAAAAACTCGAAATCTATACATTTCTAACAATCGTCATCCCTGGTCGCACTGCGACCGCAGTCAGAAAAACTCGAAACCAGTGCTATTCAATAAAGCAGCACAGTACCGGTGGATTTTTGAGGAATTACTCGGAATAGGTACATTTTTGAGAAATTACTCGGAATAGGTGGATTTGTGGTGATTCTTTGGAATGAACTCACATACATATTTGTTACGAGAAGAATGCGACCCTGGTAGTAAATTCCATGTACCAACCGATCGAGCTAGGTATTTCTGCATGATGCTTGTGGCCCTCAATTCCGGACTCAGCTTCAGTGACGTTGAGAAGCAAAGTCACTGTGCCAAAGTCAACACTATCTGCCTTTCAGATTAGATCTAACGTGATCCAAATTCATGGCTAAAATTTTCAAAATGTTGAGTAAAAATTGAAAAAATTACAGTAAATCATAAATGTTTCGTTATGTATCCTGAGGAAGTTTCAATTTCCTTTATTTTGTCAATACACATACATATAGCTTACTTTTCCTTTCTTTTGTATTTTCCATTTCCAATTCTTTTTTATGATGTTATATGCAAGAAACATGGTTAATATGACTCGAACTCACGACCTAGAGTCGAGACAGTAGGACACTGTGTGTAAACCACTAGGCACACCAGTACTATATATTTTTTGATTTTTCCATATTTAAATTAAGAACTGAGTATAGGATTACAATCAAGCCTAGTTTGCTTAGTAACAATTTCAGGAGCTGAGGACAGTAGCAAACCACTAAAACCAGATTCTTTACATAAAGCAGCTAGCAAATGAGCTGCCCGGTTGGCCAGCCTCGGAGCATGTTGGGCACGGAATGCAGGAAGACGTTGGATAACTTGGTAAGCTTCAACATACACAGGACCTTCCTGTGCTCTTTCCCAGTTTCTGGAGTTGATCGCAGATATGACATTTAGACAATCGCTTTCGAGCACCGTCTTCTGTTGAGTTGTTTGGCTAGGTGGATTCCTTCCAGCACCGCAACAGCCTCAGCTTCCGTGACCGATTGATAGCGTTCGATTTGATTCCAAGCCGAAAGGATGATATCACCATCGTGGTTCCTGATGATGGCCCCCCAGTGACCAGAAGAATTTGTGGGGTTGAAGGCGCGTCCGTGTTGATCTTGATCCAACCTGTTTTGGGTTTTTCCCATTGCACAGTAGGAGAAAGGTTAGTGACAGGAGAGATAGGGTCCATACCTTCATGTATTTTGCATTTTCCCTTTCGGTCAAATTCATTCCAGCCATTTTGGATTTGCTTGGTAGTTTTCAGGTAGTTGGAAATGAAGATAGCCGAGCCCCTAACAGAAGCCTCTCCCTTCCCAAAAATCGCATCATTTCTCAAGTGCCAAGCTCACCACCAGATGAACACAACTTCGGTCTCATTTCCTTGGGATGGGCACTGAGGATGTTGAACGCCCACTCTTCTCCCGTTTTCCTCAGGTCTTCTTCTTTTGGCAGGTCGCAAAAATCCCTCATAGCCAGCCGTAGAGCCCTGGCTTTCGTACATGTCATCACCGCGTGGTAAGCACATTCCGGTTCCCTACCACAGAGAGAGCAAGTCGGAGGGGAATTTTTGAATCTGTTGCTTCTATTTTGCTGCACTCCAAGGGAATTAGAGGCGAGTTTCCATGCAAACACTATGATTTTCGGTGGGACATCAGCTTTCCAAGCAAGATCCCACAATTTCCTGTCTCCTTCAGGTTGGCTGCTTGATCCAATCCCCCAGGGTTTGATCTGAGGGAGAGGGCAAGATTATAAGCACTTTTCACCGAAAAAATGCCTAGTTTATCAGGTTGCCAGGCCAGTAGGTCACTCCTTGAAATTTTGGAATTCTGATCTTCAAGATTTCATCAGCATCATGTGCGTGGAATGTGGCCTTGACAAGGTTTTGTCTCCAGTCATTTGTGGCTGGATCGATGAGGTCTTTCACCCATCTTAATCTAGACTTGTGTGGATTGCTGGAGATTTTATGGTTACCTCTCGGTAACCAGTTGTCCCGCCAGATTCTGATTCTAGAGCCACTAGTGATTCTCCACACCATTCCTTTCTTCAGCAGATCCAACCCGTGTATTATGCCCTGCCAGCTAGGAGAGGCATTCTGAATAAAAGCAGTATCCGAGAGTTCTGCATATGGATAGTATTTTGCTTTTAAAATCCTTGCGCAGAGGCTGTCGGGTCGATCAATCAGGCGCCAAGCCTGTTTGGCAAGCAGGGCTTGGTTGAAGAGGTTTAGGTCTCTGAATCCTATACCGCCTCGGTTTTTCTTTTGTATCAGTTTATCCCATCCCAGTCAGTGAGTGTGTTTATTCTCATCATCTTCATTCCACCAGAAACTCCTCGTCATCTTCATGAGTTCTTCGCAGAGGCCATTGGAAAATTTGAAAACGCTCATAGCGTAGGTAGACATGGCTTGAGCTACAGCTTTGATCAGTGTTTCTTTCGCGGCACCAGAGGTATGTTTTTCGTTCTAGTTAGATAAACACTTGCCATATCTGTCCTTGATGGATTGGAAGTTGCCGTTTTTAAGTCTACCCTCTGGGACAGGGCGTCCCAGATATTTTTCCTCGAAAACAACTGATTGTACTCCGAGGATTGTAGCGACTTCCTCTCCCTCTTTCTATGGGCATCTTTTACCCAGGAGAAGAGAGCATTTCGATGGGTTAAGCTGCTGTCCCGTACCCCTTTCATAGGTTGCAAGGATTTGTTTTATCACTGTAGCTTGGATAGGAGAGGCCTTAAAGAACAAAAGACTGTCATCTGCAAACAAAAGGTTAGAGATACCCGGAGCTCTTTTAACGATCTTCAGCTCTTCCAGCCTGTTTGTCACAACCGCATCATGGATGAGGCTAGCCATTCCTTCAGCCACAGATAGGAAAAGGAACGGAGAGAGGGGATCTCCTTGGCGTAGACCTCTGGTTGGGACGAAAAGATCCAATAATTTGCCATTTAGTCTCACCCTATATCTCACTGACTTGACACAAGTCATTATCCAGCTGATCCACTTTCGATGATAACCCAAATTGACAAGAGCCTCTTCTAGGAACTTCCAATCAACTCGATCATAGGCTTTCGATAGATCCAGCTTGTAGGCACAGAAGGATCCTTTAGAATCATTTGCATGCTGGATTGTGTGAATGCATTCGAAAGCAATTAGGGCGTTATCCGTAATAAGTCTGCCCGGAACAAAGGCACTTTGTGTGGGGCCAGTAATCTCATTCAGAATTGGTTTCAGTCTGTTGGATAGGCATTTTGCAATGATCTTGTAGGTCACATTGCAGAGGCTAATTGGGCGAAAATCCTTTAAATCACTAGGGTTCTTGGTCTTTGGAATGGGGACAATCGTAGAATCATTGACACCTTCAGGCATGCAGCCCGAACTGAAGAAATGCTGAACGCTGTTCACAATCTCAGAGTTGAAGGTGTCCCAATTGTTCTGAAAAAATCTCGCCGGGAAGCCGTCAGGGCCGGGTGCCTTGTGAGGGCCTATGTGGAAAAGGGCATCATAGATCTCCTCTTCGGTGAAGTCTGCACAGAGTCCATCATTCATTTGAGGGGTGACCACCCGCTTTAAGACATTAGTTACAAGATGTGGATGAACTCCGTTGTCTGAGGTGAGCAGCTTCTGAAAGAAAGTTGTGGCTATATCAGCCATTTCGTCTGGGTTTTGTGTCTCTGTACCATCCTCCTTCTTCAGAGATCTGATCGAGTTCTTCTTCGCTCTCCAAGTAGCTTTCATGTGAAAGTATTTTGTGTTCCTGTCTCCCTCTCTGAGCCAAGAGACTCTAGATCGTTGTCTCCAGAAGATTTCTTCTTTCTCCAGAAGTTCATCCAGTTCGGCTGAGATAGAGAGGCACTTGTTTCTGCTGTGCTTGTCTCTTTTCCATCTTAGTTTTTCCAGTTCCTTTCTCAGTTTTTCGATCTTCCTTGGGATATTCCCAATAGTGTTTTTGCTCCAAGTTTGCAGGTTGTCCATAACCGAGCTGAGCTTGAGTCTGACATCACCAAGATTAGATGCAGGATAGTGTCCTTCCCATGCAGTTTGAATTTCGTACTGAAGTGAAGGTTCTCTTTCCCAATAAGCCTCATATCTGTGGTTCATTGGAGATTTCATAACTGGAAAATTAGTGTCCAACTGGATCAGGATCGGGCTGTGATCGGACCTGGATGAGGTGAGGTGTTGGACAAGGTAATTTGGAAAAGTACTTGTCCAATCTGGGCAGGCAACCGCTCTGTCCAATCTCACTCTCACATTTTTCCTCCCTTTCTGTTTGTTGTCATACGTCCAGGGAAGACCTTGGAAGCCTAGGTCATGCAGGTTACAAAGGATAGTGTATCTCTGAATTCAGTCATCTGCCTTTCATTCCTCTTAGTATTAGAGAAATGTTCGTGATGCCACATTGCCTCATTGAAGTCCCCCATCATCAGCCAGGGTCCTTTTTGCATAGGTTTCAAATCTTTCAGCAATTTCCAAAAATTATTTCTGAGGTGTGTGCGAGGTTCTCCATACACGAAGGTACATCTCCACTTTATTGCTCTTTCAGTGTCATGAACCATTACATCAATAACTCGCTGATTAATCTTAAACAGGTCCACAACTAAACTCTCATCTCGGAAGAGAGCAAGGTCACCACCCTTACCTTCCTCATGGAAGGAAACGACATTTTTAAGACCTAGCCTCCATCTAAGATTTTCAACCTTTGTTTTATTCTGGCGGGTTTCACAAAAGAAAAGCATTTTCGGGCGGTGAGCGCGCACCAGGCGCTCTAGGTCTTGAACTGTCCGGAGTTGCCCGACACTCCGGCAGTTCCATCCCAAGAGTTTCATTGCTTCTGACGGGCACGCTCCTTCGTGCCCGTCAGTTGACCAGCGGCCCCTGTGCTGGTTGCCTCCTTTTCAGTGTTTTCATCCTCTCCATCCTTCCTTTCCTTGCCCCAACAGTGACTCTGCTATTCTTGATTGCTGTTCCCTCGACTGCTTCAGTCGTCTCAGTTCTGTTTTTGTCTGTGTAGTTGTCCTTGGCTTCCTCTTCTCTCAGCCTCTGCAGATTTTCCCTACCCAAGCACTCCTCTAGGGAAGGCACTTGGTAGGACACTTTCTTGTTTCTCGGCTCCAGATCGTTGTCTTCCTCTTCAAGCTGCGGCCTGTCGCGCGGAGCCCCCAGAGTGAAGTTCTGGGTTGTCAGCGTGGTGGCTTGTCCATCTTCTTTGTCCATGTTGCGAGGTGTCCTCCTCCAGGTGGGCTTGGCCTTGGAAACTGCAGCTTCGGTTGTGTCCTTCACCGCTTCTTTGTTGAGGATGATCTTGAAGTTGTCGTAGCTCTTGCTCGGTGAAGAATCATCTTGCTGGAGGTTGTTGTCGATGGAGTTTTTGGAGGAAGCTTGATCCTGGTCATGCACGGTGAGCTTGCCCACCTCCTTGGCGACGCGTGCGATGATGGCGTTGACCTGGGATGGCGCTGGCGCCGTTGTCGTGAGGTGGGGCATTCCAAGGCCTTGGTTGTTGATGACGAGCTTGTCCGATGTAGTCGGGGAGGTACCACCTTCTTGGGTCGTCAGGATGGATTGGTGCAACCCGGAGCTCCGCGTCGTACCTCAGCATCCTCTGGTGATCGGCGTGTCGCATCTGTCGATGGTGTGGCCTAGGAAGCCACAATGCTGACAGAAGGAAGGGAGGCGCTCGTAGTGGACGTGGACGATGACCTCCTGGTCCGTGATTTCGTCGTTGAGCGGGATCCATCGCTGCAGGGCGCGATCGAAAGGGAGGCAGACCCTGGACCTAATCAGCTTATCACATATATCACCACGAGAATTGTTGTCAATGTGAATAAGTTCACCGATCCTGTTTCCCAAATCCGTAGCTAGTTCCTTGGACAAAAGATAAAAAGGGATTCTTCTGAACTGAACCCAAATTGGGACAGTCAGAAAAGGTACCGTTTCTGCGTCATCTCCTTCCTTCAGGGCGTCAACCAGAACCGGGTCCTCCCTGTATTTCCATGGTCCGCCTTTGGTGACATGATTAAAGTCACCCTCTTCTGAGAACTCGAGCACAAACCTCCGGTCGGCGAGTTGGTTGACGTCGATGGAGCCTCGGATCTTCCAAATCTTGCGCATGTAGTCGATGAGGTTGTTGGAGCTGATCATGATGATGGATAGGAAGACACCCACCGCGATGAATCTCCCCCGAGCCTCTCCTTTCGCCTTTGCCATGTTGATGATCATGGCTTTCTTTTCCTCTTCAGTGCCGAGCTTCTTCAGCAGTTCTTTATCCTGCTTGTCCTCCTTCTCCACACCGGTGATCACCAGCGTGGAGGAGCTGCCGGCCGCAGTGCCCGACTTGCCCTGCCCATTGTTGTTGTCGAGGGCGCTTGGGACCACATTTTTGCCTTTGGTGTCGCTCTTGGTTTTCTCTGTCAGGGAAGCCATGGCTTCGGTGGTTCTCAGTAGAGAATTGGGGATTGTGGGGTGGTGCTTCTTCTGTTGCCTGTGTCTCAATCCGGTGTAGAGTGTCTGATTTATAGGATCTAGAAATCCTTCCTTAATTCTGTGATTACTGCCCACATAGTATCTCGAATCGGGGGATGAATTGCAAGTTTGACCGAGACCATCAATTGCATCGCTAAGAATCCGTCAGTGGCAGAATTGGGGCGATCATCACGGGAATCTTTATTCTCTGATTCAATTACGGAAACTCCTATGTCCGTCCTCCAGGTTTCCACTCCAACGGTCACAGGCTTATGGGAGGTGTTGGTATAGAAAGTCATACCCGTGATTGTAGGGATTGCCGTTGTCGTGATCTCCTCCATTGATTCCTCATTCAGGAGCACACCCTTGGGCATCTCTTGATTCTCTTGTTCCTGAGCGGGTTCTTCCCCCAAGATTGGGGTTGGATTTCCGCCGGATTCCTCGCTCTTGTGGCAGCGATAATCCCACAGATTCTGGGGTTCCAGATCGGGGATGGGGCGAAGGCTCTGCATAATCTTGGAGCGGAAGATCTCCAGGCTTCTGCGAGGATCGCGGGATTTCAGGATCAGCTGTCGCATTTTCTCTCTGGTTTCCAAGGGGATGAACTCGTATGTGTGGTTACGGGTTCGATTGGGGGGATTGTGTGGTGGATCGATAGGGGCTCTTCTCATCTCTCACTCACTCTCTTTCCTCGTGGTTCATCGGTGTCGATCAAGTCGCCGCCGTCGCCGCCGCGGGGGGCAGGGAGACGAGCGGACACACCAGTACTATATATAGTGTGATAATAGTATTTAACGTCTTATTAGTACGTTCCGAAGTAAATCATAGAGATTGAAATTCAAAATTTATAATTTGAAGTTGTCCGGTAATCGCTCGAGATTTCTTGTTAACCACGGTAACCAGAAATCTCGAGCACCCTCGGTAAAATTTATCATCTCGGTAACCAAAACCTTGCGAGAGGATTCATTTACGATGAGCATGCATCCGATCGACCAATCTATCTATCAATCTATCTGTTATATAATTAAAACAACAAACATTGCATTGCATGGCCGAGGTAAGCAGCAACAAAGGAACGGTTCAGATTGGCACGCAAAAGTAACCAAACACATGGCGATTATCTCCGGCCATTGGGTGTACCAGTTTACCACGTCATGACCATCAATCATACGCAGGCCGTTGTGCCGCAGTTGGACCTGGACGACACAAGGAGGAATAGCAAAACTGCAAGTATCAGGCTTCAACTCACCTATAATTTGGAACCCTCTCGAAACAGGCTTTCGTCCCGCTTTATAATTTGGAACCCTTAGAAGGAGAAAAACAAGTACTCCGAAAACATGTGATTGTGGACCTGAACGGCATAAGGAGGAAGATGGCAACGGAGACATCATCATCGTGAATAGTGGCGTGGACTAAATCATCGTGTGTGGTTAGCAGCCCCGATAGGTATGTTTGACTCAAAGCGTCATACCATGCATGATCGTAAAGCTAGCACCTAGCCTAGATATGTGTGTATGTAAGATATATTCTTGTGGTTTTAGTTATACATATAATTGTTTTACATAGCTAGGCTAACATGTTGAAGTATAGGATCCACTTGATTAACAATCAATGAAAACGCTTGTAGACGAGCCTCGGACGTCTTCCCCTCTCCCGCTACAGTAGAGAGGGGCGATTTTTTCGCCGCTCGCAGATCCACCTCATCGCCGTCGATTCCGCTGATCCTCGTCCTCCGCCGGCCGCTCCGGCGGCGGGAGGGCGGGGGATCCCCGTCTTGCGTGTGTACATAGTGTTGGGTGTGTGAGTTTTCCGGCCGGCGGCGCCATGGAGGGATGGTTTCGTCGGTGTTTTGGTGCAGGTGCTTCCTTCCTCTCGCGGCGGAGCTCGATGGAGATCTGCGGTGCCGCGCCTGCCCCTTCGCTCCCTGGGATCCCTAGATCCACTGGGAGTGCTACCCCCCTCCCGGATCTGGCGTGGCGGCGGATCCGGGTTGACGATCTTGAAGCTGAAGATTTTCCAGGAAGACGAAGGAGAAGCAGCGGGAGCTAGATGGAGGCTCCATGGAGTTCGAGGTCCGGCGACTTCCCGTCCGCCAGGGGGCGTCTTTTGTTCCAAGGCTTGAAGGAAGACGCGGCGGCGGCGCGCCACCGGCACGTTCTGCTCTTCGTCGGCATCTCCGGGTTGCAGAAAGACTGTATTGCTTTTTCGATCTTCTTCAAGGTTCTTTCTGTATTGTTCTTCCTGTAAGATCTATGGTTTCCTCGCAAAAAAAAGAAACAATCAATGAAGAGATAGTGTTATGTACAACGAATGAAAAGCTATTGCATATGATCAGATTATAATGAGGGTTCACTAGATTGATGGCACATATGTGCTGAGGTACATCTATGTTAAAAAACCTCATCCTTTGAACTTCAGACTCGGATGTAGTTATATGTATAATGTCGACATTTCTTATATATAGTGTTGTTCAAAAGAGCGTGATTTTATTTGCCAGCTATTAATCTTTACTTATAAGCTGGATAGATAACGCGACTCATTTTAAGCATATTGTTTGGAAGAAATTCCATTTGAAATCCATAAACCGCTATAGCGCCGCTATAGCAGTTTCTGCACGGTGCTGCTAAGTGAATTAGCACGCTAAAGGTATCAGATCCCTTAAATAGCGGGCTATAGCGGCAATTTAGCAGCGCTAAAGCTATTTTCGCAGGTTGCCGCTAAATGGCTTAGCCGGCTATTTAAAACTTTGGAAGAAATTCATACATAAATTAATAGTTGCATTTACACAACATACTCTATGTGAAAATGAAATAGAATAAATTAGGATTCATATTCCAAGCATCTACTATGTAGTGACGCAGCACCGGTGTCAAAATAACATTATGAACATGTGTATCTACATACATATCTCACGGTGTCACTCTACAAAGGTCCGTAGAAAATATCTAATACACGAAATGAAAATATTTATATATTAAAATACCATGCATTTTTCTCCCCGCTCCGGGTCGTGGTACGTTTTTTCCTTGTTTTCATCAAACACATGGACGAGAGCAAATCCCTTCCTTGCTTGCTTTGACTTGACCTTCCAAGGCGGCTTCCACTAGTCTCTCTCAGCTAAGGCGGCTTCCTTGCAATTAGCTGTGTTCGATTCAAAATATTACACAATAATGCAAAAAACGTGGTTAATATGACTCAAACTCACGACCTAGAGTCGAGACAGCCGGGCAGTGTGTGTAAACCACTAGGCACACAAGTACTATAGTGTGATAATAGTATATAACGTCTTATTAGTACGTTCCGAAGTGAATGATAGAGATTGAAATTCATAATTTGCAATTTGAATATGTCCGGTAACCGCTCGAGATTTCTTGGTAACCACGGTAACCGGAAATCTCAAGCACCCTCGGTAAAATTTATCATCTCAGTAACGGAGACATCATCATCATGAATAGTGGCATGGACAAAATCATCGTGTGTGGTTAGCGGCCCCGATAGGTACGTTTGCAAAGCGTCATACCATGCATGATCGTATAGCTAGCAGCTAGCCCAGATATGTGTGCGTATGTAAGATATATTCTTGTGGTTTTAGTTATACATAGCTACGCTTAGACTAGTCATAGTGGGAAGTATCATACACTAGTATCATGCATATGATACTAGTTTATGATACTAGTAACATATGTGTGGTATCATATAATCATACATTTATTAGACTATAGACTCATCTTGTCTCGAAATCCGTTATGTTACGGTATCTACCTATGATACCATCATCATCTCTCTCCTTATTAATTGCAGTGACACGTCAGCTTTTTGCCAACGTGACATGCATGATACTACCTATGATACTCCCAATATGGCTAGTGTTAACGTGTTGAAGTATATGATCCACTTGATTAACAATCAATGAATAGATGGTGTTTATGTACAACGAATGAAAAGCTATTGCCTATGATCAGATTATAATGAGGGTTCACTAGATTGATGGCACATATGTGCTGAGGTACATCTATGTTGAAAAACCTCATCCTATGAACTTCAGACTCGGATGTAGTTATATGTATAATGTCGACATTTCTTATATATAGTTTTGTTCAAAAGAGCGTGATTTTATTTGCCAGCTATTAATCTTTACTTATAAGCTGGATAGATAACGCGACTCATTTTAAGCATATTGTTTGGAAGAAACTCCATTTGAAATCCATAAACTGCTATAGTGCCGCCATAGCAGTTTCTGCACCATGCTGCTAAGTGAATTAGCACGCTAAAGGTATCAGATCCCTTAAATAGCGGGCTATAGCGGCGATTTAGCAGCGCTATAGCTATTTTCGCAGGTTGCCGCTAAATGGCTTAGCCGCTATTTAAAACTTTGGAAGAAATTCATACATAAATTAATAGTTGCATTTACATAACATACTCTATGTGAAAATGAAATAGAATAACTTAGGATTCATATTCGAAGCATCTACTATGTAGTGACGCAGCACCGGTGTCAAAATAACATTATGAACATGTGTATCTACAACATCTCACCGAGTCACTCTAGAAAGGTCCGTAGAAAATATCTAATACACGAAATGAAAATATTTATATATTAAAATACCATCATTTTTATCGACCATGCATTTTTCTCCCCGCTCCGGGTCGTGGTACGTTTTTTCCTTGTTTTCATCAAACACATGGACCTTCCAAGGCGGCTTCAGCCAACAACGTGCTCGTTCTGTAGACTTCCCAACCACTAAGGCTGCTGTGTATAGATCCTCATGCATGGAGTACTATATATATATAGCCTCCGATTGTGTCATGTCCTGCAGCACAGCAGATACAGCGCATTTGGGGAGCTCTGCCTGCCATGGAGATGGAGGGGTTGTTGAGCTTGTTTTACATAGCGCTAGCCACGTACGTGTCTCTTTGGTTTCTTTCCAAGCTCAAGCTCTTGGGTGGCAAGCGCAAGAAGCTGCCTCCCGGGCCATGGACTCTGCCTATCATCGGCAGCCTTCACCACGTCGCCAGCGTGCTCCACACCGTCGGATGATGGAGCTGTCCCGCCGGCACGGGCCACTGATGCACCTCATGCTAGGCGAGGTCCCCACCGTGGTCGTCTCCAGCGCCGAGGCGGCTTCGCTGGTGATGAAGACCAACGACGTGGTGTTTGCGAGCCGGCCCTCTGGCCCGACACAAGACGTCGTCGGCTGCGGCGGCAGGGGCATCGTCCTCGCGCCCTACGGCGACCGGTGGCGCCAGATGCGCAAGATCTGCATCGTGGAGCTCCTCAGCGCCAAGCAGGTGAGGCGCATGGAGGGCATCAGGGCCACGGAGGTGGGCAGCCTCCTCCGCTCCATCGCGGCTGCGGCACCGGCGTCGACCATCAACGTTAGCGCGATGGTGGCATCGGTGACCGGCGATATCGTGGCGCGGGCGGTTTTGGGCGGCAAGTTCACGCACCAGGAGGAGTTCCACCACGAGTTAAATAAGGTGATTGATCTTATGGGCGGCTTTATCCTCGCCGACCTCTTCCCGTCATCGTGGCTGGTGCGGTGGCTCAGCAGTGGCGAGCGGAACATAAGGACGAGCTACGGCCTTCTCCAGCGCATCCTCACCGACATCATCGATGGACGTAGAGCGGCACGAGCCTATAGTAGTAGTAGCACAGACGATGAAGACCTGCTGGATGTGCTACTCAGACTGCAGGAAGAGGATTCGTTGTCCTTCCCTCTAACCTCAGAGATTATTGGCGCCGTCATATTCGTGAGTACCCGGCACTTTGTTATTTCAAATAGATCAAATTATTATTTTACCACTTTCCGAGATCGATCAATTGAACTAATTTGTTGATATAGAGTATTAGGCTATGCATTTGTCATGGTTTGTCTCGCATATACGTATGTTCCTTTTGTAGTGCTTCTCGTCTGACTTTTTTCTCAACTCTTTATTTGTTTAATTAATGAAATATATATCTTAAACATTGTCTACAGGACATTTTTTCAGCTGCCAGTGAGACCACTGGAAGCACAATTGGGTGGGCTATGTCCGAGCTCTGCAAGAACACTGAAGCTATGGCAAAGGCACAACAAGAGGTCCGAGAAATAATAGGCAAAGATCGAGCTGTCATCACGAGTGCCGATCTCAAGGACCTCCACTACATGCGGATGGTCATCAAGGAGGTCTTTAGGTTGCATGCTCCTGCTCCCTTTCTCATTCCAAGGCAGGCGAGAGAGGACTGTGAAATCATGGGCTATGATATTTCTAAAGGCACTAATATCTTTGTTAATATCTTCTCTATTTCACGAGATCCTAAATACTGGGAAAATCCAAACAAGTTTAAGCCAGAGAGGTTTCACGACAACAACATTGACTACCAAGGGGCAAATTTTGAATTCACTCCTTTCGGGGCTGGGCGAAGGCAATGTCCTGGAATATTGTTCGGCACTGCGACAGTGGAGATTGTGTTGGCAAATCTTCTCTACCACTTTGACTGGTTGCTTCCTGACGGATCGAGTCCAGACTCGTTGGACATGTCCGAAAAATTTGGGATCACTATAAGAAGAAAGTCCGACTTGAAGTTGATAGCTATTCCATATCCCGACTCTATGGCCATTTAGATATAGAAGCGGCGATGCATGTGGGCGCCAGCTCCTTAATTTATTGTACCAGCATTCCCGTGTTGCATTGCACCTCTATATACATTATTGTAATAAGAAGCCCTCATTATATATTGTAGCCAAGACCATGCCTTGCTGATGCCCTAAGCCTGCGAAAATAATGTTGAGTAGTAAAGATCTTTTTTGTGTGCTTCTTCTCCAATGAGGACGGGTTAATTAGCATCTAGCTTTTCCTTGATTCGCATGTTCTAATTATTTTCATTACAATCAGCATATTGTTTCCAAGCCCTAGCTGACCTCATCCACCCTTTATCCATATCTTCAAATTTGTAACTTGTGTAAATAGAACAAACACTAACTACATAGTGGCTATATTGCCATACATGCTATATATTGCTATATATACCGGAAATCCGTTGTGTCTCCCGAGCACCAGTGAACCCGTTTTCTGAAAATTTGCAAATCATCCAATTTTGCTTCAAAAAAATCTGAAAATATTTACAAAAATACATATACCAATTACTTACGTAAGCCATAAGTTTCATAAAAATATTCATTATGTTTTTGGCTAGGCAAAAATCGACGACGGAAGGGGGCGGGAAGTTGCAGCAGTTAAACGAACAGAGAATTCAGTTCAGGTTCAGAACTTTGGCTGCTACGAATATGACAATTGCTTTGTCGGAGAGGCTCGCCGACGGCGACCGATGCTTTGACATGATCACAAGATCATGGGGGGTTCATCTTTTAAAGAAATGTATAGTTTTGCTGCACGTGAAGCACCACACACCAGCAGATGAGAAGCAGCAGCAGCTGTCAAAGATGGGGAGCACCGCAAGCGCACTTGCGGGACGAGATACTTCCAGCGGTGGCAGAAAACGTGGGCAGTGGCCTACGTAAGGAAGGAGTAACGGCGTCCGCGCGTGGTGGCCGGCGGCAGCGCGCGGGATCTTGTGCTCCGGCGCGTCGCTGGCGGCGGCGCAGCGCGCGCTCACATCCATCCCACCGCCACCTCCGCCCAACTTCTGATCCCGGCTTGCCTTCTCCGCCGGCAAGCCTGGCTCATCGCCTCCATCCGCCGGCCTCGATGTCGATTAGATTTTGTGCGAACAGAGAGGATATGGACTGCGGGTTGATATCGAGATTTGTGAGGGGCTAAAACACAAAACGGCCGCGACATACCACATCACGGTCGTTTACCTATACGAGATCCCCTGGCGCGGCTTGCCGCGCGCCACCCGCCGTTGACACTTGTTTTCGATTTGCAAAATGTTATGACAAAAGTTCTTAATATGACACGGCAATCAACAATTAATATACATGTTAGGGCACAACTCACACGTATAAGTCGTTTCGTAAAGCTTTATGTATAGTGAATGTCAAGCTTAGGATAACCGATGTTCAACAAACAAATATACGAATAGTTTGTATCAATCTTAGACTAAGTAAGCAGCCAAATAAACATTACCTAAACAGTAAAGCAGGAAACAGAAGTACATTATACATGAGATAGGTCTGTACTAATATGACAGAGCAGTGACACTGTTAATCGGTTGTTAATCGGTTGGTAAAACACTATGTTAATCATTACTAATATGACAGGGCAGTGAACAATTATTAACTTAGTAGTGATCCTGTAATTTAAAGCAAAGCATAATTCTTTTTCATAATAAAGTTTCCACACATATGATTCTGATTCTTCAGAATAGGTAGGTCTTTCATACAACATCCACAGACTATCTGAGATGGGTAAACATTGATAGCAGAGGCAAGGAAATATAATATAGCATAAAGGGATAAGTACGCATTGACACATGTATACTATTGCCACCAACTCGCAGGTAAAATTAGGTAGATGGAGAGGCACCAAGATGACCACACGTAAAGGTAGTCCGTAGAGCACCGACCATCGGTGTCATAGATGCTCTCGTCATCGAGGCAGCACAGATCCTTTGACTCAAAGTTGAGCTTGCCAAGATGTGTTGTACTTTCTGAATTTCCGAGAACTTAAAGAGTTTGATGTCATTGTCCAACTGGGAGGTAGCAGGTCAGATGAATACTAAGGAGGGACACTGCGTAGACCAAACAGTGTCATGTTAGCATGGCCTGTAATAGCTTCAGTTTAACTGTTTATCTGGATTGGACTTCTTCCACGCTTTCGGCTATGTTTAGATCATTGAAAGGTCCAACTTTCCAAGCCCCCTGTACAAGCGACAAAAAGTTCTTGTTCAACTAACGAGGAGACACTACAGCCATGATCGGTCACCTATGATGGGCTAATGTATAGCGGACGGGTGAAAATCAGATCGCCAGTCCTAAATTCAGCACATAACCGCATTTCGGCTAGTTACCACTTACCACAAACGGGCAGCAATTTAACCGTCGTGATTCTTGAGAAAACTAGTAAGCTTGCACGTGCACGGTTGGTTAACCTTGTGAATTTTTGTACGTCGGTTCGTTAAAGATGCGTAGTGTCCACCAACGAAACATAAGCCCAATTCTCACAAACGTCAAAGTTGCCAGCTTATATGGATTTCTTGGATCTTCCAAGAGCATCTTGTCTCCTGGGAACCGAAAAGTATAAAACACGGAAGCATCGAAGGGAACCGAACGCCCAGCCCACCCCGAGCGTGATCCCGCCAAAGGAGATGAAGGCTTGTTCGAGAAAGCGGAAATCCGCCGGACACGACAGCGTTCACGAGGCTCCAGCGCAGGCGGCGGCGGTGATCGTAGCGCTGGACCCTGTTCCAGGAGCGGGAGAAGCAGACGGAGGAGCGGGTGCAGAGGGAGCGGGCGCCGACCGCCTCAGCAGCCTCCCCGACGCCGTCCTCGGTGAGATCGTCTCCCTCCTCACCATCAGAGGTGTCCGCACCAGAATCCTCGCCTCCCGGTGGCGAGATCTCTGGCTCTCCGCCCCACTTTATCTCGAGACTGCCGTGATCTCACTGCCATCAGCAGGAAGAGTGCCCGTCCGGCCGTCATCTCACGCATCCTTTCCTCTCACCATGGACCCAGCCGTTGTCTCTATCTCGACACTTGCTGCACCCTCAACGTCCCAGCCCATACCGTGGAGGCTTGGCTCCAGTCCGCCGCTCTGGACAACCTGGAGGAGCTTGATTTCACCGTCAGCCCGCTAGAGCTGCCGCGCTGGGCATCCATCTTCCGCTTCTCGCGCACCCTCCGTGTTGCCAACATTGGCAGATGCGACCTCTCCGATGTATCCTTCCAAGTTCCAAGGGCTTCACTTCCCCATGCTTAAGCAGCTTGGACTGGTAAGAGTCACCATCTCTGAGTGCTCTCTGCATACACTGATTGCCGGGTGCCCTGCTCTAGAGTGTTTGCTGATTGACAAGACCATCAACGGCGTCCGTTGCCTCCGAATAAACTCCCTCACTATTACAAACGTCAGCATACTTTCGAGACAACATGGGCATTATGTGCATCTGGTACTGCTCCAGCAAGTCGTCATTGAGAATGCCCCGAGTCTTTTGAGCCTACTCCTTCTTGACCCGCAGGATAAACTGGATTTATCCGTAGTCTCGGCGCCGAAACTGAAGACTTTAGGCTTCATTGGTGAAACGAACTATCGTGGTGAATTCTCCACAATACTGTTTGGCTCCACTGTGATTAAGGTACGTCTGTCAGTTGCATTTTCCGTGTGCAGAAAAATTACCTGTCACCTGACCTCTCCATTTGCTTAATGTTATCTTTCATACTTGATTAAGGGGTTACATGTCGATAAATTGATAGCGGTGGTACAATCAGTTAAGATTTTAGCTCTTGACATGCCCAATCTTTGTTTGGAGTTTGGACACGGTTATTGAGTTGATGAGATGCTTTCCGTGCTTGGAGAAGTTGTACATTCAGGTGATTATTCCTCATCGATAGTTCAACTACTTTTTATATCTACTTTTGGTCTGAGCTTGTTCATTTTCATTATTTGCCTATGTTCATTTCAGTCACATGAATCAGGACCTGACAATTTGTGGCGTCATAAACACCGGAACCTGATTGGATGTTTTGGCATGCGTCTGAAGAAAATAGTGTTGAAACCGTACTGGGGCTCGATGTCGTATGTTAACTTTGTTACATTCTTTGTATCGAATGCAAATCTCCTAGAGTCGGTGACACTTGGCATCGATGATCGGAACAACAATGAGAAGTTCCTTGCAGAACAACACATAAAGCTTCAGATAGAGATCGGGGCTTCTAAGACGTGCAGCTTCATTTTACAACTGATACATGTGTCGGCAGATTCTATATGGTGACGGATGTCCGTGATTACGATTTAACTGATACATTCGCGGACATATAGCTAGTAGTTCTTGCCTGTTAGACAATTTCGTTTGTTTCCTGGCCAAACAGGAGTAGTTATCCTCCTACTTCTAGTACTTTTGAGTTTGTAATATCTGGTACCTTAGAATAATGCAAGAAGACATCTTTTATGATGCTCTCGTCAGAGGTACCGGCGTATTGTAACACCGGTATTGGTGTTAATTTCCGCCTTCTGTTTTATGTGAATTGTTCCCTGAATCGTTCTTTTTGTTGCCACTGAATTTTTGCCTGATTTCCTCAGTTGTACTTTTATGTTGCCACCGAAAACTGCTGATTCTCGGTGATTGTTGAACCCAGCGAGCGGCGAAGCCATGGCGGCCTCCGCGGCCGAGGCAGAGTTGCCCGACGTGTGCATCAGTAGGGTGCCGTCATGGGCGGCGCTAGCAAGGGCTGAGGGGGTGAGGAGCCCGGTAGTGCGTGGAGCAGGGGCTTTGAGTGGAGTGGATGGACCACGGCTGATGGGAGGGGGAGGGGTGGTGGTGGCGTGGCCATGTCGCCGGTGCAGAGCAGGGCAGCGGAAGTTGATTACAGGCTTAGGGCTAGTACAACGCAGACGCTAAGCTGAGGCGCTAGGGAAAAAAATCCTACCAATTTTGAAACTTAGGACGAATTTCCTGGGTCTTTACTTGGCACCGACGCATGGAGAAGAGTCGACGCTTAGAAATCGTACGCAAAATAGCTGCCCCTAGCGCCGACGCCAATGAATAGCCGAGATTTGACTTTTTAAGCACTTGGGCAAGCGCTTTGCAATGCACATGCCCTAAAGGAGAGTCGAACTGTCGAAGCATCTGATACCATGTGAGCGAGGGAGAAGAGTATGCAATGCACCGTAGTGCTCTGCCTAGGATTGTATTACTGAACTTATATAGACATGTACAGCCGATGTGCAGATCATGCACGAAGTACGGGGAACATGCGCATCGTGCGCGTGTGCAGTTACAGGACCAGGTCAGCTTTGCTTAGATAAAGATTATATATTAATATCGTGGAGATACCAATTACACCCAGCCTCCGCAACAACGCATTGCCCTAGCGACAACACAGATGCACACAGCCCAGAAAAAGAAGGAGAATTACAAAAAAGAAAAGTCGCGCTACGATGATCTATTCCTTATAGCAGCAGACCTAATACTAACAAAACAGCACCAGAAGTACAGCTTCTACAAAAGCGACGCTTCTAAGAAGGGAACAGTGCTATCGCGCCGTCGCCGCCCTAATCATAGATCATAAGTTTTCACCCTGAAGAAATCCACACTCGCAAAAGCAATGCCTTCAACAAGGTCATTGCCAGACACAACCAACTAAGTCCAGACCTTGGATTTTCACCTGAAAATTTGGACTCTGACTGTGCTGTTGCCCCCACTTGCCGTTGTCGCCGCACTATGAGGTGTGGTTGGTGCCATCTGAGCGCTGCTTGAGTGCGTGGAACAACGACCTGGAGGATGAACCGGTGGGAGAGGACATGCGTCGTAAACTTTTTTTTACTATAACTTCGGCAGGCTTTAAGCTAGCCTGAACTATATGTTACTTTTTACAATCACAGGGTTTGGCGATCATTACAGGGAGGGAGTAAAATACAAGCAGCTTGTTCAGGGAGGCTCAAATGAGAGACACCAAGATTGGAGAAGCTGAACAACCGGAGCAGAATTACATCTGTATGCCCATCTGCGTCGTAAACTGATGGAAGAATGGCCGCCTCCCCTTGCGTGCTGCAAGTGCTCTCGTCCAGGACCGGGCAATGGGAGAAGAGGGCCTTCGTTCGGGAAGGCGGAGCTGCAGGGACTGTGGCTGACTTGAAGAAAGAACGAGATTGCTCCTTATATCAATTTCTCGGTCCGCGTATTGGAAAGGGATACTTTATGTGCACTGCCGTGGCTGCTATGTTATGAGGTACTCGATCTCTGTTTACAAATATCACCATTAAAATATGTTTGCATAATATATTGACTTTTCTATGGTTCACGATTTGTAGATCGTCCTTGGCTGATAACAAGCATCAAACAATCAAAACACCAGCAAACATAGATGATGACTGCTCGCCACAATATTGTCTAGGGAATTCAAAAAAATGGAGTGTACTTCGCAGCTATTTTCGAGTCGCATGAAGATTTTAAAGTTTGGATCCTAGAGGAATCCTTTGGTCAAGCAAAGTGGGTGCTAAAGCATGATATTAACCTTGAGTCAACTGCCTTAAACGCATTGTCGAGCCGTTACTCTGATGAACATGGTGGAGTTTGGAGTGATGAATTTGTGGGAGAATGGAATTTAGAAGATGGCAACGATGATGAAAATTGTTCCAGCGACAAAGAAGACACAAACTCAGAGTTAATTGGAGAAAATATGGAATGGAACTCCGACGATGATGATGTTCTCTCTATGGTAGACGGAGATGAGACTTGCTATGTTGGATATTTTCTCATCCTTGGATTTCATCCTTACAAGGAGGTTGTCTTCTTAGCACAATATTCGAAAAGGGGAGTTGCCTACAATTTCAATACCTCGAAGCTTCAGTACTTGGGTACAACAAGTACTAGGTTTTCTGACCGTATTGTAAAGTCATTTGTTTATACGCCATGCATGATTGGAGAACTTCCTGAAAGTAGTTCTAATGTTACACTCAATGATTAGGTGGTTTGCCCGAAGTTGAACAATTGAAATACATTCAAATCTTCTTACATTCGAGTTCTTTTTTCTTTTCAGTGTAGCATACAGAAAGAATATCAACAGGTCCGTGTGACTATGAGGCACGACCTGGCGGGAGTTTTAATCGACTCCACGTGCAGCAAGCCACCTATCCCAACCCTTGCGGTCAAGGGTGTCATGTTCCACTGCTATTTCGCCACACAGGGCTGGGATCATGATTTTAGCGATGGTTATTCAGAATGTCACAAAACAAATGTGATGTTTAGAATTGCAACTGTCAGACAAACTAGTGGTATGGTTGTTGATGAGCTCGTTAGATGGAAGTATGGAACCAGAGCTGCCTTGTCGTCTTGGTGGCGCCGTTCTGAATTAGGTGCACAAACTTTCCTGAAATTAGAAATATCAGCTGCTGATCCTTCCTGACATACATGCACATCATCTCTGCCAAAGATCGATCATATTGTTCAACTAGTACTCCTACTAGGCAAAACATCCAGACAAACTGCCAAGGCGACAATACGAATCCAGCATACTCGAAAGCACCACGGTCACAAAGACCGGACAGAAACTGCCCTCGTCGCCGCCGCCATGATGGACTGATGCCGGTCGAGCCAGCCCCTATTCCGTCCGAAGCAACCGTCTCCACCTGATAGCGCCTGCCGGTCTACCACCCGTCTCCATTTAGATATTTTCATATGATTTTTTAGGGAAAGATATTTCAATTTTTAGAAAACTACTGTAGTATCCACCAAACGGAACGTACTGGGCAAGCCGAATCACACAACCCATACCTCAACGGTGGGGACATGGACTAGGATCATGGCACCGTCTTGACATTGAGCATCCATGCCTCCTGCGACGGCCTTCTCCTTCTCTCTCTACTGGATGGCCGCTTCAACATCGTCAACCCAGCCACAGGTCAGTGGCTTGCACTCCCTCGCCTCACCGGCTCTATTGGAAGAATTGCAGGGATGTACCCTCACCACTCTGGTGAGTATCGCATCTTGCACTGGAACTGGAAGGCTTGCAGTGCCGCCTAGTCGCCTACTACATCCTCACGGTGGGCTCCAGCCAACCAGAAGCCGAAATGTATTGGGCCACTGCCAGTATCTGGAGTATCCATAATGTCTCCATCCGTTCTGCTTAATGGCTGCCTTCATTGGGTCAGCCGTGACTACCCGAAAGATGGAATAATACTGGTTTTTTACACAATGGAAGAGACGTTTAGGTCGATGAGCATTCCCGCCACTGCTAGCGGCACTCAAAGTTTGCTTCAGATGGAAGGTACGTTTGGCTTGACGTGCTTATATATAGATAATAAAGGCACCATTTTGGAAATATGGGTGATGCAAGACTACGAGAGGGAGACCTGGTCGAAATTTCAGAGTGAGTTGCCAATGGTAACATATTGGAGAGTTAATTGCAGAAACCTACGACAATTGGGGCTAGGACTACAAAAAACTACCACTTTACGAATTATTTGCAAAAACCACCGTTTTTGGGGTGATGCATCGCAAGAAGCACTGATTGGCAAGTTGACACGCTCTAAGTAAAAATATGACAGGCGGGGCCCGCGCTCAGGTCCACGTGGCAGCAGGAGTTAATTGCAGAAACCTACGACAATTGGGGTTAGGGCTAAAAAAACTACCACTTTACGAATTATTTGCAGAAACCACCATTTTCGGGGTGATACGTCGCAAGAAGGGAGCCGTCGTGGAACCGTCTAGCGCGCGCCCTGCGCGTGCTCGCCACGAGGCAGCCGCCGACCACGGCGCCGTCATGGGCACGGCGGCGGCACCCTCGGTCACGTTGTCGTTGCTCCGGACGGAGGCGGTGACCAGTGCGCATCGCGGCCTCGACCTCGCGACCTCAGCGTGCAGCGAGGAAGATGACTGCGCGCCTGCGCCCCGTGCTTCTTGCGACGCATCACCCGAAAATGGTGATTTCTGCAAATAATTCGTAAAGTGGTAGTTTTTTGTAGCCCTAGCCCCAATTGTCGTAGGTTTCTGCAATTAAGTCCTGCCACGTGGACCTGGCAGCGGGCCCCGCCTGTCATATTCTTACTTAGAGCGTGTCAACTTGCCAATCAGTGCTTCTTGCGACGCATCACCCCGAAAACGGTGGTTTCTGCTAATAATTCGTAAAGTGGTAATTTTTTGTAGCCCTAGCCCCAATTATCGTAGGTTTCTGCAATTAACTCCATATTGGAGTAATGCCATTTTGTCCCATAAGAGAGATATGTTGATCTGCTATATGAATGAATGTTTACATCAACATCACTATGACGACAATGGTAAGGTATTAGAGGAATTTCACTGGGAAACAAACTATCCGAACATTACTGAGCATTGGTTCCAGGAAAGCATTATCAGACATTCGTTCTTTCTAATGCGGTCCAATGATCATGTAAGCCCACTACGATTTTTTTTGGAGGCTTTAGCTTCTTTTGTGATTATATTGATTACCCATCTCCGCTATATGACTTTGTTAAGCATGGATAGAAACTATATTTCCTCTGTAAAGGTTGAACACGCTGTCTTCTATTAATGGTGATATATTGCATATACCAATTAATTCTATCTATTCAATACTGTCAAAGATAGTGTTCATGTTCCCACGGCAACCTCACTTCCGAGGGAACGAAAGAGCGTGTTCGGCAACTGACAGCACCTGGAGTATCCATGAGACAACCACCCGTTTTGCTCAACGGATGTCTTCCTTGGGTCTGCCTTGACTACCCGAAAGATGTAATACTGGTTTTTGACACAATGTATGAGACGTTTAGGTCAATGAGCATTCCCGCCACTGCAACAGGCACTCAAGTTTGCTTGAGATGGAAGGTATGATTGACATGAGCCGCTTAGATAGTGAATGCGGGATTATGGAAATATGGGTGGTGCAAGACTACAGAGAGAGATCTGGTAGAAGTTTCAGAGTGAGTTGTCAATGGTAACATGTTGGAATGATCCGATTTTGTCCCAAAAGAGAGATATGTTGATCTACTATGGGCGTGTTTGGTAGCCCGGTCCAACTTAGAAAATCTCACCTCACCCACTTTTCAGTTATTTGGTAGCCTGTGTTAGCTCCATGGGACATGCCCACCTGATACGAAAAACGCCCCTCAGCCTGGCCAGGTTGCGAAGTGGAAATCGAGCTTCACAATTCAGCCGGGCTGAGCTCATACGGAAAATCCCATGCATGGGCCCCACCAATCTTCGCGCCACGCCGGCCTGTCGCGAATCTCGTGCTCATTTGCCCAAAGTCTCCTTCTCTCCTTGCCTCCTCCCGGTCATCCCCATCGATCCCGGCGTGGCCTCTTTCTTCCCTCGCGCCGCCGCGTCTCCTTCCCTCGCGCCGCCTCCTCCTTCTCTCGCGCCGCCGACCTCCGCCCCCGTCTCCTTCCGTCGCGCCAGCGCGGAGGAGCGACAACCGCCACTCGCGCCGCCACGGAGACCAGCAGCTGCAGCCTGAAGCCCGCGCCTACCGCTTCCGCCCAGTGCCGCCTGAAGCCTCCCAGCATTCGACCGCCATCGCCTCCCAGCGACGGCCGCCTCCCTGTGCCGGCGGCGAGCTGCTCCCCCCCATGCTCAGCTCCGGTCAGATGTTCGAGGACCTGATTGCTTTTTTAATCTATGTTCAAGGAATTTTATGTAAACTTCTGGACCTATTTGTAATATTAATTTCTAGACTCTAGTCTCAGGCGGTTCCAACATGTACAGGCCACCAAACAGCTTCTCAAGTCAGCTCGGCTCAATATATACAGTCTACCAAACAGACAGCAATATCTCAGCCCAACCCGTATAACCTCAGTTTGGCCCGGTTGAGAAACTCTTGTTGAGATGAACCGGGCTACCAAACACACCCTATGTGAATGAATGTTTGCACCAAATTCACTATGACGAAAACAGGAAGGTACTAGAGAAATTTTAGTGGGAAATAAAATGTGTTGGAATTTATGGGCCTTTGCCCACTTTCTGCCCATGGCCCAATTAATTCCGAAAATCTTATGGCCCATTTATTTGGCTGTTAAATGAGTCATTGATTGATAATTAACGGACACATTAATTTCGGGAAAATTAAATGAGTCATTGATTGATAATTAACGGACGCGTTAATTTCGGGAAAATTAAATGAGTCATTGATTGATAATTAACGGACGCGTTAATTACTCAGCGGTTTCCGATTCTATTGGATCGTGGGGCTGTTACCGACTCGATCGTGCGGCTGCACCTACGTCCTACCCGAACCGCACTATATATACAGGCCGAGCGAACCCTAGCCGCCACTAGACGCAACACATGGTCGCTCGCCGCCCTAGTTCCAGAACATTGCGTCGCCGTATTCTAAATCTTCTCCATCCCGTCTTCCGGCGTGCACAGGTTGAAGGGACAGTAGGCCTCCGAAACCCCGCCTCTTGTGATCCTGTACGGGAGAGGGGCGATCAGGTTTTTGGGGAGCTCACTCGCGCGACTACTGGCTTCGAGTTCTTCCCCAACGACGACTTCTTCCCCGACATCGCCAATCTCTTCATCAACGACATGGGCGACGCCGGTTCCACTGCTGCTACTGCCGCATCGTACGTTTTTTGATCTTCCTGTTTGATATGCTGCTAGAGTTTCTGCTTGTAATAGTTGCTCTAGATTCGTTCTGTTTTTCTACTATTATAGTAGATCGCATGATTAGTTTAATTCTGTTTATTCTAGTCATAAACTGTTTATCAATTTCGTGGATTAAATCTACTGCTAAATTGCTATATATTCAACAATCCAAAAACCTGATTATAGGCAATTTGCTGCGCCTGGCTTTCTCGCGTCATGAGCCATTTCCCTTCAAAGGGGTACAGTATAAACGGTAGCGCATGAGAGCAGTTTACTAGTTTCAAAACAGTAACTGCTATGCTGCCACCAAAGGCAAGTCTGAGGGCGATCTCAATTCTGAACAACAGGAAGCTTTTGAGAAGCTCGATACTGTTTAAGAGTGCCCTTCTGAGTATTATTGACGATTCCATTGTGGATTCGTATATGTCTTTTGACACTGGCAAAGACATGTGGGATGCGCTCGAGGCCAAATTTGGGGCCTCGGACGCTGGCTGCGAGTTGTACGTCATGGAGCAATTCTATGACTACAAGATGACTGATGAGCGTTATGTTGTACAACAGGCTCATGAGATACAGTCGCTCGCTAAAGAACTTGAGCACTTCAAGTGTAATTTACCGGACAAGTTTGTTGCCGGTGGCATTATCGCCAAGCTTCCACTTCGTGGAGCAACTTTGCTACTTCTCTGAAACACAAGAGACAAGAGTTTTCCGTTTCGGATCTCATTGGGTCGCTTGATGTGGAAGAAAAGGCGAGAGCGAAGGATACACGTGCTCGAGTTGCTGAGGCTGGTTCTAGTGCCAATATGGTACAGAAAAAGAATTACCAGCCGCCCCACAAGTCCAAATTTAACAAGAGCAACTCAGGGGGTAAAGGCAAGTCTGATGGAAGGTTCAAGCCTTCACAGCCTACCAACTTTAAGAAGAGCAACAATAAGAAGCCGAGGAAGGGATCATGCCACGTTTGTGGTGATCCGGAGCATTGGGCACCTCGCTGTCCCAATCGCCATGAGCTACGCACATCTGAGAACAGTGGCAAGACTGCCAATGTTGTCATTAGCGACACCGTGATGAAGGAATCTGGGTACGGTATATTTCCTACCATTTTTCAGTTTGTCATTCTCCTGAATGGTTGATTGACACTGGTGCTAATGTACATGTTTGTGCTGATGCCTCGATGTTTTCTTCTTACCAGGTCATAGGGACTTCCCCCGTGCTGATGGGGAACGGTTCACATGCTTTTGTTCGTGGTGTTGGCACGGTCGATCTGAAGTTTACTTCGGGAAAGATCGTGCGGCTGAAGAACGTGCATCATGTGCCCTCCATCAATAAGAATCTCGTCAGCGGTTCGCTACTATGTCGAGATGGTTATAAGTTGGTTTTCGAGTCCAATAAAGTTGTAATATCTAAGTATGGACAATTTGTTGGAAAAGGCTATGAGTGCGGAGGCTTGTTCCGCCTATCTATGTCAGACTTTTGCACTAAAGTTATTAATCATATTTGCCATGAAATTGAGTATAATGTCTGGCATTCACGACTTTGTCATATTAACTTTGGTTGCATGACGCGGCTAGCTAGTTTGGATTTAATTCCGAAATTCACTACTGTCAAAGGTTCCAAGTGTCAAGTATGTGTGCAAGCTAAGCAACCTCGCAAGTCTCATACGGCTGCTGAGGCAAGAGACTTGGCACCGCTGGAACTTATACATTCAGATCTCTGTGAGATGAATGGCGTGTTGACAAAAGGCGGAAAGAAATATTTCATGACGCTTATTGATGACTCCACTAGATATTGTTATGTGTATCTTCTGAAATCAAAAGATGAAGCTTTAAACTTCTTTAAAATCTATAAAGCTGAAGCAGAGAACCAACTTGATCGGAAAATTAAACGATTGAGGTCCGATCGCGGTGGAGAGTATATTTCCAATGAGTTTGATTCGTTTTGTGCGGAACATGGTATAATCCATGAGAGGACGCCTCCCTACTCGCCTCAGTCAAATGGAGTGGCTGAGAGAAAGAACCGAACTCTAACTGATTTGGTTAACGCCATGTTAGACACTTCGGGTCTCTCCAAGGCATGGTGGGGGAGGCTCTATTGACAGCTTGTCATGTCCTAAACCGAGTTCCCATTAAGACGAAAACTGTTTCTCCATTTGAGGAATGGGAAAGGAAAAATACGAGACTCTCTTACTTTCGTACTTGGGGTTGTTTGGCGAAAGTCAATATACCAATTCCCAAGAAGCGCAAGCTTGGACCAAAAACCGTGGATTGTGTTCTTCTGGGCTACGCTTTTCATAGCGTTGGTTATAGATTTTTGGTAGTAAAATCTGAGGTATCCGACGTTCATGTTGGTACGATTATGGAGTCGAAGGATGCGACTTTCTTTGAGGATATCTTTCCATGAAGGATATGCCTAGCTCATCAAATCAGGAGATACCTAACATCTAGTCAGGAATTGGTGTTATTCCTGATCCTACCATTTCGATAGAACACACTGATAATCCTGTGGAGGATGACAATGAAGTTCCTGTTAGGAGCAAGAGACAGAGGACTGCAAAGTCCTTTGGTGATGATTTCATTGTGTACCTTGTGGATGACACCCCAGTACCATTTCAGAAGCCTATGCATCTCTTGATGCTGACTACTGGAAGGAAGCTGTCCGTAGCGAGATGGATTCCATCTTGGCTAACGGAACCTGGGAAGTCACTGATCGTCCTTATGGGTGTAAACCTGTAGGATGTAAGTGGGTGTTCAAGAAAAAGCTTAGGCCTGATGGTACTATTGAGAAGTACAAGGCGCGGCTTGTGGCCAAGGGTTATACCCAGAAAGAAGGTGAAGACTTCTTTGATACTTACTCACCTGTGGCTAGACTGACCACGATTCGAGTGCTACTTTCATTGGCTGCCTCGCATGGGCTTCTCGTTCATCAAATGGACGTGAAGACAGCTTTCCTAAATGGAGAGTTAGACGAGGAAATTTACATGGATCAGCCCGATGGTTTTGTAGTACCTGGTCAGGAAGCAAAGGTGTGCAAGTTGTTGAAGTCTTATATGGCCTAAGCAAGCTCCTAAGCAATGGCATGAAAAGTTTGAAAGAACTTTAACTGCTGCAGGTTTCATTATAAACGAATCTGACAAATGTGTGTACTATCGCTATGGTGGGGGCGAGGGAGTTATTCTCTGTCTGTATGTCGATGACATACTGATCTTTGGAACCAACCTTGATTAATCAAGGAGGTTAAGGATTTCTTATCTCGTTGTTTGAGATGAAGGATCTAGGAGTAGCTGATGTTATCTTGAACATCAAGCTGCTGAGAGATGGTGATGGTGGGATTACACTGCTTCAGTCTCACTATGTGGAAAAGGTCTTGAGTCGTTCGGGTATGACGACTGTAAGCCTTCTCCGACACCATATGATCCTAGTGTGTTGCTTCGAAAGAATCAACAGACTGCTAGAGATCAACTGAGATATTCTCAGATTATTGGCTCGCTTATGTATTTGGCTTGTGCCACGAGGCCTGACATCTCTTTTGCTGTGGCAAGTTGAGCCGGTTTGTTTCTAATCCGGGAGATGATCATTGGCATGCGCTCGAGAGAGTTATGCGTTATTTAAAAGGCACTGCGAGCTATGGAATTCACTACTCCGGATCCGAGGGTACTGGAGGGTTATAGTGATTCAATTGGATATCTGATGCTGATGAGATTAAGGCCACGAGTGGTTACGTGTTTACACTTGGTGGCGCTGTTTCCTGGAAGTCTTGCAAGCAGACCATCTTAACGAGGTCAACTATGGAAGCAGAACTCACAGCGTTAGACACAGCCACTGTTGAAGCAGAGTGGCTTCGTGAGCTTTTGATGGACTTACCTGTGGTTGAAAAACCAATACCCGCATCCTTATGAACTGTGATAATCAAACTGTGATAGTTAAGATTAAAAGTTCTAAGGATAATTTGAAGTCATCAAGGCATGTGAAGAGGAGATTGAAATCTGTCAGAAAATTGAGAAACTCCGGAGTTATTGCGTTGGATTATATCCAAACATCTAAGAACTTGGCAGATCCCTTCACAAAGGGTTTATCACGTAATGTGATAGATAGTGCATCGAGGGAGATGGGTTTGAGACCCACGGTATGAGTTGTCCACAGTGGTAAACCACTCTATGTGATCGGAGATCCCGTGAATTAGAAGTGGGAGACAAGCTGTTGGTCAGCTGGAGGAGAGTATCCTACATTATTTTCTCACTCCGTGAAGATGCAATACTCTCCTGATCTGCATGGCAGGTTGATATTTATCTTAATGTGTTCCAAGCGGCTTACTTTTATAAGCGGAGATGTTATCCTGCAGAGCATCTCTTGAGGAATACACCTATATGAGTCTGACTATTAAACGTCGTAGTCTATGAGAGTTGGGTGCTCTCTAGTAAACTCATGAAAGGTCTTGGAGTATGACGCATAAGCTCCACCCGCGGGGAAGCCTTGCGGCAGCCCAGTATCGGTCAAGGGCTTGTGTGAAACTAGTTTGCAGCAAACTTGTAGTTCAAGGCATAGTCCACTATCCAAGTTGTGATCTAGTGTAGCATAAGTTTCTAAGTGGAAGTTCAACTTAACAGTCTCCACTAAGCACTATATAAACAATGTTTTGGAACAAATGTGGCATGATGTGCCAATGAGACTTTGTGGGGGATTGTTGGAATTTATGGGCCTTTGCCCACTTTCTGCCCATGGCCCAATTAATTCCGAAAATCTCATGGCCCATTTATTTGGCTGTTAAATGAGTCATTGATTGATAATTAACGGACGCGTTAATTTCAGGAAAATTAAATGAGTCATTGATTGATAATTAACGGACGCGTTAATTTCGGAAAAAAATAAATGAGTCATTGATTGATAATTAACGGACGCGTTAATTTCGGGAAAATTAAATGAGTCATTGATTGATAATTAACGGACGCGTTAATTACTCAGCGGTTTCCGATTCTTTTGGATCGTGGGGCTGTTACCGACTCGATCGTGCGGCTGTGCCCACGTCCTACCCCGAACCGCACTATATATACAGGCCGAGTGAACCCTAGCCCCCACTAGACGCAACACATGGTCGCTCGCCGCCCTAGTTCTAGAACATTGCGTCGCCGTATTCCAAATCATCTCCATCCCGTCTTCCGGCGTGCCCCGGTTGAAGGGATAGTAGGCCTCCGGAACCCCGCCTCTTGTGATCCAGTACGGGAGAGGGGCGATCAGGTCTTTGGGGAGCGCACTCGCATGACTACTGGTTTCGAGTTCTTCCCCAACGACGACTTCATCCCCGACATCGCCAATCTCTTCATCAACGACATGGGCGACACCGGTTCCACTACTGCTGCTGCCGCATCGTACGTTTTCTTGATCTTCCTGTTTGATATGCTGCTAGAGTTTCTGCTTGTAGTAGTTGCTCTAGATTCATTCTGTTTTCTACTGTTATAGTAGATCGCATGATTAGTTTAATTCTGTTTATTCTAGTCATAAACTGTTTATCAATTTTGTGGATTAAATCTACTGCTAAATTGCGTATATATTCAACAGAATGTCCAAACATCACTAAGCATTGGTTTGCCTGCCGACGTTCTAATAAAGAATTCCGGCTCGGCCCGGGAAAACACTGGCAACTGGTTCAAGGAAAGAATTATCAGGCATTCGTTCTTTCCAAGGCGAGTCAATAATCATGTAACCCCGCCACGATTTTTCTGGAGGCTTTAGCTTCTTTTGTGACTATATTGATGACCCATCTCCTCTATAATGGGATCTAGACAATAATTGTAGCTTGCATCTAACGGTAATACTAGTCTGTAAAACTGGGATAAATATCTTATTTGAGAACTACTGATCTATTGATCTATCTTACACAGGAGTTTGGGGCACTAGTAGGGAAGTGCCTTTCTGTGGCGCACCAAAATAGCTTTCGGTGGCGCATGGTGTGTGCGTCACAGAATTCTCGTAACAAAAATATTATTTCTGTGGCGCACCCTGTCGTGTGCCACAGAAAGTAGCAAATTCTGTGGCGCACTTCCAGCATGCGCCACCGAAATATTGCTCATGTGCCACAGAAATATTAGTCCATGCGTTGATGAATTTGACAATAATTTATCTATGGCGCACTTGCTTCGTGTGCCACAGAATATGGTGGGCCACAAAATTATTTACCATGCGCCACTAAATTATTTGATGAATTATCGATTATTTGCTATATTATCGAGTATTTGCTGTATTAATTTGACAATAATACATGTATATTACCGTGTTTATACAAAAATAATAGAAACAGTAATATATTTTGACACGGTATTAAAACAGACAGATAAATATGTCATCACATCACTTAGAGCCCGAGATACATACATATATAGTGACAATTAACTGGTACAAAAGTTCACACAAGTCTTAGTATAAATGAAGTTTTCACGACCGCCTAAACTAGGATCAAACTGAGTACACGTCCACGTCCTGCTGATCAAGGAGTCTTCTTGTTGAGCGGCGCCGGGAACGTTTGTAGCCGTCTTTCGTCGTCCACGTCCGGCTGTCATTTTGAAGAGCTAGGTGTTCTTCGATTTGCCTTTGATGCAACCCTGGAAATGGATACAACCATGTATTAGTGTTCATATTTGTAACCATGTCAATATAGTGTCAATATATATATATATTGGTTAATAATATAAATAGATTGAGTATGATAAGTCTATAGTAAAGAAAATAAAGAAACACTTATTGCGAGTATGCATGATTTATCCTACCACTGGCTTTGTTGAAGGTCCCCTTTGCTGTCACAACATCGTCGTAGATGATTCGCGACAACTCCATCTGGATGAGATGAAAGTCTTCTCTAAGCTTATCCTCGGCGATTTTCCCTGCATTTTTGGTCCATTCTCGGATACTAGATGGCAACTTTGTTTTCAGTGCATCCCGGACAAACCCTTTCATGAGATGGAGGACGTAGAAGGCATCCTTTACGCTGCCATGCTTCTGCTTCATGCAATCGAACTGGGTCCCATGCCTGAACCGGTGTTTGTTGTTCAGCGAGAAACATTCCCCGTTCGTCTGTCCTTGTTCGAAGTGGCCTCCCTTTGGGCGTAGCCCTCGAGAGCCTCATCGAGAACACCCTTTATTCTGGTGTAGTCTTTCTTATTGCTCGAACTCCCCGTGTCCAAATAAGTGGCAATGGACCACCTCGGTTTAGGATGATGAGTATGCAGTACTTGTCCCTAGTCGGAAAAAATGCAGTGGAAAGGATCAAAAACGGAAGAAATCTATAAGAAAGCATAAGATACGACGGCGGCGAGCGGATGTGTACTTACTCGGGAAAGAAAGGTAGAAGAAGGTTGTTCTTCCTCTTGTTGTTCAGCATGAACCTCTTCAGGTACTCCGTGGCCTTATCCCATGTCGTTGATCCTTCCACCAGCTGACTGTCACGCATGTAGTAGGGATCCACTACCGTGACGTACGGGCAACATCTCTCTGGATCTTCATCGCCATATTGATCGCGTATAGGCGGACCAAGTTATAGTCCAGCCGTCTAGAGTGAAACAGGTTGAAGACGTCCTCGAACGCTATGAAGAACAGATCGGCGGGGGCTTCAGTAACGAAGTCCACGTTCTTTGGTACCTGGACCGTCAACACCGGGTAATTTGGATTCTTGTCTTTAAGAAGCAGGCCCTCCATCATCAAGATAGCTTCATGCAAAGAGAGCATGGGTCCTTTTGCGAGGCAGAGCAACTCCGGAGGCAGCAACGGTTTACCAGCTACATGAACTCGGGTCAAGCTATCCGCACGGGGTGATGTCATGTCTTCATGACCCCGGATAACCTTAGGAGCTGGCTGGCTCGTAGAGGTGCCTTGCCTACTCTCTTCTTAGACTTCTTGATCTTCTCTGGGGATGGTGGGGGTGCAGTGAACCCCGCGCAAACCGTCCGTGTCAGTGTGCCAGGGCTGAAAATGTTACCCGGTTTGTCTGGAGCTTGATCGCCGGCTTCCGGAGGCGTGTTTTGAGAAAAACTCAGGCGCTGGCATGTAGTGCGACGACCAGGTTGATCACCGTGAGCGCGGAAGGGTGGTTCCTCATCCATAGCAGGCATGAACAAATCTTTGCTCGCGCCCGTGTTGAGGAAGCCATCGACGTCGATATTTTCATCATCATCGTCGTTGCCATCAAGTTGAGGTGCAACGTCTTTGGCTTCGGACGGCTGTTGCGGTACAGACATTCCCAACAGTCTTTGGTGGCGGCTGGTGGTGGCAACGACCGGCGGTTCCTTCCGGGTGGTGGCGACTGCTGCTTGTGGCGCCGGTTTCCTTCTCAACAGGTTTTCGTGGCGGCTTCGAGGGCCGAACGATCGGCTTCCGGGGTTTAGAGGTGGCGCCGGTGGAGCGGCGCCTTAACCCCCCAAGACGAATTTGGGTCTTCGGCCATTCCAGGACCCACTTGGGGCAATTTCCAAGGAGCATGTGCACCTCGGCTCCCGGAGGTTGCATGGGGGGGTCGATGCACTAAACTCAGGCACTACCTCAGTCACCCTGACCCTCATCACGGCCTCGCTCATTCTATTGTTGTGCATATCACGGCACAATGGTTGTATGAGCATGCCCTCAGCTTCCTTCAACTCGCCGTCGGGTACCACCCTATGCAGGAGTATGCAAGGCATGTCCTTTTGTGAACAAATGTTGGGCATCATGAGGTGGCAGTCATAAAAGGCAGAGTTATAGAAAATGACGCGGACTAAGTAATTAATTAGTTACCTTGTCGATGGCGTTGATCTCTGCTAATGTCGCCTCCGGCCGTTCGGGTGGTGGCGCCTCGGTATCTTTCGCGGGAGGGGTGTCGGTGCGACAAAAGGGACCGACTGCTGCAGGGTGGCGTTGGGTGGGGTCACCAGGTCCGACGACACGGCCCGGTTCATGGTTGAGTTGCTGCCGCTGAAGCTGGGCACGTGTATGGGCCCTTGTTGACCTCCCGCATTCCAAGCAGCTAACCCCTCAAACAACCCAGGGGTATGAGCGTCCGGATCCTCTCGTCCACTAACTTGTCCACTGTACTGGAGTCCACTATTTGCTTCTCTAGTGACTCCACCTTCTTCCTTAGCTCCACAACCTCGGCGGTATTATCCCTCTTCATCTTCCTCCTCTCCTTTCTCTTCTCCGGGTCAGATGAGTAGTACTCTACGAACTTCATGCTCGTACCAAAGCCGGACACACGACCAGCTGACGTCGGCGGCTTCGACTTGTCCCTATCCTTGTAAGCGTTTGTCGCCCTGTTGAAAGTCGTGTCCCACGGCTCCGTCGACTCCTGGGACGACGGGCCATCCTTCAACTCATCCTCCTGCAGACAAAGGAAATTAAGGTGAACCCATGTAGAAATATATGACTTCGTTATCTAATTAGATCAACGCAATGGACTTTGAGATATCCGTGGAAATTAAATTCCTTACCAGTAATTTCTCGAATGTCCTCACATCGTCATCGTCGGTAACGAATTCCCCCGTCGCCTCGTTCAGATAGTAGCGGGACCGGACAAAGTTCCTCACTTGCTCGTCCGTGAATTTTGTCCACATGTTCTCTTTTCCATTTTTGCAACAATGGCATCCTCCTTTTCCCAAACGGGCTGTTTTCCTCGGTAACCGCCGCTTCCCAAACGGTGGTTACCTATGTTCAGCTCCCGCATAGACTTACCCCACTCGGTCCATTTTGTAGCCTCCCAGACTTTAAGGACTCCTTGAATATCTCGAACTCTTCTTTGTCGAGCGTCGGTTCTTTGGCACTTATCTCCTCCCAGCTTTCACCCTTATTGATCTTCTTCTTCACCCGAAATTTCTAACTGCTCAAGGCGGTGCTCATCTTCGTGATGGCTAAACTGTCCACCTTTTTGTTCAACGGAAGCGGGAACATGTATCGTTGGTGAAGCTTCATGAGGAGGTTTTCGACCAAAGCCTCATTGCCCTTGCTTCTGAGGTCCTTCGTGTTGATCGACATGCTTTCCCGGACGATGCACCCTAGTTGCATGTTGTACCCTTTGGCATGCTTTTCCGGCTCCACTAGTAGGCCACTGGCGTGACCTTGGTGAACACGTGTGTGACGTTGTCGAGCGCTTGCGGTGTCTGATCCTTCCTTGGCTTCTTCCGCTTAGCGGTCAGGTTGCTATCGGTAGCAACATCTGTGTGGTCGCCACCATCAGTGGTGCTGGTGTCATCCTCCTGACTGGCACTAGCAGCTCCATCTGTGGTTTCGGCATCCTCCACCCGGTCCTCTTGCTCATTCTCGGCGGCCTCCACCTCCTCCTCCATCTGCTGGGACACCTCCCAGAATGACTTGTTGAAATCTCTAGCTTGATCTTCGACGCTCATGTGCTTAGAAGGGCCGCCTTCCGACATGTTTGCACTGCATTAAAAAGAGGCAAAAGGTTAGTACAACAAATATAAGAAAAAAATCGCTTAATTAAGTACTAAGATACCCCGGCCCATGCATTAGTCGCAATACCCCATATGTCTTATTTTTAGCAAAGTCATGCCAAAATTCACGAAAAATTTCGGCATAACCTTTGCTAAAAAAAGGGACATATGGAGTACCCGAATTTGCCGGAACGGAAGTTAATCGACGTTCCGGCAAACTCAAGGGCCTCTCGGGGTACCTGCAGACATTTCACAAATCATATGTCCTATTTTTTTAGCAAAGTCATGCCAAAATTCACGAAAAATTTCGGCACGACCTTTGCAAAAAATGGACATATGGAGTACCCGAATTTGCCGGAACGGAAGTTAATCGACGTTCCGGCAAACTCAAGGGCCTCATGGGTACCTGCAGACATTTCATCCACAAACATTTGTGGCCGGCATCTCCGGCCGGCAACAACATCACATCAACACAACCACATCTCCGGCCGGCATCTCCAGCCGACAACAAACACACATACAACATCCACATCTCATAAACATACACGGCATACGGCAAAATCCACATCCACATCACCACATCCACATCTCACCTAAAATCACGCTGAGTTTCCTTTAAATTTCCTGCATTTGGCAAAATAATGCATTAGTTAATTCCAACTAAAAATGCATCTTCAAGACAATTAAAAAGTACCAACTTTGGACGCTTACGAAATTATCAAATCTTGATCGTATTTGCAATGTACCTTCATGGATATCTTGCAGTACGTTAATACTTCATGATAAAGCTCAAAAATAAATTTTTGAAAACTTCTAACACCTTAATTCAAGTCAGTTTGAAAGGCATGTTTAAACACTGACCATATTTGAGTTAGCAAATTTTTCATCTCCACAATTTCATCTTCAATTTTTTGCATGTACTAACCTAACACTAACCTAGCAACTAACCTAGAAACTAACCTAGCATCACTAACAACAACAAGTTCTTCGGTGCAGGAAATCTTTACCAGATTTTGAAGCCAAATAGAAAGTGCAGATTTGAAGGTTGAAAATTACAACGAATTTAGTGGTCATAGAAGCTATGACTAAATGATCTAAAGGAGAGTAAACAAATGAGACCTGAATTCATGGATGGGGAAATCTAGATACCTATTCGTTGAATCTGATTGAGACCAGGATCCGAGGGGATTGATGCCAGAAGGATTGTACCCCTGATTACAATTGATTGAAGAGAAGAAAGAGTAATCAAAGTTGGATAGACAAAGGTGTCTACTACATTTGGAGGAAGCAAATTACAAAGAGCATACTATGTTCTATAAGACATTTTAAGAATAGTTACCTCATATTCTCGAGCAAAAGGAGATGAGCTTTACCATCAGAAGTGAGGTCTTCATAAGCTCATGATTATAAGGAAGGGTACCACCTGAAGATCATATAAGGATGTAGAAAGGATCTTTGACAGAGGGGTATATAGCCAGAGTAATTCAAGGATGTCTGAAATGGATAATCCAAGAGACATGAAAAGGTAGTAAAATCATTGGAATCCAGTGGAGAAGCGACGAAAGTCGACAAATGGATAGTATGGATCCATGGAGGATGAACATAAGGATTTTGGACAAGGGATCACCTAAATCTACGTCCACGTCAGGAAGGAATTTGAGAGAATCAATATCTGCAGAAGTTCTTTCTACCTTACTCTACGTGAGAGAATCGAAACTTCGGGACAAAGTTTAGTTTAAGGGGAGAGAATGTAATACCCCAGGGTTTAGAGAGTCGAAAGAGTAGAAATAAGAATTGTGCATTTGCATAGCATGCATCTGAAAATGCGGGAAATTTTGCCGCGTTTAAGAAAGAGACAAAGGGATCGATGTTTCTCTCGACACGATGAATTAGGAGCTAGATCATCCTGTTGAGTGCTATAAACTTCGACGTGATATTTGAAACAACTAATTAGAAACTAGGATCATCTGTCGAGGCATTCCAGAATTGGACATGACCTTTCCTAAACCCCTCGACATTTTGATCATAATTTAATAAATGACAAGTATATATTCCAATAAAGCATAATAAGACTCAATCATCTCCCAACAACATCTATATGACCATCTCATCTCATTATGCACAATTATGATCATACAATAATTCAAATACATCAAGTTCATATTTCATACATCCATCATTTTAACACATCATCTCAAATCTTCATCTTATTACATCATTTCTTACATTCATCACTCCCATCTACACACATCTCATCATCTCATCTTACACACATCTCAATTCCAAACTTGAGTGTCAAAGTACAAGAAATAATAACTGGAATAGTGACAGGTTACAACTTTGCAAGATTGAAATGCAAGAATAATAATATTACAATTTAATCGAATAAGTACATATCTCATCCAAATGAAAAGAAGATTACAAAGGAATAAAAAGAAGCTTAAACTAAATCTTGATCTTCATCTACCATTGAATCTTATCTTCTACATTCCAACATTCTCAAATTCATTCCTACAAGACAAAGAACACAAGGGAGAAAGGAAGAAATGCAACCAATTGGACTGGAGGAGGATGCACATATCAAGTACCTATTCTTATCAAATCTCTAGAAATTGTGTGAAATTCAAAAGCGTGGTGTTATATTGAAAGTAGTTTGGACACAAGAGTTGATCACTCTTGTTTCCAAATTCTTTTTGTATTCATGAGGCAATTGAGGTTCATCTAAAAATAAACCCGAACAAAAGAAATATTTCTTAATTAAAATGTTTGCCTTCACTACAAGGGTGAGGCAATTTGCTGTTGGAACTCGACTACTGGACATTAGGAACATGTACTAATACCAAGTGGTGATTAGAGGGAATTTTATCTAAGGCAACAATGGATCATGGATCATCCTGGGGTCATTTGGATCATCTAGAGGAAAATAGGCAGCAAGGATAAGAAGTCAACATTGATCCATTTGAGCAAGCAACAAAGGCAACAGGGGGCAAAGGCAAATATAATTGATCCAATTATCTTTAGTCAACAAGGCAACATTTTTGTTTCCCTCTAATCTAGTCAAATTCCTATTAAAGAAAAGCCCACAATTAAATTGTTCTCTATTGGTATCAAGAACCAATAAGAACAAAGCCCACGTGGAAATTGATATGTTTCTCCAATGATATAATTACCAAGGAAGAAAATAAGTTAATTGATAAAGCCCACAAATCTGCAATTGTAAAGCCACATGATCACAACCCATAATTGATCTTAAAGCCCACATGAATTATTTTCCAAGCCCAAGATTGACCAAACCGACATAAGGAGCAGCCCACAAGTCCATCTAGTGACAAAAGCCACTTGGTTTGACCAAAAATAAATCCCACAAGGAGATAAGACCAATGACTAGTCATCTCTATCCACAAGAAAATATCTAAGTTTACTTGAACCCCAAGTAATGAAAAGCTTGAGTGGATGAGCATGCCACATAGGAGAGTTATCCATAAGCAAAATATCTCACATTACTTGAACCCTAAGGAATGCCTTTACATGAGATCTTGACAACAAGTAGCTTACTCACCAATGCAAAGCAAGAGTCACCACTTGAGGTGTCACCTTGTGAGGGATAGTAAGGCCTTATAAAAGACATCCCATGGCAGCCCTTTGATCATTACACACCATGGTTGATGGGACCAACAAATTTGGACCAAATAATATATTTCCATATTAGCAAGAACACAAGAACAGCCAGCTGCACCACAAGCTCTACACAGCAGCCAATTATCTATCTAGCACCATATTATTCTCATATCATCATAACTATTCGAGCAGCTAATCCAGCTATCGAATATCTTTCCCAAATCAGCCAGAACCCAAGAACATCTCAAGAACAACCACTAAAATAAATTGCAGCTAGATAAATACACTCTAGGAAAATTGAAGCAGCGAGGAGGAGCAGGCTAGCCACAAGACGCAGGTTATCATCATTTTCCAGAAGACCAAGCTGCTCAACAATAGCAGGTTAATTCTTTGTGTGTGTGAGGCAGAGGAGAGGTGCTAGCAAGTTCTGTAAATGACAGGACAGTGCTAGAAAGAGAGGAGAGCAGGGCAGCACATCAAAATCTATCCAAGAATACATCTTTAAATCATTCCAACTACCCTTCAACTAGATCCCAATTAGGAGGATAGAAGTGTATCTCTCAGTTATGCATAGAAGTGCTATGTATAGCTCATCACAGAGAATAAAGGCCATTAATTTGCATATGTTCTTATCAAAGCAGGGCCTCAGCCTTTGCATCATTGGCAGAGCCAAGAAATCAAGTAAAGCATCTGTTCTTGTCTCTAGTAAAAGAAAGAACTCATCTGGATCAAGTAAACAAAGCCAACTAAGAAGAAATCGATGAAACCAACAATAAACACTAGATCACCAGGAGTGCACACCCTAGATACAAGATTTGGCAAACAAACCTAGGTTCTTTGTGTTTAGAGTGCTATTTTGCTCTCAGATTCGAATACAAGTTCATCACTGAGCTTTGAAATTCATTTGGTAATTATCTGTCCTTATCATTACATGTTAAATTGCCTCAATAATATTTTCTATCATCGGCTGAAGCACGCCTTGGATATATTCTTATCAGTTCCTTTAAAAATATGTCCAGAAAGATGGATATCCACATTTTGCACCCCAACAGCACAAGTACATGATCTAATCTTATATGCAAGTGCTCTGGTACGCACTAGTAATAGCCAGGAGTTAAAGAAACATCCATAATATCATCTACAGAAGTAAATCATCCAGAGTATCACTCTGAAATTAATTAACAGAAACAACAAGTCACCAAACTGAAGATTTCTTCAGTTAATCCACTGTCCAAGACCAACCCGACACCATCAACACAACTTCATGCATTAGTTCATCACCTGGATGAACTGGAACAGTACCACAGACCCTAGAACAGTAGGAACAAATCGGAACCATGTTCTACACCGAGAGCTAGCAGAATCCCAAGAGAGAAGAGAAAGAAAGAAGAAGGGAACCATACCTGACGCTCGGGCACGAACACCATGGCATGGCGAGGCAGTGCTCACGCTACCACGGTGAAGCTACCGCGAGGACGACGCCCGACGAGCACCCAGGCGATGGCGGCACAAGGAGCACCACCGCAGCGGCGCATCGACCTGCGTCGAGCCACACCAGCAGCAGCAAGTCGAGGAGGTTCTTGAACACCAGAGGAAACGCCAAGGGACGCTGGAGTTGGCAGTGGAGGCCGAGCAAGGGCTCAAGTGGGACCTGAGCTCGTGGAGGAGAAGGAGCAGAGAAGTTGGAGCTCAGGCGGCTCAGGCAAGGGTTAGCCATAGGAAGGAGCGAGGAGGCGCTGGAGGGCATCACGGTGGCGGGGTTCAGAGGAGCGTGTCGTGGTGGAGGAGTACCATCGAGCGGCGGCGCCACAGCTGCCGGAACCCTAGGTTGGGGTAGGGTTAGGCGCGGTCATAGGAGAGCTCGAGGGACAAATCGAAGTGGAGGAGAGGAAGGAGCTTGAGGGGGCGGTTCGTTTGGGGGTCAGGATGGCGGCGGCGACAACCGGAGGTGGCTGGGGCAGCGCGGCGACGCCGACGGCGACACAGGGTCGTGGGAGCGAGAGGAGGAAGAAAGAGCGGGGGTTGACCGGGTCGGGTTCGACCTAGTAGCTAGTTGGGCTCGGCCCAATTGGTTGGGTTCAACCCACTAGCTAGGGGCATTTTGGTAATTCACCAAATAAAATTATCCAAACTTAACTGAATTTTAACTCCCAAACCAAAAGAACAAAATCAGCTAAAAATAATCAACACACTCTACAAATTATGAGGAATTTATCTGTAAGTTTTATTACTAAATTTTGACAAGTTTTGAGTGGATGAAAAATTCAATGATCCTTAAGTGGACATGACTTGAAAATATTTTTCATAAATATTTTTCCAAAGAATAATGAGATGGAAAAATAATTTGTTGAGTTCAATTAAACTTGAACTATCTAAAATTTGACTACTTCAGATGTTGATTCGTCATGTAAATCGTTGTCAAACTTTCTAATTAATTAAAAACTCTCAAAAGTATTAAAAGCCACAACCGGGGTATTTTGGGGTGACGATGCATCTCATGACTGTGCATAATAGCATGCTGCTAGAGTTTTCAGTAGTCCTTATCAGGATTACTTTGCTATTTTTAGAACTCGGGGTTTTACCGCAAACCCTAGAACCCCGAAGGATTCAACGGCCATTTCTACCACAGGCAAGTTCATTCTTGCATGTCCTTATTGAACTATTTTAATAAAAACTATTTTCAAAACCATATTATTATCATTGCATTGAAAAAGAAAAACTATTTTGGAATGATGTGAATTGCTATATATATATATTGTTTGGCTGGCTGGCAATGGAACCACGGTTTGATGTTGTGGTGGAGGTTCCATTGTACGGGAAAGTATATACCTAGGATTAATTACCAATGTCACAGTGATCCTAGCGCCGTATTGAAGCGTTTACCATGAGATCTGGCATGGGACGGTAAAGTCAGCTCCATCTTCTCTCGTTCACATTTCCTCGGCAGGCTATTACCTGGTTGTGTCCGTTGCGGCGGCCAACAGCGTGGAAGCGCGTGACCTTCCCACCCGACGGGGTGATTGGAATAGAAGCTCGGGAGGGGTGGCGGGATAGCGGTCTTTGTTACCGGCCGCGCCACAAATGGGCGGATATGTGTTATGCGGAGAGGGGCATTGATTGGCTTTGGACTCACACCTGGCCCCATACCATGGAAGTATGGACGGGAAAGTACGCCCGGAAAGGCAACAAGGCTGGGTTTCTCTCATGGGTAAAGTTACGCAGCTCTGCAGAGTCAACAACAAGAAATTGAGACTGTTACATCCGTGTTCCCGGAAGGAACTACAGACCGCAGCGGGAAAGGCATCCCAAGTGATGACTATGAACCCGTGGAGACTGTGAGCATAGTTTTCTGAAAGAAAACTTGACCTTTGAAGAAAGATTTTCCAAAACTTGCATTATGCCTACGACCGTTGGTCATGGCAGTAGCTAGTGCATCCAAAACAAAAACTCTTTCCTATATTACTGAACTTGCTAAGTAACGCTCGAGTTGCTTACCCTTTCCCCGTTGACCCCCTGCTTAGATTTTTGGAGCCAGCAAAGGAATTGATAGTTATCCATCACGACGTCGAGAAGATCTTCAACGAGGAGACAAGTCTACCTGGTGAACCTTGAAGGAGTCAACTGCTACTTCACCAACAGAAGAACGACGACAATAGTGACAATGCTGGAGCAACAACAATATTGTCAATGGCATACATGACGACCACTTTGCCAATGAAGGAGACAACAATTATTGGAAGGAGGAGACAACCCTGGATAAAGATATTCCAGATGGAATAGATTAGGGCTGTGACAACAACAGTAGTGGATCAGGAATTAGAGTTAGAGCTGATATTCAGCTTAGTACTACGATTTGGATCTTTCTGTATTTCAGTTGCAAGAGACTAGCTTCAATATAAAAGGAGGGTCTCGAGATTTTGTATTGAATAGTGTTATAAACCTATAGTGTTACCTTGGACCGACTATGTTTCTGTTGTACTACTCTGAGGGATGTAATATTTGCGGAGAGGTCCTTCCGTGCGTGTTACATCAAAGACTTGTACACTACAATATGCAGTGGTGTGCTGGGTCACCGCAGTTGGGCGGTTGCTCGTTTGCTCGGAGGGAGGGTTGGGCGGGGGCTGATACGTCCAAAACGTATCTATAATTTTTGATTGTTTCATGCCATTTTTATGCTTTTAGCACTTGTTTTATATTAAGTTTATTATTTATTTGGACTAACCTACTAATAGTTGCAAAAGTGCACAATGTTCTTGTTTTACTCTTTGATGTGTAGAAATTATCAAGAATACAAGAGGAAACCTTGTTGGAGTCGAATTGGGACTTTCCTGAAATCTGTCTGAGAACTTTTTACGAAGATTGCCAGTTTGACCCTCGAAGATGACGTTATATGGAGACCTGGCTGTTACGAAAGTTGTCACAATTTTCCATACGAAGATTTTAAGCCCGAGATCAGCCCAATCGGAGTTCGGACGCGGCCTGTAGGCCCGTTTTGGTGGAACCCTAAAAGGGGTGACGGAAATCCGAGAAGATATATAAAGGGAGGAAACCTAATTCGTGGAGGACTCCTCCACCCACGAATTTCAGCCACCAAAAGCCACGTTTTTGCCTCCCCCATGGATCCCATCTCCATGGGGGAGGGCTCCCAAGAAGCCATGAAGGAGGGAGGCTAAGGGGCGGCGCTCCCCAAGCTTGCCGGCGGCGGGGAAAGGAGTTCCCCGCACCGCCGGGCCGCCGCCGCCCTGCGCCCGCGCTCCTCTCCGCCGTCTTCACCGCCATCTCCATCACCATCTCCTCCTTGTATTCAGTGGTTCATCCTCCCACAAACCTCTGTACCGTCCTATGTAAACATGGTGTTTGATGCTATAATATTTATCCTATGATTTACATCATGTTTCCGTAGTTTATTTGTCTTTTGATTGCTTAATTGAATGCATGAGGTTCATTAGAGTTGTATGTCTATATGGTGCTGTCCTTTGGTGTCCATTATATTTGTGCGCGCATGGATCAAACACCCTAGGGTTGGTAGTATTTGTAACGAAGCGGGGGAAGTTCTGCCGGAGTGACAGAAACCTGAGAACGCGAACCGATTAGTTGCACGTATGGGAGTAAGAGGACCTTGAACTTAAGGCTATGGTTGGGGAAACCTTAATGCATTGTTAGTATTTGCGGATGCTTTCTAACAATCCAATCATATAGTACTTGTAATCCCAAGTAGTGGAGTGCATGTATATTTAGCCTCTCCCACATAGAAAACTGCATCGAAGACAATGAACCAAGTACCTTCACTAATTAATCTTGGACAAAGCCACCACAATTACCACCACTTTTCCACACTCATGGTACTGTTAGTATATGGTTACTTAGTGTATTTTATTGCTGCAGCACTAACATTTACTTTCTTGTATTTATTATCTTGCAAAACTACCTCTCATACCCGTATTGCTACCGTAGTTTTATTTCTAGATAATGCAAACGTTTAGTGTGCGTAGAGTTGTATCAGTGGTTGATAGAACTTGAGAGAATACTTATCCTACCTTTAGCTCCTCGTTGGGTTCGACACTCTTACTTATCGAAAAGGCTACACGCGATCCCCTATACTTGTGGGTTATCAAGACCTTTTCTGGCGCCGTTGCCGGGGAGCCATAGCGTAGGTTAATGTTCTTGTGTGCACTTGTTTGCTTTATCTCTAAGTAGTTTTTATTTTCAGTATTAAGTTGTTCTTTATCTTACTATGGATAGGGAATGCGAATTACAAAAAAAATTAGGTGTAGTTGTTATCTAAAAACGTTTTCAAAAAGAAAAGTGATTGGAAAGATGAGTAATGGTTAAATGGGGGTCGACCTTGAACACTTGTGTTCATGCCTATGAAACCAAAACAAATCTTTCCATGGAAGCTTTTCATTAAAAACATGTAAATATTGTAAATATTGTGTATATACCTCTGTACATAAAAATAAAATGCTAATTATAGTCTTTAGTTAATTGAAAGTTGATAGTTTTACTTTGCTGTCCAGAAACAGATTTTCTGTGCTCCACCGTATTAAATGTTTAAAATCACCAGAACGTGATCTTGATCTGAAATTTCTTGAGTGCAAAGTGATTATTAGCTTTCTTTCATTAGACTAACTTTTTCTGATTTAAGGTACGTAGATAGGTCGAAAAATTCGATCTTTACTGACTGTTCTGTTTAGACAGATTTTGTGCTTCTCTGTAAATAAAATCGTGATAAATCTCAGAATAGTATTTTGACTTGAAAATTTTTGTGCATAAACCTGAGATTATTATCTTTCTTTCATTAGACTAAAGTTTTTCGATTTGAGCTACTTAACTATCTCGTTGAATGCCATCTTTACGGACTGTTCAGTTTTGACAGATTTCTTTGTTTATTCAATATTGTACTTGGTGTTGTTAGTTTCATTAGTTTTTCGACGGACAACGGAAATCATGAACACCTTAGTATATACAGTGGCTAATGTTGAGTAAAAATTATAAAACTTGTCAATGCTTGAACATGAGTGGATTTTATTTAATGAGTACTAACCCTACTAATGAGTTTTGTGAAGTTTTATGTGGATGTAGCTTATAAGATCTAATCAATATGGTGATATGAGATGAATAAGAAGACGCAAGAGCTCAAGCTTGGGGATGTGTAGGTGCATCCCAAGAACATATTCAAGAAGATACAATCATCTAAGCTTGGGGATGCCCGAGTCATCCCCCTATTCATCAACTAACATGAGGTTGTCTCGTTCATACTCTATATTACCCGTCCACATGATATGTATTGTCTTAACTTGTATTATAATTGCTTTTATATGTCTTGGTTTTACCTTCTTTAGTTTTATTAGGCTCCTTATTTGGTTTCGATTGCTTCTTTACTTTCACTTATAAATTCAAAATAACAAAAATATTTTCTTTTGTTTTGCTTCTTTGTTTGGTTCTTTATTTTAATTTTATTTGGGTTTTACTTTTGATTTTTATTTAGAGTTTTCCTTGCTGTAGCTAGCATGTTTAGGTCTTGCTTAGCCTCTGGTTTCTTAGTTTATCAAAAATAAAGTACCAAGTTTTATCCATTTAGCTTAGTTGATACATATGTAAAAAGTGATTTTCTGTTTTCGGTATCTACTGCTTATTGCGCGATTTTTCATATTTTACTGGAAGCTCTAAAAATCACGAAAAAATTACTGATGTTGTAGCACCTAATCCTCTGCATGTACAAAAATTGGCTAAAATTTCGGGCATGTTTAAGTGCACCTAAAAATTGCGTTTTCCAGCTGCTGTTTTTCTGGACAGATTCTGACTTTTGTTGCAAGAGTGGCCTCTTTTCGTTTTCATTTGATTTTTAATGGTTCTTACCTTTCATTTATAAGTTGGCCATTTAAGCAACCTTTCTGTAACTTAAAAACAAAATTTTATTTGGTTTAATAGTAGCACTTGGGAAATATTATCTATTGTACTAATGTCTAACCGCAGAAAAGAATGGGAAAGTTTTTGTGTTGAAGTTTTTTCACAGAGAATGAAGGAACACCAAACTATGGAATATTGAAGAATTACCAAAGTCATAAGCTTGGGGATGTCCCCGCATCCCTCTTCATCAATAACCCCACGGTTTGCAAACCTTTAAACTTTGTTTTTTGAGCAACATAGGAACTTAACTAAACTTGAAGCGGCTGTATTTTATTATCTATTTATCTTAGCATCAAACACCAGTTACATTAATAAGTGGATCGTCACATATTTTATTTATCCTCTGTTTTCAATGTTTACTTGGTTAATGGATTACTTGTTGAAACTTAAAAATGATGTGTGAATAATACTGTTTAGTAGTTTATGTTTTCTTATGGTTAGTCTCAACTAGCTAATAGTGCATATTATGTTATTTTGATATCAACATGCATTGTCCTGTTCATAAGATGGTATGGTATTGTGGTATCCTCCTCTGAATAATTCACTTGAATCGACTTGGCACATGCTCACACATGTTATGACTGAAAAATAAAAGTCAATTAAGCCTTGATGATCTATTTTGCCTCAGAGTTTTAGTATCGTTTTTATGCCTCCGTTAATTTTATTTTGTCGCAAGCATGATTATGACCGTTATCGCTCTCGTGGTTGTCGCTTCCCAGTCTATTGCTAGCCTTCACTTGTACTGAGCGGGAATGCTGCTCGTGCATCCAAATCCTTAAAACCAAGTTATCCCAAAGAGTCCACCAAAAAATTCCTATGCATGGTATTTCAAGCCATTCCAAGTAAATTTGCATGTGCTACCTTTAAAACCTTCAAAATATTTCTCTTTTTGTGTCAATGTTTACTAGCTCATGAGGAATTAGTGTGGTTATTCTTTATTCTATTTGTCAAATGGACTTTTACACCTGGACTAGTGGCATATACATCCGCTTATCCAATAACTTGCAAAAAGAGCTGGCAACGGGGTGCCCAGTCCCAATTAATTACAACTTTAACCAATTAATTCTCTTCACACTTTTGCCCTGATTCATCAGTAAGCAATGACAAACAGTGAAATACCTGAATGTGTGTAAACCAAAGAGAAAGAGGGATGATCTGCCTTGCTGGTAGAAATAACGTCCTTCATGGGAGCCGCTCTTAAAAGTCCGTTTGACAGGTAGAATACTGTTCTCACCCGCTACCATTCGTTGACAATTAACAAACACCTCTCAAAACATTTTTACCTCTGTTTTTAAAAAAAAAGCTCTAGCACGTGTTAATCCCTGCTTCCCTCTGCGAAGGGCCAATCTTTTATTTTTATGTTGAGTCACCATCCTTTCTTTGAGCACTTCTTCGAGAGCATAGCTGTCGTTCTTAGTGTAATGTGCTTGTCCCAGAATACGATTAATTGAGGTATAACCATGATGCTTTTATCTTTGATATCTCTATATCTAGTCTTCACTTGAACTTCAGAGGTGCCTTGGCATTTATGTTTTGCTCCACAATTAAGGGCAAGCGAGATACCACTCTATCATGCTTTATTATGGTCATTACAATCTTGTTGATGTTTATAAATTTCATGTTATAAGCTCTTAGTTCGTTGATACTTTTCATTAGGAAACATGATTGCTAAGTTTTATTATCCATACATCATGCAATTGTTAAAGACCTGATCATAGCATTTACAATCAAAAATTATTTTGTTATCATTTACCTACTCGAGGACGAGCAGGAATTAAGCTTGGGGATGTTGATACGTCCAAAACGTATCTATAATTTTTGATTGTTTCATGCCATTTTTATGCTTTTAGCACTTGTTTTATATTAAGTTTATTATTTATTTGGACTAACCTACTAATAGTTGCAAAAGTGCACAATGTTCTTGTTTTACTCTTTGATGTGTAGAAATTATCAAGAATACAAGAGGAAACCTTGTTGGAGTCGAATTGGGACTTTCCTGAAATCTGTCTGAGAACTTTTTACGAAGATTGCCAGTTTGACCCTCGAAGATGACGTAATGGAGACCTGGCTGTTACGAAAGTTGTCACAATTTTCCATACGAAGATTTTAAGCCCGAGATCAGCCCAATCGGAGTTCGGACGCGGCCTGTAGGCCCGTTTTGGTGGAACCCTAAAAGGGGTGACGGAAATCCGAGAAGATATATAAAGGGAGGAAACCTAATTCGTGGAGGACTCCTCCACCCACGAATTTCAGCCACCAAAAGCCACGTTTTTGCCTCCCCCATGGATCCCATCTCCATGGGGGAGGGCTCCCAAGAAGCCATGAAGGAGGGAGGCTAAGGGGCGGCGCTCCCCAAGCTTGCCGGCGGCGGGGAAAGGAGTTCCCCGCACCGCCGGCGCCGCCGCCCTGCGCCGCCGCGCTGCCCTCTCCGCCGTCTTCACCGCCATCTCCATCACCATCTCCTCCTTGTATTCAGTGGTTCATCCTCCCACAAACCTCTGTACCGTCCTATGTAAACATGGTGTTTGATGCTATAATATTTATCCTATGATTTACATCATGTTTCCGTAGTTTATTTGTCTTTTGATTGCTTAATTGAATGCATGAGGTTCATTAGAGTTGTATGTCTATATGGTGCTGTCCTTTGGTGTCCATTATATTTGTGCGCGCATGGATCAAACACCCTAGGGTTGGTAGTATTTGTAACGAAGCGGGGGAAGTTCTGCCGGAGTGACAGAAACCTGAGAACGCGAACCGATTAGTTGCACGTATGGGAGTAAGAGGACCTTGAACTTAAGGCTATGGTTGGGGAAACCTTAATGCATTGTTAGTATTTGCGGATGCTTTCTAACAATCCAATCATATAGTACTTGTAATCCCAAGTAGTGGAGTGCATGTATATTTAGCCTCTCCCACATAGAAAACTGCATCGAAGACAATGAACCAAGTACCTTCACTAATTAATCTTGGACAAAGCCACCACAATTACCACCACTTTTCCACACTCATGGTACTGTTAGTATATGGTTACTTAGTGTATTTTATTGCTGCAGCACTAACATTTACTTTCTTGTATTTATTATCTTGCAAAACTACCTCTCATACCCGTATTGTAGTCTAGTATTATTTCTAGATAAAGTAAACGTTTAGTGTGCGTAGAGTTGTATCAGTGGTTGATAGAACTTGAGAGAATACTTATCCTACCTTTAGCTCCTCGTTGGGTTCGACACTCTTACTTATCGAAAAGGCTACACGCGATCCCCTATACTTGTGGGTTATCAGGGGCGGGGCGCAGGGGAGGTCGATCGACGGCGACGAGTTGGGGCAGGGCGCGTGCAAGGGTGGGCGGGGTGCAGGGAGGTCGCCGGCGGCGAGTTGGGGGGGCGGTGGGGTGTCGAGCGCTTGCTCTGTGTCGAGAGGAGTTGGGGAAATTTGGGAAGAGAGAGGCCGGCGCGGGGAGGGCCCACATGTAAGTGGGCGCAGAATAATTATGTGGCGCATCCTAGCCTGGGTGCGCCACAGAATTGTGTTGCCTGAAACTTTAAAAAGTAGTGCTGCTGCTATATGACAATAAAACCAATATATCCCAGTGGTTAGCCACTGAACCTGAAACGTTCGAATCCTGGCTGTCTCAAATATTTTGGTCAATTTTTTTGGTTAAATTTTAATAAAGAACACTACATACATTTGTTATTCTTTTTAAAAAAATATTTTTAGGTATATTTAAAAAATAAAGAACACACACATTTGGTTAAATTTAAAAAAAATGGTTATATTTAAAGAAAGAACACACAATTTTATAAAAAAAGAATGTACAAAACACAAACACATTTGGTTAAATTTTAAAAAATTGGTTATATTTTAAGAAAGAACACACACATTTTAAAAAAGAATGTACAAAACACAAAAACATTTGGTTAAATTTAAAAAAAGAACACACACATACGTTTCTGTGGCGCACGGGCTTAGATGCGCCACCGAAATATTGGTTTCAGTGGCGCATCCAGAACCGTGCGCCACAGAATAAGCACCCAGGCAATAGTTGGAGGGGGACCCACAACATTTCTGTGGTGCACAGAACTGGATGCGCCACATAAATGCTGCTTTCTGTGGCGCATCCAGAGCAATGCGCCACAGAAATGTCACCAGATTTTTGTTGACGTGGGACCCACCGTATTTCTGTGGCGCATTACAGCTTGCATGCGCCACAGTATTCTATGGCGCATTGTCCATGGTGCGCCACTGAAATGTTTTTGTGGCGCATGGCCAAAATGGTGCGCCACAAAATGTCATTCCACAGAAAGACACTTCCCTACTAGTGGGGATTAAACATGCCGCCATTGCCGCGGTGGGACGAGGATGAGGGATGCACCGCAGTCATAGAGTAGATTGCCGCGCCGCCCTTGCCGAGGCCATAGATGAAGGAGTCGAAACCGCGGAGGGGTTGGCGATATGGAGGGAGGCGGGAGGACGAGATGGAGAGAGGGGAGCTAGTTGACTAGACGCGGATGGTGTTATATTCGCAAAGCTTCAGGGCTTCATCCACATTGTCCTTGTTTGGCATTTTTTGGAGGTGGGGCTCTGACGAAGTAGTTGGTTAAGATGTCAAATTGCCTTAGAGGTTGTTACACTACGAAATACTCGTCGCTTCTCACGTTCAGTGGTGACATCAATTCAAATAGAATAGGAGAGCTTGCTACTACTAGTTTTTTTTATTGTTCAAAATGTATCTCGATCTGGTAATGTCCCACTCATCTTTGCGACAAGATCTCTTGCACAACTGCTAGGATGTAAAGTTGGATCGAAGAACCTCCTAGTTTCTTGGTCAGTAGCTTGTTGGATGACCATGCATGTATACATGAAAAAATTGAACATCTATAATACCAAATGCATAGTTTATAAAATTATAGTTCACGACGGTTCGAAAAATATTGGTATCAATTTAAATATTTCTATATTTTATTATATACATCGTCCAAGCTATAAATTTTGACTTCGACTAAAACTAATATGCAATGTATTTTGATATGGAGGAACTAAAAGAGAAACATAAAAAGATGTGGTGGTGGTGGTGGTGGTGTGTGTGGTGTGCGTGTGGGGGGGGGGGGGGGGGTTGCTTGGTTAAATGCCAATCATTATTTATCATATAAACACAGTATTATAATATTACTAGATGAATGCCCGTGCGTTGCTACGGCTTCTGATATCTTTTATTTATCGTCACACATATGTCGTACTTGTAAATATAAATTCTCGTGAATATTCAGGTGTATGTTAAATATAGCCACATAGCATATAAAAACGTTAGAAAAATCACTTGATATAATTTGACATTGTGTGCATACGTGTGTTGATATGGATGGAAGCATATCAATCAAATTGTTTCGATTTCGTAGACTCTCTCTCTCTCTCTCTCTCTCTCAACCATTGCATCTATCCGGTTCAATTCTTCCCCAACCGTGTCACTAAAAAATGATGTCATATTGGTTATCGCCACTTTCTCCCTCATTTTTGGAGCAGAGAAACATACTGGTTCATCTCACATTCTAAAATGTACTGGAGTGCTTAACGTAAGAGTAATTAATATGCGCCTTTTCTACTGAGTTAAAGATAAGTTATTTTTTGCTGAATAGAAAATGCACCTAACTTGCCTGTTTGTTCTAACCAGAGAAATAACGTCAAGTCGGGTTTCCTTGTATGCCGAGTCTATTTACCTTGTATGGTAATTTTGTGTTACCAAAATCAAACTTAAAGAAAAATAGACAGTACTTTCAATCAAATTAAATTGCTTACACCAAGTGGGAAAAATATCAAACCGAGATCATGCTCTCATCACAAAATTGATCCAGTGCTCATGTGGCCAAGCTTCGCTCCTCTCTACTGGCCAATTATGCTCTCAATAAAAAAACACTATGTACCATCCACCTCTCTACATATAACAAGATATGACTTCAGATACATTTTTCTCAGCCTCCGGCACTATTTGAATCTAGGACATAAACCAAAGAGGAGAGGAATACAGGTAGATGGATGCAGTCCACCACTCCACCATCGATGTGTTGACGGCGACCGCCCGTGCACCTAGGCACACGGCAGTGATACCCAATTCCCTGAGGTAACAACACCCTACAAAATGTGTTCATTTGTTTTCAGTGGCTATGGCAGGCATGCAATTCAGAACAATATATGGATCACCACCGTTGCACTTGGATGGAGAAGAACTTACTCCCTATAAGATGCATGGCATCTCCCAGTTAGAAGCAAAGTTCCAGATCTCCATATATTTTGCTTCCAGGAAGAACGCCACCACCATGCATTGCAAGGCCGCTAGGAAGCACATCCAAGCTGCCAATGAGAGTGGATCAAGGTCGGATGTACAGACCAAAACCTGAAATTGATAACACACATGATCACAACAGAAATCAAGCAACTGTACATCAATTCCTTTCCTTCAAACAAACAAATCACGCTGCCTTCTACGCTCACCGTCAGCACCATCATGATGATCTGAACTCACAGACTGCACCTTGTATAATCAGCTATGATGTATTCTATTTGGCCCAAATCTCATCTCTGCTGGACATGATGGTTACCCGTAACCTAGATCAAAGCCGACCCCGACGAGTCTCGAGTCGACGGGCTCCATCCCAGCCGCCGCTGCTCCATGACCAGCGCTCGCGATGGCCCTTCCCTGCGACGGCCAGACCCCTCTTCCACATCCAATTCATCGCCGCTGCCGGACAGAGGGAGAATGAATCATGGGACAGATGAATGGGGTTCCATCCTCCATGGAAGAGGACCGGGAGGGTCGCTTTTGGGGGAGATCGAGACGTGGGCCGTTGGTAGGGGAAGAAGAGGACCATGGGAGGGAGGAGACGGTAGGGCAGCTCAGGAGAAGCGAGGGGATTTCTGTCAATGGAGGGCAGGAGAGGAGAGGAAGCGTGGTGCGCATGGGTAATCGATGGACCGGTCTGATTGGGCCTTGGCCCATGTTAGCGATGCCAAGCAAGCGTCTGGCAGAAAATGGGAGGACGTACCAACGTACGAACTCCCATTTAATAGTAAAGATCATGCACCATTTGTTCGCTACCCATTAAACAAGACATTATTACCATGCACCATTTTTGGACGCCCATTAAACAAGACAATAATATCAGTCACCATTTTTTGGCTACCCATAAACAAGATAATCTTATCATGTGCCATTTTTGGCTACCCATTAAACACGATAATATACCATGCACCATTTTTTTGGATACCCATTAGACAGGAGATCCGTTTTCAACATAATTGGCACTAAACTTGGAGATCAAAGATTATGATAATGTCATAAGAAAGAGATAAGGCATGGGCCAAAGAAAACTAGAATAGGAAATTTAGAGAGCCTTAATTCCAACAATAATAATTTTCCATAATTGTGACATGTCAGCGTCAACAAGGTTTTCCTATAAATACAATGTGCAGGCGTTTGATGGCCATATACACTCATCAGTCCCAGTTACAAGAACACCACGAATTACCTCCCGGGAAATCATGGCGAAGTGCATGAAGAGCGGTGGACATCTGCTAGCACTTTCTTTCGTTCTTGTGATGTGTTTTGCCTGCCTTGGATGGGCACACGGTAATTAGCAAATCACTCGCTTTATTGGGAAAATAGATTGTTGGGTCAGATCTTTATTTTGTTTTTCATTAACTCTATTTGGTTCCATTTTGTTTATCTGTTGAGATATTGTTAAATCTACCTTTCTTGTATGTTAGGTGAAAGCATAGACGACAAGGGAAGCAATAGGATGACTGGAGTAAGAAAATTTGACTTCCCACCTCCACCCCCTTGCGTGGACGACCACCTGGGGTCGTCAAGGAGTGTCTGCTGTAAATTGGACAACCTGTGCTGGCCAAATCTTGATGCCTGCTTCAGAGACTGTCCGTGCAAGATTAATTGCATGCGAGCACAAGCAACTTAGTACTATTTTGTTTCTCCTTTGTGCTAGTAGATCTCAACCTTACGTGTCTCAATATAATGATTACTTGGTCAGCTAGCAATTTTGCTATGTTTCAGAAATTAAGATGTGTCATTTCAATATTTTTTCAAAACATTGGGCTGCCATGTGTAATTGCGTGGATTGATAACATATCTTATTCAGTATTGTTTTTGTCACTGTTTTTATTTTATCTCCTCCTAGGTCTAGTGACTCTGAACCAATGTACCCCGGAACACTCGAAAGTGTGGAATTTTAGTATCCATGTCGTTCTTGTTGTATAAGTTAATATTAAGATTTTTTTTTTGTTACAATGAACTGCATTTTATTTTTGGTGAACAATAATTTTCTAAAATATTGTGAAACACCCAGCATTTGTATTCAAAATATGTCATGTAAAAATAATATGATTCCTAATCAACTTCACAGGTCAAGAATCGTGTGTCTAGATTTAAAAATCACGTAGGTAACCGAACAAAATTGACTGCTGATAGATGAGAGCCAGCCACCACTGGTAGAAAACTGGCCTATGGTCCCGGTTCGGTTGGGCCATCCGTCCCGGTTCCCGAACCGGGACCAGCCAATCGGGACGAATGCTGGTCCCGGTTCAGACACGAACCGGGACCAATGGGGCTCCACGTGGCCAGTTCTGGCTGGGCGTGGGGGGAGACTCATTGGTCCCGGTTCGTGTTACGAACCGGGACCAATGAGTGCTTTTTTTTGTATTTAGGGTTTAGGGTCTCCCTCTCGCCGGTGCCCCCTCTCCCTCTCGCCGGTGCCCCCTCTCCCTCTTCTTCGCATCGCCGACGTGCTCTCCATCGTTTCCGTACGCATATTATACGCTCTACTATATACACAGTACACGTTGATGCATATATAATTAATATTCGATCTCTTGCGAGAATACAACTATTTAATTACATATGTAGTTCATCGTCCGCAGCATAATGTTCTCCCCTTTCATCGATGACCTCCCTAAGCAGAAATCCCGCCAATTCCTCTTGAATTGCTCGTATGCGCCGTTCTGGGTCGAGCTTCTCCCGCATTTTGCTCAAAAAAGTTGTTCTCCGCTCAGAGGTCAACTCGCGAATGAACTCGCAAACGTAGAATCCACATAAATTACTCCCCGGTGGCTGCTGCGGACTTTTCACCGATATATAAGTTAGCTCATCTTTGAATGGACCTTCTACATTCTGTTTGAATAGTGTCCAACACCTGCTTTGGCCAAAAAAATGAACAAAGGAGTTATTAATTACTTGATATCAGGAAACGAACGAAAGAGGCCGATATAATGCGATAATGATTGAAATTACTTATTGAGCATTTCTTTCATTCGGTCCACGTCGCTTGGTCCCAACTTAATGAGTCGTGGACTTCAACTATGGACTTGTCAACTTGAATGCTTAGCAGAATCCAGTGGAACCTGCGGACGTTTACATAAAGCAGACATGCATAGCTCATCAATTACACTTAACATCGAGAAAGCCAAATAAAAATATGTACAAGACAGAAACACTCACTTGAAGTTGTAAGGAAATAGTATTTCCGTACAGAAGTTTTGCTTGATTAAAGAGGTGGTCAGGTCATGCTCCACGTCTCTGGGGTGATTGCGTAACGTATGTTCATTAACGATATATGGGTCAACGAACCCAACCTCATAATGTCTAGATGCTTTGCATTCCATCATCTTCATTCTACATAATAGCGTACAAAAGGATATATATATAGTCAGGATAATATAATACAGGCAATGAACGAGCTGAGCTAGAGACTTAATTACGAAAATAAATCACTTACAGACAATAGCAACTGAGGATAGATTTGTCGAGGGCGCGCTGATTGAATAACTGAAACAGTTCAGTCATTTGAACCTGTATACTGTAAGGTTTGAAGAAATGCTCCACTCGAACGTCCACCGCAATCCACTCCTTCGCGCCCTTCTTTGATGTGTGCACCATGTACCAGTTGTGCAGATTTCGCATATGTGTTGATAGACGCGTGAGCTCCTCATTACTGACCATAGACTCCCCTGTGACATATTTCCGTGCTATCTCTAACATTGGCTGTTCTTCATAGCCTAAAAGTTGACCAAGAGTCATACCCATGGCGGTAGCATTTTCCATGGCCTGCGATACAGTGATACCATGTTCTCTAGCAGCAGCTATGGCTCTGGGGTCCAATAATTGCAGGTCCTTATCCATATCGGCTCTGAAGTCCTTGTCGATATCGGAACACACTATGAGCGGGGGGACCGATTGATTTTTCTGCTGTCCGAGCTGGGCAATTTGTTTCCCGCTTTTTGCACTTCTTTCCTTGTCCTGCTCAGACTGGGCACGTGCTAGCTTACTAAGTTCACGACCATAGTCAGATTGCAGATTCATCGATATTTGGGATGGCTGCGCAAGGAAGGACTTAGCCCACTTTTTGGATTTTTCATCGTATACCGGCTTCTGCTCGGGCTTTTTTGGTGCAAAAAAAGCCTTATTGTAGGCAGCCACCTCCGCGGCGTTTTCCGCTACAGTCCTGTCATAAGGTCTAATGGGAAGATTCTTATGAGGTACTGTTGGGAGGGGCGACCTTTTACGTTTCGGTGATCGCTTACCCCTCATAGTACGAGCGGTGGGCGGAAACGGCTGACGCGGCGGCGGAGACGGCTGCGCTGGAGACTGGTGAGGCGGTGAAGAGGACTGTTGCGCTGGAGAATGCTGAGGCGGTGAAGAGGACTGTTGCGCTGGAGACTGGTGAGGAGTCGATGGCCTTGGCTGCCAGTTCGGAAGCACGATGAATTCCTTTGGCCATAGAATGGTCGCTTTCTTGGCTTCTCCAAGTTCAAGCACCTCCCCATCTTCACCTGCAGGGTGTTGCAGCTTCAGCTCCTCATAATCTTTCATCACTTCATCCACCGCGACAACAGCGTAGCCATTTGGAACCGGAGAGAAATGGTAAGTTGGATTAGGTCCAATTGGTACGACATAGCCGACCGCCACCTTCACGGTTAAGTTAAAAACTTTCACATGCATCTCACAAGGTGTGCTCTCCGTGATATCATCCACTGGGTAGCGACGAAGTGGAGCCACCGTCACTGCATCATCAGTACCATCCTGGAGCTCCGTGGAAGCCACGCTGCTTTTCCGATTCGATGGGCCGCCGGTACCATCGCATGCAGCTTCTACCATGTGCCGCTGAGATTGGCCGCTAGTACCTTGCTGGCTAAGTGCGGCAATTTGATCCTTCTGCCGCTTTAATTCTTCTTCTATTTTACTTAGCCGGTCTGCAGCAGCGCGTGCTTCCATTGCCTCCCTTTCCTTTCTCCTCTGATGGCTTCTATCAGGAAATTTCTTCCTGTGCTCGGGAATCGCAATTGTCTTGGGCTTGGAGCCTGGTACGCCTCGTAACCGTCCGTCGTGTTCCTTATTCCCAAGGGCGCGTGTGAGCTCGTCATCCTCTCTATCGGGAATGAACCGTCCCTCTGCAACATCCTTTACTGCATTTCTAATGCCTTCGATGGGTAGTAGGGGATTATCTTTGTGTCTTCTGTTATATATGCACTTCCCTTCTGCGTCCAACGTGCCCCCATGCCCGTAAAACCAATTTCTTGCCCGTTCGATCCATGCGAGTGGCTCTGGAGTGATCCCTTTAGCCAGCAGGTCCGCCTCAAGTTTCTCCCACTTAGGCATGCTAAAAGCGTAGCCACCAGCCCCCATAGTATGGTGGTAGATCTTTTTAGCAGCATTTGCCTTATTTTTTGCAGACTTTTCCTGAGCTTCCTCCGATTTCTTGTACGCCACAAATTCTTCCCAGTAGTCCCTTATCTTCTCATACCCTTTATCGAAGTCCGGAGTCTTATTTTTCTGGACAAACTCGATGTTCAATCTTTTCTTCCAGTTCTTGAATAGCTCGGCCATCTTCTTAAAGCCCAGTCCCTGACTTTTTGCTCCATGTTTTTCCGGGCAATCTTTTCTGCCTCATTTGGATCCTCCTCATCTGGATCCACCTCTGGCGCCAGGGTGAAATTAAGCATGAGCTTTCTCCAAAGTCTTTCTTTGCCCTCCTCGCCGACATATCTTACTCCTCCCTCCTTTGGCTGATGCCATTCTCGAACGGTGATCGGGATGTAGTCCCTAACAAGAACTCCGCATTGCTTTACCATTTTATTTTTAACACCAGGGGGAGCAGTCGGTGTGCCGTCTTCAGCGACTTTTTCGATCCTGTACCTTTCTTGGTCGCCCAACTTTTTGGTTGGGCCTCGTTTTGTCCTTACAGAATTTGCTCGATCCGGAGGGCTAAAAGAAGAAAGAGCGTTAATATATGTATATAGACAACAGAGGCTTAATTAATACAATCTTCGGCTTCATTAATATATGTATATGCACCTCGCCGGAGTTTGCAACATTTAATGTTCCACCGGAGCCTTCGGCTTCTCCCTCGTCGGCTTCTCCCTCGCCGACTTCTCCCCACCCCAGCCGTCGGGTTCTCCCTCACCGGAGCCGTCTCTTCGGTTGAGAGACTCATCTCCCTCACCGGAGTTGTTCAGAAACTGCGAGGTGACATCTTCCCCGCGTATCATACTCTCGATGATGTCTTCCTGATGTTCGTCTCTGTCGTGTTCCATAGTTTCTGTAAATTAAGACTTGCAAGTTATAATCCAACAAAACAAAGTATAACAAAGTATATCTGATAGTAGAAAAAAATAGATAAACATGGAAGGTAATGATTAAAGGAGTCCAACAAAAATTCAAATTATTTAGGTTCACACACACTCACAAACAAACAAGTATAATCATTCCAAGATAAACATAGGAAATGATCACACCTCTAACAAGTCACAACATGACAACAAGTTCAATTAAATCTACCAAAATTAGGGGAGCTAAGTGATCACAGTACTAAGCTAACAAAATTGGATTGGCATCATTTGGATTTATAGAGTATCAGAAACAAACAAGTTTAGGTTTTCAACCTTCTGTGACATTTTAAATATTACTCAATTTTTAATAATCTAAACATGGTGAAACTAGTTTAGTTGCACAGAGAATTTCATAAGCTTTCTATAGCATTTTCATTTGATTTATTTGGATATATTTTTCTCGAGTTATTGAATTTTAAAGTTAGGTACACCATTGTTGGATCTAATCTAAAGGGCCAGGATTTAGCAAAGAGGCCAGCGTGCATCCGACCGTCGATCTAAAGATCAACGGCCCGGGTTCTTCTTCTTCCTTCGACGTGGAGACGCACAGGGAAACAGAGAGGGGGGCCTCGGGCGGCTGGGTTTCTCACCGTGGGGAGACAAGGAGGCGACGGCGAGCGTGCAGGGCGGCGGAGGAGGTCGATGGCGTCCCGGGGATGGTGTGGATGGGGTCGGGGACGGCCTGGTTCGCTGGGCGGAGAGCTTGTCACGGACGGCGCACCACCGGCTCGTCGGCGAACTCCTGGAGAACCTGGGAAAGGCCAAGATGCACGGTAGTCGAGGGGCGTCGAGCGTGGAGGCCGGCGTGCGGGCGTAGAGGGCGCGGCCGGGCGTCGAGGGCGTGGCCGGCGTAGAGGGCGCGGCCGGGCGTCGAGGGCCGGCGAGCGTGGAGGCTGGCGTGCGGGCGCTCTCTCCTTCTTCTCTCTGCAGCAAGGGCGGCCGGCGTGCCTGACCGGAGAATGGAGGGCGCGGCGGAGGTCTACGGCGGCGGCGGGGCGCGTCGTGGAGCCGCGCGGGCAGAGAGGCAGCCTGACGGCGTCGAATCAAAGCTCCGGTGTCGCGCGTGCAGAGAGAGTTCGTGAAATTGGAGAGATTGGGGAACGAAGGGGCAACCGTACATAAAGCAGAGACCTTTGGTCCCGGTTCGTGGCTGGAACCGGGACCAAAGAGGCAGCCTCTTTGGTCCCGGTTCCAGCCACGAACCGGGACCAAAGGTAGTGGGCCACGTGCAGCGCTCACCGAGCACTCTTTGGTCCTGGTTCGTCTGTTGAACCGGGACCAAAGAGTGAATTTTCAAACGTTTTTCAAAGTTTTCACGGTTCCCGCCTTTTTTTTATTTGGCTGTTTTGCTTCTATACCTAAATTTCATAGAATGGTTTTTAAATGCTAAATAATTTTGAATTTGAAAAAACTGACAACATGAAAAGTGCTTGAATAAATATTGCCAAATTTCAAACTATTAACCATTTTGCCAAATTTCAATTAAAAATGCATTAACTAAATTTGTTTTGCATACTTTTGATTTAATTGTCTTTTTCTTATTTCTTTTTATCTATTGATTTAATTGTCTAAAAATTTGTAATAATTATCTGTTTATTTCAAAAACCTTTTTAATTTTTAATTATCTGTTACATGTCCACTCTTTTTTGTATAAATCTAGGCAACATGTGTAACACCTAAAACATCTTATATTATGGAACGGAGGGAGTACATCCTTAATACAACATCCCCACACAGTTACATAAAAGAACAACAACAACAAGACCGGAGGGGGGACTCCACCCCGGCTTTGTCATTTAGATAGAAGTGAGGACTCGAACCCGGGACCTGGCCCTTATGCGCATATGCACGGCTACCACTAGTCCACGGAAGAGTTCCACACAGTTACATAAAAGGTTTAATACATTATTACACATCACTAACAGTTTTCATAACACAGTTACATTTCTACATAAACGGACTTGCTGGCTCGGAGGCCGTAGGATTAGGGGGAACGGCGGGAGGAGCCAGCCCCGTTCGCGGCCGCCCGGTTCTCGCGTGCACGTTTGCGGCGGAGGGCAAGATCCATGGATCTTGAGTCTTTCAGCGCCCATTCCAGCTCGGAAGCCTCCTTCGCCTTGAGCTGGTAGGCAGTCTTGGCTCGCTGGACACGGTCGTCGCGGATAGGCTGCAAGGAGGCTTCAATGGCCTGCTGCATCTGCGGCCCGCCGCCCTCTTCCCATGTTCGCTCCAGTCGAAGTCGTCGTCGTCGTCCTCCTCCTCGTCGGGAGGTGCGGTGGCGGCTGGTGGAGGTGCACGGCTCGTGGGCATACGGCGGGATAGGCTCCCGCGGTAGCGCCCAAGCGCGCTCTGCCGAGCACGCTCGACCTCGTCCAGAAGGCGCTGCGGCGGGCGTGGCGGATCCATCTCGTGGAGACGATGCGTTCGTGGCTAGGAATGGTGGATTAGGGTTTACCCCGTCGGCGACAATATATAAAGACCTCCAGGGCAGCGCTGGGGGAGGACACGTGCCCAGGGAAGCGCTGGGGGAGGACACGTGTCGTGACCGCAAAGCCCGCCTTTAGTCCCGGTTGGTGTACCAACCGGGACTAAAGAAGCACACAGATCGTGTGTTTCTTTCAAGCGCTTGTGAGCCGTTGGATCAGGGGTGTGTTTCTTTTGAGGGCTGGGGTGTGTTTTATATCTATTGATTTAATTGTCTAAAAATTTGTAGTAATCATCTCTTTATTTTAAAAACAGATAAAAATGTTTGGTGTTTCTTTTGAGGGTTGGTAATATTTTTAAGATGAATGTTTGGTGTTGTAAAATGCAGAAGAAACCAGATAAAAATTATTAATTCATTTATCTTTTGCATAACTAACTCAAAACCAGATTACTTATTCAGATGCTAAAAATCATTAGTTGGAAATGCAGAGATAAAGAATACATTTTACACGATCGTCGTCGTAGATAGACAAACATTTTACACGATCGTCGTCGTACATAGACGAACCATTTGTCCTAACCAACGATGTGGCTCAGGTTAGTCATACTCCTGCCTAGGCCTATAATACTCGTCCTCGTAGTCGTCGTAGTCGCCGCCGTCGTCGTCGCTGTCGTCGGGCGGCGCTCGCCTGGACTGGAAGCGAGGGTAGCGCAGGCGGGGGTTATCGCCGGCCGTGATGTAGTTCATGACGCTCTGGAGAGTCCGGCCGCTCCACCACAGCCGACGGCCGGCCTCGTTGAAGTTCGAAGGAGGCGGGCCGTCCTCCTCGTACCTGGCGAGCGCCCTCTCACGCCGATTGATGAAGAAGGCGTCCCAAGTCGGGCGGTAGTCGGGATGCCAGCGGGGATCCATCCGTTGCGCCGGAGTGAGCTCGAGGTAGTAGTGGTTCGTGATGGCCGCCCGGCGCGCCAAACCTTGAGGGACAGGAGGGACCGGCACGCCTCCGGTGCTCAGCCTCCAGCCGGCGGGGACGTCGTAGCCGGGCGGGCAGGGGTAGTTCGAGGCGCAAAGCGCCTCCGCCTCCGAGTAGGTTAGAGTGGGTACGGTGGAAGCCATGGGAGAGTGATGAGGTTGAAGATATGAGTTTAGATGTGCTATGCCAATGGAGGCCATGCATGACTACATATATATAGTGAGAATCCCACCAATAAGGAAGAAGCACACGGATCGTGTGTTTCTTTCGAGCGCTTGTGAGCCGTTGGATCAGGGGTGTGTTTCTTTTGAGGGATTGTGAGCTGTTGGATCAGCAGTATCACGACCACTTTGTGAGCCACATGACCCGGTTGGTGTTACCAACCGGGACTAAAGAAGCACACGGATCGTGTGTTTCTTTCAAGCGCTTGTGAGACGTTGGATCAGGGGTGTGTTTCTTTTGAGGGATTGTGAGCTGTTGGATCAGCAGTATCACGACCACTTCGTGAGCCACATGACCCGGTTGGTGTTACCAACCGGGACTAAAGAAGCACACGTACCCTATATATAGCCCCCCTCCTCAGACAGGTTACTCACTCACACAAAACATTCCAGCGTCACTCGGAGAGGCATCTTTGGGCAACCAGCGGCAAGACGTCTCTGATGACCTGCGACCGTTCCAAACGGTTGCAGATCATCAGAGATGTCTTGCCGGACGGTTGTAGATCATCAAAGATGTCTTACCGCTGCTTGGATCGGGTTCCCTAGCTACGTCCTACGGTGCATTTGATATGCGGGCACTCACGAGCCACCGTCGGGCTGTATGCAGGGGGAACCGTGTGTTTTGTTCCAACTTTTTCGAGCGCGTGTAAGACGTTGGAGTTTTCTTCTGAAGGCTGTACCTAACGAAGCTGAGGTTTGAGAGGTTCCCACGGGAGGTGTGGGAGCCGACAACCACCTACCACATTTCGTGTATTATGGTTTTCACCACATAAAGGTTTAATACATTACTACACATCACATAAAGGTTTAATACATTACATTGATTTACATAAATGCCATGAACCCTTCTTCGCGTATGTCCCTGGCCTATGATCGCTTCGGCCGTAACCATGGAGCATCTTCATTATTTAACGGGATGCTTGGGTCAGTTTTCACTGTGAAGGGCGGAATTTCATCAAACTTATCATAATCTGCTGACATGTCTGTCTTGTCCTCGACTCCCACGATGTTTCTTTTCCCTGAAAGAACTATGTGACGCTTTGGCTCATCGTCTGATGTATTCGTTTGCTTATTTTTTTCTTTTTTTCGGTCTGGAGGACATGTCCTTCACATAGAAAACCTGAGCCACATCATTGGCTAGGACGAATGGTTCGTTCCTGTAACAACCAAGATTCTTGAGATCCACTGTTGTCATTCCGTACAGCTGGTCTACCTTTATCCCTTCTCCTTCATGTTGACCCAACTGCACCGAAACAAAGGGACCTTAAAAGTAGGTCCATAGTCAAGTTCCCATATCTCCTCTATGTAACCATAGTATGTGTCCTTTTGCCCATTCTCGTCTGTTGCATCAAAGCGGACACCACTGTTTTGGTTGGTGCTCTTTTTATCTTGGGCGATCGTGTAAAATGTATTCCCATTTATCTCGTACCCTTGGAAATTCAATACAGTCGAAGATGGTGACGCGGCCAACAAGTAGAGCTGATCTCCGACAGTGGTGTCATTCATGAGCTGTAATCGCAACCAACTGCCGAAAGTCTCCATGTGTTTTTCTTTAATCCAGGAGTCATCCTCCCCGGGTTCTTGGAGCGTACATAATTCATGTGTTCCTCGATATACGGAGCCACGAAGGTGGAACTTTGTAGAACTGTGTAGTGTGCTTGAGTTAAAGAATGCCCGTCCCTACATATCAGTGCTTTCTTTCCTAGCGTGCCTTTTCCACTCAGTCTCCCCTCATGCCGCGATTCAGGAACACCAATCGGCTTAAGGTCAGGAATAAAGTCAACACAGAACTCAATGACCTCCTCTGTTCCATAGCCCTTTGAGATGCTTCCTTCTGGCCTAGCACGGTTATGAACATATTTCTTCAAGACTCCCATGAACCTCTCGAAGGGGAACATATTGTGTAGAAATACAGGACCGAGAATGGCAATCTCGTCGACTAGGTGAACCAGGAGATGCGTCATAATATTGAAGAATGATGGGGGGAACACCAACTCGAAGCTGACAAGACATTGGACCACAGCCTTCTGTAAACTTGGTAGAGTTACTGGATCGATGACCTTCTGAGATATTGCATTGAGGAATGCACATAGCTTCACAATGGGTACTCGAACATTTTCCGGTAGAAGCCCCCTCAATGCAACCGGAAGCAACTGCGTCATAATCACGTGGCAATCATGAGACTTCAGGTTCTGGAATTTTTTCTCTGCCATATTTATTATTCCCTTTATATTTGACGAGAAGCCAGCCGGGACCTTGATACTGCTCAGGCATTCAAAAAAGATTTCCTTCTCTGCTTTGGTAAGAGCGTAGCTGCTTAAGTATTGACGCCCTTTATCCGTCTGCTTGTTGTATGGGTCTTTCATACGTTGCTGGTCCTCCCGTGCTTCTGGTGTATCTTTTGTCTTCCCATACACGCCCAGGAAGCCTAGCAGGTTCACGCAAAGATTCTTCGTCACGTGCATCACGTCGATTGAAGACCGGACCTCTAGGACTTTCCAATAGGGTAGCTCCCAAAATATAGATTTCTTCTTCCATATGGGTACGTGGTTGTCAGCGTCATTCGGAACAGATAGACTGCCAGGACCCTTTCCAAAGATTACTTCTAAATCCTTGACCATGTCATATATAACATCACCATCAGGGAGGTTAGGCTTCTTCCGGCGATCTGCCTCACCGTTGAAATGCTTGCCTTTCTTTCTTACGGCATGACTGTTCGGAAGAAATCGACGATGCCCCAGGTACACGTTCTTGTTTCCCAAATGTATACTTTCAGTCTTATCTAAACAGTGCGTGCATGCATTGTATCCCTTGTTTGACTGTCCTGAAATGTTACTAAGAGCAGGCCAATCATTGATGGTTACGAACAACAACGCTCGTAGGTCAAATTCCTGTTGTTTGTGCTCATCCCACACACGTACACCTGGTTCGGACCACAACTGCAAAAGTTCATCAACTAATGGCCTTAGGTACACATCAATGTCGTTGCCGGGTTGCTTCGGGCCTTGGATGAGCACTGGCATCATAATGAACTTTCGCTTCATGCACAACCAAGGAGGAAGGTTGTAGATACATAGAGTCACGGGCCAAGTGCTATGACTGGAGCTCTGCTCCCCAAAAGGATTAAAGCCATCTGTACTTAGACCAAATCTTAAGTTCCTTGCGTCATCTGAAAATGTCGGGAACTCTCTGTCGATTTTTCTCCACTGGGACCCATCGGCGGGGTGTCTCAACTTCCCGTCTTTCTTACGCTCTTCTTTGTGCCATCGCAACAACCTGGCATGCTCTTTGTTTCTGAACAGACGTTTCAACCGTGGTATTATAGGAGCATACCACATCACCTTAGCAGGAACCCTCTTCCGGGGGGGCTCGTCATCGCACTCAACATCACCAGGGTCATCTTGTCTGATCTTGTACCGCAGTGCATTGCATACCGGGCATTTATCCATATTCTCGTACTCCTCACCGCGGTACAGGATGCAGTCATTAATGCATGCATGTATCTTCTGCACATCTAATCCTAGAGGGCAGATAGCCTTCTTTGCTTCGTATGTAGTCTCGGGCAATTCGTTATCCTTTGGAAGCTTCGGCTTCATTATTTTCAGTAACTTCTCAAATCCCTTGTCAGAACAACCAGTCTCTGCCTTCCATTTCAGCAGTTCCAGTGTGGTACCGAGCTTTGTGCTGCCATCTTCGCAATTTGGGTACAGCAACTTTTTGTGATCCTCTAGCATGGCCTCCAACTTTAGCTTCTCCTTTTCTGTATCGCATTCTCGCTTTGCATCAGAAATGACCCCACCAAGACCATCAGCGGGCTCATCTGATGCCCGATGTTCACCTCCTTCTTCTTCAACGTCTTCCATTACAGTATCACCGCATTCCTCAGGGAACATAGGATAGTTGTCATCATCCTCCTCTTCTTCATTGTCTTCCATCCTAACCCCTCTTTCTCCGTGCTTGGTCCAACAATTATAGCTGGGCATGAAACCTCTCCGAATCACGTGGTCTTGAATGGTTCTCGGGTCAGAGTACTCCCTGACGTTCCGACACTTCTCACATGGACAAGGCATAAAATTATCCACTTTGTTTGCCTCAGCCACTTCGAGAAATTTATGCAGGCCTGCAATAAACTCGGAACTGCGTCGTTCGCCGTACATCCATCGCATCCGTGCATCCATCTGCATCATATAATTAAGTTTATCAAATACCATTACAATAACATCTTGAATAGTGAAATGACCACCGTACATCGACACGTGCAATATTTCTGTATCAATTACAGATGAAAGGATAAAGTTGCTAACCTCGGCCGAGGATATCATCTTGTGTGAACTTAAGTGTGGCTCGGGCATTTCATCGAACACATCTTGTGCGTGGCAAAGAAAAAAAACTAGCACCCACTTCCCACCAATCCAACCAGAAAAAAAAGAGGAGAGAAGAGAGGGGGTGGGTTATTTATAGGCAGGGAGGGGTATTGGTCCCGGTTCGTGCCACGAACCGGGACCAAAGCTCTGCGGCACGCCACGTGTCCAGCACCGGAGCATTGGTCCCGGTTCGTGGCACGAACCGGGACCAATGTCCCCAACCGAACCAGGACCAATGCTCCACGGACCCCTGGCAGCTCGAACCGGGACCAATGCCAGGCATTGTTCCCGGTTTTTCTATGAACCGGGATTAATGGCTGGTTCGGCTCTGGACGAAAGGTGGTTTTTCTGCTAGTGCACGCACGTACCGATGATCCTCTTTGAGAAAAGCATAGCACCTATATATCTTCATTAGGGGCATTTGACCAGTATCACTGAATAGAAGTAATCGTCCGAAATGTGTCAAAAGAATTGGCGGGTGGGAATCAAACCACAATGGTGGTTTGTTACAATCACGCGAGATCTCTTTCCTAATACGACGTGATATGAAGCTTCAGTGCCACTAATAGGCAATAGTAGTAAAAGCACTGTATCAGAACTCTGAGATTGTAAAGATTTTGAGAACTGCATATGTATTATACGAAGATAGAGTACAAAGACTCAAGCAATACAGTACAACACACACAGGAAGCATAGCTACAGAGAAGAACAGCGCCGCCGCCGACGCCGGAGATGATGAAGCCGAACCACCTTCTTACCTTCACCCGAGAGCACCTCCGCACATGGAAAAGGCCGCAGAAGCCGTCCGCCACCGGTGACGAAACCTCGAACGATGAACACACTTGGCCAGCGCCCTCCACAGCCCCCAGCACCACCCTCCGTCGGCCACCAAACTCGGCGAAGCTAGCAGGGTCTTCTCGCAAACGCCGCTTTGACCTCCTACACACCACCACCCAAGCTCCACACCGCCGCTGGAGGACGCGCCGGCGTGACGACGACGAAGCCGGGGGACCGGAGTCCCAGAGCACCAGGTCAACGGCGCCGCCCCATCGACCCGAAGCAGGGGCCTGGTCCGCCCAAGGAATTCGAAGATCTGCGGGTGCCAGGACGACGGCGAGCGCCCTGCTGCACACGTAGCAGAGAGGGGAAGCACCGCCCCCAAAATCACCGCCGACCGCGCCACCACCTCCACAGCGCCGCCGACAGGAACGCCCTCTAACCCAACACTATGTACATTGCGAGATCCGGGGATTCCCCAGCCTCCCGCTGCCGGAGCAGCCGCCGGAGACGGAGGGATCCCACGGATCACCGCCGCGCGAGGTGGATTTGACGGCGAGCTCTCAAAAATCGCCCTGAGCACTGTAGCTAGGGGATAAGGTCGCGGTGGAGTGATATCTGTCTGTTCTGTCTCTGAGATTGTAAAGATGATCGACCACAAAACATTGCGTGAATATGATTAATATATCCCAAAATTGGGTCGACCTGGCCGCTGGCCAACCCAGATACAAAGCTCTCTTCGACCCTCTCATGGAAGTATCAATCTCTTCGACCCTCTCATGGAAGAATTTTAGGAGCCTTTGATTCGCGGCACCAAGACATAGTCAAGGACCTCCAAGGCTCTATGATTATGGTGGCTGTGGCACGAGTGGGCATGTCCTGAAAAGTCTTGGGTGGGCTCGGAAACACCGAATGGTTGCACTAATAAGAGTCTCTTCAATGCGACCACCAATATGATGGTGGGGACGCCCTAAAAGCTTATTTTTGGGGATCGTTTGGGCTTAGTGAGCTACCTCCTAAGATAATTGCGCCGAACCTGTTTGAGGCCTCTAGACGCAAGAATAGAAATGTACATGACGCCCTCACAGACTTCAAATGGATATCGGATCTCTCCATGGACAACTTCAAAGTCGATCATATCTCTCAGTTCATCCATCTCAGGGGGCTCATTCACATGGTCACCCTGTCCCTTGGAATCGATGATGTAGGCTTGCGTGTGTAGGGTTACACGTACGGTGATTTAAATTTTTCTGTCTAACATAACCACAATGATCTACTATGAAGATATAATGCACCCCCATAATACGAGGATATTGGATACTTACAAACACTGTTGCGGAATATCTTGTTTCATGACGGTCCGAATAATATTGGTATCAATTTGTATCTGTCTATATTTTATTTATATACTTGGTCCAACGTGATAAAGTTTGACTTTGGCCAAAAATACTATGCAATGTATTTGATATGGAGGAAGTAAAATAGAAACATAGAAACATGGAGGAATTAAATGCCAATCATTATGTATCTATAAACACAATATTATAATATTCTCATGCAGCGTTTTTTGGCTACCCATTAAACAAGATAATATTATCATGCACTATATTTTGGCTACCCAGTAAACAATATATTATGCACCATTTTTTGGCCACCCATTAAACAAGATAAAATTATCATGCACCATTTTTTGGCTACCCATTAAACAAGATAATATTACCATGCACCATGTTTTGGCTACTAATGAAACAAGATAATATTTTCATGCACCATATTTTGGCTACCCATTAAACGGGATAATACTATCATGCACCATATTTTGGCTACCCATTAAACGAGATAATATTATCATGCACCATTATTTGGCTACGCATTAAACAGGAGATCCGTTTTCAAGAGAATTGGCACTAAACTTGGACATGAATAAATTACGATAAGGCATCAGTTTTCAAAAGAAAGAGATAAGGCATGGGGCATGCGAACTAGAATAGGAAGTTTAGACGAGCCTTAATTCCAACATTAATATTTTCCATAATTGCGTCCGCGTCAGCGTCAACAAGTTTTTCCTATAAAATACAAGGTGCATGCGTTTGATGGCCATATGCACTCATCAGTCCCAATCACAAGAACACAACAAATTGCCTCTGCTCGGGCAACCATGGCGAAGTACATGAAGAGCGGTGGACATCTGCTAGCACTTGCTTTCGTTCTTGTGGTGTGTTTTGCTGCCTGCCTTGGATGCGCACACGGTAATTAGCAAATCTAATTTCGCTTCATTGGGAAATAGATCGTTGGGCCGGGTTACATCTTTATTTCGTTTTTTACTGACTGTATTTGGTTCTTATTTGTACGAATAACATATGCTATATATACGCCATTTTGTTCATCTGTTGGGAGATTAAGTCTGGTCTTTCTTGTATGTTAGGTGAAAACATAAACGAGAAAGGAAGCAATAGGATGATCGGAGCAAGAAAAAACGACTTCCCACCCCACCCCCTTGTTTTAACGACCACCTGGGGTCGTCAAGGAGTTTCTGCTGTCAATTGGACAACCTATGCTGGCCAAGTCTTGATGAGTGCTTCAGAAACTGCCCGTGAAAGATTAATTGCATATCGTAGTTTTCTTTTATTTTGTTTCTCCTTTGTGCCGATAGATCTGAACCTGACTGGTCTCCGAATAATGATGTGTCTTTCAGCTAGAAAATTTGCTACTTTTCAGAAATATTGTGTCGTTTTAATATTTACCAAAATAGTGGGGTTGCATGCGTGGATTGGTAACATATCATTTACATATGCAATATTTGTCTTTGTCCATGTTTTTCATTTTGTCTCCTCGTAGGTCCAGTGATTGTGAACCTGTGATAGACACTCGAAAATATGGCACTTTAATCCCTCTCTCTCTCTCTCTCTCTCTCTCTCTCTCTCTCTCTAATATAGTCCCTCTCATTGTACAAAAGTGTCTTGAGCTATACTATTACGTTGCACAGAACCAGATTATTTCCAGCGACAGCTATACTGGATCGGATGGAGTAAGTTAAGATCGTATGGATATCTTTTTGTTACCATGGATTGCATTTTTTCGGTGAAGAACTTTTTTGAAACACCCAGCATTAATTCAAAATATGGTCATCACAGACCAATCCACCTACTTTGATAGCAAGCCCTCGTTCGGGGACAGCCCATGTAAAAAAAGTCTAACTAACTGCGCAGACCAAAGGCCGATCAGAGCTCGATCGCGTTGTAAGATCGTTACGAATATTCGAGTCACACTTTCTTTTTTGTGACTTCTTGAAAAAGTTTTTTTTATGGCAATGGTAGATTCGATGAGGATTTCTTCTTGGTAGGTATGAAGTATGGCGAGGTTTTTGGTGGATTTCGCAACGACAAGTGCTACGCAGTTGATAGACCTGATTATTTTGAAGTGTGATGTGGAAACTTATCGCCGATGTGGATCAAAACATCTGTGATAATAAAGTTAACAACTACAAGATAGCTTTCCAAGATCGATATCAAGATCTAGCAAACTCACACTCCGATTCCAGGTACACCTTGATTCGGCCGTGTGCATCATTTTAGTGCAGAGGCTGGGCGGTGCTTCCATTTCTATAAAAAAAAGATACACCTTGATTACAAAGTCTCATATCCACGATAGAGGCAAATGATAATGACAACTAAGAACAACAAGAAACCTTCCATCATTTCTGCATAAGTGATCCTCTCGATGGTTTTCCCATTTCACGAGCCAACTATTGAAGCTAATTAACAAAGCCGAGGGCGCGTAGGGTTCTCTGGGCCTGGTCGTCTCGACCCTTCTCGGGTTGTTGCGTGTCTTACCTATATATGTCGGGTCCCAATTAGGCATGGTTCACTCCGTTGAGTCACGCGTAGAGGGAGTTGCTCATGTGTATCAAGTATCGACCGAGAGCTTGCGATGGTGGAGTCGCTCTTGCTACACTCGGGTCATTCCAGATAAACCCTAAAGTGGGCAATTTTCAAAGCAAAAAAAGAACTTCCTTCCTTTTTGCTTTTCACGCGCATAATAATGTAGGGAATACTGGTGTGCAAAAAGAAAAAGGAAAAAAAGAGCTTGGGGGACAGATGGTTGGATCAGTGTGGACATTAGCTGTTACTTGGGAGCATCGAAAGCGAAAGATGCTGAAATTAGGCCACTCACATCGATCACAGTCACATGAGACTTGTTTAGAGAGGCCAAGGTCAACCGAAAATACACATGCAGCTACGGTGTGAGGTGAGCTGAGCTGGCACTGTTTGTGCCGGTGGCTTACCTGAAATTAGTATACCATTCATAAGCAACTACAGTACCTACCCACTACAACCAATTATTGAACTCTGGAGAAAAGTTCCGAATTCTAAATCACTGTTCTCGTGCACTGTAGAATTGCATGAAACAGTCAAAGTCTACATCACCACTGACATTTGCATGCCACGTCACTCAAGTCCTGAGATTTTTTGCATCCCATTAACTTATTAACTAGTAATTCTTAACCCAAAGATTTAAAAACAGTAACATATGAGGTAGAGTACATGTTTACTAGCCCATGTCAGTGAAGAGTGTAGTATCCCCTACCTACACATAATTTGTATATATAGCACTGTTAATCTAACCAACTAGAGTCAAAGTCCATCAGATCGAGGCTAGTCATGGCTACGGACTACTCCGTCAGAGCTGGTTGTTTATTCAGCCTACGACTCTGGGACGAGAGGAATGACTTCTGAGTCAACTTTAATAAACCACGACATAAATTTTAATCTATAAGTAATTTACAGAGATGTTTAACTTTGAACAATTCAACCTGGCCGACGAAGCATGATTTTTATAATGGTGTGGAACTACTATTTTCTAATGGGAACATCGTGCTATATTTCGCATGTGATCCCCAAGTCCACGTCCTCCGATTGAGCACTAAGAGTATGTAAACAACGAAGACAATTTTTTTTGCAGTAGATTTAATTTTTTACCATTTATTTGTGTGCTGAAGAGTCAGATCTTTACGAATTTGAATACGTATATTTTTCTTACTACTCGTCTTGAGAGTTCAGATTGGTGGTTAGATAGTTGTTTGCTTATACGCATATGTTTTCGCCCACTCAAAAACTCATCTTAACACTCTATTCTACACGTTTTAACATTTAACTCATTTAACCATTTTCACTTGTAAGGCCATGTGACACCTGACTACGATGCCTTGTCAGTTGTCACAAAATATGAAGTAAATTAAATGAGATATGGTAGATCCAATAAAATCTCCATTGTTGTATGTCAATCCGGTGATACTTTTTCTAACATTTGTAGAATTATAAAACAAAGTTCGATAAAAAGTTCGTATTTTCAATGAATCCAAACTTACTTTTTCGGGTAATGTAGAGATCCTAACAAATCTAACAGAGATCATAAGGGTTTAGAAAATTGTTAGTGTTTCATATATTTTTTTATTTCACGATGTGCACTTGAATAATGGGCTTACTGGGCGGGAAATAGTTCAATTGTACATTTTACTTGGAAAATAAGGAGTAATCTGGTTCAAATAAGAAATAACACAGAACTAAAAAGTTGAAAGATGAACAAATTAATTGAGTGGAGTAATTTATTACACTTTTGCACAAATGGAGGTTCATTTGACTTATACTTTCTGTTGGCACACTACAAATTCTGTTGGACGTCATGATGCACCCATATTTAATGATAATAACTCATGACTTACTGGTTTTTGGCCGGTTTTGAGCTAATATACCGGCCAACTCTCTTCTGCTTAAGTTATAAAAATTATAAATATTTTACCTTGTTTTGAAAATAAAACAACTGATGACTTAGATATAAGAAAAATACAATTACAAACTAAAAATACTAATAATAAGTATGGCATACTCTATAATACAAGTTCTACTATCAAAATACTGATGGATTTGTCAATAAGATGTTGGACTATCAACTCATGACTTTGTCTATCGTATGTTACATGTTGGTAGCTGGGAGAATTTTCCTATTTATGAAATGGTGTTGCTCAATGTAGTAAAAGTTTGTAGTGCCATGATTTATATTTCCGAAGGAAAATTTATACTCCCACTATTGTGTTAATATTTCTATTACCTTAGCGAACACAATTTATTTTCTCTGTTAAACTCGTCTTTTCAACACTTTTTTACACATGCATCCTTCTCAGGCTACGAATCCCGGTGCAACCGCACGGGCATATTTCCTAGTTATAACTAAAAATAATTTTGGTCAAATTTCAATGCCAAATGGGCACCGGAGTGTCGAGACCCATGATGGCGCCATGTGCACGCATCTGTTCTACACAACTAAACTCCAAAGGCGGGCACTGTTCACTGGATAAATACGTTCACCCGATAAACAAAGTTAAGGTTTGGGGTACTGAATTGTACAGTATGGTAGCTAGGAGTAGTAGTGACAGGGACCATGTTACATAGAGAAATTAGTTTAGTAACATACTCATCTACTCTTTTTATTTTTAATAACTCCTAGAAATCTACAACTGCAAATCTAAAGAAGAATCTCTAGCTGTAAAGCTCAATGCACATAACATTACTCGTAGTTTAGGTAGAGTCATCAATATTACTTGTTTAGTGATGAACTGTCGCTGGGAGTATTAAGGTTCATACTAATCTTAGCGTTGAATAATTAGCATTGCCTTTACTAGCAACCTGAGGACCAAAAGTAAAAGTCAAGAAAAGAGTAAAACTTGAAAAAGAAGTGTTTAAATGGAAAAAAAAAGCCAGTGGTGAGATGAAATCTCCGGCAAAGCGCGTCCTTTTCCAACGCAGCATGCCAACTGCCCAGCACTGCACGATACTCTCTCTCTCTCCCTCTCGTGCTGTGTCGCCTCAGTGGAGTGGACGAGTGGAATCCATTGGAGAGGTTTCTACAGTCATCACAGGCAGGATCACGGGTGAGGAAAGAGAAGGCGAATTTCGGTTTAGGAATTTAGCTGGACAGACAGAAGAGGAAAGCGTGAGAGAAAGAAATCACGCGCAAGTGGGATAGCCACTCTCTCCCTTTGCTTTGGCTCTCCCATGGTTGTTTCCGGTTATCGTGGATTTCCCCGTTTCCGCAGTTACCTTCGCTGCATCGCCTTCAATGCCACCGCTTTACTGCTGGATCTGAGCGCGGCGCCACCGCGTCCGCCTCCAGAGAGATAAAGCAAAGCTCCCGTCCTGGTTCCAGCTGCTTCTTCAACAATTTCTTCCAGAATTTGCGCGAATCCGTGGCAGAAGGCCGGGATCTTGGCTCAGTTCTTCCAAGAAAGGTTCGAATTTTTTTGAGGAAAGAGAAGGCGAATTTCGGTTATTCAGGTGAGATTTTCTTGGCATTTTCTCGCACCGCCGAGAAGAGAAGCGAAATTAAGGAGGAGGATTTTGCTCAGTTTCTGCGCGCATCTACGGAATCTGCGCCTGGATTTTCTCTCTCCGAGCTCGGTGCATGGAACAATTCCTTCCATTTCCAAGAAGAAGATAGCAGCTCTGGTACTGCTGTACTAGGCTCCAATGGCGTCCTCGCCTTCTCCCTCGCCGGGCGCCAACAAGGGCTCCCCTGTCGCCTCCGTCGCTCCCACCACCTCACCGACGCCCGCCTCCCCTCCGCCGGTGACGCTGCCCAATGCCACCCCGGCCGACCCGCCGGCATCCCCTCCCGCCCCCTCCGCAGCCGTGCCACCCCCGCAGCCAGCATCCCCGCCTCCCCCCTCTCCGACGCCTCCTCCGGCCGCCGTATCGCCACCGCCGGTTGTTGTCGCCTCTCCACCACCCACCCCGCCAGCTGCATTGCCGCCGCCCTCGCCACCTACTGCAGTGCCGCCGCCACCTGCGCCTGCTGACCCTCCAAAGCAGTCGCCTTTGCGCCCCTCTGCGGCAGTGGCATCGCCGCCTCCATCTCGGAGCAGTTCGCCGCCGCCTAACCCGCCGGACAGCTCAACCGCGCCACCAGTGGCGCAGGCACCTCCACCGCGACATCGGAGGCCGCCGAGGGCGCCCACAACGGATCCACAGGCGCCGCCGCCTTCTGTCAATCCCATCAAACCTCCCACCAGTCCCTCCCCAGCCTCAGGAGATCCTACCATCACTACTCCCACTAGCTCCTCGCCGCCAGTCGCAACGCCGTCGGCAGCAGGCTCTGGCCCTCCATCTACCGCCAATGATCCGACAACCCTACCAACAACTGGTGTTGATAGCCCGGGTTCGAACAGGCCATCGGGCTCCTCTGTGCAAGGCAACAGCCCCTCACCGAGCGGCGGTGGAGTGTCTGATGGTGCAAAGGCGGGGATTGGCGTAGTCGTGGCCATTCTTGTGCTTAGCTTGCTAGGAGCTGCAGTTTGGTACAAGAAGAAACGGAGGAAAATGACCGGTTACCGTGCCGGCTTTGTGATGCCTTCGCCTTCGCCTTCGCCTTCTGCTTCCCCACAAGTGTTACTAGGTAATTTCATAAACTTCATTTGCTGCATATCTTGAAACCACATTGTAAGTGTATTCCTGTGCCATGAACTGATCATTCGAACCCACTTCTGTTCAGGACATTCAGAGAAAACTAAAACTAACTACAGTGTCGGGAGTCATGATTTCAAAGATACGATGTCGGAGTACAGCATGGGCAACTGCAGGTTCTTCACTTACGAGGAAATGCACAACATCACGAATGGTTTCTCAGCTCAAAACCTGCTAGGGGAAGGTGGCTTTGGGTCTGTCTACAAGGGTTGCTTGCCCGAAGGAAGAGAGGTCGCCATAAAGAAACTGAAAGATGGTAGTGGGCAAGGGGAGCGTGAGTTCCAGGCTGAGGTGGAGATCATCAGTCGTGTCCATCATCGCCATCTAGTTTCTCTTGTAGGGTATTGCATCTCGGGTGACCAGAGATTGCTTGTCTACGATTTTGTGCCTAATGACACACTGCACTATCATCTCCACGGTATAGTGTTATAACCTTTGATGTTGGCACAACAATTGAGTTGTTCTGAATGCTGACTGGAAAATTGTTGTATTGATTTTCCACCATAGGACGTGGAGTACCGGTTTTGGAATGGTCAGCTAGGGTTAAAATTTCTGCCGGATCGGCTCGAGGGATAGCATATCTTCATGAAGATTGTAATGATAATTCTTACTCATTTACTTGCATTGTTGTGCTTCTTTGTGCTTGCTTTATTCTCATCACGTACATTTACCCTTGGCAGGTCATCCACGAATAATCCACCGAGATATTAAATCCTCTAATATATTGGTGGATAATGACTTTGAGGCACAGGTAATAATGCTATCTAGATAACTCAGGAACACACCATGACAAGTTTTTTGTTATTGAATCAGATTATGTTCATGTGTTAGGTTGCTGATTTTGGACTTGCAAGACTAGCCATCGATTTTGCCACGCATGTAACTACACGCGTGATGGGAACTTTTGGGTAAGGAAAAAAAAAAACTGACTTGTACATGAGAATAGTTCACATTTGCCTAGTTTCTGATAATTGATCTTATTTAGGTACATGGCTCCAGAATATGCATCGAGTGGCAAGTTGACTGAGAAATCCGATGTGTTCTCCTTTGGTGTTGTCCTCTTAGAGCTCATTACTGGTAGAAAGCCCGTCGATGCATCAAATCCTTCGGGTGATGAGAGCCTCGTCGAGTGGGTAAGCTTTATTACTGCATGTGGGGCTTGATTATACTAACTGAGGATTTCACCCTAATCATATCGAGACAATGGAAAAGTACCCATTCACTAGTCATCCAGTCTTAATATGAAAATATAGTACGACATTACTGACGTATTCATTTGCAATGCGATGATCATATTTTCATTTCTGGTTATTTCTCATGATTATTCATAAAGGTTATATGTGTAGTCAGCCAGTGGTGGAAAAAGTATTAAATATACCATCTTTACCAACCAGTTGAAAATATCTTTTGACATAATCCTGGTGTAACTCTGGCTGAAAAGATAGATCCTTTGTATCCACCAACATTTCTTGACACCACAGTTATCTGCAGGCTAGGCCATTGCTCACACAAGCACTTGAGACTGGCAATGTAGGGGGGCTGTTGGACCCCAGGCTGGATACAAACTTCAACGAAGTCGAAATGTTCCGTATGATTGAAGCCGCGGCAGCTTGCGTTCGACACTCGGCATCCAGGAGGCCCCGCATGAGCCAGGTACGAGGATGTGGATGAATTTACGTTTACATCATCTTCTCAGAACAGAGATGCCTGATTGAACAAAGAGTTGACATTTTAGCACCCGTCTCCTCCAGGTGGTGCGAGCTCTTGAAAGCTTACCCGATGTCGACCTAAACAACGGTATCCAGCCAGGCAAGAGCGAGATGTTCAATGCCCCCAACACTGCGGAGATCAGGCTGTTCCAGCGGATGGCGTTTGGCAGCCAGGATTACACGACCGATTTCACGCAATCTAGCAGCTGGAACAGCAGTCATCAGGGTAGAGACGTTGACGCCTCCGGGCCAAGGCACACACAGTCGTAGTGTATATAGCTAGGGTATCGCCCGCTTCGGGTTCATTCCATGTTATTCATTGAGTGGATCATTCGTTTTCGGTCTTGTTTTTGTTGCCTCTGCTGACGAATGAATGAATGTATATTGTGTGCTGAACTCTACGATTTCTACGAAGTGGAAACTTACTAACTGTTTTGGAGGGGAATCCCGTGCCGGGTCGCTGGAGTATTGCTTCTGCCTGGTCTTCTTGGAATCATGGGCAACATCTTCCTTGCTTTGTGAGCAGGATTCTAAAGCTGACAAGAACATGGAATTATGCACGACAGTGTGGTCTGCATCCAGCGATGAGGTCTTGTTGTGCGTTTCACATGAGAGAACATGGGAAACGGAATATATCAGTGATGTCCGCTCACTTTGTTCTCCATTTCCTACTGATAAACAATCTTTCCTTTTTCCCTTAAGAAAGTTGCTTTGCTCATCCTTTTTTGAAGAATCGATATAGCTTGTATCCTGGATACTACTAGCATGGTATCATTAGCACGATGACCCTCACATTTATTTATATTGTCTAGCTAATCTACCATGTACATTTTTGTCTATAACTCTATATAGACTTATTTACAATAATATTACAATAGATGACAGATGGCGTCTTTAATAGTATTGAACATAAATTGTTCTCCTAGAAACAAGTGGTGAAAATTGGACAGAAGATCCGGGGACAACCAAAAATGGAGGTCCTATTTGGTGCCCTTTACAGATGGGTTGTGCAGGGATCAGGAGCCAAATTTGACCTCCTCATGTGGGTGGGATGATGGCCCATGAGACGGGGTAGAGATAACTGGACGCCACCTACCAGGCTACCAATCATATCATGTGCACAATCTGAGGAGAAGATGGTGCTGTCACTGCTGACAAAACCATTGTACGGCCTAAAATGGTCTTCAGTCGGTGTCTCACGTGGTAGATTAGTAGTAACCCTTTGTTGTTATCAAGAACAAAGAAGAACGCCGGGAACACGCGTTACCCTTTGTTGTTATCAAGAACACGCGTACCATATTTTCTAGTAGTAGTAGTACTCTATCAAAGAAGAACGCGCGAAATGTAGCTTCGGCCATACGTTCCACGAAAACCCGCAAAATCTATCTGTTATACTGTACACAAGGTTAGCCTTTTTGGGGGAAGCTCAAGCTCAGTGCTCGGGTAGCAACAGGAGGGAAGAAACAATATGTTGTTCGTGCTAACAGCTAGAATTAGCAACTAGTAGTTATCTCCAGGGAGACGGGGCAAAGGAGAGGTCAAGGTAGTCCCTGGAATTCTGGCTCATAAAGCTGCTGATTGTAATGCCAACTTCCCTTCCAAACTGCAGGATCCGGTTTACCTGCCGTCTTCAGTTGCAGTCTCGCAGTTTCATTGAGAACAAGCAAACGCCCACCCCTTGGGCGCCTATTCACGTGGAGTTCGTTGGGCGGAGAGGCGCGTGTCTGACGAGAACTTGCCTGTGGCAAGATGGTTAGGTGGGTGGTTGTACCCCCAGCCCACCAGAGTTCAAACCCCAGGTTTGACGCTGGTGTTTCTCATTTAAGGCGGAATATTCTTCAGTGGGAGGCGACGTTCCCGTCGACAGCGAGGCGCCCGTGGTGACTTCGTCAATCTCAAGACTCGACCCGCCGACTCAGTCTCTCGGAGGTGCTCATAGGGGTAGGGTGTGCGTGCGTGCGTTCATAGGGGTGAGTGTGTGCGCGTGTATATGAGCGCTTGCGTTGTACTGTGTTTCGCAAAAAAAAAAAAAAAAGAGGCGCGTGTCTGACATTTTTCTTTTGTCTCGTTCGTGTTGCTTCCCTAGCCGTTCAATCCAAGAACCAATCCCGCGTTCATCTCGGTTGTTCGTTGTTCAAGTCATCTCGGCTGTTCGTTGAACTGCAGGAAACCCTAGCCGCCGCCCCCTCGCGCTCGCCGCTCTGCTTCGCTCGCTCGTCACTCCCCACCTCGCCCTTTCCCCGCTTACCGACGAAGAAGCGTGGCCGACGCCGCCGTACTGCACGAGAGGAGGCAGTACATACAGCCACGACGGCCGCAGCTCCTCCTCCCGCGATTCCTCTATGTTCGCATCCCCGTCCTCCTTGGGGCAGCGCGTGTGCTCGATCCCAGGTGCATCCCCGTCTTTCTCTCTGTAACAGCTCCTATGCCCTGTGTGCTGTACGAACATGGGGAACGGAGCAGCTGATGGCGGTGGTCCAAAACGGCGGCCGCAGCGGGTTGTCGCCTCCCCCTCTTCTCTCCCACTGGACCTGGCACCTTTCCCCCTGTCCTGTGTTCTTGCTCGTCAAAATCCGGTCAGATGAAGCGGCGGAAGGGATGCAGACAGTGGCCTTCGAAGGATGGCTAGATTCTAGTGTCGCCGCTGACAGACAACATCTTGGTAAGACGGAAAATCTTTCCTCCCGTCCCTTCTCTTTGAAATCGTTGCTCCCTCTCGTCTTCTATTGATTGAGCTTCTCTCCCGCATGGAAACAATGGAGCCATCGGCTGCCGACACAAGGTCTGTTGCTACGTGGAAGCAAATAGTCCATGTGAAGCCTTCTACCATGCTGCTCTGGCTGGATCGTAACTACTGCAGTTGCTGCATAGGGCAGGGCCTATTCCCCATCGTGCAGTGTGCTGCTGGGAGAGACTCCGTTGGAGATGCAGAAGAGTTTTCGCAACACCGGACGAAGCAAGGTCTGTATTTCCTGGCCTACTCCTCTGTAAGGTGTAGAAGTTGCACATCACATGTTTGCTGAAATAACTCAACGTTGGCCTTCCTTGCTGACTGCTGCAGCTCTCCTCGCGTTGTGAGCTCCTCCGGTTGCCAACACAGCGGCAACCATGACACAAGAGAAGCCAGATGAAAGGACAAGGATGTCGCCTAGAGGGGGGGGTGAATAGGCGATTAAATTTCCGGTTTAGGCTTGATAATTGCGGAATAAAACTAGGTGTTTAAATTAACAAGCCAACAACCTAAATATACTAGGCTCGCCTATGTACACCAACAACTTATGCTAAGCAAGACAAGTAACAAAGTGATAGTAATATAGAATACTTCAAGCACGAAGTCTATCACAATGTAAATTGCATAAGTAAAAAGCTCGGGCATAGAAATAACCGAGACACGCGGAGACGAGGATGTATTCCCGAGTTCCTCCTTTTTTGGGAGTACGTCTCATTGGAGAGGTGTGAGGCACCACAAAGGTCGATCTCAACGCCACAAAGCCTCACCCTATTTTCCGATGAACCGCACCACAAAGGATTGGTTCACCTTCCACTATCGAAATCCTTCAAGGCGGAATCCGGAGCCTTTACAACAACAATCCGAGGCACAACCCACAATGGGATTGGGGGCTCCCGAACGGCTACAAGTGACCACAAAGGTCTCAACCACCATAAAGGCGTCTAGAGTCCAAAGATCCAAGAGTAACAAGCCCACAAACTTTCAACTTCCACGAATCCTCGTGGAGAGCACAAACCGATGCACAAAATGCAAATGGCAAGAGCACAAGTGCTCAAATCCTTCACTCTCAAATTCCAACAAAATAACAAATGCTTATGGGGAATAAGAGAGGAAGAACAAAGAGGAGATGTACCAAGAACTCCAAGATCAAGATCTACTAGGTTCCCCTCACTTAGAGAAGGAATGGATTGGTGAAAATGTAGATCTAGATCTCTTCTCTCAAATCTCTCAAAGATATGCAAGAATCATGGGAGGAATTGGGAGGAGGGCAAGCTTTTCAAGGTCAACAATGGTGGGGGAGAGAGAGAAAAACGTGCTACCGCTGGAGGAAGAAGGAGAGGCGTATTTATAGCCCCTCTCGAAAAAGAGCCGTTGCAGCAGCAGGGGACCGGATATTCCGGCTTAAGTCAGCACCGGAATATCCGCCACCCCTTTCGAAATATCCGGCCCAAATATCCGGCCGAGTCCAGAGGCACGCACATTGCGACGCAAAATCGAGTTTCGCCAATTTTCCCGGGGGCGGATATTCCGGTCTGAATTTAGCCCGGAATATCCGGTCTGCAGAAAACTGACAGAAATAGCAATACGAAAACTGTAATATCTTTTTCATCCGGACTCCGATTTCGATGATCTTGGGCTCGTTGGAATCGCAATGAAGAGCACTTCAAGATTATGCAGAGAAACATCATAGTTCATCATGTGAGGAGGAGACCAAATGTAGAAAGGTAAAACCTCTCTATAAAAGATGAACCGGCAAAACCTCAAAACCGAAAACGCAACAAGTTTTCCATACGAAATCCGTTTTCGGTGAACTTGGGCTTGTCATGAAGATCACAACAAGCACCAAAACCCAACAAGGAGAAAAACCAAATAAGAACCATGAAAGATGATATGCCAAGTATGCAAAGGTTTGAGCTCTCCACAAAGATGCGATCAAGTTACTCACTTGAGAGCCCCTCTTGATAGTACGCCGTCTATCCTATAACCCGGTCTCCCACTAACACCATGAGACCGGTAAGATAGAAACCCTATCAAGATCATACCTTTGCCTTGCGCATTCCACTTGAGCTAGATGATGACGATCTTGACTCCCTTAAGTTGGAACACCTTTCTTGATTGTGCTTGCTAGCACATGCTGGACGAAGACTTCTCCAAATACTCCCCCATACACCATTATGGGAGAGCCTCGCTTAGCTCCGTTTCACCAAGATGATGTCTTGAATCCTTCAAGACATACTTGCAATATGCTCAACTCTACACATGACCATTCTTCATATAAACCGTTGAATAGAGCATTGATCATCATGTAATCTTCTAGAGTCCAACACATGAACTTCAATCTTTTCCTATGGACAAGGTCTACAAGAATATCTCAATGCAAATATTAGTCCATAAGTATTGTCATTAATTACCAAAACCACGCATGGGGCAACACATGCACTTTCAATCTCCCCATTTTGGTAATTGATGACATTCCCTTTTACAAGGGTTTATATAATGAATTAAGCAGCCATGCAACACAATAAGCAAGGATGCAAGAGAACAAAGAACAAAAACATATTCCCTTAAACCCTCTAAATCTCTCCTCCATTGGCATCGATTGCCGAAATGGGTGAAAAACTATGAAGGCCAATATAATAAGAGCTCCCCCATAAAGTGTGCATTTCTCATGATATGAATGAAATCAAATGCACATATCCAATGACGAATAGAAGGAGGGAGATCAAACTATATGGAGGATCCAAACAAAGGAGAAAGATACTTCGAAGAAAGAAGCAAGCAATCAAAAGGATCCAAAAACAATGTTCTAAACAACAAGAGGGAACTCCCCAAGGTACGTGCACAAAGTAGGATTTGCAAAGCAATATGGAGTGCACAACATGGAATCCTCACTCCCTCTTAGATGATGTTGAACACAAACAATTGCAAGAAGGCATAAAGATAGAGAAGAAGCAAAACAACTTGCAACAAAGAATGTTGAGCAATAAGAACAAGAAGTGACAAATAAAGACTTGCTCAACCGAAAAGAGATGGGTGTGACATAGAGAGACATTTTAGGAGACTAATGCAAGGATAAGCAATAGCATTATCATAGTATTTCAACATAAGAGGCACATAGTGCATATAATGTCTTTCCAATAAACACAACCCAAAGAAGAGATCCACAAGCTTATTAAGATGCAAACGAAATACCAATTGAAAAACAAAGCTTGTGCCTTTTAGAAACCACCAAAGAATCAAAAGCAATAAAAGGTGGTCACTAACAAAATGGAATACCAAATAAAGATATAACTACTCTCATGTGTATAAGTTTCTAAGTAGACATCAATCATGAAGATATAAGTCCACAAAGAAACATGCACACACAAAATAGATATACGGTGAAGAACATGATATCCAAGTGGAAGTCATATATATACCAATAAGATCATTGCTTAAAAGCATAGCACAAAGCTCAATTTTATCTTAGAAGGATATAGATGAACTTCCAACACAATCTCATCATAGCATCAAAAATATCCACAAGGGAAAAAGATAGATGGGATGCTCCGAGAAAGATAACAAGTATCACAAAGGGCAAATGAATTTGCAATTCATCAATATTGCATATGAGAGACTTTGAGAAGAAATGCTAGATTAACATATTTGGGATTGGTGAATCAATAAAATGATTATGTATATTCCCTTGATATGTAATCATCCCGGCTTGCTCACATTTGCAAAGAGATTTTGATAAAGGCTTTTCAAGAACACATCAATTGCAACAAAAGAGATTCATGCCAAGATACAACCTACACAAGGTTGAAAGCTAGAAAGTATGCATGAGGTAGATACTTGTTACCGAGATAGCATTGGTGATGTAGAAGATAAGAGTTCACGATCATCCGAGCTTGGCTCCAATAAGCACATGGTGATAACACCTTCCTTGTAAATGAGACAAGCTTCCAATGCATCTCAATGTACCTAAAACAAATTCAAGTACAAAATGGTCCCAAACTATTGGGCCAAAGTAGTTAGAGCAACTACAATACATAGGACAAACTCCACATAAATATGTGCATATTGATATGAAATTGAATTTCATGCACATCTTAGCCATTTAGGATTTGATGGAGTTTATCCTATATATTGGATCAACGAAAGTAAGCATGCCATAAGATATACATAGTAAATATGCATGCACAAGACTTCAAGAACCAAACGAGATACAATTTGGACAAAACACCAATTAAACAAGAAAGCACACATAAGTGTGACAAGAAAGAATTGTCCAAATTATATCAAAAGCCCAAATCAACACATGATTGAAGATACCACTTTGAAAAGCCAAATGAAAGTAAGATACCAAGATGAAAATATCATCAAGGAATAAACCAAACCCTCTACACTTTTCATGATGGCACAAAGTACCAAGAAAAATGTTTGTCTTCCAAAGAGACACGTCATCGGGATCAAATACCAATTGAAGACAACTAATGTTCAAAAGCATATAGGATTGCTCCCCCAAGATTTGTGCATTATTTATGATCTTGCATTTGAATACAAAATGCACAAATGGGATCATCACTCTCCATACATATTATTCAAACACTAGTCATGTTCAAGGAAAGCAATAGACAAAACCAATTTAAAGAAGATGTTCTACTCAATGTAGGATAGCTTCCCAAGAATAGTGCATTATCTAGAAGTATGACTTTGAATGAAATGCACAAGAATGGGATCATTGCTTTTCCTAACTCAAGAAAGCATAAAACAAATTTTGAGTAGAGCAACAAGGATCCAAAAGATACAAGGAAGACAAGAGGAGTTAGATCAAACCAAATCCTTGGCAATAAAAAAAGGCAATTCAAAGCAAGAACCAAAGTGAAGATGGTCTACAAATTCCACCACAATTATGAGTATCACTTGTCAAGGACAAGGAGTATAGAGATATTTCTCGGTGGTATATAGGAATGATATTGAAGACCAATTTCACAAAAATAAGCATATGGCAAAAGATAAGATTTAAAGGCCAAAGCTTAAAAGATAGATATTCTTGATAGCTTCAAGTATTCACGCGATCATGCAAAGCCACTACAAAGAGTAGCTTGAAGCAATGGTTTCCCAAAAGATATATGCGAACATATTTGGGAAACCGTACCAAGAATGTCCATCACAAACAAGATCCAAAAGAGATGAAACAAATCATTTTAGCAAGATGGAACTTGTTTGAGCAACATGCCACATAGGAATAAGATTATAAGAAATCAATTCTAGGTGGCAATACCTCACATGTTCACATTTTCTAGGTTTGTAATATGCACAAGCTTATTACTCCCCCATAATGTGATAATCCAAATTCTTAACAAGAGGCAAAAACCAACTAGAGATAATTAATGGACATTATAGAATTTGAATTTCTCATGAGAATGACATACCACATAGAGATAGATAATATTGATATATCATCACTAAGTGGTATTCCTCATGTATACACATTTTAGGATTGTGAAGTGCACGAAGCATATCACTCCCCAAAATAGGATAGTCCATTAATCTCTCAAAAAGAGAGCCAACAAGATAAGATATCAAATAAAAGCAATAAGGCTCAACACAAGTAAATGGTGTGCAAACCAACATACACATACTTGATTACTCAAGATAAGTAAGTAGAGAGCACAACACATACAAACACTAGCAAGGTACAAAACCTAACACATGCAAGGGTGCAAGCAACTTTCAATGTATATATGATTTAAATAAAAGTTACCGCAAGGAGGAACATTGGATATGAGATAGAACAATATAATCCAAATGACTTGGCTTGAGATAATATAATTGATGAAGATCCCTTAATTCTTCATGATGTAGCCAAGTCTCCAATGCCCTCCAACAACACCTATTGATCAAGTTTTAGCTTGTTGGTCCCCAACCAAGTTGGGTCCTAAGAGGTTAGTCACAATAGGCTTGGCAACCCAAATGGTTCTTTTCTTGACACCACTTTGAGTACCAACATATTTGGCAAACACATTGCCAACCTTATCCTTCCGAAGAGAATAAACATCATCAATAATAATGGGGTTGGATAAGGTACCATTTGTGCATGAAGAAGCAAGTGACCCTTCTCACGGCATAGGTAGCAACATTACTTCCTCCTCTCTTCTTAGTTGGAGTCTTGACTTGAGGAGGGTAGCTTGATTCTTCTTGGGAAGAGGCCTTCTTCAACTTGAGGAACTTGAGTTTGAACTTGAGGCGCTTCCCTTGTTGCTTCTCACTAAGAGCTTCTTCTTCAAAGGGCAAGATCTAACATGGTGCCCTTCAACTTTGCACTTGAAGCAAACAATCTTGGCCGAATCTTGACTTGTTCTTGGCCCTTGTTCTTCTTGATACTTGGACTTGTTCTTGTTATTGGAGTTGAATCCAAGTCCACTCTTGTCATTGGGGCGTCTTTGAACACTCAACACATTGTCAAGTGTAGAATCCCAACATGACGCTTTTCCAAGTCTTTCTTCAAAGAAGTGACTTGGGCCTTGAGCTCATTTAATTCCTCTACATGGTTAGTATCAACACAAACACTAGAGGAAGTAGAGCTTCATTGTTAGAGCAACAAGGCATGGAAAGTAATTCATCACAAGATTTAGCAATAGTATGTGAGTAGAATTACTAGGACTAGCACATGGCAATAAAGCATTTAGAGAGAAGTTGTGCCATTGTCCACATGAGGCTCACAAGATGTTACCTTTGACATAATAGCCTCATGAGCTAACTTTAGCTAGCATGGGATGCTAGAAGATCTCATTAGAGCTAGAGAGCTTTTCATGACTTTCTTCCAATTTCCATACTTGCTAGTTAGCAACTCAAGTTGAGACCTTAGCTCAACATTCTCCTTCAAAATAGATGCTTCACAAGAAGTGGAGTTAGTAGCACAAGCATCATCAATATTAGAAATGGAAGAAGACAACTTGGCAAGCTCATCATTTTAGATAGTTGAGTTTGGAGTTGATCATGAGACTTGATAAGGAGAGAGTGTTCACTTTCTAAAGCCTTGTGAGCTTTGTCAAGTCTCTCTATGTCCTCAATTAGTCTAGCATTGCCAACACCAAATTCAACTTTTTCCTTTTTAAGCACTTTATATTTAGCAATAGCATGATCTCTTTCCTTAATGATTTTAGCAATAATAAGATCATTTGATTCATCAAGAGATTCAAGTCTCTCTTCAAGAGACACTCGAAGCTCTTGCTCTTCCTCAAGAGCATTTTAAGGATGCCTTTTCATCGGCGTCCTCTCTTTCAATTTTACAAATCCTCAATGATTTCCCTACTCTTAATAGCATAAACAATGATTTCACTTAGAGGAGGGATAGCTTTGCTACCTTTGGGGAGAGCACCAAATACCATCTTACCCTTCTTTGTTATGGATTCAACATCCATAAGTGCTCCATGAGAATCCTCATCCACATCATCACAAGATGTAGGGGTTCCAAAGGTGGAGAAACCTTTGAATCCATAGCCATAAGGCAAAAATGAGTAGTGGACAAAGATGGTGAAGAGTTACTTGAAGCTCCATTGAGATCCACGTCTTGTTCCAACAAATGTTGGATTCCTCTACATTGTTAGCCACACAAGAATAGAGGATATGGAAGTATTGTTTTCATGGCAACAAGACAAATGAAGCATATCATCATGAGATTTAGTTAAACAACTATTACATGATATGCAAGGACTATCAACACTAGCATGTAAAACATTTGGAGTGCTAGAAGTGTTTAAGTCCAAAGATAGATCATTGCAATGAGATAGAGATGAAGTATAGTCAATAGAATATTCACCATCAACAAAGCAATTTCTATCACCACTCACCATATCATTACCTTGTGACAAATCACATGTTGGTGAAGTGGAAGAAGTTGTGAACTCGTCACGGCCGGAGGTGGAGGGAGAACAATCATCCTCAATAATGTTGGACACTTCATATTATCTTGAAGCTTGGTCCAAAGCTCATGAGCGTTCCGAAAAGGCATGATTGATGCAAGAACTACATCGCTCAAAACACATATAAGACTATTAGATACAACAGTATCGAGATAAGAGTTTTCCTCATCTCCTTTGGAGAAGAAAAACCCATATCTACAATTCTCTTAACATGTGGGTCTATGTCCCGAAGAAGGTTAAGCACGCGAATTTTCCAAACATCATAATTTGTGCCATCGAATTTAAAAGGGATTGTGCACTAATTCTCTAAACGACATCTTTACTCTCTAGGCGGTAAAGCCCAAAAAGAGAGCCCAGGCTCTGATACCAATTGAAAGGACAAGGATGTCGCCTAGAGGGGGGGGGGTGAATAGGCGATTAAAACTTTTCCGGTTTAGGCTTGATAATTGCGGAATAAAACTAGGTGTTTAAATTAACAAGCCAACAACCTAAATATACTAGGCTCACCTATGTGCACCAACAACTTATGCTAAGCAAGACAAGCAACAAAGTGATAGCAATATAGAATACTTTAAGCACGAAGGCTATCACAATGTAAAGTGCATAAGTAAAGAGCTCGGGTATAGAAATAACCGAGGCACGCGGAGACGAGGATGTATTCCAAGTTCCTCCTTTTTAGGGCAGTACGTCTCGTTGGAGAGGTGTGAGGCACCACAAAGATCGATCTCAACGCCACACAAAGGCTCACCCTATTCTCCGATGAACCGCACCACAAAGGATTATTTCACCTTCCACTATCGGAATCCTTCAAGGCGGAATCCGGAGCCTTTACAACAACAATCCGAGTCACAACCCACAATGGGATTGGGGGCTCCCGAACGGCTACAAGTGACCACAACACCACAAAGGCGTCTAGGGTCCAAAGACCCAAGAGTAACAAGCTCACAAACTTTCAACTTCCACGAATCCTCGTGGAGAGTACAAACCGATGCACAAAATGCAAATGGCAAGAGCACAAGTGCTCAAATCATTCACTCTCAAATTCCAACAAAGCAACAAATGCTTATGGGGGAATAAGAGAGGAAGAACAAAGAGGAGATGCACCAAGAACTCCAAGATCAAGATCTACTAGGTTCCCCTCACTTAGAGAAGGAATGGATTGGTGGAAATGTAGATCTAGATCTCCTCTCTCAAATCTCTCAAAGATATGCAAGAATCATGGGAGGAATTGCGAGGGGGGCAAGCTTTTCAAGGTCAACAATGGTGGGGGAGAGAGAGAAAAACGTGCTACCGCTGGAGGAAGAAGGAGAGGGGTATTTATAGCCCCTCTCGAAAAAGAGCCGTTGCAGCAGCAGGGGACCAGATATTCCGGCTTAAGTCAGCACCGGAATATCCGCCCCCCCCTTTCGAAATATCCGGCCCAAATATCTGGCCGAGTCCAGAGGCAAGCACATTGCGACGCAAAATCGAGTTTCGCCAATTTTCCTGGGGGCCGGATATTCCGGTCTGAATTTGACCCGGAATATACGGTCTGCAAAAAACTGACAGAAATAACAATACGAAAACTGCAATATCTTTTTCATCCGGACTCCGATTTCAATGATCTTGGGCTCGTTGGAATCGCAACGAAGAGCACTTCAAGATTATGCAGAGAAACATCATAGTCCATCATGTGAGGAGGAGACCAAATGTAGAAAGGTAAAACCTCTCTATAAAAGATGAACCGGCAAAACCTCAAAACCGAAAACGCAACAAGTTTTCCATACGAAATCCGTGTTCGGTGAACTTGGGCTTTTCATGAAGATCACAACAAGCACCAAAACCCAACAAGGAGAAAAGCCAAATAAGAACCATGAAAGATGATATGCGAAGTATGCAAAGGTTTGAGCTCTCCACAAAGATGCGATCAAGTTACTCACTTGAGAGCCCCTCTTGATAGTACGCCATCTATCCTATAACCCGGTCTCCCACTAACACCATGAGACCGGTAAGATAGAAACCCTATCAAGATCATACCTTTGCCTTGCGCATTCCACTTGAGCTAGATGATGACGATCTTGACTCCCTCAAGTTGGAACACCTTTCTTGATTGTGCTTGCTAGCACATGCTTGACGAAGACTTCTCCAAATACTCCCCCATACACCATTATGGGAGAGCCTCGCTTAGCTCCGTTTCACCAAGATGATGTCTTGAATCCTTCAAGACATACTTGCAATATGCTCAACTTTACACATGACCATTCTTCATATAAACCCTTGAATAGAGCATTGATCATCATGTAATCTTCTAAAGTCCAACACATGAACTTCAATCTTTTCCTATGGACAAGGTCTACAAGAATATCTCAATGCAAACATTAGTCCATAAGGATTGTCATTAATTATCAAAACCACGCATGGGGCAACACATGCACTTTCACCAGAGACCTCGCCAATGACGCCGTGCTTGTGGACACGGCTGGTTTTCGAGATGTTCAGGCCCAGCTCCATCTCCTTCCTGAAAAAAATCAGGGGTAACACCATATCCAAGTGTGCACGCAAGGGGAGAACTGTGGAAGTATGTCATTAGTAAATTTTATCAGTAATTTCTCGTATACAATATTAATTGGTGCAACTGAACTCGTTGTTCATGTGATTTGCAGTTGGAAAGGGGGGGGGGGGTTGTACAAATATGAAAAGCTCAAGACTATAATCGTGACTACTTTTGAGACATTGCAAAATTTGTTTGATATTGAATTACGAGCTCATGTAAGTACTGGAATTTAATATGAATAGATTGACCAATGACATAAGTATGATTATAATCTGCACTGCTATCATTGCTGACTATGGTTCGCAAGCAAGTATCATTTCTTCCACTGGTTTGTTAGTTTGTATGCTACAATTGAACTTGTCATGGTTGTTGTAATTTTTGAATCTTTGGTCAGATCAGGAAATGATGAAGCTGTAACGCTATGATTGATTATCCTGTTTATTTGGTTCTTTTGGCTCCAGGTCGACAAGGAGATCAACCTCGACGACCAGCCTATTTGATCGGAGCTTATAGCCTGTGCATCAAGTATATTGGACTGGTAAGTGCTTCCAGAAAATGTACATTCGATAAACATATTGATGGACCTTAAGTGCAAGTCCATGAGAGTTCATGACTGCAAGGAATGATGAACCAACTGTCTTTTAATTGTCCTTCAATCAATCAGCGATCTGAGCTACAATGCAATTTCTAGATTAAATATCGACTAAATATCTTCTTAATTCTTGCTCCAGTATGGTTCGGTTGATGTGAGTTGTTGGCTCAGGTTATGCAGTGGCATAGTGCATATTTAATGTTCGTTAAAAATCATATTTACATGATTTAGAAGAATACAAACTCATGATTTGTGCTACAGAATGGTACCTGATTACAGAATGCTTGCATTTTTTGTTAAATTAGATTGCCAAAAATCATTTGAGTTCTCCTACATTAAGGTCTTAGATTAGCTGAGTGTAGCATTTCAGTGTAATATATATTCTCGGTATCAATGTTTGTTGAGCAGAGGTGAATGTAATATGTAGGAAACTGAGAGCTGCATGCTAACAATGAGCTTAGCATATCTTTTATAGTTTTATTTAATTTGGGACATTATTGTGAATACTTTTGACTTTTGAGACATGTCTTGCCAGTTGCCACACGTTTAGTCATTGTTTCTGAAAAATAGGAGGTGTCATGTGTGTCTTCAGAGAAGAGACCTTGCAGGCTAGCTGTGATACCTATGCTGCACATGCTCCCCTTTGTTCTATATTTTTCATGGTACGATGTTACACATTATATGACTTCTATATATCCGCTTATCCTAAGAACAAGCAATATTTAAAAAAATGTCAGGGTACTCTGCACAGATTAGTCAGGGAGTCACTACTTTGCACTGCTTTTCTGCACCTGCTTAGAACATCTTCTAATAGTTATGCATCATTAGATCTTTTAAGCATGCATCGTTTAAACATAAGTTCTCTTATTACATGCATGTTTTACAGACAGTGAACCATGCGAAAATTGCCAGTAGTAGTTGATGATGAATTGTTCATTTTTAATGTTTCCATTGTTTGTCTAGCTTTGGCCAATTTTACATTTTTTTTAAGGTAAAGAGTGTTTATTAATATCGAGAAGATACAACATGCACCCAGCCTCTGCAACAACGCAATAACCAAAGCTATTACGATGCACACAGCCGAAAGACAAAAAGAAGAAGAAATAAAAAGAAAAGTCCCGCTAAAGAGTTACAGTCCTTGCAGCAGCCGCACAACCACCACCAAAACAACACCTGATGTCCAATTCTTCAAAAGCAACGCCTTCAAGAAGAACAGTGCCAGGCACAGCCAATTAAGGCCAGACCTTGGGTTTTCACCCTGAAGATAGTTCTCGCTCTCAAAACAATGTCTTCAGCAAGACCACTGTCAGGCACAACCAATTAAGACCAGACCTTGGATTTTCATGGGATGCTAAGTGATTCTCATGAATGTTCTTCCATGCTCCATTGTTATAGTCGTCTGAATTGCAAGAAGGATTCTTATTTACAAAGTTCTTATTCCGATGGAGAAGAGACTCCCTAGGGGGTAGGGGTTGTTGTGTGATGCAAAATTAGGGGCATTAGTTTTATCGTGGATACAATTGGAAGTATTGCAAGAAAGGCATTAGTTGTGTTCTTGATATGTGATTATGAAATGTTAAGCATTTGATCTCTGCTAAATTTGATCTATAGGAGAAATAACATAACTATCATTATATGTTTGCTAGGAATAGAGGAATACAAGCTCATATGTTTCATTGTTCTATTACAAATAGTTTGATTCGAAATGAACTACAGGGTATGTTTGAGAGCCTTCTGCTTGTGAGTGAAGGCAATTACGAAGGAATAGTTGATCGAACTTTACTATGGAAACAAAGAGCTTGTCTCGATAAAGGCAAGGATGTTGGAGCAATTTATTGAATCATTTTCAGGCGGGTTTCAAGGAAAAATGAAGTTTTTCTGCAATGTTACCTATTGTTTTGGCTGCAATGTTCTTTATTGATTCATTAGCAAAGATGTATTCAAGGAAAAATAGAGTTTGTATAATGTGTACTTCTCTAGGACACGCAATATACTTACTCTTTTGGCTGCAATGGTCTCAGTTTCTTTAATGAATTTGATTCCTGCCTGGACTATGAATGTGGGTTTTTTCAACAAATAATTGAAAAAAGTATAGATACCCCCAGAACTATCCCATTCGGATCACATAACCCCCCCACCTCTAAAACTGGGATCTTAATCCCCTAAACTATTGTATACCAGACAAATCACCCCCTAACCTGTTTTGAACAGCTGATTTGCCTACGTGGAATCTGGTTTTGACTCCAGCCGGCCACGTCGGACAAGGACCGGTGGGTGCAGTCTAAATCACCCCCCGAACCAGTTGGAAGTTGCCTTCTTTTGGGACGAGCAGATCACGCGATTCATCTCTCTCCCACGGCGGCGACGTGGGCGACGGACCAGCGACGAGTGTGACAGCGATCGGCGGCATGAACTGAGGGCGACGGCCAATGACGAGGGGGACGGCCGGCGACTAGCAGGTCCGTCATCAAAGATGAATGCCCTTTTTCTCTGTTTTAGGTTGGGGTTTTCTTGGTTTAGGGTATTTCGAAATCATGATAGGCATTCAGATTGTTCAGGTATAGATTTATTCATCTAGGGTAGTGCGACCATCATGTGTAACGTGGATTTGTTTTTGTGTGTTCTGATTAGTTGATTCGGCTAGAACTGAAAGATAGAAGAGTGCTTTTTATTCAGTTTCTTTCTTTCAATTTTGTGGACAGGTTTGAAGCATGGAAGATTTCCTGTCAATCAAGTTTCATTTCAGAGGATATTTTCTGCATGATGGGAGAGAATGGCAGTATGTGGGTGGTAGGCACGGCATGTCCACAGTTCGGCAGTCCAAGTTGAGCCTTGATGAACTGAAGATTCATTTATCACAACATGTTGCTTGTTCAAAGTGGGCTTTGAAGGAAGCTACATTGCATTGGAAATTTCCAGGCCTGATTAGAGATGGGGTAATGAGCAGCGCACTATTAATGTTACATGATTAGAGATCGGTTTTGGAAATGGCAACGCATGCCAATGATGCAGGTGTGATGGACATATACTGTAACATACCGGCTGATTTTTCAGATGGAGAAGAGCAGCAGAAACATGTAAATTCAGAGGAGGAGCAGAAGCAGATTGCAAATGCAGAGGAGCAGCAGCAGCAGTTTATAAATGCAGGGGAGCAGCAGCAGTTTGGAAATGCAGAGGGGCAGCAGCAGTTTGGAAATCTAGAGGAGCATCATCAATTTACAAATGCAGAGGAGCAGCCCAAACAAGAACCAGAACCTTGGCAGTGCTCCAACTTGTATTATCAGCCGGGTAGGACTTCTAAATTACCAGTGAGCAGAGGAAAATTAGTTGTAGATGAGGAGGAAGTAAACAGTTCAAGTGATGAATCTGATAGTGACTATGTTATTCCCCCTACAGAGAGCAACAGCTCAGCATCTGACGATGAAGTTCAAGAGTTGAGAAAATATGCAAAAGAATTGAAGGATCAAGTCAAAAAGAAAATGTTGAGAGAAGATGAGTGCAAACCATGCAATGTACCTGATGCTTTCATTGTGCCAGAAACATTTAAGCTTGATGATTCAGATGGCGAAGGCACACCATATTTTGAAAGTGATGATGATATGTCATACGACGAAGCCAGTGATGGAGAGGTAAATGAAGTGAGAAGGAGGAAGACATCACACAGAGTCTACGATGATACTACTGAAAAACCAGAGTTTGCTGTAGGCATGGCCTTTACTGATAGCAGGGAATTCAAGCAAGCTTTGGTTAAATATGGGCTAGCAAATTTCCACCATTTGAGATTTCCAAAAGATGAGAAGAAAAGGGTCAGTGCTGAGTGTACCTGGCCTGGTTGTCCTTGGAGCATCTATGGTTCAATTAGTAGCAGATCTGACTGGTTGCTTGTTGTGAGGTACAATAATGTGCACACATGCATTCCTAGAAGGGATAACAAGCTTGTCACTAGCACAGTCATTGCAAAGAAGTATTTTAGATATATAAGGCACAATCCCACTTGGCATGTAGAGCATATGCAGGAGGCGGTACTTGAGGATCTGCTAGCTGATGTTAGTCTCTCCAAGTGCAAGAGAGCAAAAAAATTAGTCATGGAAAAGCTCACTGATTTGACTAATGGTGAGTATTCTAGAGTCTTTGACTACCACTTAGAGCTAGTTAGAAGCAATCCTGGTAGCACGGTGGCAGTCACTTTAGACCCTGACATTTTTGACAAGCCAGTGTTCCAGAGAATGTATATTTGTCTTGATGCCTGCAAAAAGGGATTCCTAGCTGGCTGTAGAAGAGTTGTGGGACTAGATGGTTGTTTTTTGAAGGGTTCAGTGTCAGGTCAAATATTGTGTGCTATTGGAAGAGATGCGAACAATCAGATGTACCCTTTAGCATGGGCTACAGTTGAGGTCGAATCATATGACTCATGGTACTGGTTCATGTCATTGCTTCAGAAAGATCTACAGATAAGCAATCATGGAGATGGATGGGTCTTCATATCTGATCAGCAAAAGGTACTATCGAAGGTGTTTATATCATTGTTTATGTTATTGTTCATGTATGTGCACTGTCAACAAAGTAAACATGTTAATTTTACAGGGACTTATCAGGTCTGTCAACGAAATTGTGCCTGAAGCAGAGCACAGAATGTGTGCTAGACACATTTATGCTAACTGGAGAAAGCAACACAGGGAGAAAAAATTGCAGAAGATGTTTTGGGCGTGTGCCAAGTCATCAGACAGAACTCAGTTTAACTACAACAGAGCCAAACTAGCCCAGCAAACTGTTGAAGGTGCTCAAGACATCATGAAAACTGCACCGGAGCACTGGAGCAGGGCCTACTTCAAGCTAGGGTCTTGGTGTGACTCAGTGGAGAACAATCTTTGCGAATCATTCAACAATGCTATAATGAAAGCTAGGTTCTTTCCTATTATCACAGCTAATGAGATCATTAGAAAAAAGGTGATGGTAAGGATACAGGAAAATAGAGATAAATCTAACAGCTGGCCTGGAACTATTTGCCCAAATATTTTCAAAAAACTGAAGCTGAATATTAGGAGGTCAGGGATATGTCAGGTTCTCTGGAATGGAAAGGAGGGATTTGAGGTTCAAGAAGGTACTCATAGGAGGTTTACAGTAAACTTGGACACATGGACGTGTTCTTGCAGATATTGGGAATTGTCAGGTTTGCCCTGTTGCCATGCTATCAGTGCAATTTACACATGCTCTAGACAAATAGATGATTTCATTGCACCTTGCTACACTATCTCCGAATACAACAAGATCTATGACCATGTCCTGCAACCAGTCGAGGGAAAAGAGAGTTGGCCGATTGCCGACATGCCAAAACCTCATCCACCTCCACATAGGGTAATGCCGGGAAGAAAGAAGACAAAAAGAAGAAGAGAAGAAGGTGAGAAACCTCAGGGGAACAAGCTTTCAAAGAAAGGCATTAAAATTGCATGTTCTATCTGTGGGAGCTTTACTCATAACAGAAGAAAGTGTGAAGGGAATCCAGATAGAGGTAACAAACAGAATGCTAGCTACACTAAAGCAGCAAAGAAAGCAAGGAAGAAGCAGCAAAAAGACTCGGAAAATAGCACACAGGTAATTACTATGAAAATTTAATATCTCTCAACTATAACTGAGGTGATTATCTCTTAACTTTAAATCACTGACCATTCTTTTTGTTAGGTTCAGCAAGAAGCACCACCTCCAGCACGATCATCTTCTCAACCAGATAAGAGGAAAAAAAAGCAGGCAGCACCTCGTCCTGGAAGTTCATCTTCTCAGCCTCCACCTAATCGAGCAAGAAATATAACAGTAGGCTCACAGCCTACTCCATGCAATCAATCAACATCAAGCTCACAACACATGCAGGTGCCAACGCATAACAGAACTGAGTGTCTTCAGACTCGGAAAATTAGGAAACAGTGAATGTGTTGATTGCTTTTGTTGATTTGAAAGCTAGATAGGAAATAGTGGCTGCGAAAACTAGGAAACGGTGGCTTCAGTTACCTTTTTATTTGTTGGCAACAATTTCATTTCTTTGTTCTACAGCTTGTGTCCATTCTGAATTTGTCAAGTTTGTGTGAAATTGTCAGGTTTGTGTACTGAACCTTGTACTGAAACTTGTGTGGTGAAGCTTGTATTGAAGCTTGTGTACCGAATATTGTGCACTGAGGTTGTACTCTGGTTTATGCAAAATTCAGTTGACAATGTTACAATCTAGCTGTAACAGCCCTGTTGTATTTGACGATTTGAGATATTTAATTTGTGTACAAAACCGAGAGCACATATATCACAAAGCTGAGAGCACAATTTGCACAAACCACGTTTCTTTAATTCAGTCAAAAGCACAACGCTAACACACCATTATATTCCAGTACAAAGCTCACTCGATTACATTGAAAATCAAACTGAAATGAGCTCGGAGGACCTGGGAGGCTGGGAAACGGCAGCCTCGCCACGATGAGGATGCAGAGGATCGGAGGACCCGCACAACGGCGGCCTCGCCACGATGAGGATGCAGGGGATCGGAGGACCGGGCTACGGCGGCTTCACCACGATGACGATGCAGGGGATCGGAGGATCCGGGCTAAGGCGGCCTCACCACGATGAGGATGCAGGGGATCGGAGGAATCGGGCGACGGCGGCGCGACTATCCCGAGCTGATTGTGCTCATCGCCCCCATGGCGCGCACAGGAGGAAACCTACCGGTCCTTGTCCGATGTGGCCGGCCGTTGTCAAAACCAGATTCCACGTAGGCAAATCAGCTGTTCAAAACAGGTTAGGGGGTGATTTGTCTGGTTTACAATAGTTTAGGGGATTAAGATCCCAGTTTTAGAGGTGGGGGGGTTATGTGATCCGAATGGGATAGTTCTGGGGGGTATCTATACTTTTTTCCAAATAATTCGATGTAGCTTCTTTGTAATCACTGAAGGTCTCAAATGTTTTTTTGTCAATCATTATCTCTATGCATGCATCGGATAGGATGGAAAATGGAGATTCTTGTGTTGATGATCACTCGTAGTTTGTCCTATTGTTTACATAATAATTTTGGCTATATTACTAATCAATTGTCTGTCGACACATATCACTACTACAATTTATCAAGTCTGTAACTGTGTAAGTGTGTTGTTTGTCCAAGGAAAAAATCGATTTAAAGCATAAATAGTTCTTGATTAGACTGCAACTGAGTGGCCAGGAGGCGCCCCGAGGGGCGCCCCAGCCTCTAGTTCTAATCATTTGAGAACGAAGAGTTAGTTACCCTTATTTGGACTAGGCAGTGTTCGTAAACCATCGTCATCGAACGGCGTTGCAGTTCACACTGTCCACCGCTATTTCTGAAGATCTATTATCAGGACTTCAGAATATACGTATTGTTCCTCTGACCATGGATCACACAATGTACATGATTAGACATTCAGACCTTGCGCGCATCGTAAAGCATCACGACTTACTTATACAAATTGTTCCTCTGCCAATAGGTTATACAGTGGTCCGTCCGTCCACCACCCGCGAGATCGACCCCGGCCCCTCCGACGGCGGACGGTGAGTACTCAACACCCTAGCGGCAAAACCCTAGCTAGCCTCTGGCGGGAATCGGGATTCCGTGCGGCGCCTCTGCCGGCCGGCGCGTGTGTCTGAGGTAGCACGAAACATGCGCATAGCGCCGCTGCCGGCGACACGAGCCAGCTCCGGCGCGTGTGCCTGTACAGGGCAAAACCTAGTTATCGCGTACTGCGGAGCCGTATAAGCTCCCCCGTCTGGTTTCTGGGCCAAGCCCAACTAACTCCTGACTGCTTCTATGTTCTTTTTTCTCAGGTACATACTGCCTCGCCGATCCATCGCTGGCTCGATGCTGTTTACATTTTTTAAATCATCTAACTACAATCCGAACTGGACATCTCACATTTTATTTTCTTTCTTTGTTTTTCTCGTTTGTTTATTCCACTTTTTCTTGCTTTATTTCTTAATCGTTTATTTTATGTTATTATTTCTATTTGTCTTTTCATTTCTTTATATGTTTCTACTACATTTATTTATTTTCCTTTTTTCTTCCTTTCTAATTTTTCTCTCTTTATTTTTCTGTATTCTTTATATTTTAAAGATGTGTATGTTCTGGAAAAAATATTAGTCCTTTGTTTCTTGCTCAAAATTGTGAATATTTTTAAAAATTGTTGAAATAACATAATCTTTCATATTTTCGTTGAATTAAGATAAATACTCTTTCTTAAAATATTTTAAATAAGATAAATGTTCTAAATAAAAACACTCAAATGAGGTACATGTTCATATTGAAAACCTTTCACATAATACAAATATTTTAACTGAAAATCATTCAAATGAGGTAAATCTTTATGTTTAAAAACCGCTCCAAAAAGATAAATATTTGTATTTAAAAATCTTTCAAATAAGATTAATGTTCTTATTGAAAAATCGTTAAAATGAGATAAATGTTCTTATTATAAATTGTCCAAATAGGTATTTCATATCCGTTCAAACCCACATTCCGTTCACCTGGATTTTCAAATCCGTTCAAAACCACATTCCGTTCACCGGGTTTTTCAAATCCGTTCAAACCCCATTCCGTTCACCGGGTTTTGCAAATCTGTTCAAACCTAGATTCTACTCACCGGGTTTCCAAATTGTTTAAACCTAGATTCCGTTCACCGGATTTTCCAAATCCGTTCAAACAAAAATTACGTTCACCAGATTTTCAAATCCGATCAAACCCACATTTCGGTCACCGGGTTTTCCAATTCTGTTCAAACCAAGATTCCATTCAATGGGTTTTTACAAATCTGTTCAAACCTAGATTTCGTTCACTAGGTTTTTACAAATCCGTTCAAACCCACATTCTGTTCACCGGGTTTTCCAAATCTATTCAAAGTTCAAACCCAGATTCTGCTCACCAGGTTTCCAAATCGTTCAAATCTAGTTTTCATTCACCGGGTTTCCCAAATCCGTTCAAACACATATTCCGTTCACCGGGTTTTTCAAATCCGTTCAAACCCCATTCCGTTCACCGGGTTTTGCCAATCTATTCAAACCTAGATTCAACTCACCGGGTTTCCAAATTGTTTAAACCTAGATTCTGTTCACCGGATTTTCCAAATCCGTTCAAACATAGATTATGTTCACCAAATTTTCAAAGTCGTTCAAACCCACATTCCGTTCACCGGGTTTTCCAATTTTGTTCAAACCTAGATTCCAATCAATGGGTTTTTACAAATCTGTTCAAACCTAGATTTCGTTCACTAGGTTTTTACAAATTCGTTCAAACTCACATTTTGTTCACCGGGTTTTCCAAATCTGTTCAAACCCAGATTCTGCTCACCAGGTTTCCAAATCGTCAAACCTAGTTTCCGTTCACCGGGTTTCCCAAATCCGTTCAAACAGATATTCCATTCACCGGGTTTTTCAAATCCGTTCAAACCCCATTCCGTTCACCAGGTTTTGCAAATCTGTTCAAACCTAGATTCTACTCACCGGGTTTCCAAATTGTTTAAACCTGGATTCCGCTCACCAGATTTTCCAAATTCGTTCAAACATAGATTACGTTCACTAGATTTTCAAATCCGTTCAAACCCACATTCCGTTCACGGGTTTTCCAATTTTGTTTAAACCTAGATTCCATTCAATGGGTTTTTACAAATCTGTTCAAACCTAGATTTGTTCACCAGGTTTTTACAAATTCGTTCAAACTCAAATTCTATTCAATGGGTTTTCTAAATCTGTTCAAACCCAGATTCTGCTCACAGGGTTTCCAAACGTTCAAACCTAGTTTCCGTTCACCGGGTTTCCCAAATCCATTCAAAAACAGATTCCGTTCACCGGGGTTTTCAAATCCGTTCAGACCCACATTTTGTTCACCGGGTTTTCCAATTCTATTCTAACCTAGATTCCATTCACCAGGATTTTACAAATTTGTTCAAACCTAGATTCCGTTCACCAGGTTTTTCCAAATTAGTTCAAACCTATATTTTATTCACCACGTTTTCCAAATTGTTCACCAGTAGATTCTGCTCAACAGGTTTTCCAAATCCGTTCAAACATATTTTGTTCACCGGGTTTCCCAATCGTTCAAACCTAGTTTCCGTTCACCGGGTTGCCCAAATCCGTTCAAACACAGATTCTGTTCACCGGGGTTTTCAAATCCGTTCAGACCCACATTCCGTTCACTGGGTTTTCCAATTCTGTTCAAACCTATATTCCATTCACCCGCATTTTACAAATTTGTTCAAACCTAGATTCCGTTCACAAGATTTTTCAAATTTGTTCAAACCTACATTTTGTTCAACGGGTTTTCCAAATCGTTCAAAACTAGATTTTGTTCACCAGGTTTTCCAAATCCGTTCAAACAGATTCTGTTCACCGGGTTTACAAATCCGTTCAAATCTAGATTTCATTTACCAGGTTTTCAAATCCGTTCAAACCTAGATTCTGTTCACGAGATTTTTCAGAATGTTCCAACCTAGATTCCGTTAATCGGGTTTTCAAGTCCGTTCAAACCTTGATTTCGTTCACTAAGTTTTGCAAATTGTTCAAACCTAGATTCTGTTCACAGGGTTTACCCAAAACAAAAAATATTCATACTTTAAAATGATCATTTTAAAAACAGGTTCAGATTTTGGAAGCCGATTAAATTTGAAATTATTCATATTTCAAAAATGTTCACGTTTTGAACTTAGAACAATATATGTGACAAAACCATGAATAGCGACGAGCTATACAACGACGTGGTGGCAGCAGTGCGGGGCGGTGGCCGCGCAGGACGGTGTTAGTGTAGGATGATGACGGAGCTAATCACGGCGAGCGTCGGTGACACAAGTTGGAGAAGAGAGGTACACTGAACGGCACATTCAAACCTATATTACAAGATCTGCTCATATATGACCGTCAAAATAGAAAAATTATAACAGAAAAGTTGTGCGATACATTGAGATTACCTACTCGTTAAGGTATATTTCAAACGGTCAACCGAGTGCGACTAATTTGACTAAATTCGTATAAAAAGTTCCAAACATCGATTAGAAATTGAGAAGTTAGAATCGGCAAAAACTCGAAACAGAGTACAGGGATGGAACCGCCCGGCGATGCACATAATTTTCGTGTACATTTTATTTTAAATTGAAATATTTTTGTGTAGACTTATTTGTTGAACACGAAGCACATAAACATGGAAATGTGGACCACAAATCACGAAACAGTAAACCAGAGGCATTCCCGCGCGTCCGAGCGCATGTAAAAAAAAATCCCGCGCGCGAAACTGGGCCGGGAAATGCGGCCCACTAGCGTCAGGCGGGTGCGCGGAGCGTGATTTCTTCCGCGTAGCGCGTAGAGTAGGCGCTCCCGAGGTACAGGGTGAATCCTATGCATCGCTCTACAGCGATGCAAAATACTCCCGTCGCCTGAAGCCAACCATCTACTGGGCCGGCCCATTTGCCTGTGCTCACGCGAGGAAACACGCTGTTTCCTTTCTTCGTTTCTTCCTGGCGCGCGGGAGCATGCGCGCTGTTTCCTTTCTTCGTTTCTTCCTTTCTTCGTTTCTTTTCGTCTGTGCTACACGCGCGTCTGTGCTACACGCTGCTACCTACTCGCTGGCGTTCCTTCCTTAGCTCGCTGGACGCACCTACTGGCTGGCGTTGGTTCGTTACTTTGACTTCTTCTTACTTTTCCTTCCTTCTATTGTTTTCAGAAATTAATTTTCAAAATGATTGCCAATTTTTGAAAATAATTTACACACGAAATATGTGTGCGTTCACGATTAGGTTCCATTCCCGTGATCGGTTTCAAGTTTCGTGTAATGTAACTTCTTAATTTTGGACCGAAGTTTTCAATTTTTTGAATTGAATTTTGTTAAATTTGTCACACTCAGTCGACGGTTTCAAAATTCCTTTCACGGGTATATGAAACTCGCTGTTTTCCACAACTTTCGTGTTATAACTTTTTCGTTTCAACAGAGATATGAATAGATCTTTGTACGTATGTATGCATTTAGCCTCTTCTTATTGAGAACCATTTTCGTTTCAATCCCCGTTTTTCATTTTCGTGCAAAAATAATTTTTGTTCACTAGCCTTTTCTGTTCAATTTTAAAATCGTTCCAAAATAATTTTCGTTCAAAATAATTTTTGTTCACTTTTAAAATCGTTCAAAATAATTTTCGTTCAAAATAATTTCCGTTCACTTTTAAAATCGTTCAAAAATAGTTTATGTTCCTCCGCTTTTTTCTGTTCACTTTTAAATCGTTCAAAAATAGTTTCCGTTCACCCTCATTTCTGTTCATTTTTTAAAATCGTTCAAAAATAATTTCCGTTTACTAGCCTTTTCTGTTCAATTTTAAAATCGTTCCAAAATAATTTTCGGTCAAAATAATTTTTGTTCACTTTTTAAAATCGTTCAAAATAATTTTCGTTCATATTTTGAATTTCGTCCAATTTTTAAAATCGTTCAAACTAATTTTCGTTCAAAATAATTTTTGTTCACTTTTAAAATCGTTCAAAATAATTTTCGTTCACTTTTAAAAAATTTGTTCCGATTCAAATTTTTCACATTTGAACTTTGTTCCGATTTGAATTTTGTTCAAATTCGAATTTTGTTCCTATTCGAAAAGAATAATCCCATTTGAAATTCCAATTGTTCAAATTTCGAAAAAGTTATAACACGAAAGTTGTGGAAAACAACGAGTTTCATATACCCGTGAAAGGATTTTTCAAACCGTCGACTGAGTGTGACAAATTTAACAAAATTCATCTAAAAATACTGAAAACTTCGGTCCAAAATTAAGAAGCTACATTCCACGAAACTCGAAACCGATCACAGGAATGGAACCTAATCGTGAACGTACACATATTTCGTGTATAAATTATTTTGAAATGAAGTATTTTTTTGTGTGAGATAGAGTATGTGTATAGTCCTCACGCACACAGAAACATAGACATGGTACGTATGTACTGAACCAGAAACGGTTTCGCCCGGGGCAGAAACAGTCGAGAAACAGTCGCCTGACGCGCATATGGGCCGGCCCAGTTAGGCGACTCCTTGCGGCGACGACACGCTCTTCGGTCGCCGTAAAGCGATATAAAGCAACTCCCGAGGTACAGGACGAGTTTTTTTTCCTTCCTCGATTGGCCGGCGTTTGTTGGGCTAGTAACGGGCCGAGGCTGGCGGTAATATATAGGGCGCTTCTGTTCAGCCCGTATCAGTGTACGCCTGAGGTGGCCGGTATCCGTAAAAACACAAAGACGTACTAACGTTTAGTACCACAACGCTTACGGAGAGGAAGTCGAACCGGTTTATAAGCTGCGACGGCGGCAGATCAATCACCAGCAGTAAAATCTCAAATGGCTGGTTAATAGTGATCCATGGTGTCTCGCCGACATTCAGGTTTCCTTGAAATGAAGGAAAATATACTTGATGTAAGTTTGACTTGGCACCGTGGGTCACGGCAACTACCGACATGGTAGAGCGTGCACTTTTTTAAAACCTTCGTTTGTACTCCCTCCGTTCGGATTTAATTGACACACATTTTGTTACACATGGATGTATCTAGACATTAAACAAGTATAGATACATCCAGATTTAGACAAAACCAAGTCAATTAATTTGGAACGAAGGGAGTACATTAATTGGTCACTATTGTCCAGCAATGCGAAACCTAGTACACATTGCGGCATCAAACCTTTGTTTCAGATTCAGCTCTAGTTCTACTTCTGCCTGCACTCATCACAACTTTTATATATGCTCTTATTCAGCTCATCTTCCTCATCAACCGCGGATTGCACAACAGAACACAGCAGTTCAAAAGCTCTGATCCACACCCCTAACAATGATTCATTTAAAACCCCAAATCAGCATGTCCACCTGGATATATACACCAATCAAGTCCTCCCATAGTTAATTTACAAAACGCCGATACAGTTCTTCATCACCAAGGCAACAACATAAGGAGATGACAAAACGGCTTTTCGGTTATGGGGGCGGCCGGATCTGGAGGTGTCGGGGAAGCGCACGAAGCTTCAGCTACTGGAGTTGCCAAGCGGGTGAAATGCACCAAATTCTATTTTAGGTCGATGGGGACAATCCTTGCCTCGGGCTCGTCTGCTCCAAGGTCTTCTTGCCTTGGGCTTGGGACCGGCAATTGTTATAAAATCTGAACAGCCAACCACCTGGAAAAAAAAATTATTGAACAAAACTGGTGCTGGTTCAGTCAAAATATGGCCACAATAAATAAAATCTCTCCCTCCAAAAGAAAAATCAAAATCTCAGGGGAAAAAAGGAAAAAATCTTGATTTTGAGCCATAATGTAATTTTTTTTTGGAAAATGCTAGATTGAACTGAAATCCAATCACCTAAAAGTTCTTGATTTTTCTAAAAAGCTGGTAAAAAATAGTCAAGCTTGACTTTTCAGGAAACACTATGCACCTATAACAAGGAACAGAGGGAGTACTATGTTGGTCAAAATATGCTAAAATAATATCAAAATGTCACATCTACCTGAAAAAATGCTGAAGATGAACCACATTGTGCTAATTAAAAAGAGGTCTTTTTTTCTATGTTGATTTATTTGGAAAGTTTAAATTGCACCCGTTTATATGATTTACCAAGCTATTTATATACTAGTCCTATTGAGTTAGAGTTTCCTTTTCTCAAGTTGGTCGTGTAAGAATATTTTATTGAGAATTTCTTATAATTATTTATTTAAAGCAATAAAATTTGAATCATGGTGAAGGAGATATCATAAGATGCTATTTTTTTTTAATAATACATTTTTTAAATTAATTTCGGGAAATATTACGCGAATCTGAAGATTTGCAGAAATAATACAGCCTCGGCTTGGGCTAAGCCGATAGGCCCCTATCGGCCTCCTCTGGGCCGATTAGTTCCTGTTGGCCAGGGCGAAGCCGACCAGGTGACATGGCGGGCCAGGACTGCGGCCGACAGGCCTGTCGGGTCACGAGTGGACCTAATCGGCCGCGCCCAAGCCGATAAGCCTTTCGGCCAGGCCGAGGCCGATTAGTCGCTGCATAGACCCGACAGGTATCTTCTTCCTCCTCGCGTCCTTCTCTGTTTCTTCTTCCAACCCAAGCAGCCATGGCGATTTCTTCCCTCCCCGGTGATTTATCCATCCAGCCATCAAATCTTAAGCCTATAGGTGTTAGAGAGTTAGGGCAACTCCGATCTATAGATGGGTTAGGTTGTGGGGGTGATTTGGTGGTGCTTTTTTGGAGCAATGGTGGAGATGCGGTGGAGGTTGGTGTAGGCCGAGCAAGACGTGGTGGTGGTGGTTCTGCTGCTCCGGCCGTGGTGGTGGTGGTGCTGCTCCTCCATTGAATCAAGGCACGCTTCAAGGGTATGCGATTTTTGGCTAATTAGGGTTTAGATTAGTTAGGTTTGCATTATTGTTAAGTTATTCGAGTGATATTGATATTGCGAAGTATCCGGTATAAATTACTAGGTATTTGTCGCGGTGGTAATAATTAAGTATGTAGTTGTTCCGGTTATAATGATTATTTCGTGGTACATTTTTAGGTTTCCGAGATGAGTAATTTAGTGAAGTGTCTGTTTTACTATGGTCCTGGTACTGTTGAAATAACTGAGTTGGGAGCTGATCTGGGTCAGTTTCGATGGTCAGAGTTGGAACTGAACTCCCCACAAACATGGTCCATAAGTCAGCTGAAAGATTGGTTGGCAGGATGTTTAGGGCTTAATCCTAAAACAGACACCGTCGGTGTGCATGCATTGTGGACGGTAACGGGAAAAAAGGGCGGGAGGGACGATGGCGGGAGAAATAACGGCGGGAAGCGATGGTGGCGGGAGAAAAAAGGGTGGTAGCGAAAGTGACGGCAAAGAAATGGCGGGAGCGTGCGGTGGCGGGAGAGAAAATGGTGAAAAATACGGGTTTAGCAAAAAAAAAAAAATAGAGCCATGCAGCAGTCGGCCCAGTGCAGGCCGACAAGGTCCAGTCGGTCCAGTGCAAGCCGAGAAGGTCCAGTCGGCCCATTGCAGGCCGACCAGGTCCAGTCGGCTTTGCCGAGGCCGATAGGACCCTTTCCCGCATGCAGCCGACGACCGACAGACTAATCGGCCCAGAGGAGGCTGATAGGGGCCTACGGCTTAGCCCAAGCCGAGACTGTATTATTTCTGCAAATCTTTAGATTCGCGTAATATTTCCCGAAATTAATTAAAAAATGTATTATTAAAAAAAAATTAGCTCATAAGATCTTCGTGACAGAGGTATCACGAGATGACACGTAAAAAAGTAGGTACATTAGTTCTAATACATTTGCCCGAATGTTGAGAATGATCTAAACTTCTAATGCAATATTTAATAATGATTTTTTTAAGTGCGATGATTTATTTCTAGCCGAAGTAAAAAAGGGTGTGTTAAATAATTCTTTGTTGATACAAAGCAACTCTGTGGGACCCAGCCCAGTCGTCAGCGCCTGGGTAGGTAGGAATCGATCCTTCCCAGTCTCCATCTTCCCCAATCCGCTGGCAGCCCCTTGTCGATCCTGCTCCTGCTCCGGGCGGCAGGGGGGGTCCGGCTTCGTCTTCTTAGGCCGCCGCGGACCATGTATCGTCGCTGCTCTGCTCGTGGCGGAGGTTCTGGTCGCCAAGCGAAAGGCCGACGTGCGGCGGGGGGAGATCGAGGGGACGCGACCTCAAGCGGTACGCAGCTGCCCTGGAGGATGCGCCGGAGCCTCGCCATGAACGCCGCGGTGCTCTGTGAGTTTCCAAAATCGATCCCGGCATCCAAACGATTTTAATTCCTCCCAAAATTTATACTACTACTGATTTTTGAAAGCACCTCCATCTGTCCACTCGTCGTCACACGGTGGGCGACATGGGTTGATGGATTGGAAGTATTGCTAGTACCACATTATTAGACTAGCTGTAGCCAGTGGTCAATGACAGTCTCTGATTCTCGACCTTGCTCTACTAATCTATCTGCAACCTTACTAGTAGTACCACTTTAGCTGGGGTCCCTTGAGCATCAGTATGGCAGCTGGAGTAACCAGTGCATGTTCCAACTTTGATGTGTCCTCCTAGTTGAGAATACCTGTAAGTTACCACAAGCCATCATCACGAATCGAGATTGTATTTATCTACCTAATCCATGTGATTCCTTTCTGGTTTAGTATTGGGAAGCTACCAAATGATGCGTTGGTCTGCAAGATGCAGGCACTTACGGTCACATGCCTCCCCGATTCCATGCAATGAGCAAAGATGCGGCGTGATTCCCTGCCGCCGTCTGTCTGTATTTGGTTTATTGTTTGTCCCGTCTGCTTGCTGGAGGTATCTGGTTAGTTAGTACATGCCCCCCTCTTGCACTCAGCTATGGCCTCTGGCCGCTTCAGCAACCGCTAAAATTGTGCTAGCTTGCTCTGTGCTTACTCTCCATTGACCAGTGATCCAAGTTGGAAGGGTGCCACGCTTGCTCTGTGATCTTCTAGCTCAATGTAAGTTGCACACTTGCCTTCTTCACTTTTGTTCTGGAACTAGGAATTTCATTAGAAATAGTTCGGCTTCCCCTGTAGGTTGAAGAATTCTGAATTCCCTAGTTGCAAATAAGGGCTTCACTCTCTGTACAGATTTCAGAGGATTAAGTAGGGTGTGCCACAATGGCTGGATGGCCCATAGACCTTTGGAATCAGTGGGCAATCGAGATCCTGGTGCTCTTGAGCTTCACGGTGCAGGTCTTCCTTCTCGTCTTTGCAGGAATCCGCAGGCGTCAAGCCTCCTCTGTGCTCAGGCTCCTGCTCTGGCTGGCATATCAGCTGGCCGACTCCACTGCCATATATGCCCTGGGCCTCCTCTCCCTCAACAGCCTTCCACGTGAGCACCAGCTGGTTGCGTTCTGGGCGCCGTTCCTCCTGATACACCTCGGAGGCCCGGACAACATCACTGCCTACTCCCTCGAGGACAGCAAGCTCTGGCAGCGCCACCTGCTGACTGTCATGGTGCAGATCCTTGGAGCCGGCTACGTCCTCTACAAGCATATTGCTGGCAGCGGCAATTGCTTTTGGCAGCCATCTTATGTTTGTCGTTGGGGTTGTCAAGTATGCAGAGAGGATATGGGCACTCAAGTGCAGCGACATGGATAGCATAAGGAGCTCCCTCAACAAGTCAAGTGGCAGAATTGATCATTACACTATCCCCAAAGGTGTAAATGGGAAGTTTGATGAGCAAATTCTCCTGGAAGTCGCTCACTCCCTGTTCCATTACTGCAAGCTTAAACTGGTCGATTCCTCAATCAAGATGGATCATCCTCACCCTGTTATTTCTGACCTCAATGAGAAGGATAGATGGAAGTTGATCGAGATGGAGCTATCTTTGTTGTATGATATATTGTATACCAAGGCTGCTGTGGTCCACACCTGGTCTGGCTATTGCATCCGTTTCACGACGCCCTTTGCCATTATCGGGGCACTCTTACTATTTCACTTGAGCAATGGTTTGGATGGCCAAAATGGAATTGATGTTGGTATTACTTATGCCTTGTTGGGTGGTGCCTTATTCATGGAGATAACATCGTTGTTATGCGCAGTAGGATCGACATGGACACTTGCTTTTTTGTGTGCTTTGCCCATGCGATGGAGTTGGCTCCGACATGCCCTTGTGTGCACGGGAAGATGGCATCGGCTTCGTAGCGTACTTCCGCGTCTCGGCTTGCTGGATATAACTGCAAGAAGGAGGTGGTCGGGCAACATCGGGCAGTATAACCTGCTGCATCTATGCTCTCGGGACAGTAGCCATCCAGTCGACAGATTGGCCGAGTTTTGGGGCTCAAGGAGAGGTGGAACAAGTCTCGCTACTCCAGGACCCTCGTGGTTTCAGAGGAATTGAAAGAGTTGGTGTACACTCGACATGTTAAGCTAATGTCGACAGCACGCCATGTGAATGCACTAGGCCTGCTCAGGGTGAAATGGGGAAAGCCAGCACTGGTCACAAACGGATTGTACGAAAAAAAATTGAAGGACCACCTCCTTGGTGTCGAACTCCAGGAGGGCATCCTTATCTGGCACATCGCGACAGAAGTCTTCCTCGCCAACAGAGAACGCCAAGATACTGGAGCAGCGTCTGATATCGTGGCAGCAATCAAGGCACTATCGGATTACATGATGTTCCTACTTGTGAGACGCCCCGACTTGCTACCAGGCCTTGTTCTCCACAGGATGTATCAGCTAACCTGCGACAATTTGATCAAGATATGGTCTGATTACCGTGAGAGGGCGCAGCAGCTTGCTGTTATCCTGTACCAGGAGAGGGATAACCTAGATTTTAACAGAAGCGAACTTCGTGTCAGATATGGTGTGGACGTTGCCAAGATATTGATCCAACAGGAGCAGAAAGGACGGACTGACATATTGGATGTCCTTCTTGATGTCTGGATGGATTTCCTATCCTATGCCGCCAACAGATGCAACAGGGAGTCCTACACTAGGAGGCTCAACAACGGTGGTGAGTTAATAGCCATCCTCTGGCTCATGGCAGCACACATTGAACCGCGAAACCAAGCTAGATGATGATTAATTTGTATCCCCTTTGCCTATATGTTCACTTACTTGGCAATACCATGTTATTCTCTTAATCTCTTATACTGTATTTAATAACTACACATGCATTTGTAATATCTGTGTAGATGTACCCCTGATCGGGATTCCGAGATGTGTTGTACTTGTACCCCTCTCACTAATTTGACAAGTATTTTAAAATCTCAATGTGTTCTAGTTCGAGTTGACCAAAAATTCGATATTGTTAGTAAATGTAAAAAAATTCCATGTTTAAATGTTTATATTATGATTAGCTGAACATGAAATCCAAGTTATTTCTCATTTTTACTCGGAAATGAAAGGTATAATTATCCAACATCTACAACGAACAGAACGGAAAAAAATAGCCCGTGCACACCGACGAACATGATGTCTGCCTTTCACTCTTGTCTTGTATGTTTCAATATCCATCTTTACAGCTATGCCCAATGATTTGGTTTGGAGTTTGTAATTATCATGTGAGGTGCTACGGCGTAGATAATATCCTGTCCACGCAGACAACATATGCAGCAGGGAGTAGCAAGCCAAAAAGTTGAACATTGCTGATGAGTTCACAATCATCCTGTGGCTTATGGCAGAACACCTCTTGAGGATCCATGAAGATGGTTATAGTATACGAGGACATTGGACTGATATTTTTGAATCAGTATCTTGTTCCTCTTGTTGGATAAAGAGATGGATGGATTTTGTTGACTAGCAAGTAGCAACTCTGTTCTCTAGTGATGGAAGTCCTGAGTAAGTATATGTTGAGACTGTATTTTTCAGTCTAATCCTCTGTTCCCACTTTAGTTTGACATGGTATGAATTATGAAAATGATGCGTTGGTACTGACGGAGCACTTTATTACTGATGATAGGTTACTGACGGAGCAGAGGCCTTTGCTGACCCTATTCCCGGTCGCCGGCCGGCCTAGTCGTTCGTGCGTCATGAAACAGGAGGTGCGCTTGGTTGGAGTAGATGATGTACACCTTGCTGTGGAAGAGGCGTTCCACCTTGAGATCGAACCCCTCCGACGGCGGATGGCCACTGCATGCTGCTCCGTTGAGGTACGCTCGATGGCGTTCTACCGCCGCCGTCACCACCACCACCACTAGCTTCGTGAGGTACCTTGGTGTGGGAGAGGCGTTCTACTGCCAGCACCACCTGCGAGATCGAGCCCCTCCGACGGCGGATGGCGGCCGCCGGCCTGCTGATCCATTGAAGACCGACCACGAGTTGGAATGGAACCCCAGCTAGCTTCTGGCGGGAATCGGGCAGGCGGTGCGGTGGGAGCGCCGCTGCCGGTGACACGCGCTGGCTCCATCGCTCTGGCCGGCGCGTGTACCTGAGGTACAGAACGATTATTTTTTTCTTCCTCGAGTGGTATTTGTTGGGCCAGTACGGGCCGAGGCTGGCGGTAATATGGGCTTATGTTCGTCCCGTGTCAAAACGCGCCTGAGGAGAGGCACTCTAGCTTAAACGTGACGGTTAGTACCACACCGGTTAACGAGGAGACGTGGAACCTGTTTATAAGCTGCCACGGTAGACATGTGTGCTTACACCGTCTCTAATTAGTAATCGTAATCGACCCTTAACCTCTACTACATACAAATACATAAAAGTTAGTGGAACACTCGGCGGGGGGCATTTGCCCCCCCCCCCCCCCCCCCCGGTCCTCCTTAAGGATGTGCAACCTTTATCTAGATGGAATTTCACTTAACAAAAGTAAATCATCACCCGTCCTCCTTAATTTACTTGGTCTCAATCTCTTAAGCCTTAACGTAAAGATAACAAATTGCGGAAAGACAAACATAAGCCACAACTTCACACAATAAAAAAGAACTTACAAATACGAGGAGCATTAGCGGGAGTAAGACTAAGTTAATCATGAACCTTCACAATCCATAAAAAAATACGAACTATCCTATTTTCATCCACACTAGACACATTCCATTATGCTCAGGAAGCCCATGAACTAAGGTATGGGAAAAACCTTGGTGAAATTGAAAATAAAATCGATGAATGCAAACATTACTGAACTCTTGAAAATGCCGTAGTGCTTTATCAAACATAGCCATCTCCATACTAATCCGGTAGGAGATGCAGCCTGACGCGTTGGTTGCAATAAAGAGCAAGATTCCCACAATCTGTACCGAAAAAATAACAATAATTTACCTAGATTCCATTATGTAAAAGTGACAACAGAAGGGTAGACATGTGTGATTACACCGTCACCAATTAGTAATCATAATTGACCCTTAACCTATACTACATACAAATCCATAAAGGTTAGTGGAACACTCGGCGGCAATGCAAATATTTTTAGTAGAGGCTCTTCATGTATAAACTAAAAAAATAGCATTTTTCTCACACCCATAGATAAACTGTATTGATATCCAAACTTTTAGGGGGGGGGGGGGGGGGGGGCATTTGCCCCCCCCCCCCCCCCCCCCCCCTCTAATCTTTAAGTACGTTTGCTCCCCCCCCCCTTCTAATCTTTAAGTACGTTTGCTATATCTCCATTATATTTAAATCATTTTAACCTCAAGTTCTAAGAAAAAAGAAATTACAAATACAAGGAGCATTAGCAGGAGCAAGTCCATGTTAATCATCAAACTGTTAGTTCGTCATCCATTAACATATATAAGATCCTAGTATTCATCCACACTAGACACTCCATTTTGCTTAGGAAACCAACGAACTAAGGTTTAGAAAAAAAAGATGGCTTAAGTGCAAATTAAACAAACCGATGATGCATACATCGTTGAACTCTTGAAGATGCATGCTACAATGCTTTATCGCACACAGATCCAGCTTACTACTAATCTTGTAGATGATGTCACCTGACGCATTGGCTGCAATCAGGAGAACTGCTCCTACAACCTATGTAGAAACAATCATAATAATTCACACTGGTTCTATATATAATTAAAGCTTCTATCAGCTCCATAAATGTCAATCTTAAAAATCTTGATGGTAACTTTTTCTTCCTGAAAACTACATGTAATAGATGGATAATGGCTTCATTCCGGAGAAATAAGGTAACCACACCTGCGTCTTAATTTGTTGCCAAAATATGAGAATAATGTATGCCTTGTTCATTGGAATGAGGGGAGTAGATAGTAGATGGATGACGTGGCTTCATCATGGATTCATGGAGCACAACCTACTCACTGTGAGACAACTGTTTAGATATAGAAGTATATAAATTACCTTCCTTCTCTCCTCCCTCCCGTCTGAGAGTCCCTAGCTCTGCCCTGACTTCTCTCCTCCCGCGGCTTCGTCGGCTGGAAAACAAAAGGGAGAGGAGACCAACTTACTCCTGAACATATCTATAGAAGTAGGCTTACGTTAAGAGCATGTCTAGAGTTTGCTTTTATGGCGTCAGACGTTATGTTCATGGGGTTTTGTCGTTGTAGCAATCGAGCCATTGTCGGTGGCTTGTTGTGGTATTCCTGCTGTCCATGGCGCTCTTGAGGATGGGGCCGAAGATGGGCGGCGATAGCTCCTTTGCTTCCCCATGAAATAAGCTCGATGGTGACTTAGATCTCAAGAGTCTAGCCGATGTTTCTTCTCGGGACAGCAATCACGGCGATGGTGGTCATGGGAAAGATCGTTTCTTGCATTGTCTTTGATTTGCGTTGCAAGCATCTTGTCGACACCGTTTCGCCTCTGCTTCTTCTAGCTGAAAGGCGGTCCTCAGCCACGCGAGGGTGTTTACCCTTCATCCTGGCTCGTGTCGATGTTCGGCTCTGTCTGATACATCAACTGGTTCGTCCCGACGATGATTTCAGTGTTGATTTAATCTCGTTCCAGTGGAGAATGGCCCAATCACGTTTTCTAGTTGAGGTCCTTGTTGTAAAAGTGTAGGTATTGGTTATAGTTTGATTTCGTTTTGGACCTTGTCCCCGAACAAGTAGGATTTACTGGATAATACACTCATTATCACTAGGGAGACAACGGAGCCTCGAGGGCTCAGACCCTCGGGCCTCCGTTTGTTTGCTTCCTTCGCTCCTACGCTTTGTTCCTTCCAAAAACTGATGCTCGTAAATTTCCAGGTCATTTGGACATCGTTTGGGTCCCTGAAACATCAAAATATAGAAAATATGGTTTTCTGCCTGTGCAGGGTTAATTCCAGAAAAATAGGGGAACTTGTGGAATATTCCCAAAATCAATATAAAATAATGATATAACCCTTATATGATGCAAATATGATTGAAATATAAGTAATATAATGCAAAGTTCATGTATGCATTTTACATGCATCAGCGGGCTCCGTGGGTGAGGAGCTTCAGGCACGTGCTCTGCCTCCTGCTCGTCGAAGCTCTAGGAGGTTGGGGCCGATGACGGTCTGCGGGTCTGTTGGGCTCGCTTCGCCCGTCCCAAATTAATCTGGGTTTTGGTGGGCTTGTTTGGCCGGTGTTGTGGCGTGGGCTGGCGGATGCGGCTGTTTGCGGAGGGTGTGGAGCTGCAGAGGTCCCGATTTGGGTTTGTTGTGTGAGTTGTGTGCGCCGGCGTGGCCACGGGAAGGTTTTGGGAAGAAGTGCATCTGCGGTCAGGGTGACTCGCCATGCCATTGGGGCTCGAGCAGGGGCTCACGGCCGGCACCCCCTATTTCCCCTTCTGTGGCCCTTGGGTGGTGCTCGCTCGTCGACATGGTCCAATCCGGCCAAGATCCCCTCCGCCAACCAACATCCGTCATCGGAGAAGAAGGTCTCGTTTGTAGTTTGGCTCCCCTTGGTGCTTCTTTGGGTTTCGGGTGCTCCGACCAGTATTGCTTCGTTTGTTTGGCGTGGCAGCTTCAGCCGGCCCTTAGACTCTGGTGGAGGTTCTAGGTGGTTGGCCGCTGTGATGAGAGAGATGGTTGGCTGAGGGCGAAAGCCTACACGGTTCGCCGGTGCCGATGATGATGATGCCTACTGGTGCCATTTCCCTCCTTGGAGACGTCGTCGTGAAGCCTTGGTCTTTTCCTCATCTTGGTCTTCAGTCTCAGGGTGAAAACCTAGATCCTTACAGATCGGGCGACGGTGACGCATTTGCGTCGTTTCCTTCTTAGAGGCGTCGCTCTAGAGTCTTTGACCTGCGTCGGTTCTCTTTTTCTGATGATGTTTGTGGTCATCCCATTGATGGAAGCTTGCCTTTGAAGTCGTCTCTGCGGTGATTCCGGTGAAGGGTGGTCCTGATCCGGCGACGCCCTACGTTCTTCAGTTCTCGGAGTCGGAGGATATCAACATCAAGCAGTGGACAACCTTTCCTTCGTTTTTTTTTGCTTGGTGTTGCTATTCTTTGTAGTTATTTGGGTGTTGTTCTTTTCTGTTGAGCATGTATTGTAAGCTGGTATCCCCAGCCGTGTGTGAGTTGTAATGCTTTGTACTCTGAGCTTTGTTAATTCAAAGCTGTGCATTATTACCTTTTATCTAAAAAGAAAAATTACTCTCCACTGTAAGCAACCATATCAGCTCGGGTGTAGTGAGATGTCTTGGACTTTGGTTGGCACGATCGCCCCCGCCGCGCTGGGGACGTGTGTGAAGCCTTCACTGTGAAGGGTCAACGCGTCGACTCGGCTCCTCCTCCAGAGTTTACTGTCCACTCGGGTACCGCCCAATCCCTGACACTCGTGCAGTCGTGCTACCTCTCCCTCCATCCCTTCTGCTTCCACTCCCGGGCGCGTTTCGTTTCCATTGGCTCTGCCTTTCGGCTCTCTTTGATTCCCGAGGCGAGAGGTGTAAAGACATGCATGCAATCTTCCTCCATGACAACCGATGCCTCCTCTATTTATCTGCGCTTTGCCCAGCCCAGCTAGCTTGATGGCCGCTGCTTGAATCCGCTCGTTCGTCTTCCTTACTAGCTCCCTTTCCGCCCGGCATTCCATTAATCTGTTTGTCCACGACAGTCAGTCCTGGATCTCTTCATCCTCGGGCACTCATCCCCGCTCGCTCTGATCTGCTCTGCTCCTCGCAGCTCAGGTAAGTAATCGTCCATGTTTGCTTATGCCCTGTGGTCTGATTTGATGAGCACTTGGCTCGGATGTTTCTATACCTGTTCGTGCTTCTCATCTGCTTATACAATTTGTTTTCTGTATATAAGTTTACAGATGTTTCCTCTTTTCTGTTGATCTTTCTACAGAATGGGCAAGTCCTGCGAAACATGCACGAAGTGGGCTGAGCACCACTACTGGGACATCTTGGACAATCAAGGCAAATGTTTTTTCAAGGTTATAATGGCTGATCTACATGAGATGGTAAGTTTATACACTGTACCAACCCTAGTTCATTAGTTTATTAGACTAGAATTTAGGTAGCAAAGATAAATTGATCTGCTTAGTTACACTGTATTCTCTGTAGAATATGTAGTTACTAGTACTTGCTAACCCAAGAGAACAAGTGATAGCAGAGAGTTTTGCATAATCATTTCTCTGTATAATATTAAATCGCAAATAGGTCGACCAGACCTGTAAAGTTTAGTTATGCTTAGTCTGGAAGCTAATATGAATCTAGTGCTTCAGTCTAATTGCAATGGCAGGTGTAGGTTTTTTCCTGAGCATATGACAGGTGTAGTTCCTTGTAAAACTAATGGTAACCGATAAATTAACATAGAGGGCTGGACGGCCAACATGATTTAGTTGCAAACTTGCAATAATGAAAGCCACTCTAGTTTGACTAAGCTGCATAGATTTGTTTTCCAAGGGTAGCATTCAGTTGCGTAATACTGCTGTACAATCCTACAACTCCCTGCAGACAATACCAAAGAAGTTTGCAGAACGTTTCAAAGGAAAGATATCCAAAACTATCAAACTGGAATCACGGAACGGTAGCACTTGCAGTGTCGCGGTTGAAACATGCGCAGATAAAATAATCCTTCAATCTGGATGGGAGGAATTTGTCAATGAACATGACTTAAGAATGGGTGATTTTCTGGTATTCAGATACAATGGAGACTCTCGGTTTAAAGTTGGAATATTTGATCCAAGCGGCTGCGAGAAAGCATCATCTTGCGTAAGCATGAACAACCCTCGTCCTACTGAGACTGTAAAGAGTTCTTATGAGCATCGTTCTAGGCCATCTCTTGACAACACCATGAAGATGAGTTTTTCATCCAGTCACTCAGAGGAGCCAGGTGACGTATCACAGTACTTTTTGATTGTTATATTTTTATATGGATATGTTCGGTAGCTGATTCCTCTTTATTTGTTGAAACAGGAGATGTTTCTTCCTCACAAGATGATTTTACTGCAAATAATGTTCCCCCTTACATGATTGGACGTAATGCTTCTCTAACTCCAGTCCAAGAGGATAAAGTGGAGAAGATTGTCCAATCGATCAATTCCGACATATCTATCCTTGTCACCATCATGGGTAAAAGCCATGTTAATAGAAAGCAATCCAAATTTGTGAGTGCCATGTTCCATCTTAAGCAATATCACATCGTTGGTCAGATTGTTCAATTTCAAAACATTTTTACTAGAAGCACTTAATGTAATGAGAAAAAACCTGAAGGCCTGCAGTACTGTGTCATATGATCAATCACTTTGGATAATTTTCCCTTTTATTGCAAGAAAAAGAAGCTATTAGCCGATTGGGTTTGAACTTTCTAAAGAAGCTCTTTTTTCTTTCCAATCTGTGGCAGGAGTTCTTGAAAAAATATGCTGATACGTACCTGCCACATGAGAAGGAAAGAGTCATCCTTCAGCGGCATGGCGGGAGGATGCATGGCAGGAGGTGGAATATGTGGCTTAATGCCACCAGCCTCAAGTTGAGGCTTATACATGGATGGAGGCAGTTTGTCCAGGACAATGACTTGCAGATTGGTGATATCTGCCTCTTTGATCTGCTCAACCACAAGAAGACGTGCACTATGGACGTCCATATTATCCGCACTGTGAAGCGTTGCAGAGACTGATCGGCGAATTGGCTAGTTAGATGGTATCAGATAAAATTGGCTAGTTAGTGAAAAATGCATGGAGCGTTATTGAAAAAATGTTCTCTAGTGAGTCCCAATTCCCAAGAGAAAAAAGAGCGTTATGCAAATGCAGCAGGGAATCCCAAGCCAAAAAAGTTCATCATATATTATAGAATTTTTTTTGATCATATCTTTCAAGCCATATCTTGTTCCTCTTGATAAAGAGATGGATGGATTTTATTTATTGGAAACTCTGTTCTCTAGTGATGGAAGATGAATTAGTAAGATTCAGTTTATTCCCAATTCCTTGGGGCGTCGCCACATGGAAGTCCTGAACAAGGATATGTTGAGACTGTATTATTAAGCCTGTCTGTTCCCAGTTTAGTCTTGGCATGGTATGAGTTACAAAATGATGCGTTGGTACTTGTACACAAGGTCCTGGTCCATACAGTAGCATGAACATTTGCCATGCTAATTAAAGAAATGAACACTTAATTACTGACGGAGCAGAGGCCGTTACTGACCCTATTCCCGGTCGCTGGCCGGCCTTGTCGTTCGTGCGCCATGAAACAGGAGGTTCGCTTGGTTGAAGTAGTTGATGTACACCTTGTTGTGGAAGAGGCGTCTACGGCGAGACCGAGCCCCTCTGCCTTCTGCTCCGTCGAGGAATCGGGCCGGCCGTGCGGCGCAGCCGCTCGCTCCCGCTCGTGTTCGTGAGGAATGCTCGATGGCGTTCTACCGCCACCGCCACCACCTACGGGATGGCCCGCTGCCTGCTGCTCCGTTGAGGACCGGCCACGAGTTAGCGGGGAATTGAGCCGGCCGTACGGCGACGCAGGCGGTGATGCCCGCTCGCTCCGAGCCTCCGACCCGTTTGCCCGAGGTACAGGACGAGTTTTTTCCTCTTCCTCGATAGGCGGCGTTTGTTGGGCCAGTTCGAGCCGAGGCCAGCGGTAATATGGGCTTCTATTCGGCCCGTATCAACGCGCGCTTGAGGAGAGGCGGTTAGTACCACAACGCTTTACGAGGAGACGTCAAACCTGTTTATAATCTGTTGTGGCGACAGAGCGTTCACCAGCCGGCAATGGTGATCAGCAGCTATCAAATGGCTGGTTAATAGTGATCCGTGGTGGTCTTATTAGCATTCAGGTTTCCTTGAACGCAATGTTGGCATGTGTCATGTACTCATGTCGCATTCTATGGATGTATGTACTTGATGTAAGGCTGACATGCCACCGTGGATCGCGTATGCCACTCCGACATGGTAGTGTATGCACTTTTTCAGTCAGCCTATGTTTGACTGAGTCTTATGAGCGTGTTCTATGGATGTTTATACTTGATGTAAGCCCGACATGCCACCGTGGATCGCGTATGCCACTCCGACATGGTAGTGTGACACTTTTTTAGTCAGCCTATGTTTGACTCGTCTTATGAGCGAACAACTGTGAACTCTGGTGTATATCTCCTGACAATTTCTATGCTACTCCTGTCGTAAAAAGGGACATATGTGGATTTAGTAAAAAGTTAATGTCTTTTAAGTTTGGTCAGTTTACTAGATATAACTATATATGGATATCTATCGTACAAAATCAACATCAACATAACAGCCATAAAATAAGTTCTCATGTTTGTTTAATCGTCATAGATATAGCTCTTGGCACCCAATTACTATGCAAAGAAACACATGAGAAACTAAAATTACAATATAGTCGTCTGGTGCAGCATTTATATATGGCTGCCTGTGATAACACCACTTGAGCCGAGGTTGACGTAGATCGTTGCGGTGAGATCGAAGATTCTCCAAAGAGGGACGTCGGCTAGGAGGAAGAGGAGGCTAATTAAGGTGCAAGGCACTAAAGCACGGATTGGCCTCATCGACCGAGGACAACATCGACGCAACCTCGCCGCCATTTATGAACTCCACACATCAAATAAAGAGGTTCCCAGAAGCTCCAGATTTTGTGTCTCCACGCATCTTCCACCTCCACAAGAAGATACGGTCAAAGATTCTTTTAAATATGGGTCTATGGAAGAAGGCAATATAAGACTCCTTTAATGACCAAGTGGTTTATACATCTTTTTCTATAGTACCCTTTAGACACATGCTTGAAAAGCAGATGGACGAATACAAGTTTGATAAAACTCGTATTCATAAAGCCATCAAGTAGTGTTTGCAAGACATATACGTAGGTTTTAGACACATGCATGATTTTTACGAGATTATACAGTTATAGGCCGATCTGTTATAGCTAATATCAGTTAAGCCACAAATTCACACAATAAAGCTGAAATTACAATATGATGCATTAGCCAGAGTAAGCCTTAGTGAATTGTCCATCTAGGACTTCATAATACATAAATATACAAAATACCATATTTTCGTCCAGACCAGACACTCCATTATGCTCATGAAGACCATGAACTGAGGTTTAGGAAAAATCTAGGGAAAATGCAAATAAAATTGATGAATGCAAATACTGTTGAACTCTTGAAAATGCCATAGTGCTTTATCGCACATAGGCTCATCTTAGTCCTTATATTGTAGGAGATGCCACCTGACACGTTAGCTGCAATAAAGAGTATCAATCCTACAATATGTGCATAAACAATAACAGTAATTTACAAAGATTATACTAAGTAAAAAATACAGCATAAAGGTAGACATATGTGCTTACACCATTCCCAATTAGTCCGTAACTGACCCTTAACTGCTAGTGCATACAAATCTTGAAAGGCTAGTAGAAAATTCCATAGACAATGCAGATATTTTGACAACAGGCCCTTTCACGCATAAATTCAAAATATATACTATTTTGCTTTCATACGTACATAAATTGTATTGATACCTAGAATTTTGTGGGAGGTAGGGGGCAGGTGGACATTTGCCCCCCACCCATCTTTAAGTAGGTCTGCTCCGTGAAACATCCTATAATATTTAAATTATTTAAACCACGTCTTCTAACAAAATAAAAGGCATAAATTACAAATATGAGGAGCATTAGAAGGAGTAAGCTCAAGTTAATCATCAAACTTATAGTTCATCATCCATAAATATGCGTCAGATCCTAGTATTCATCCACACTAGACACTCCATCTTGCTTATAAATTCAATGGAATGAGGTTTAGGAAGAATGATGGTGAAATTGCGAAAGAGAAACTAATGAATGCAAACACTGTTGAAGTCTTAAAGATGCTATGATGCTTTATCGCACACATGTCCAGCTCACTGCCAATCTGGTAGAAGATTTTGCCTCACGCATTGGCTGGAATCAACAGTATTAGGCCTACAACATGCATACAAACAATACAAATAATTCATGCGGCTTATATTAAGTAAAAAATATAGTAGAGGGGTAAGCATATGTGCTTAATCCGTCTCCAATAGTAATCGGTGCTTGAATGCTATTGCATACAAATCCAAGAAGGCTAGTGGAAGATTCCATAGACCGTGCAAACATCCTTACTAAAATCACTTCATGTATAAATAAAAATACTAATCATGCCTTCTACCCCCATGCAACATCTCTGCCACACATCGCGCCCAATGCGACAGAGCAAGGATTGCCAAAGCCTCTCACAGCAAGGGACATCCATTTCCTTCGCCTGCAGTTAATAAACACAAAAGAGGAATGGGAATGACTAGGAGACGAAACAAAATAGAGAATTGTAGATACTTAGTGCTCTCTCTCTAATTTGCTGGATTATTTTGTGCGGTTTTAGTACTGCAATATTAACATGGACCAGTGGGACTAGGTCGTTCAAGTGGTGAGGGTTGTATGAACAATGATGGCGCTCACGTTGTTCTTGAGCTTTCCCATTTTCCCCTAATCCAGGCACTTGTCCACCTCTCTCTATCTCTCTTTATTTATTATTTTTCACCTCCCATTCTAATCTCAGTCTTATCCTCGTCTATTGAATCTTGTTGTTCTTGGATTCATATTATGCTTGCTCCAAGTTTTACAGAAATTCCACTTCCAAAACAATATTTGCAAGACATATACGTAGGTTTTAGACACATGCATGACTTTTACGAGAGTATACAGTTATAGGCCGATCCGTTATAGCTAATATCAGTTAAGCCACAAATTCACACAATAAAGCAGAAATTACAATATGATGCATTAGCCGGAGCAAGCCTAAGTGAATTGTCCATCTAGGACTTCATAATTCATAAATATACAAAATACCATATTTTCGTCCAGACTAGACACTCCATTATGCTCATGAAGACCATGAACTGAGGTTTAGGAAAAATCTAGGGAAAATGCAAATAAAATTGATGAATGCAAATATTATTGAACTCTTGAAAATGCCGTGATTTATCGCACATAGGCTCATCTCAGTCCTTATATTGTAGGAGATGCCACCTGACACGTTAGCTGCAATAAAGAGTATCAATCCTACAATATGTGCATAAACAATAACAGTAATTTACAAAGATTCTCTTAAGTAAAAAATACAGCATAAAGGTAGACATATGTGCTTACACCATTCCCAATTAGTCCGTAATTGACCCGTAACTGCTAGTGCATACAAATCTTGAAAGACTAGTAGAAAATTCCATAGACAATGCAGATATTTTGACAAGAGGCCTTTCACGTATAAATTCAAAATATATACTATTTTGCTTTCATACGTACATAAATTGTATTGATACCTAGAATTTTGTGGGAGGTAGGGGGCAGGGGGACATTTGCCCCCCACCCATCTTTAAGTAGGTCTACTCCGTGAAACATCCTATAATATTTAAATTATTTAAACCACATCTTCTAACAAAATAAAAGGCATAAATTACAAATATGAGGAGCATTAGAAGGAGTAAGCTCAAGTTAATCATCAAACTTATAGTTCATCATCCATAAATATGCGTCAGATCCTAGTATTCATCGACACTAGAAACTCAATCTTGCTTATAAATTCAATGGAATGAGGTTTAGGAAGAATGATGGTGAAATTGCGAAAGAGAAACTAATGAATGCAAACACTGTTGAAGTCTTAAAGATGCTACGATGCTTTATCGCACACATGTCCAGCTCACTGCCAATCTGGTAGAAGATTTTGCCTCACGCATTGGCTGGAATCAACAGTATTAGGCCTACAACATGCATACAAACAATAAAAATAATTCATGCGGCTTATATTAAGTAAAAAATATAGTAGAGGGGTAAGCATATGCGCTTACCCCGTCTCCAATAGTAATCGGTGCTTGAATGCTATTGCATACAAATCCAAGAAGGCTAGTGGAATATTCCACAGACCATGCAAACATCCTTACTAAAATCACTTCATGTATAAATAAAAATACTAATCATGCCTTCTACCCCCATGCAACATCTCTGCCACACATCGCGCCCAATGTGACAGAGCAAGGATTGCCAAAGCCTCTCACAGCAAGGGACATCCATTTCCTTCGCCTGCAGTTAATAAACACAAAAGAGGAATGGGAATTATTAGGAGACGAAACAAAATAGAGAATTGTAGATACCTAGTGTTCTCTCTCTAATTTGCTGGATTATTTTGTGCGGGTTTAGTACTGCAATATTTACATGGACCAGTGGGACTAGGTCGTTCAAGTGGTGAGGGTTGTATGAACAATGATGGCGCTCACGTTGTTCTTGAGCTTTCCCATTTTCCCCCAATCCAGGCACTTGTCCACCTCTCTCTATCTCTCTTTATTTATTATTTTTCACCTCCCATTCTAATCTCAGTCTTATCCTCGTCTGATGAATCTTGTTGTTCTTGGATTCATATTATGCTTGCTCCAAGTTTTACAGAAATTCCACTTCCAAAACAATATTTGCAATACATATAGGTTTTAGACACATGCATGACTTTTACGAGAGTATACAGTTATAGGCCGATCCGTTACAGCTAATATCAGTTAAGCCACAAATTCACACAATAAAGTAGAAATTACAATATGATGCATTAGCCAGAGTAAACCTAAGTGAATTGTCCATCTAGGACTTCATAATACATAAATATACAAAATACCATATTTTTGTCCAGACTAGACACTCCATTATGCTCATGAAGACCATGAACTGAGATTTAGGAAAAATCTAGGGAAAATGCAAATAAAAATGATGAATGCAAATATTATTGAACTCTTGAAAATGCCGTGATTTATCGCACATAGGCTCATCTCAGTCCTTATATTGTAGGAGATGCCACCTGACACGTTAGCTGCAATAAAGAGTATCAATACTACAATATGTGCATAAACAATAACAGTAATTTACAAAGATTCTACTAAGTAAAAAATACAGCACAAAGGTAGACATATGTGCTTACACCATTCCCAATTAGTCCGTAATTGACCCGTAACTGCTAGTGCATACAAATCTTGAAAGGCTAGTAGAAAATTCCATAGACAATGCAGATATTTTGACAAGAGGCCTTTCACGTATAAATTCAAAATAAAAACTATTTTGCTTTCATATCTACAAAAATTATATTCATACCTAGAATTTTGAGGGATGTAGGGGGCAGGGGGCATTTGCCCCCCACCCATCTTTAAGTAGGTTTGCTCCGTGAAACATCCTATAATATTTAAATTATTTAAACCACATTTTCTAACAAAATAAAAGGCATAAATTACAAATATGAGGAGCATTAGAAGGAGTAAGCTCAAGTTAATCATCAAACTTATAGTTCATCATCTATAAATATGCGTCAGATCCTAGTATTCATCCACACTAGACACTCCATCTTGCTTATAAATTCAATGGAATGAGATTTAGGAAGAATGATGGTGAAATTGCGAAAGAGAAACTAATGAATGCAAACACTGTTGAAGTCTTAAAGATGCTACGATGCTTTATCGCACACATGTCCAGCTCACTGCCAATCTGGTAGAAGATTTTGCCTCACGCATTGGCTGGAATCAACAGTATTAGGCCTACAACATGCATACAAACAATAAAAATAATTCATGCGGCTTATATTAAGTAAAAAATATAGTAGAGGGGTAAGCATATGTGCTTAATCCGTCTCCAATAGTAATCGGTGCTTGAATGCTATTGCATACAAATCCAAGAAGGCTAGTGGAAGATTCCACAGACCATGCAAACATCCTTACTAAAATCACTTCATGTATAAATAAAAATACTAATCATGCCTTCTACCCCCATGCAACATCTCTGCCACACATCGCGCCCAATGCGACAGAGCAAGGATTGCCAAAGCCTCTCACAGCAAGGGACATCCATTTCCTTCGCCTGCAGTTAATAAACACAAAAGAGGAATGGGAATGACTAGGAGACGAAACAAAATAGAGAATTGTAGATACTTAGTGCTCTCTCTCTAATTTGCTGGATTATTTTGTGCGGGTTTAGTACTGCAATATTAACATGGACCAGTGGGACTACGTCGGTCAAGTGGTGAGGGTTGTATGAACAATGATGGCGCTCACGTTGTTCTTGAGCTTTCCCATTTTCCCCTAATCCAGGCACTTGTCCACCTCTCTCTATCTCTCTTTATTTAATATTTTTCACCTCCCATTCTAATCTCAGTCTTATCCTCGTCTGTTGAATCTTGTTGTTTCTTGGATTCATATTATGCTTGCTCCAAGTTTTACAGAAATTCCACTTCCAAAACAATATTTGCAAGACATATACGTAGGTTTTAGACACATGCATGACTTTTACGAGAGTATACAGTTATAGGCCGATCCGTTATAGCTAATATCAGTTAAGCCACAAATTCACACAATAAAGTAGAAATTACAATATGATGCATTAGCCGGAGTAAGCCTAAGTGAATTGTCCATCTAGGACTTCATAATACATAAATATACAAAATACCATATTTTCGTCCAGACTAGACACTCCATTATGCTCATGAAGACCATGAACTGAGGTTTAGGAAAAATCTAGGGAAAATGCAAATAAAATTGATGAATGCAAATATTATTGAACTCTTGAAAATGCCGTGATTTATCGCACATAGGCTCATCTCAGTCCTTATATTGTAGGAGATGCCACCTGACACGTTAGCTGCAATAAAGAGTATCAATCCTACAATATGTGCATAAAGAATAACAGTAATTTACAAAGATTCTACTAAGTAAAAAATACAGCATAAAGGTAGACATATGTGCTTACACCATTCCCAATTAGTCCGTAATTGACCCGTAACCGCTAGTGCATACAAATCTTGAAAGGCTAGTAGAAAATTCCATAGATAATGCAGATATTTTGACAAGAGGCCTTTCACGTATACAAATCCAAGAAGGCTAGTGGAAGATTCCACAGACCGTGCAAACATCCTTACTAAAATCACTTCATGTATAAATCAAAATACTAATCGTGCCTTCTACCCCAGGCAACATCTCTGCCACACATCGCGCCCAATGCGACAGAGCAAGGATTGCCAAAGCCTCTCAGAGCAAGGGACATCCATTTCCTTCGCCTGCAGTTAATAAACACAAAAGAGGAATGGGAATGACTAGGAGACGAAACAAAATAGAGAATTGTAGATACTTAATGCTCTCTCTCTAATTTGCTGGATTATTTTGTGCGGGTTTAGTACTGCAATATTAACATGGACCAGTGGGACTACATCGTTCAAGTGGTGAGGGTTGTATGAACAATGATGGCGCTCACGTTGTTTTTGAGTTTTCCCATTTTCCCCTAATCCAGGCACTTGTCCACCTCTCTCTATCTCTCTTTATTTAATATTTTTCACCTCCCATTCTAATCTCAGTCTTATCCTCGTCTGTTGAATCTTGTTGTTTCTTGGATTCATATTATGCTTGCTCCAAGTTTTACAGAAATTCCACTTCCAAAACAATATTTGCAAGACATATACGTAGGTTTTAGACACATGCATGACTTTTACGAGAGTATACAGTTATAGGCCGATCCGTTATAGCTAATATCAGTTAAGCCACAAATTCACACAATAAAGCAGAAATTACAATATGATGCATTAGCCGGAGTAAGCCTAAGTGAATTGTCCATCTAGGACTTCATAATACATAAATATACAAAATACCATATTTTTGTCCAGACTAGACACTCCATTATGCTCATGAAGACCATGAACTGAGGTTTAGGAAAAATCTAGGGAAAATGCAAATAAAATTGATGAATGTAAATATTGTTGAACTCTTGAAAATGCCATAGTGCTTTATCGCACATAGACTCATCTCAGTCCTTATAGTGTAGGAGATGCCACCTGACACGTTAGCTGCAATAAAGAGTATCAATCCTACAATCTGTGCATAAACAATAACAGTAATTTACAAAGATTCTACTAAGTAAAAAATATAGCATAAAGGTAGACATATGTGCTTACACCATCCCCAATCAGGGCCGGCTCTAGGATTTGAAAGGCCCCGGGGCGAGCTTCACCAATGGGCCCCACAGAGAGAAAAATTCCGATCGATACAGGGACATATACATATATTATAAAGTCATAAAGACAGGTAATTATTTATTAGAATCAAATATCAGATATTTTTCTTGCCTCTGTTTTAAACCAAGTATCATAGAATCTACAACGCATAAAAAAATATAGAAACACATCAAATATGTGACGAGAGGAATCAGGAAAGAGAGGAAACGAAGCGATCCCTTCCCTGCGTAGCTGTCAACGTGCCTTCCTAGACTGCTGGGCTGATCGATGGGCCTTTTTCTTATTTTTCTTATACTCTATCATATACTCCCTCCGTATCAAAATATAAGTCACACTTGCTCATTACCAACCATATGTATCTAGACATGTTTTAGCACTAAAACATGTCTAGATACATATGGTTGGTAATGAGCAAGTGTGACTTATATTTTGATACGGAGAGAGTACGTACTGCATACCAGATATAGGCCCCTATTTGGACCGGACCCCAGGCCATCGCCCCTGCTGCCCTAGGCTAGAGCCGGCCATGTCCCCAATTAGTCCGTAATTGACCCTTAACCGCTAGTGCATACAAATCTTGAAAGGCTAGTAGAAAATTCCATAGACAATGCAGATCTTTTGACAAGAGGCCTTTCACGTATAAATTCAAAATATAAACTATTTTGCTTACACACGTACAGAAATTGTATTGATATCTAGAATTTTGAGAGAGGTAGGGGGCATGGGGGCATTTGCCCCCCACCCATCTTTAAGTAGGTCTGCCCAGTGAAACATCCTATAATATTTAAATTATTTAAACCACATCTTCTAACAAAATAAAAGGCAGAATATACAGGAACAAGAAAATTCAGAGATACGATCAGCATTGCTCTGCACGAAATCCTCTGTTCTGCTCTCATCCCACGCTAGTCTGTAACCGGCCGGACAAGGGCGCAGTGCAAGCCGACCGACCGGAGGTTGCGGACGCCGGCGAGCTCGGCATGAGGGACCGGAAAGAAGGAGCACGTGCGAAGAGGTGGCCACAAGCCGACCGGCCGGAGACTGCGCACGCCGACGGGCTTGAGATGAGGAACTGCCGAGCAGAAGCACGTGCGCTGAGACGGCCAGCGATCTGAACGACAGTCATGGCTGGGCCGTCGAATGACGTCTCAGTTCCGGCGACGGCGAGCGCGGATGGATTTTAATGGGGCCGTGTTAGCGACCATCCTACTCCTGCTATGGGCTGGACCATGGGCTTCGCCAATTGGGCTTTGGCTGATCGGAAGCCATAGAAGGCAGCGAGTACAAATACAAGGGAAGGGGCCTACGAAGGGGTTGGCTCGGAACAGGACGGCTTCGGCCTCCACAGCTTCTGTCTCCTTCTTCCTCCTCTGCTCCTCTTCCTGTAATGGCTAGAACCTGGTGAATCCATGGCTTGTAATCCAAATCGATGAGCAATAGCTCCTCTGGAGTAGTGTGTTGTTAACAGGCCGTGCCATACAGACTTCGCCGAGCCAGCCGCCATGGTCATCGCCTTTGGGAGAAGACGAGGGTTTGTGATGTTAATTAGATTGTGATATGTAAGGTGTTTGGGGGTTAATTTGCAAAATACATAACCCTAATGCGGGCGCCTCTGTGCATAAATGTTTAGGAGTGAGCAGACACGTACGATTTTGATCGAACGATTGAAACGCTTTGGATGCAGGGATACACGGAGGAGCCTGGTTTCATAGGATACGACGCCTTCAGAGCATCCGCCAAAAAAGAGAGGGATTCAAGCACAGAGTCACGCCGCCGCCGCCGCTCCTTCCGTCTCGCCCGCCGTTCCGATCCACGCAACCGGACTCCGGACCACCAAGCTGAGTGCCTCCTCTCTCCCCGACGATCTACAGCTTGAGATCCGGCCTCCTCCAGCTCCGGCCCTTGAGTAGCTTGCCGCCGCAACTACCAGCCCGAACACCTCGAAGCCGGAGGACCTCCTCCTTCTGCAAGGTCGTCTGCCTCGCGCAAGATTCCAGTCCTTCCGCGCTGACACAGACACCAGAGGCCCTTCCAGCAGGTAATGCCTGCTTTCTCCTTTGGCAATTCGACCGGATTCTCCCCCAAATACCCTAAATTCGATCTGTTTCTCTCCCCCAAATTCCCTAACGTGTGATGCGTGCTGCGTGGATGCTGTCTGCGACTGGTCATTTCTCACCAATTGGGGGTTATCATGCCATCCAAGACATGGTGCTCATCTTGGATGTCACACAAAAAAAAAAAACACCCTCCTCATTTGGTTCAGGGGCCTTCCTTTAGGATTGTGACAAAGTGTACCATCCAACAAAAAAAATACAAGAGCGTATTGGCAGGTGCGGATGCTTTCACCCAATTCAGGGGCCAAGATGTATGCATTCGGGCTGGCCTGCTCCAGCTTGGTTTAATACCAATTGGTATCCGGAGCCAGAATACCATGCTCAATTCAGAGACAGTCCAAACACGGCGGCATTGAATTGTCTCCAATGCCAATATTATAGTGTTTGGATTTTTCATGTAGTTGGAACTTGGAATCAAGTGGATTCGCTGCTTCTCACCGCCACCGCTCCTGGCTACTGCTAGTGCCACTTAGAGCCCTCCTCCCTCCTGGCTTCCCTGCGCGTGAGCAAGCCGCCGGCCAGTGCTGCTGCTTCTCCCAGATTTCCACCACCGCTACTCAATTACCTCCCTACTACTCTACTAAATATTCCAGTATACAACCTGAAAATAAATCCATTATATATTTATATCCAACGGTTTCATTTTTCGCCAGTAATATACCACTGTTTTAGTTGACAGGCATATATATTTCTGTAGCTTTCAACATGGCATAATCTTCTTCTTCTTCTAACCCTTTTGTCTCAAACAAGTTGGGGTAGACTAGATATGAAACCCTTTCACGAGGAATTCCTAGGAGGTCACCCATCCTAGTACTACTCTTGACCAAATGGGTTTCATACCCATATGACTGGCTAGTTTTTACGTTGGCTCGCCAAGCCTATCACAACCCTTAGATATGAAACCCTTTCACGAGGATTTCCAAGGAGGTCACTCATCATAGTACTACTCTCGCCCAAATGGGTTTCATATCCATGGGACTGCTAGTTTTTAAGTTGGCTCGCCAAGCCTATCACAACCCTCCTCATTTACCCGGTTTTGGGACCGGCTATGCCTAGAAGACATAGGCCTAATGGTAAAGATTAATCAAACATACACTAAAACTCTTGTGTGTAAGAAATACACTATATTTTCTGCATGTCAAGCAATCCTCCCCTTGCCCTGTCGTGCAACATTGCCCTGACCTCTGAGTGATGCGGCTGTGTACGTATATCCACTTTTTAGCTTGCGAACTTAGGTTTTTGTGATTCTGAACTACTATGACATGATGCATGAAAGGTAAGGTTAGATATAAATCATGATATTACATGTGTTTTAAAGAGTTGTAGCCTTTGTTTGATGCTCAAGGTTTCTTTGGCCTCAGGGCATGGCTCCACATTATCAAGCCACTACCTGATTGCTTCTCCATCCTATCCAAATGCCATCACTTGGTCAAGTGAGAACTTGGTGGCTGTTGCTTCTGGCCACATTGTCACTATCTTGGTATGTGCTATTTCATCACCCTATTCTACTTGCCTTCACTTTCACCATCAGGCATATGATAATTCATCTATTGGATTGACCTTGCATTCATCTTGTTATTTCCTTTAGAACCCAGCTGCACTTGATGGGCCTTGTGGACTTGTTGTGCTTCACCCTAGCAATCCTTTTCCCATAGGTGTGGTTAACAGGGAAGGTAGGTCTTAAGCTAAATGCAGACATTATGCTTGTTTCTTTTTTTATATAGTACATGCTAGTAGAATACTCATACAGTTTGGTAGGCGCGATGAAGTGGAATAGGAATTCGATCTTGAGACTCTTCTGATTAATTCAAGGTCTGTAGTTAGGTGGGGGACACTGTTGAAAATTTGAAGTTTCAAAGCGAGGCACTCAGTGAGAGCTTTTATTGAGATTGTCCAGGGCCAACTCCAAAGGATGATGATAATTAATATACACATTTGTTTTTATTTGTAATTTCAGTTCAGCTATATTGTAATAAAAAGTTTGTTTACATCGATTTTGTAGTGAGATATGATATGCTAGTATGTTATTCAAACGAGGTGAAAATACCACTTGTTTGGGACCATAATGGCTATAGTTTGATGTCATTTAAAAAGTCGGCTACTTTATGACAGATGGAAAAAAATGCTTACTACTTTTGAAATGTTCTCGACATTTGCAGATCTCTTTGAACCATGTTTAGTCCCAACAGGCTTAACACGTAATGCTGAACCATGTGCACGCTCAGTTTCATGGTCTCAACAAGGATTTGCTCCTAATTCTGGGCATGACCTTATGTCTAATGTGTTATGTTCCTCCTATTTATCTTGTCCCCGAACATTTTCTTGCTAATATAACTATTTCAGTTGTTTGTTAGCTGTTTGTAGTGGTGATGGTCGTGTGAATATTTACCGCCCGCCAGTTTTTGAATTTGGTGATAACTGGGTTAAGGTAAGCCTGTTCAGCTAATGTATATTTAATCAGGCTCATAGACAATCCTGATTTGCATAAATTGTTCATATTAAGACAGCTGGAGTTGGAATAGATACTCACTATATTTATGATTGTTCCTCATACTTGGGACCAAAAATTGCATGATCCATATGCATATGGGCCCTATAATTTATTTATCAGTATTTATAAATACAAATTTGAGAACTGGAAGTCAGAATGGGCTCAATTAATAGTTTCATATATGGTAATAATTTTTATCTGTTACAAACAAAAAAAAGATTGCACTTTACAGTTTTGATTTATAATTGTAACATTTTTGCGATTCAATTAAATCCCGTACAAGTTTGCTCTTGGCGTAGATAAAATTTCTTGTTTTCGTTTCATATTTTTTTCTACTGTCGTTTTTGCTGATGAAGTTCTAAACTATTGGTTAGGTTGCGGATATATCTCAACTATTGTTTAACTATTACCAAAATATTAACTTCAAAGAAGATGATGGTCCGGAAATGTTTCCTCAGGTATGCTCCCTTCCACTTGAGGCTGGGTTTTTTCCTGATTATAGTAGAATTTTGTTGAAAGTTTTCTCTCATACATTAGGAAGTTGCAAATAATGAGCACATTCCTCAGGTATGCTTCCTTCCACTCGAGCACTGAGAGGTTTTGTTGAGTATCATAGAACACTATCATAAAATTTTCTTTCATATATTAGGAAAAGTTAAACAACGAGCCTGCACAGGACACAAGATATGTTGGTGAATTGCAAGAACCTCTTTCCTGCGTAGTTCCTGGACGGAGAAAAAGGAAGCCAGTAAGGTGTATGATACTTTCTATTGAATCATCAAGGCTTTTCAGTGAAAAACATATAGTTAAAAAAATGTTAAGATAGATCGACATGCCTTTGTAGCTCGATGCCAGGAAATTAGTTTGCGTGATGAGATTTGTTTGCCAACACAGTTCTAGATCAGATCAAAAGGGACCCCAGAGAAATACTATGTATTTAGAAGTTTGCTCTAAGCCTCTCACTTGAATCAGCACTTATTTTCTAGGAGACATATTGTACCTTTATTATATTTCACAGTTTCTTTCTGAATGAATTCAAATTCTTACTGACCAATAATGGCCTCCAATCCTCTTAGTAAATTGCAGTAACACAACATGTCGGTTCGTTTTTCCTCACGTCCATATTTGAGAGAAAACGCAAGAGCATTGCGTTTTATTTCATTGAATAGGTAGAAAGTTCGGTTACAATCCTCCTAGGAGGTGAAAGTACAAGTACATAAATCAGTGGACGTCCCAGGATGGAGGCAAAATGACCCGTAGGCCAAGTGCCCCAGCTCTAGCCCACATTCTAGCCTCGTCTTTGATCTTGGCGACCACGGCGTTCACAAGGGGTTGCGCTCCTTCAAATACGCATTCGTTGCGCATTTTCCAGATCATCCATGGCGTTAGGAGTGTAATGGAGGCGAGTCCCTTCCGCATTGGCTTGGGCGTGTCCTGCTTGGCACGGCTCCACCAGGTCATGAGTGAGTCCTCGCAATTTGGTGCTGCAATTGGCACCCTGAGCCATGCGAGAACCTCATGCCATGTCTGTCTAGTGAACGGGCACTCCAGTAACAAGTGGTGCATCGTCTCGGGGACCTGATCACAGAGGGGGCAGCGTGGGCGGTGTTGCAGGCCACGGCGCGCTAACCTGTCGGCTGTCCAGCAGCGATTGAGGCCCGCAAGCCAGTGGAAGAATTTTACTCTCGGCGGCGCCCAAGATTTCCAGGTAAGCTTCCATGAGGCGCACGTGATGGAGCCCTGGAACGCGGCGTCGTAGGCCGAGCTGGCTGTGTAGGTGCCATCAGCAGTCCATCTCCAGCGCAGTTGATCAGGCCTATCCGTGAGGATGATGTGCTCGAGCTCCTGCCATAGCTGAAGGTATTGCCCGATCTCCGCGATGCCGATGGTGCCCTGGATGTCGCGAGCCCAGAAATTGCCTTGGAGGCCAATGGCGACCGTCCTGATCTTGCGGCGGTGCTTGGGGACGCAGGCATACAGAGCCAGAGCCAATTCCCGGATTGATCTGCCGTTGATCCAGCGGTCCTCCCAGAAACGAGCCGTCAAACCATTCCCCACGGTCATTGTGGTGGAGACGAAGAACAACTCGCGTTCATGGGCGGAGAATTGCAGATCGAGGCCCTTCCATGCACGATCCGTGTCAGTTCTCGCGAACCACTGCCATCGCAAGCGCAGGGCAAGCCCTGTGCGCTCCAGGTCTTGTACTCCCAAGCCGCTGAGAGGGATTGGGCGACAGACCCTCCGCCAATTGACATGGCAGTGGCCTCCATTGGCTTCAGCTCGGCCAGCCCAAAGGAAGCCACGTTCGATCTTCTCTATTTGGCGGAGAACCTTCTTCGACGGAGCGTAGGCGAGGAGTTGATGGATTGGGATGGCAGCCAGCACCGCCTTGACGAATGCCAGCCGCCCCGTCTTCGTCATCAGCTTCGCCTTCCAGGTTGGCAGCCGCCCGGCGATCGACTCCACAAGCGGCTGCAGCTGCGCCGCCATGGGTCGGTGGATGGTGAGGGGGATGCCAAGGTACTTGATCGGTAGGTCCATGATGGGACATCCCAGGTGGGCGATGATCGGCGTCGCGGTGTTGATGTCACAGTGCAGCAGCGAGGCAGAGCTCTTTGCATAGTTCACCAACAGACCGGAAGCCCGGCCGAACAGGAGGAAGATCTCCTTAACGGCAGAGATGTCGCTGGTCGTGGGGTGGCAGAAGAGCACGACATCATCCGCGTACAGGGACATGGAGGGCATCGTGCGCGTGGGGTGCAGCCGTGTCAGGATGCCCATGTCAATTGCGCGTCGCACCAGCCGACCTAGCACGTCGACGGCGAGCACAAACAGCTGCGGCGAGAGCGGGTCTCCCTGGCGCAACCCGCGGCGGTGCCAGATGGGGGGGCCAGGGACACCGTTCAGGAGAACTCGAGTACTTGCAGACCTGAGGAGGATGGCAATCCACTCCAGAAACCTGTCGCCGAACCCGTACTGCCGAAGAACCTCAAAGAGGAAGGGCCATGCTAGGGAGTCGAAGGCGCGCGCGAGGTCGAGCTTAAGGAGGATTCTTGGGGCGCCGAGCTGGTGTAGGAGCCGGGCAGATTACTTCACCAAGATGAAGTTGTCATGTAAGCACCGCCCAGCGATGAACGCATTCTGGCTGCGGCTGACCAGGGCGTCGAGCTTCGGGGCGAGGCGTAGCGACAGGGTTTTGGCAAAGATTTTCGCCACCAAGTGTATCAGGCTGATTGGCCTGTAGTCACCAAGCTGGCTCGCATCGGCGCGCTTCGGGAGCAGGGTGAGCAGGGCTTGATTCAATCGATTGAACCCACGGCCTCTCATCTCGTATAGCTGCTGAAACGCGTCGGTGAAGTCTTGCTTGACAGTACTCCATATTTCATCAGTTAGACTAGCAGAGTCTAAGATTTTCTTGCGAATGCTGTAGAATTGATAGGGAGCATTCTACGTTCAAAAGAAGTTCACTTTTCAATCATAAAAAGATAAACTATTGTCCACACTTACAAAGCACTGAAAAGGTTGGTGATCATATAAAGGAACATTTGTCACCTAGTGATATATGGTTATTAAAGCTATGCATGCTTATTTTTTGTGGTTGTAGTATTGATAGTTTATGAGAGGGAGAGAGCAGGTTAGGTGATCTGAATATGCACAGCATTTTTTAAGTCCATTAGCTATTATGTAGCGTGCCAACTGTTGAGATATATCAGCTTCATCTACCACACATAAATAAGTTACGCTGGAATTTTTGGTTCCAAAGCTCACCGTGCCAACAGTAGTTAGCGCGTTTTGGTAAATTTGGTAATTTTTGCCATCCATTTCGTCTGTTACCTGTTATGGAAGTTTGGTAAGACCCCTTTCAATTGGATCTCTAGTTCAGTTTTGTCTGAAAATTTTGGGTAAACTTGGGTTTCATGACCAATTTGTCACTGGCAAACAATGGGAGGGTTTGCGTATGGCATGGACCAAACATCCCCTCTTATCCCTCTGGCCCTCTTAAGCTGATTTGCTTTACTTCCATGTAAGAAGCCAACATTCTTGGTGGCCCGTCTAGCATTACTGTACCGTGGCTGAGTTTATTTAAAGTAGATTTTGATTTATGTAGAGTTGAGAGCTATATTTATGATGAGGATGAAGACGATTTAGGTGCTTCAAAGGATGCAGACTTCTATCTGAGTCCATGTTCTAGGTTATCAAAAAGATCTATGAAAAAGGTAGGCTTTACATGTTGACCTATAGGCAGACGTTTCAGTTTAACTCAATATGTTTTTAACTCACAGAATAAAACTATGTTGTTTCTCACCAAATGAATACCCAGATATGTTGCAAAGATGAACTATTTCATAGCTTGTATTACTTGAGCTGACACTGGATTCAACTTTGCCCTTCTGATTCTAGATTGTCAAGCCCATGCATGAAATGCCTGTCATAATTGGGGAAGGTGGCTCACAAAATACCAGAGAAGCACCCTCTTGCAATGGAGAAAACAAGCTTGCTCCTCTTATCACAGCAAAACAATATGCATGTCGCAATGCATATTTGTTTTCTCTTGTAGTTGCATGGTCACCAGTTTTGCCGTCGCGCAACACTACTTCTCATTGGTGCATTCTTGCTGTTGGTTCGAAGTCTGGGGATGTTTCATTTTGGAAAATACAGAAGCCTCATACTACACAATAGATGTTGGCACCGTTACCAGAGATCCAATATTTGTTGGGGTTCTCCACTCTCATAATTCATCGGTTTGTGACATGAGCTTTGAAGTTTCCTGTGCAAGCTCAAAGTCCTCATTGCTTTTAGCAACTGGATGCTCGGATGGAAGGTGGGCACAGTTATGCTTATGCATTGTAAATTTTACAGCCTTATTCTGTGTTTTAAATAGTTTCATTGAGCTATTAGATATTGATGACATGAGGAAAAGGATAACTATGTTAATCAGTTAGGTCAAGATATTCTTTGCTATTTCTAAACAAGGTCCAGGACCTACATTGGCAGCATAAAACAGTGTGCATAACCTTCTCCATGATATTTAGAAACTGTGGCATAATGCTTTTCTATGATTTTTCCAGTGTGAAGATATGGTCAGGTGATATCAAAGGCTTCAATCAATGTACGGATTTAAACGAAGTGCCATTTTCATTAGTGGCAGAGGTACATATTAAACATCATGTACCTATGTTATATTTTTTTGGGCATATAAATAGATGTTCGATACTAACTGATTCTACAATTAATGAATATAGGCATGCAGATAAATATTAAACATCTTGTACTTTATTTTTTCTGGCTTCTCTAGTCAATTCTAAAATGTTCCTCTCTTCAGGTCACCACTAATTCATCAGCTCCAGTCTCTTTAATTTCATTGTCCGCGCCAGCTCAGCCTCAACATGAGGTTAATTTGGCAATTGGAAGAGTATCTGGGTCACTAGAAACATGGAAATTAGACCTTTGCAGCAACAAAATTGAGAAAAGCAGTGCATGTCATGGACATGACCGAGTGGTAAAATCTCATTGTACTTGAATGTCTTTTCTCCAATAAAATCTTACTAATTGTCAACATTACCACAGGTGACAGGTTTATCATGGGGTTTAGATGGCCACTGTTTATACAGCTGCAGTCAGGTGCATTAACTTGTCACAACTCTATTTGATTAATTTTTTTCTTGTTGTCGTTGGGTAAATATCATAAAATTGTGTCCCCTGCTACCCGAGCCATGCCTATCAGGGCACATAGCAGGTTGCCCTTGTCGGTCCCTGAGCTCCCCCTGGGGCACGGCTACTCCCCCCAATCCAAAGTACTATACAAATTTCTTAGATTTGTTTATTTGACTGTTAAAATTACTGAAACCACTCCAAATGTACTAAGAGCTTAGTTGTGAGATGGATAAGGATGTCAACTGGAATACCATGTTGCCGTGGCATATGCATGTCACAGTGTCAGTGTTTCTCTTGGTGTAACACTATAACTTTTTTTCGAGAAAACGCAAAAGCTTTGCTTTTCTTTTCATTGAAAAGGTAGATAGAGTTTGTTTACAACCTCCAAAGAGGCAACAGGCATACATCAAGAATTACACTCAGTGCACATCCCAGGTGGATGGCAGTACAACTTGAAGTCCTTTAGCTCCAGCCCGAGCCCAAAGGGTCGCCTCTGCTTTGATCTTGTCCACGAGGGCTTGGACAGAGGGTCGAGCACCTTCGAAGACGCAATTGTTCCGGTGTTTCAAGAGCATCCAGGGCGTGAGGAGAGTGATTGAGCTGAGCCCCTTGCGTAGCTGCTTTGGCGTGTTCCGCTTCACGCGTTGCCACCAGTCCATGAGGGAGTGCTCCTGGTTCGGCGCTGGTGCTGTCATCCGAAGTCATGCAAGGAGTCTGTGCCAAGTCTGACGAGCAAAAGGGCATTCCAGCAGGAGGTGGTGTATGGTCTTGGCTGCCTGATCGCACAGCGGGCAGCGAGGGTGGTGCGGCAGGCCATGCCGAACAAGCCTTTCGGCGGTCCAGCAGCGATCCTGGTCTGCTAACCAGTGGAAAAACTTGACGTGGCGCGGCGCCTAGTTCTTCCATATGAGCTTCCAGGAAGAGCTCGTTGTCGAACCTTGGAAAGTTGCGAGGTAGCAGGATTGCTCAGAGTAGGTGCCCCCGACTGTCCACTTCCAGCGCAGCTTATCTGATGCCGTCGACAGAGTGGTGTGCTCGATTCGTTGCCAAACTTGTAAATACTGGCCGATCTCATCGATTCCTAGGACTCCCTGTATGTCGTGTGCCCATTTGTTGCCTTGCAGTCCATCTTCTACCGTCCGTGATTTGCGGCGTCTCTTGGGTATGCATCTGTGGAGCTGAGGTGCGATCTCGCCAATTGAGCGGCCGTCGATCCACCTGTCCTCCCAGAACTTCGCTGTCCTGCCGCTCCCGAGCACGATGTAGGTCAAGGCGAAGAAGAGCGCTCATTCGTCAGCAGAGAACTGCAGGTCCAGGTCGCTCCAGGCGCGCTCGCTCTCTGTTCGTGAAAACCAGAGCCAGCGCAATCTGAGGGCCATACTGGCGCGCTCCAGGTCCTGGACGCCGAGGCCGCTACCGCGGGTCTTATGCAATCGATTGGATCATATAGATATCCCTTCAACACAACATAGGTCATCGAAAAGATCTCGGACGACTCACCAAAGCACGAAAGCCAGTTAGAAAATGGATTCCTATTTGAAGAGCGCCTAACCGCATGGATAAGCTCACCTTAACCCGTCAATTTTGGATTCAATTCGGGATTTTTCTTGGGAAGTTTCGGGAAGAAATTGGAATGGAGCGAGATGGGGCGACACATGCCGCCGGTTGACGTGGCAGTGTCCCCCGTTGGCTGCGGCACGCCCTGCCCACAGGAACCCGCGTTCGATCTTCTCGATTTGTCGTAGGACCTTCTTCGCGTCCAATAGGAGCTGGTGGATGGGGATGGCGCCAAGAACGGATTTGACAAGGGCGAGGCGCCCCATCTTGTTCATGAGCCAAGCTTTCCACGCCGGTAGCCTCCCGGCGATGCCGTCCACAAGAGGCTGCAGTGTGCGGCTGTGGGGCGGCGGAGGGTGAGTGGGATGCCGAGGTATGGGATTGGCAGCTCCACGATCGGACATCCAATGTTGACGACGATTGGCAGCGCGTCATCGGGGTCGCACTGCAGTAAGGACGCCGAGCTTTTGGTGAAATTCACCTTCAGCCTGGAGGCGTTTCCGGACAGTTGCAGGATCCCTTTGACCGCATCAATGTCAGGCTGCGTGGGGTGGCAGAAGAGCACCACGTCATCGGTGTATAGAGAATTGCCGGGATCGCGCGTCTTGGGTGCAATTGTTCCATGATTCCCAGCTTGATCGCGCACTTGACCATCTTGCCGAGGACGTCGACCGCGAGCACGAACAGCTGGGGGACAATGGTCGCCCTGTCGTAGCCCACGTCGGTGCCAAATCGGGGGCCCGGGCTCGCCGTTGATGAGCACGCGTGTGCTAGCCGACGAGAGGAGGATTGCAATCTACTCCAGGAAACGATCTCCAAAGCCGTAGTGGCGCAAAACCTCGAAGAGGAAGGGCCAGGCTATGGAATCGAAAGCGCGCGCTAGGTCGAGTTTCAGTAGCATCTGTAGCGCCCCAAGTTGGTGCAGCAGCCTTGCAGATTGTTTGACGAGGATGAAGTTGTCGTGGAGGTTTCGTCCCGTTATGAAGGCCTTTTGGTTGCGCCTGACCAGGGTGTCGAGCTTGGGCGCGAGGCGAAGCGAGTACCACTATAACTCATTGGAGTGATGTGGGACTTAATTCCGGTAACTGAAACTTTGAGACTTGAGTGAAAAGGTAAACGGAGCATTGGGACCTATGTTTCATAGTAGTACTCAAACGAAAAGGCTAGGTCACCACTTGACCTGGTTATGGACAATTAGTTAATGACTATTATCTTTGTCCCTTAACATATGGTTTTCTAGTGCTGATGGCTATGTAATATTGTGCTTATGCCAATACCTTTTGATACTTGTAATAAATGCTAAAACTACACGAGTCTTGCTTTTAACAACTCCCATGTCCATGTTCTTGCACCTGACTGAGTAGTGTTATTTGTGTTATCTTGAACCTTGTTTTTCATGATGATTCTTCAAGTTTTCCTTTATCAGGATAATTCTGCACGCTGTTGGATCATTGGAAAAAATCAACTTGAAGAAGTTCCCTTGCACACAAATTTTCCAGAGATAAAAGAATCCATCGATGTAAAATTGAAACTCAACCATTTTTACCCTCCCCCTTTTCCTGAATCTGTCAGTTTGTATCTTTCTAATTGGCATCTGTAATGTTCATGCAGCTATCAGTAGTATCTGATCGATGTTTTGGTCTTACACTTGCACCTGGAGAATTAATGATTGCTGTGGTATGATGTAGGTTATTCTTTAGATCCGACATGTGTGGCTGAACTGCACAGTTTTTGCACTTGAGCTGCTACAGAAATTGATGGAGATTGTCTCTTTCAGGTCCGCAGCTTGGATCCGAATATGCTAGATCAGATGTATCAAGCCAGGTATCTTAGTTACGAGCTCAGTATGGGAGTTCTGCAATAGAAACGTTCATGTATTTACTGCTTTGAGATGTATTGGGGAAGTCCATCATGGTAACATTTTTATTTAACAAAACCAACAGGACACAAAAGGCAGTGGTTGAGTTCATTTGGATTGGTGGTCAGTTCCTTGGCATTCCACTAGACAAGAACATTCACATCTCGAGCCAACAGTCTGTAATGTTTTCTGAGCCTAACTTCTTATGGTGGGATCCAACATTTTTTGGTCATTGAAGAAATGTGAAAAGGGTGAAAGGGAACTTGTCTTATGGGATGTCATAGCTGCTTTGCGAGTGTTCAAGAAATCTGCACCAACATTTCTGGAGACATTACTGCACAATTGGGTCTTGGATTTGTTTTCAATGATCGTCAGTGTGTTTCTTTCGATATCCTTTATCATTCTAGAAATGACATGATGTCCAAGGTCAGCACACGGAAGTTACACCTGTTGAATATCATTTGTAGGAAAGTAATGCTTGGCGATCATGCACAATGTTCTCCTGGTGGAGAAAACAGTAACAGCGTGTCAACTGATTTGTGGAACAATCTTCTAGCGAGCAGTGAAAGAGAGCTGCGGGAGAGGCTCGTGGCTTTCACTTTTGCTGCTGTGTTGAATCGACAATCATATTTTCTCAAGGGTGCATCTGCTGACAACATGTGGTTTCCTGTTGGAGTTTTCCAAATGGATTCTTGGGTGTCTATGAACAATGGAAAAGTGCATAATCAGCTTAATTCTCTCAGTTCGATAATTAAGGGTCTTAGAAGCAGGTACTCATTTTTTGCTAAGTTTATTCATCATCCATCATGGCCAATCATTCCTGCAAGGAACCTAAAATGTCTGTTAGTTCTTTCAGATCATTGAAGCAGAAAAGTCAAGACATGTAGCTGCTTTTTAATTGTTCTCCTCTTGCAGGATCGCCTCAGTGTGTGAATACTCAACTGAAGAATCATGCGCCTATTGCTCTGCACCAGTTCACTTCGAGTCACCTGATGTAGCCTTATGTGGAAGTGGTGACCCTGCTGTTTCTCCCACCGAAAGGCACAAATTGTCAAGATGCATAGCATCGATGCGCTTATGCTCTGTTCTGCATCCAATCTGGTACTGTGTGTGTTGTGGAGGGATGGCTGACAAGCTGGTACCAGAGACCTTCTTCACCATGACGACGACATCCCCTTTGGATGCCAATCATGACGATGCATTGCTTTATTCAGCAATTGCTGCCCCACTCTGCCCCTTGTGCGGCATACTGATGCAGAGGCTGATGCCAGAGTTCCTGCTCTCTGTCTCCCCAGTGTAGAAGCGAGTGGGAATTTGCTGCTCAAGTGCATGTCTTCTTTTGCAGTATTTTACTTGAGGTTGTACGTGATCCTGTCAATGAGGATTCTTATGACAAGCATGGAAATGAAAGTCATCGTGAGTAAGTCCTGATTTTTTAATTCAATTTGTATTGAAATGTTAAGCTAATCGGTGACCAGGAGCGATCTGAATTTATATCTTGCATATAGCATGCCCATTATATTAGCTAATAGGTCTGCTTTTAGACTTTTTAGTTGACAGTGTCACTGAATTTCTTCTACCGATATTTCAGGGATGACAGTTGACACCATCGATCTTTGGGATGGCTTCTGGGTCAAACTGCTTTGAAGATTATGTTGGTTAGCGTGCACCGTCATCTGTAGCTCTTCGTACGGGGATTTTAGGAAGAATCGAATTGCAGAGGCAAGGGAATGCATATTAAGCTCCAAATACCTTCTCAGCACACGATTAGGAGGTTTTTTGCCGGAATATGCAATGTCCAGGAACGATGTGAGCTTTCTCTTGGATATAGCATGCACACCTCTTGCTTGCTTGATGCTGTGTCCATTCAATAAGATCGGAATATCTAACTCAAAGTTATTATGTATTATAGTATATCAATATACTACAAGCCTCAAAAATTGGAAAATCATTTTGGCTCCCAAGCTCCAGTGATCTCTCGCCTGTTTTAAAAAATAAAAAATTTATTTAAAAGTTTCAAAAAAATCTGAAAAAAATCATGAATATTCTCAATGATATATCCTACAAACATGCAAAATTTCAATGCAAAATACAATACATTTTGAGCTAGAAAAAAAGACAAAAGTTGAAAATTTGAAACTAAATATTGTTCACTATACTCAGATCTATACATTTGTCATTTTTTGTGGAGCTCAAACCGTAACTTTTTTTGCATTGGCATTTTGCACGCCTGTATACTATATCATTAAGAATATGCATGATTTTTTCAGATTTTTTTAAAACTTTCAAATATATTTTTATTTTTGTTTTTAAAAGCAAGATCATTGGAGCCCGGGAGTACTACATTCCTACTTCAAAGGAAAAATTCTTAACTCGTAGTACCATATTTGAACTTCCTGTGCTGTGAATGACCTGACTTAGTTTATAAAGTTGTCTAATCGAATGGCAAACAACTGCCTTGTCCTCAAAAAAAAAAAAAACTGAAACCATGAACAGTTTCTAAACCCTGTGAGCAATGTTTCAAAACTGGCGAATTTTTTTTAAAACCGGTGAAAATATTTTATACCATGTGAACATTTTCTTGAACGCCCGGTGAACATTTGTAAAAAAGAGCAAACCAAACATTGCTGCTGCTTCTTCAGTGGTCACTCTTGTACAGCAGTGCGAGACGTGCAGGTGCTCTTCTATCTTCTGTGTGTGCTGTGTGCGTGCTCATTGCAGCATCGAAACGAAAGGAGAGCCATCACATCACCAACAGGGTTAAGCTGCTAGGCATGTGTCTATGGACTGACTAGCTTCAAAATCACAATGTGAAACCTGAAATACCAATGGTAGTTTCCAAGTGCCATCTCTATTCGACTCCCATGCTTATTCTTGAACGCTTGAAGGGGAAGTCCGGGCTGGGTCAGCTAAAGGCGGAGCCGGGCGGAATATGGTATTAGCTATGTGCTATTAGCTTAAGCTTATCACTCCAGCTTATTACCCTAGGCAGAGGGGGGTAGGGGAGCATCACTAGAGAGTCTCCGCACCCGCTACAAGATCCTGGCTTATATAAATTCATTCAAGGTTATGACTGAACTGGTCTCACCGCTTCCTTCCTCAATGCTAGCGGGTGAGTCGTCTGAGATCTTTTCGATGACCTATGTTGTGTTGAAGGGATATCTATATGATCCGATCGATTGCATAAGACCCGCGGTAGCAATAGAAGAGAGAAAGTATACAGAAAAGGCTTTGATAAGTAGGTCAACAAAAAAAGTATTTAAATAAGACATCCACTGGTAAAGACAAACGAAAGGAGATAGATACAAGGAACAATCATAAAGCAAGCACCTCTTCCAGAGATTTGCTGTAGTTCAATACTCTTTCTTTTATATGAAAAACATCAAACTGATTTCGTCACTGGAGAGCCACTATTCAATGATATGCAAATGACATCGTCACATCACCCACTCGACACTCCATCAGCAGTGTGTCCTCCTTGTTTCTGCCAGGTGGAGCAGTCGTCAAAAAAGTTCAACTCTGACAGATCCAACAAAGCACTGCTTTGAAAGCAGGTACACCTGGTTTGCATCAACTTCCATCACATGTTCAACTCCGGTTATGCCTGAACCTTTCAGCGCACAACCTTTTATGCTCTCGTTCAGCTCATCGTCCTCCTCAACTGCGGATTGCACAACATAAGAATCATTCGGAGATGCATCCTACAGTTCAGGAGCTCCCAGCCGAGGTTAATCTCTCCTATCTAAAAGAAAAGATTGGTTCCACATTCTGCCCACCTCTTCGTCACACCTCCGTAGCGCACGCTGTGAAAAAAAATCCTCCTCGCATCTCCTACTCTCCGTAATTATTACACTTCCCTAATCATCTCTAGACAATCCGCAAACTGCTCCCTCGAGAACACGCTCCTCCTCCATCCTGCACGGTTGCACGACCACTTCCTCCTCCACCATTAGCGCCTCCAAGATCCTGGCCCGACCCCTCCGCAGCTGCAGCCTATGCCCTCCACAACTGGGACTTCTGGGACCCTTCATGCCGATTGGGAACGCCGCCACCGTCGCCGACGAAGCCCCCAACGCCGCCGCGGCCAGGCCCCCTCCGCCACACTTCGCGCCGATCTCTCCTATCTAAAAGAAAAGATTGGTTCCACAATTTGCCCACCTCTTCGTCACACCTCCGTAGCGCACGCTGTGAAAAAAAATCCTCCTCGCATCTCCTACTCTCCGTAATTATTACACTTCCCTAATCATCTCCAGACAATCCGCAAACTGCTCCCTCGAGAACACGCTCCTCCTCCATCCTGCACGGTTGCACGACCACTTCCTCCTCCACCATTAGCGCCTCCAAGATCCTGGCCCGACCCCTCCGCAGCTGCAGCCTATGCCCTCCACAACTGGGACTTCTGGGACCCTTCATGCCGATTGGGAACGCCGCCACCTTCGCCGACGAAGCCCCCAACGCCGCCGCGGCCAGGCCCCCTCCGCCACACTTCGCGCCGATTGGGAGCACCGCCACCGTCGCGACAAAGCCCCGAACGCCGCTCGGCGCCCAGTCCCCGTGGCCCCATCCTTTGTCGCCACAACCCCTGCCCAGGAGCTCATCATGGGTGCCCCTGCCCATGCGTTTATCCGGTATTGTTGTTTTACCATACTAGATGGAACCTGGGATGGACGATTGATCCTGCAGGACAACGATTGGAGAAACACAAAGACGCCACACTCCGTCCTGGGAAAAAGCAGAGAGATGCATGAGGAGAAGCGGGGAAAGAGGGCACACCGGGACACTGTCTTGATTTTTTTTCAGATGCACAATCTTGTTATCATTTAATTTGCATAGTTTCCATACAAACTACTCATTCGTTACACTACAACTGTCCCAAACTCAGGACACTTTGTCTAAAAATATCTAATTTACTACCATTTGGTCATTTCTTTGTCTACATAGTCGATTTCCCCCGATAATTGCAGTAATGTTTAAGCAAATATTGTCTACATAGGCTTACTTTTGACTTTGGGTGGATGTAATGTGTATGTACTGCACTTGAGATATCCGATGTCCTTTCCCTGAATCCCGATGATGGTTTGGCACCAAGTAGTTCATGTGTTTAATGTGACTTGCAGAGCATGCAAAATTGCAAAAGCGTCAAGCAGACAGTGAAGCGCCTGGAAGAGGCGGCAGTTTCAGCACGTGGCTTCAAAAGGGTTCATGTGCTAAGGCGTGTCCTCGGCACTTCAAGAGATCGAGGCTGCCCTCCGAGTTTTCGATGGGACTGTCTCTTCAACTGAACTGAACATCTTGAAAACACTATTACACAGAGTACGTTTCTACGCATCACATCGGCTTTGTGTATCCTTTGATAGAGATCTCCCTTTGATATGTATGTTATGCGTCCTCGGTTTCATGATTTTTGGTATTGACTCTTGTGCGCAGGTTTTGTTTATGACGCTGACGATGGAGGGGCTCCTATGAACTTAATTTCGAGATGTAACTATTCCTCTATAGCCAAGCGCTTGTCGTTTGAGGGTATTACATTGTCCATGGTGAGTTGGTTCAGCCATGCTATTTTGGCTTTCAAGATATCGTCTACTCCATCTGACTAAGTAATTCATTTCTTAACCAACCAGGTTGAATTTCCTGTTATATAATACTATTGTTTGTTAATCTGGCCAAGTAATTCGTTTAGTCTTTTTCATGCTCAGGTTCTTGAAGCTCTGATTGGAGAAGAGGGCTCCCTGCTTTTGGAAATTTTCGGGTGAGCTTATCTTGCATGATCTACTTGTATTTGGTGGCTAAAACGAAGGCTGTTGGGATATGCCATAAGCCCCATGCAAGCCCGCTACGCAGGTGGACTGGACCTTTTTCGGTAGGGCGTCGCCGGTCGCCGGTGATCGACCTCTTCGCTGGTCGCCGTCCAGAGTATGCTCCGGACTGCATTTTGAAATTCCGAGCAAGCCTCAGCCTTTCCAGGTTCGTTTACACAGGGAACATTATAGTTAATAATGTTTAGACGCATACTAATACATATTATTTCCTGTTTTGCTATGTACACGACATCCTGGGAAAAAGAGTTCCTTATACCACTTAACTAGATATCATTTAATCATGCATTCAATGCTTAAATTATGCCCATAAACTGTTGTATCCAGGATGGAGCTTTGCTAGCTTCTTAGTTGGATTTTCATTCTTCTACACCTGAATTATAGGATGTGTTAAGAAGCTTACTGAAAAGGAGCTCGTTTAAAAAAAGCTGGAGTTCAAATGAACAATTGTTGTAGTTTATACCAATTCCAGCATTGCTATATTGAATTTTAGGACGGGTCAAGGCCTATTTTTCTCTGATGGCTTTCCCTGTTTAGTTACCTACTCCGTGTGTTAATTTTACAGATCTAAGATCATTTCTTGTATCAATCGACATAATAACAGAAGACAAGAGAAATGCACTGGGAACATAATTATTGTTTCATTAGATGCTATGTTTGTTTACTTTTTTGTATCCGAAAAGCTTGACTATGTACAAATGTTCATGCATGAAACTACAGAACCAAGTATAGCTAGATTTGATGATGCTTTATTCAGAGTTCTTGTACATCAGACTGAACTGTTGCCACAAATTTGTCATTTATTTCATTTCTTGTAGAGTTGGGATTCCACGTTGCACTGTAATTGCTTTGGTGGGATATATGCACTGAAGATTTCAATTTCTTGTGTCAAGTGGTAAGATATCAAGTGATGATGTACACTGACTTTATTCAATTATCTTGTGGAAAATACAATATTTTGTTTGACACAATTCGAGGATCTTCTCCAGGCAATTCTCCGATGGGCAGCGTACTGTGCATTATGTATTCTAAGAACCTGAGGTCAAATAATTTTTATATGTAGCGACCCATTTGATTTTAATTAGGTATCTTCTAAGTGAATGATATTTGATGGTTGTAATCCTAAGCATGGACATTTTCCTTGCAAATAATTTTGATTAAAAAGTTAAACAAGTTCGCAAATACATGGTTTTTTTATTTAGATGTAAACAAGAAAAGCTGATTTTTTTTGGATGGAAACGAGATGGCGACTTTTCATTTGGAAGACGGACAAGTGAAGATAGTGGATGCAACAATGCTGGCTGATGTATAAGGATTCTAAAGATACAGTTGATCGATCAATATTGGTATTGAACCACTAAAATACTTATGTATCCGTTGCAACGCACGGGCAATTAGCTAGTTTAACTTAAACCCCAAATTAGCACGTCCACCTGGATATAAACAGCAATCAAGTTCTCCCCATTAATTTACCAAATGCCGACCAAGTTCTTCATCATCGACGGCACAAACCTAAGCTTTTCCATCTTCAGCTTGATTCAACCAATGGAGTGCTGGGCTGAATTCAGAGCCACTTCAGACAACGTGCGATGATGCACGAGAAAAAAACTATGTATGTTTGTGTGAAAAAAGCCAGAGAGTTGAAGAGTAGAGGCAGCAAGCGAGGCCGTAGGCCATCATCGTCGCCATCAGTACAACCCAAGAAGAACAACAACACTTGCATTTTCTTACTGATTAATAATGAGTGTTTGTTTACTGCACATGTTTTACAAACTTGCTTGCAACACACAGACAGTCAGATGGGCAGGGCAGCTGCTGATACATAGACATATCTGTGTGCCTCTGAGAACAAAAAGGCCGCACCCTGCTGCAGAGTAGCACTCACGGTTCATGCAGCACAAAGTCTCATGTGGTCATTATTTTTCTTTCAAGTGGGCAGCGATCTCTGAATTCTATTTACCTTTTGCATCGTTGCAATCTATAATTCAGATAAGGTATCCTTTCAGCAGATGCTGGTGAGCACAGGTGTGAAATTTGAATAGAAATCCCTTAGCAGGAGAAGGAGAAGACTAGTTGACGTACCAACTAAACTCGATCGCCGCGGCTTTACGGTATATAAGGCAGCTTATGATAATATGAAATATGAGTGGGTTAGAATCAACGTCTACGAACGTAATGTAATAAAGTTATACTACCTTTCTTGATGCCTAAAGCTGTACCTTTGTGTAACATTGTCGTAGATTTTCCCAATGTGCTTTTGGCAAAAGTTCCCATGCTGACAATTAAAAATAACAAAGGCACTGACTTCACAACTCTCAAGTCTGAACATTCCATATGCTAGATAAAATTCAGTAGCTAACTAAACATGGTAGTAGACTAGTAGCTAACTAACCTTGTGACTTTATTACCAGTTTGGATAGTTTCACCTTAATTCTTCTTATGTGATTGAGGGTGTGGACAAATTCCCAATGCAAATTTACTATGCAAAATACTACTGTTTTTCAGATTGTTCGACTGATGTATGCATGCACAATTTTACTAAGATTATACGATACTTCGAGTGCACAGAGCATTCATTAGGCAGTCCTTCCTATATTTATCCATTCATCTATGAATAGATAGATGATTTCATCTAAACTCATGCATACAAAAAAGGAAGACATCCAAAAAAAAATCACAAGCACCCTTCGTGTTCCTCAACTCACATCACTTGTACACTATGGAACAAACATCTGGGCAGAAACTCTGACCTTTAAGTTGTAATTCTACTGCAGCTGCCCCTCCATACAGTCGTCATCAAAGTCGCAGTTGAGCAGAGCGTTCACCTGGATTAATGACCCACACTCCTAACCGAGATTAATACTCAAATTAACACGTCCACCTGGATATAAACACCAATCAAGTCCTCCCATAATTAAATTAAACCGATTGAGTTCTTCATCATTAATGGCGCCAACTGAAGCAGATGACAAAAAAGTTTTTCATCTTCAGCTCAAGTTCAAGGAATGGGATAAACTAGTTCACCGCACGTGGAGTGCTCAACACACATGACGAATGAACTCCAAACTCTAATCAAATCAAATGTGGATGCAACCTGATTCAACCAATGGAGTGCTGGACTGAATTCAGATCCACTTTCAGACATTGTGCGATGATGAAAACATATGTATGTATTTCCGCACGGCGATCGCAAGTACAGCGTGTGTGAAAAAAGTCAGACTTGAAGCGAGACTGTAGGCCATCATCGCCCCCATCAGTGCAACCAAAGAAGAAGACGAACACTTGCATTTCCTTACTGATTGCTAATGAGTGTTTACTACACATGCTTCACCAACTTGCTTGCAACAGAGACAGTCAGATGGGCAGCTGATACATACATATGTGTGTGTGTGTGCCTCTGAGAACAAAAAGGGCATCATGCTGCAGAGTAGCACTCACGGTTCATGCATGGTCATGATTGGTATTTATTTTTCTAAATTTCTTTTCCTTTTGTGCGGTTGCAATGCTCGGTTCAGATAAGATAGGTACCCCTTTGAGCAGATGATGCTGAGCACAAGTTGGAAAAAATAAAAATTAAACCTCAGAGAAGGAGAAGGTAAGCTAATTGACCTACCAACTAAACTCGGTCGCTGCGGGCTTTACGGTATATAAGGCATGTTATGATAATATGAAATATGAGTGGGTTAGCATCAACGTTTACTAACCCTGCCTGATGTAGTATAATACTAGTTTGTCTAAAGTTGTAAAGCTTAAATTAATGCCTAAAGATATGCCTTTGTGTAACATTATCCTAGATTGTCTCAAGAATACTAGTTTGTCTAAAGTTGTACCACTTAAAATAATGCCCAAAGTTATGCCTTTGCGCAACATTATCCTACATTGTCTCAATGTGCTTTTGGAAAAAGTCCCACGCTGACGATAAAAGAATGAGAAAGGCACTGACTTCACAAGTCTCAAGTCTGAACATTCCATATGCTAGAATTCAGTAGGTAACCATGGTAGGAGCTGTTAACATAACTTTGTCACTTCATTACCAATTTCGATAATTTCATCTATTCACCCACAACCACCATGCATTTACTAGGCAAACTACAATATGTACAACAGGAATTAGATTGAGTGGCATTCAGGTCAGTCTTTTCAAGTTGACAGAGAATTCACTGGGCAATCCTATATTCATTCATCTACGAGTAGATAGATGATCTCATCTGAACTCATGAACAAAAAAGGAAGAAATCCAAACCAAAAAACACAAGCACCCTTTGTTTTCATGTCCCACTAATTGTACAGTGTTGAACAACAACTTTGACAGAAACCTGACCTTGCAAGCTCAACCTTTAGTGCAGTTGCCACTCCATACAGTCTTCAAAGTCGATGCTGCTCGAGCAGTCGAGCAGCGCGTTCTGCTGCTGCTCGTACCGGCAGATGTAGTTGAGCCCGACGAGCAGCTCGCAGATCACCGCCTCCGTCTTCTCCCGGTCGGCGAAGTACAATGTCTGCAGCAGCAGCACATTCCCCTTCAATACAATCCTGCTGCTCGAAGTTCCTCTCGGTCTGCCACCGCATCGTGTCGTGCGCCATGGGTGCCAGCCATGCCAGCGTCTTCTCCAGCGTCTCCCGCCAGTCGTGCGCGAGGAACGCGTCGTAGATGCAATGTTCTTGACGTAGGTTCTGAGATTCTTTCTCAGAGATGCCCTCAGGCTCGACGGCAGCATCTGGTACAGATCGTCCCGGGCCTCCTCGCCGACGAGGTGCGGGTACTGGAGCAGCTTCTCGATGATAATGATGATGTTGGCGTAGTGCAATGCGAGCGCTGAGCCACCGATCGTCGACGGCGGGGCCAGCGATGTCACCGTGCTCTTCGGGCCGAACCGAAACCTTCTGTTCTTGGTCGTCCGTCGACAGCGTGGACTCGCTGCCGCTGAACGGCACGAGCATCCCTGACCTGATGGTGCTGATGCAGCTGGCGTCCTCCGAGAAGTCTTCATCCCTCCACGGCGCCGAGCTGCTCATGCTCAAGCACTCCATGAACATGTTCCCCCCGCAATTTGACGGCCGGAGGCTCGTCGGCAGCGGTGTGTGGACGACCATGGAAATCGGCCCTGACTTCTCGGACAGAGGGGCGGTGACCGGGCCAGAGGAAAGTCGCCGGCTTTCGCCGCACTGTTGCCGGTGACGGCGTGAGGTCGGAGCGAGCAGGTCGAGGCCGAGCATGGGGTCGCCGAAGACGAGGCAGATGCGGCGGTAGACGGCGCAGACGGCGCGGGCGAGCAGGAGCACGGCCCTGTCGTAGGTCCAGTTCCAGAGCGAGGCGTCGCGGAGGCGCCGCACGTCGTGCGGCGGCGCTGCTCGAGGGCGCGGCGGCGGGCCTCGTCTGTGGGCAGCTTCCGGGCGGACTGCTCGAGTCAGCGAGCGCGTCGAGCTCGGCGTAGAGCCCCGCCGTGGCGGCGGCCAGGCGGTCGAGCTGGCGGACGAGCGCGGAGTCGGAGGACGCGGGGGCGAAGGGGGCCGCTGCGGCGGAGTAGCGGCCGGCGAGGAGGTCGGCGTAGACGTGGTCGAACCCCTGGAGCGCCGGGGCCGCGCAGCGGCGGCCTAGGCGCGCGGCGACGGCGGCGACGCGGTTGAGCGAGTCGAGCTTCTCGGCGAGCGCGAGCGCGAGGAGGCGCGCGTCGTCGCCCGGCACGAGGGCGCGCACGGCGCGGGAGCCGAGGCAGAGCGGGCCCAGCAGGCGGGCGGCCTCGGCATCGGAGAGGGAGCGGTGGAGGTCCGCGGCGCGCGACATGGCGTTGGCCGCCTCGAACGACAGGATGCCCACTGTCCTGCTGCTGTCCCCCGACGCCTTCTTCGCCTTCTTGGAGAAGGAGGACGAGGTCGCCATGGAGAGGACCCTGTGCACCAGCGGCTCGGCCACCATGGCTAAATCTTGGGCACGAGCGAGCTCCCGGACCAAAGACTCACTCGCAAAGAAATGCAGAAACAAAAACAATCTAGAGCTCTGCGCGCGCGTCAACCCCTTGCAGAAAAGAAAATCCCGTGCTTCTGCAGCAAATCCAGACAGTGTTGACTGGGAAATCAAGAAGCGAATCCGCCAGGCGGGTGATTTGAATTCAAAACACCTCGGTCTCAGCGAGGGGGAGACGACGAACAACGGCGGAACAGAGCAGAGCAGAGGGCAGGGCGACAGTTCTGCTACCGACAGCACCAACGAAATAAGATAAGAGGAAGAAACAAAAAGGGAAATTCTCGGAGTCAGATGAGGAAAATGGCGTGGTAGAGAAGATTGAGACGGATGGGGAAGACGAAAGGGTAGTGCTCAGATGCAGCACTCGGCCATGGCCATTGATGCGAGCTAGTAGCTGGCGGCATTAAGTCGCCATAAATTGGAAACGGAACGAAAGCAAACGAGCTCCTCTGTAGCTGCTTCACTCACATCTGCTCAGCTCAGCTCTCACTAGCTCTGCTCAGTGCAGTGGTTGGATCCGCCCGTGTGAACTTTTCCGTCCCCATCTCCCTTGACCCTGACTGGTGGGCCATGTCCTGAGCTGTGCTGTTGGGCCCGCGTGTCAGTGGACAAGCTGTACGTGCTCCGCAGGTGGGGTAGCAGTTGCAGCATTCGAAAAGGCAGGTGGACTTTGGAGCAAGTTCACTTGCTGCAACACGTGACGTGACGTACGCACGATCATTTTTTTAAGCGCTTTGGAATGAAAAGTCAAACATGAGGCTATCGTCCAGAGAGAAATTTGCAATTGTGGAATTTTGGTTAGAGTTTTAGAAAACCATGATGAACCCGACAATATTTTTTTTGTTTGACATGGATGAACCCGGCAATTCACAAAACTCGCGAGTAGCTCGATAACTCGTTTAACCTCTACACCATAATCGGTGCAAAAAATATTAACAGTTTGGCACTAATATATCAAAAATTACATATCTTTTATTTAAACGAGTTAAACGAGCTAATCACGAGTTTACCGAGTCGAGGCAAGTTTCATTTCCACTGTTCAATATATATTCCGATATTCCGATAAATCAGCCGATTTATCGCTTCTGGGTGTCTGTCCGATAAGATAAATTGGCTGATCAATCAGCCGATATGCCGATAAACCGGCTGATTTACCCCTTATCTTGGGTCGACCGATAAGTTACCGATTAAAAAAATCCCAACATTGTTCATTTCTAAACTCGTTTTTTGAACGAGTCGAGTTGAGCTCGACTCGTCAGTGAGCGAGTTCAAGCGAGTGGCTCGACTCGAATTCCAGGCCTAATCATAATATAATATTTTCAGGTATTTCAATATGGAATACATACGGAGCAAAAATGAGTAGATATACACACTAAAATACGTCTATATAAATCCGTATATTATCAGTATTGGAATATTTAAAACATTTATATTATGGTACAGAGGGAGTAGGTTATTTTTTTTTTTAAAAGGTGGCAATGGTCAAGGATACATATGTTAGACTACGGATTCTATAATTGAGGTATAGATTTTGTAATTTTCATAGGCCCTGGACAAACGCGGGTTCTAAAATTTGGGTTAGGTCGTGTTTTGCCGATAGCCGTCGTTGGATTTGACCTGCTCCGCCGTTATTGAGCCTGGCACGCGGCCTGGTGGAGCAGTGGACGGCCGGAGGTTGCTAGTCGGGCCATGAACTCGGAGTAGGGGTTGACGAATTCGGGGAAGCGTGACATCGACGTCACGCTCGATGATGACGGGTGGGAGGGGATGGGGAGGTGCAACACCTACTAGGTCCAGATGCATCTCCGAACACCAGGAAGGCGGGGGAGGAGACACGGGCGCTACGACGTAGGAGATTGACAATGCGACGATTACCTATCGGATGAGCAAGATGAACACGCTGGTGGCACGTTGTTTCCTTCATAGGAAGGATCTCTAAGATGGGGTGGAGCTAAAGGACACGGTGGTTGGTCCGGCGAGTACTACGGCGATGGCGATGGTTGGTCCGGCGAGTACCTCCGAGGAACACGATGTTGATGGCGGCACACTTCGAATGTTGATCGTGTTCTCACTACACATTGTTTGAAGAGAGCCAAGTAACAGGGGAATGGAGGTCGTAATCCCCGTGCGATGGCATGTGCGCCACATCAGAGAACTCCACTGAGGCCTTGTTTGGCACAGAGGGTTTTGAGGGGATTAGTGGGGATTCTCCCCACAGGGTTTGGGTGAAACCTCTCCACTCACCCAAACCCCTCCAAACCTCTCAAAATCTCTTCCCGAACAATCCCCTACAACCCCCAACCTCATTCCGATTGTTTGGTACACATGGTTTCATACATGCAGGGATTCATACATTCAGAACTCAACCTTGTACAATCATATAATGAGAACCAGATTGAACAAAATACAAATTTGAACTTTCAAACCAACTTTACCAAATTTGAACTCAGCATTGTCCAGTCATACATTTAGAACTCAGCATTGTACTGCCAATTAATTTCACATACAAAACTAGAAAATTTCTCACATATAAGCCTGACAAGAACGTACATATTCAAATAGATGACAGCCGGAGCTGCAGCTGACTACTCAACATTCAGATATTCAGGTTCATCACAACCATTACAGAACCAGCAATTTTGAGTTGCAAACAACTCCAAGATTAAATATGAAAAGCAAGACTTCATTCCAACAAGGTCTGCGCTGCACTGTTTAGTCGGACTATTTCCCAAACAGCCATGCAGGGTGGTTTTGTTGATAATGCATTTTACTGACCAGAAGAAATCCATGATGTAGCCACAACAAAGCGCAAATTGAGCTGGAAAATGGGCAGCTTTACTAGTAAAAAACGTCAGAAACTAGTACTTAAGTGATCACTGGTCTTTCAATGTTGGATTGTGCTTGTGCCAAACCAACATATGCAGATTTCTACACAGCACAAACATATTCGGAGCAGCAGGTTTCTACACAGCCAAGGTAGCTAGCGGTACTGTACTGCCCAACCTAGAGGGCTGTCCCTGAGATCTTTCGGAGCACGATAACGCCTAGCAGTAGTGCTCGAGGGCAGCTGAGTTTGATCGATAGCGCTGCTGCGCGTAGCCGGCGGGAACGCAGCCGGCCGGCGGCTGTGGAGATGGGAGCCGAACTTGGTAAAATCGGAGGGGAAAGAAAGGGAGGGGAACCGTACCGGAGAAAATGCCAGCAGAGGCGGCGCCTGGTGACGAGAGGAGACGGCGGAGGCGCCCGGCGACGCCCGGCAACGGGGAGGAGGCGGCGGCGGCGCCTGTCGAGGAGGAAGGCAGCAGCGCCTCGCTCTTCTTTTCGTCGCGTTGTCCCAGTCGATCCACGAGCGAACCCTCGAGGTCAACTACCCGCGTGGTTCGGGGCGGTTCGCCAGGGTTTCGTCGGGCTGGCCCAACCCCCACCCGGTTTACCAAACGGGCCGACGGGGAATTTTGGGGCTTTTCACCCGCGAGAGGATTTTCCCTCAAAACACCGGCCCACCCCTTCCTACCAAACAAGGCCTGAGTGTGTCTCAAAGCCTAGCGGGGGAGCTAGGAGTGGCCCAACCAGGAGTTTGGGGGAATATGCGAGGAATGGAGCCTGGCCAATGGGCGGAGAGGAGCAAGAGAAGGATGGAGGCTGACATGTAGAGAATTTTCTTCTTTTTTAGAGAGGATAGTTTTTTTGTCAATAAAAATCCCATAATTTAGAAAATGTCTAACGTATATCTCTTTTGACCGTTTCACACGTGCAAGCTACACGGTCAATGCTTGATGTGCACGATTGGTGGTTCTCGAGTTCTCTCAAATGCCGGTGTTTTGCTGAAGTTTTGATGCAATTTTTTTTTTTTTTTTTGCAATTTTCTAGGAAGATTCGAGCCAATGCCATACGTTCGTCAAAAGCTAGAAGAAGCCACCATATGTTCTAAACCAGGTTAGCCTTTGAAAATGGTTATTTCTGAAGATTTGTGATTAGGTATCAGGAACTGAGGAGCAAAGAGGATTATTGGCTATTGCTGTGCCCATCTGTTATACAGGTACAGGGAGACCATCTGCGCGAGTAGCACGTGGTCTCTTATTTTACATTGTTTACCATGTCATCTTTGACTTATAATTACTTATACACCATGGATGATGGATCCATCTCCCCTATAGTTCACAGAAATATCGTAATACAACATGAGTACTTTACAGCTCAGCTTTTGCTAATTTGCTCATGCTAACTTCACAACGAAGAACGCAGATGAGATGAAGTTTGCCTGCATCATCAAGTAAGACTCGCTAAGGAAGTATCTCAGACAACTATAAGCGCCTACTGTGTCCCATTCGATGAATGTAAGTGGTAGTAGTCACAAATTTAAAAATCGGATAATTTTTATATGATAAGACGGCATGTGTAACGAAAATTGTTAAGGAAAATAGGTAGGAAAAAGATTCCTCTTTGTAATTATTATTTTGTATTGCGCCCTTGACAGGTAATTCACCCAGATGGTCGGTGTGGCAATGACCTGAAGACTACTTTATGAAAGAAAACCTGGAGAACACAGTAGAAACTTACATGGACTCTACAACGATGGCTGAAGCACCACCCCCGCCGTTGCAAATTCCGGCAACCCCAAACTTCCCATGTTTCTGTCTAAGAATCTGTGGAGCAGAACAAAAAACTAGATTTTTAAAATGGAATAAGATGTAACTATTCAAGTTAGAAGCTAGTGGAAGATGAGAATTCTAGAGCTGATCTGGAGCAAGGCCAGAAATGGTCAGTATAATACCCTTTAGACATTTTATACATATTTTTTATTTTTATGAAACATAAATGTGGGATAAGCCACACTATAAAAGTGAAACAGTGATGTAATAAATACTATGAATGCATGATGATCTTCCAGTTAGTAGGAAGGAAGCATACCCCGAGCAAAGTGACTATAATTCGTGCACCACTGCAGCCGAGAGGATGGCCAAGAGAAACAGCGCCACCACTTAAATTTAGCTTTCCCTGAGAAAGTGAAATGTTCATCAATATTCATGAGAATATTTAAGACTACCTATTTGCTGGAGTATACTGTTAACTAAAACTAGTTTAGTGGCTCACAGGAGGAATGCGAAGAAGCCTCTGATTTGCTACGGCAACAACCTGAACATCCAGAAGTATATAGTTTAGTCGTGACTCATTCTTCAGCCCTGACTACTACTAAAAGTAACAAGACCAAGAATATACCGAGAAAGCCTCATTTATCTCATAATAATCTATTTCTGAAGTTTGGAGACCCGAATTTGATATAGCCTTTGGAATAGCAAGAGCCGGAGTTGTCGTAAATAGCTCAGGTGCCTGTACTTATTTTTAGGAGTTAGTAAAACTCACTGTAATGTATAAAAGCAAAACAATATAATCAAGAAGATGCCTACAGCAATACGTCATCGAGTTTAAAAGATATGCCAGGTTCACAGCTTTGAGACACAGAAAATGATAATGCTGCTACCAGTCCTCACAAACAGGAACAATGGGTCGAGATTTCTCAAATGACATTTGTTTCACACACAATGATTAATGAAAAAGCATGTATAAGTTACCTGAGCAGCATCAGCGTAGCCTCTGATCCTTGCAATAACTTGAAGGCCAAGGTTCTTAGCTTTCTCCCCACTGACTACACAACTGCAGCAGCACCATCGCTGTACATCGGAAGATAAGAATGCACTACAGTTACACTTCAAGTAGACATCGCTTTGCATAGTTTATCTTAACCGTGTAGAAAACATACAACTCAACTTTCCAAATAATCATTCTTCAAGTACACTCTTAAGATGACACACAAAAGACCATTAATTTTTACTACTGAAGATATACAACATAGTTTGGATGCATATTGCATACAAAAGGTAGCTTGGTCATGTAAAAATAAAGCTCCAATGCTACACCAAGCAGTACTATAATTCCAAAAGAAACAGTTAAGTTTAGAAGTATTGAACAGAGAAACTTTAATCATGGAGCTCAATATGTACTAGCTTAAATTCAAATGCTGTATTTGAGATTATGATATCATACTGGATTGTGGCTGCAAGTTAATTACTCTGCAAGGTTTCCATCTAAGAAACTATCGACGGTGGTAGTATACGACTAGTCAGAGTACATAATAGCAAACCTTATACTAGAAGAATTTCCTGCGGTTACAGAGCCATTCTTCTTGAAAGCCGGTCCAAGTTTCCTCAGCTTTGCTGGATCATACTGTGCACATGGATCACCAGAGGAAAAAGTGTCAAAACCGGAAGAGGTGCGCTGATGGTTGCTATTGCCACAACTTAATTTTTTTTATCACCACAAAATTATATTGGATCTGCAACAGTAAAAATTAAAACCATGCCTCTAACAGCAAAGAAATTCCTTCCATACGACAGTCGATATCACTGGGTGGGAGTACCTTTGCAAGACTTTCATCCTTGTCAACGATAAGTGGCGGTCTCCCTCTACCAGAAGGAACTTCAACCTGGGTAACAAGAAATGTCTTCAATTGCTACCCAAGTGCGAGTATTTCGTACAGAAGAAGGGTGTTTAGCATATGAGAATAATGCATATACCGGAACAATTTCCCAATCAAATGCACCGCTGTCACGAGCTGCTATCCCGTGTTCATTGCTCTGGATGGAATAAGCATCCTAGACGCGCAAAAGGGAGAGCCATTTCCAAATATTCATTAGATTGTACTAGGTAACTAGATGTGAGTTCTGATTGTATAAGGAACTTTGTAATTCTTAAAAAACTCAGATAGCAACCTGCTCCTCCCTTGAAATCGAGTGCTGATCCGCACACAGCTCAGCGCACATTCCCATGTGGAAATCATTATACACATCCCACAATCCATCCTTGAGCATCCCGTCGATCACCACATCATGTCCAAACCGTGATCCTCGTCTGTATTTTATTTCCACAGGCTCGTTATAAGCAAGCTACTTACAAGAGAGGATGCAGGCTTGACTGAAAGCTATTATAGCCGGCACATGATAAAGAGAAAAAAAACAAAGAACCTTGCTTCTGCCATGTATTTGGGGGCATTCGACATGCTCTCCATGCCACCGGCGACCACAACATCGTTGATCCCCAACTGAATCGACTGCGCCGCAAGCATGACAGCTGCCAGAAGCAGCACAAGACTTTGAGCAGCAGTGACAAGCAACTGGAGTATGGAAGAGTGTGTAAATAAAATAGTAGGTGACATGATGAGTTACCCTTCATCCCTGAGGAGCAAACTTTGTTGATGGTGGTGCAGGGGACGGTGCTAGGTAATCCGGCGCCGAGAGCGGCCTGCCTCGCGGGGGCCTGGCCCAGGTTGGCGCTGAGGACGTTGCCCATGAACACCTCCTGCACCAGCGCCGGATCGACGTTTGCTCTCCTGAGAGCACCTAATTTGGGGGAGAGAGCACGGCATGACTGACTACTCGGATCCATAATTCCAACTGCGGCAATGTGATTGCTTAGTGGATGGAGGGTTCAGAGATGTTACCCTGGATGGCGACGGAGCCGAGCTTGGTGGCGGGGAGGGAGGAGAGGAGCCGAGCAGGGCGCCGATGGGCGTGCGGGCGACGCCGACCACGCACACGTCCCTGGGATTCAGGCCGTCGGGGGCGCCGCCAGCGCCGGTGCTCGGGGGAGGCGCCATGGCGTGGTGGGTGTCCTCGCTGGTACTCCTCCTCCGTATGCTGGCCTAGAGCTCGCCGGCGGCGGGTGGCCGGAGACGGATTGGATACTTGGGTTGGAGAGGCGGAGACGGTACTGATCGATCGGGAATGACGAGGAGAGAGATGCCGTGCCGTTAGAGGACAACGGAATGCCGTTTTGGGTTTGGGTTCTACGAGATCAGATGGGCCTGCTTTCTTTTTGGATTGGCCGACGTCCATAGATGGGCTTTTGCAGTGCAAAGTGGCATGGGTACGTACTCTGTAGCAAAGAGGCTCACTTATATTTTTTGTTTACCTTTCTGCTTTTTTCCTATTTATTTATTTATCTGTTTCTTTTTTTCCCCTTTTCAGCCAATACATGAATTAACCTAAAAAAAAGTCCAATACATTAATACCTTTTTCAAAACCCGTGGATATTTCTCAAACCGACCAACATTTTTTGGGTAGCCTGAACATTTTATTAAACATGCGAACATTTTTTCGGCACGCCGGGCGATGGTGTTGAAAGATGATTCTAAATACATCACCTCGAAACGCACCACTCTCGTGCGATGATTGTCCATGCTCCTGAAGGTCATGTGAAGTTTGATTTGCCTAGGGGGGCCAAATCATCTTTTCGGGCACATAATATGTGAGGGTATAAGGCGAGGGTACCAAATTAAGTGCCATGGTTGTAAACACCTTGCGGCTCCATGAAGCTCTTGAGCGTGCCAGGGTACATGATGTATGCCAAAATTTCGCAATCGTCGAGGATCTTTGGGAGCTTCCAGTTGATGACGGTGGCGGCGAGAAAGAGGGCATCAGAAGCAGACTCTCATGGCATCCTCTATGCATGTTGTAGGTGAGAGGCACATTTGACCACTTTGGTGGAGGGGTGGGTGAAAGGATAGAGATGGTAATATAAAGCGCGACTAGAGGGGTGGTGAATAGGTTTCTGCAAATTTTACATTTCTTTTCACAAGTTTAGCATATGCAAATAAATAAAGTGAGCCTAAGAACTAGACGAAACAACATAGATGATGCAATAAGATACTTCAACCTCGATGGCTATTACAAACATAAATACACTAATGAAAGAGGTCGCACATAAACAACTGAGGCTCATGGAGACAAAGATATAACCCGGGCGTTCGCTTCCTTTGGGGAAACTACGTCACGACTAGAAAGATGCGGGATAACACGAAGGACACCCGAAAACAAACGAGGCTCAGCTTATTCTCCTTGAGCTTCCCCCACGAAGTAGGGCATCAGTCACTAGTGGTAGGTCACTAGTGGTAGGCCGTAAGTTCATATTTAATTGGAAGCTCAGATACTAACTCGGACAAGGATGATTTCAAATCAATGTTGTATGTTTCTACAAAATGCATACTTTCATGTTGGGCACTTTTCCATCTGAGGTCATCTTCATGGCGTTATGGTGCAAGTCTTTTTATGTTGTACTCCAAGTCACCCTGGAGTCATCACCTCAACCGGCTTGTAAATCTGATTATGGCACAACTCAGTATTAAGTTAGCATGATGACTCTCCGTATGGGAATTTATGAACAGTACCGTTGGATTCACCCCTAAAATATATGGATTGAGAATTTACGAACACTACCGTTGGAATCATTTTGCAAATTATTTCATTTCATATGAACATATCAAATCACGGTCAAACTTGTACGTTGCTAACTAGTGAAATTTAAGCACACAGACGGATGGAGTGACAAGTCAAACGGTTTGGCCCATTTATGAGGAAAGCCAATCAAAACTCACACTAGGCAGATGTGAGTTAATTAGCGGCCCTCTAATTAGATTTGTAGCGGTCATTTTCGACAACATAAAAATATTTTCGGAGAATGAAAACCTCGTCGATCATTTCCTTTTCTGGAGTGCGTATTTCTGGCAAGTCATAACTTATGACTCAATCAGAGACGGGCCAAGGAATTCGTGTGGCCTGGCAGGGATAAACATCGTAATTAATCATCGTACTTAGGCTTAATTGGATACCCCATAAATACCATTTATTGGTTACTACCATTGTTATCCATGTATTTATTGGAACTATGCGTATACTAGAGTAAGTAATAAAGAATATTTAATGGTATCACATAAATACAGTCCAAAGATTACCCGGAAGATATCCATGTGCATACATAGAAGGAACCATGCATGGTATTAGCGGCACGTTTGATTAGATTGCACGCTTTGATTCTTTGCCATGTACTGTACCTCACGTTGGGTATATATATAAGGACACCCAAGGAAGATGATTGATATCTCTCATCGTTTCTCAGGAAAACTACTCTGCTATAGACGAGTTCCAATCAAGCCCGCCCAGTAATTTCTCCATGGACAAGTATATGAACCGCCTATGCACACCAATCATCCTGTCGGCAGTTCTTCTTCTCGCGTGCTTTGCTACCCATGCGCAGTGTAAGTTAATTGCATCCCGATCGACCCAGTTGGAGGCTTCGGCCGCCTTATGTTTCCAACGCTAATCTTCCATGCATGCATGATCGAGCACATGATGTGCATAACTTGTTAGTATTTCGACAGAAGTGCTTGCGGCTAATTCCGAAGTTATTTTGTACTCCCTCCGTATCAAAATATAAGTCAATCTACCTACTTACCAAACATATGTATCTAGACATGTTTTAGTTACTTGTTTGCCAGTGCTTTGAATTACTTTATTGTTGATAAAGAAAAGGCTAATGTGAGTATTAATTGTTTTTTCTCTGTTCCACAGGCAGAACATTGGAAAACAAGCAAAGCAGTCTGATTCCACCCGGCTTGTGTGTCCATAGACCCAAACAGTGCAAGGGTGCTTACTGCTGGTACTGCTGTCTACTAAAGGGGGCTGATGAGCCCTGCTATAGAACAATGGATGAGTGCGTCGTTGAATGCCCCAAGGCTTCTGCCCTAAGCCCACCGCCGGCCATCACACATGCACCACCATCGCCTCCTATGTAATCTGATCCTGTAGCTTCCCAAGCCTAACTAACGCGTGATGTGCCGATGAATAAAGATCGATGGTACATAATGTTTGCGCTTTATGATGAGTTGTCAATTATGAGGACAAGGTGGTCGTACCCGCTCGAATAGATAGAAAGAAATGACCCAGTTTATAAGGAAAACCGGGTTCAAAAACCATACAATCTGTACAAAAGAAGGACACAAACGAAGCAACTCGTCGTCCACACGACCCAAGTCAACAAATGCCACAACACACACCACCCGCTCCGGGGCCGCCGCCCCGGCGAACCAACCAGATCGACCTTCGCATTGCCCGAAAGCGATCCAGTCATGATCAACGAACCCTCTGCCCCCGCAGTCTTCATCCAGGTTGCCACCAAAACCACCATGTACCGGGGCCGCCGCCCCGGAGAAGCAACCAGATCGACCTTCTCATTGCCCGAAGATGATCCAGTCAGGTCGACGAACCCTCTGCCCGCGCAGTCTCCATCCAGGTCGCCACCCAGACCCCCGCTAGACAACGGCTCTGCCTCATAGAACCGTCGTAGCGTGGGAGACCGAGGCCGCCGCCTCGACGTCCACCACCATCCGGGGCCGCCGCCCCGACATCCCCCACCCACGACCACACTCCCATTTTGCACATCCGCCGCGAAACCGACGCACCACGCAGGTCAAGAGCTCCAAAGCGGCGCCTCCAACGAGGTAGTGACGAGATCGTCACCGCCGCCCACTCCCGAGGAGCTAGATTTTCACCCGGAACTCTTGGAACCACACGCGTTAGTCGAGGTCGAAAAACTCCACAACGACGCAAACAAGAAGGAGAACGACGCCCGAGGGCGCCGCCGTCGTCGGCACCGACCGAAGTCCGTGCGAGCTTTCGCCCGGAGTTCAACCCGACCGCAAAGTTTCGGGAGCCGCAGGACGGCGTCCTGGTCGTGTCGTCAACCGCCGAGCTCCACCGCATGCTGCTGCCGCCGCGGCACCTCCCTCCACGGCAGCGGCCACGGTCGATCCGGGGCCGCCGCCCCGGCCTCCTAGAGCGCCGCCAACGGCACCCGAGCCCCTCTCCAGCACCGCATTCGCGCCTCTGCCCTGCCCAGCGCAAAAACACCACGGGCAGGAGCTCCCTTCGCAGCCACCAGCAGCACATCACCACCTCGCCTCCTCCGCGCCCAGGAGCCAGCCCCGCTGCTGGGACGCACCTCACCGCACAGAACAGACGCCGCACGCGCCTCCCCGTCGCCGGCGCAGCCGCGCCCAGCGCCGGCCTCAACGCCCAGCTCCCCGGACGCCCAGCCACAACCGCGTCCCAGCCCGGCCCCGACGGGCCCAGATTGGGCCCGCCAAGCCCATCGGGAGCCTCCGCGCGAAACCACCGGCCTCGCACCGCCCCGGCCAGCGACGGCGCCTCCGCCGCCCGCAGATCGCACGCCAGGCGCCCTCCTCACCCGGGCCCGCCGGCCCGGCTTCCTCCGCCCCGACCGACGCCGCCCCCACGGGCCGGTCCACCCCCGACGAGGACGAGAGCCATCCCCTCCGACTGCCCTCTTGGCGGCGAAGGGGTGCCGCCACCGCCGCGGACAGGCCGGCGACGGCAGCGACAGGGTGGTGTCTTGGTCGAGAGGGCTGGCGGCGGCGGTCTAGTTCGCCCCTGGCGTCGCCTGGGGGAGCGATGCGAGGGTAAGGAGTTATTGTTGTTCGTTTTCCCCAATTTGGATGAGTTGTCAATTACGTTCTATGATTATCCACGTTCCTTATCGGTTAATTTGTATGTCTTCTTGCGATGTAAGGCAACTCTATGTTGGAATGATTTTTTCACCCTGACTCAACCCTAGGCTAACGGGAAAAAAAAAGGGGAGAGTAAACCATCTCAGATGTCCAAACAACTCGATCTATGTTTTTTTTTTTGGTTTAACTCGATCTATGTGGTGTGCTCGGTACACCCACTTCACAATTACAAAAGTTATGTTTTTTACTATGCAAATCAAGGGCGAGGATTAAAATGCAGCCTTCATTTTAAATAGCAAGATAGCCTAGAAAGTTTATAATCGATGGGAATGTTAGTTATTGAGGAAAAAAAATTACGCACGTTATTTTGCTTGGCAAAATAGTCAGCTTTAACCTTGTGTCAAGGACTGAAGCTGATACGTCAACTGTTGGATGCTGATCCGACACTCAAGACTTTAGGGCAACTTTCCCTCTGTTTTACTTTATTAAGTTTATCTTAATTGTCATTCTGTACTAAATATGCTTAAAGCCCTGTAATAAAGTAACCAGAACTATCGAGGCTCTCGGTCGGTATATAAGACCGAGGAGTGGGTGGTTGGGCGGCTCGATATGAGAAAACCCTAAACACTTTATCAGTTCTTCCTATTTTGCTTGTTTACCTACCTTTATCAGCACTTTATCTTCTTGTTCTCCTACTTTTAGCCAATTTCCATTCAATTCTTGTTAGGAATCCTTCTTTTATTTGCTTAGTCATAGTTGGAGCCCTGATACCTTGTATGCATCTCCCTGTTGGTTCAGAGTCTTATTCGCCGGCCACCGCTGGTCGCTCCAGCTTCAAAATGTCCTGCCGTCAATTCCTTACCGGAGGCGGGCATCCATTGTCCTGTTCACTTCAGTGGCACAACATGCAAATCTAGAAAGATGACTGATCGTCTAATCTGTGGAGTCAAGTTGCAAGACTTGGATTTAATTCATGTTAACGACCGGGCTAGAGAGTAGACAGAGCAACACCTCTCCCCTCTGCTTCCTTAACGAAGCTGACTTTTTTCGTCAGTCAGTTACCGAGCAACACCTCTCCCCTCTGTTCCTTAACGAAGCAAACTTTTTCCCACACCTATTACCTGTTGTGCTGCCCTAAGTTTGTGACTCCGCAGATTCATTTTGAATTTATCAGTCCAATATTGCTCGAACTAGTTTAATGCCCGTGCGTTGCTACGGGTTTTCAAATTTATTCATAATACAACGCCATATATGTTTCCAAATAAGTAATTCAACAATTCTCTCTTATTGACTAAAATTACACTTCAACAATTATTTCTTATTGACTAAGAAATAACTTCAAGTGCCCTTGCTCTGACAGTGTTAGGCCCGTTACATGTCACCTCGGTCATGTCGCTTGTTCATGCCGTTTTCCATTTAGTCAGATTAGCCAATTTATCCAGAGGAGGCTCCATATGATAGTCTTCACACTTGCCTCAACGCGTCCCTAAGAAAACTTGTCTCGACGCCTCTCCTTCTCCTATAAAATCTTGACTAACAAGATAAAAAAAAGTAATATTATTCATCCCTTAGACTAAGCATCATTTCCTCTGCTACACATCAAATGAATCCACAACAAATTATTTCAATCGATGACTTATGACCGATTACACTACAGCATTGGTGAAAACCTTTTGTTTGGGCATTGAATCAATTTTAAATTATTATTATCTTGAATACGAGTCACAGAGCTGCAACATGATTCATTTTCAACACAATACAACGTTAACAAAGGCAACTACTCAAAATGCATGCAATTAGGACTTATCTCAGTGCAGATTTTCATTTAACATTATTAACTGCTTAAGATACACTTTGAGAATGAAGGATACACAAGAATTAAAAAACAATTTGACGGTTTACATGGTTTAGTCATCTTACGAAGCGTGAAAAGATCACAACGCTGAAGAAGCATTGCATTCCAATTTGCCAACTGATAGCAAAATATCTCCAATTGATGGATGTGTCGGTGCATAGAACAACTGAAAAATGAATACAAGAAATTACCACCAATTCGAGTGGAAACTACTAAGTAAGATATAGTTTATGACATCTTCTCCCGCGGTCCTGCTCAATAAAATTCTTAATCATGTGAATGATAATAAGCCATGCTTAGATTCTTCGATTCATCTTCATACATGGTAAAACATTAAACGCAGTAGAGATTTTGGATTTCATTATATGTCAAGCGGGAATTAGGTCATGTGCATGCATACACGGTAGTAGGATAAGTTTGACAATACAAGGTACTAATCAGCTCCTTTTCCATTCCTAAGTTGTGTTGACATGGTAGATTAATTAGGGTCCAAATATTAACTGGGTGACAGTGATTTGATCAACGACAGCAAGATGGGAAACCATATTATGCTTGGTCTGAAAATCAAGAGATAGTTGTCCAGGTTGACCGCACAAGAACTTGGTTTCTCCACCACAATTCCAATGGTCAATCCAATGCCTATCACTGCCAACCGTTTTTAGATCTTTATAAATAGTAACCGCTAACCAGAAGTATAGTATTCCACTTGATTATGTGCCAGTTCTATCAAGTAAGGTAAGCATTAGCATACCGAGAAGAAATGGGGCCTAAGAACATCAATACTAACTAAAAAAATTAAGAACGCGACATCAATCATAATTGTAACAGTGGTTATATCATGCCATCAATGTCTATAGTTGAATACTTTTGTGAGGTTTTATATAGAGAACCAATTAAAGTATCTCATGGGCTGATTCCAAAGCATTATTGAAAAAGATTTGTGTCAATTTACGAGCGAAGAACAGTAATTAGAGATAACTGTATCGACGCCATACTGGTAATTAAACAAAATTAGAGATTCACCTTCATGTCAAATTCATACCAGACTCAACTATAATCTCGGGCTGTAGTGCATGGACCTCAGATAGAAGTTGATACACATAAACACATCAATACTGAAGAACTCCACTATTGCCTGCAAGTAGAAAGAAAGGAGTCAGAAATTTAATAGATAAACATGATTTATGTGACAGCTTGACCTGCTATAAATAACATAGTTAAAATTGTCTTCACACATCATAAAGCACGTATAAAATCCCCGTGAGAAGAAAACATATAGTTGTTTTGCTTTGAATAAAATCTCAAAACACATTCAAATTCAAGATGTATTACTGGATACCAGGAACATCGTCGGTTGCTAAGAGACTGATTAGGCCATAATCTGTATGTCCATACACTCCCTTCGAAGGATTTGATAGTTGACCTGACAACTAGAAAACATCAAATGGAAGAACTCGCCATGATTATTGCTAGAGAAATATCATGTGATGCAAGAGCCTTAGGGTCGCCAAGCATTTTCAGGCCTATCAAAGAAGTTTGTATCTAGGTTCAAAGCAAGAGCACTGATTCATGATACCGATATTTCCATTATCATGAACCAATAAAAAGCAGGCCAAATAATTAAGAAGATGTCTTACATTTGATCAAAAGACACAAGACGATCCAAAAAGGCATTAAGACATCCCATTGACTACTTCGAATCCACTTTGTTAGACCAGAATCAGGTTTACAGAAATTGGGTTTACTATTTATTACTTCGTGTTAGGTTACTTACAACTTATGCCATTTTAAGTAGTATAAAACAGATCAAAACACACCAGGCCTGTACCGAATATAATGTGGAATATACTGACAGTGTTTCCCTGTAATATTGCTCCATAACCTCCTTCCATTGTGCAACACTTCTGAGAGAGAAACAAGATAAGTACTCGTGCGGAAAAAGCATATGATAGACTGAATTGTGCTAAACACTACCACGCCCATGCTGGTGCACTCGCGCTTTGTACCAGGAATGGTGAGGAAAACAGCACGCATGCCAGCACCTGCGGTGGCGATTGGGCATTGGGGCTTCTCAAGTGGTGGACATGCCCAGGGGTTCAGCTCAAGCCGCGAGCTATCGTTGGCGCCCCACGGGTGGACGTCAGGTCAGAGGCAAGAGGTGGACCAGTGAACAACGGCGGATCATGTCTGATGGTGCAGTTCTTGGGCGTCGCGTCCGGTGGCGACCTGGGCGTCGTGGGAGGACGTGGTGCAAGGCGGCGGTGGAACGCGGCCGTCTGAGACGGCAGCGGCGGCGGAACGTGGTTGTATTGTATCGAGGGGCCGCGTTTTGAAACCTAGTGCTCGATTGAAGCGGAATGTTGTGGTGCTAAGCGAGAGCCCAATGGAGATGGCAGAGAGCAAGGCGGGAGGCACGAGCTGAGCGAGACCGCAACTGCTCCCGGTCCCAATCTGCTTGTATCGGTCGCTGCATCTCCAGCACCCGCATCACGGGGATCTTCTCTTCCTCCTCATGATTTATTCCCTCACTCTCTTCTCTTCCTTATCGATCCCCTTCTCTGCCTCATCCAGATCCTTCCAGATCATGTACGAGAGGAGGCGGGCGAGGCCGCGAGGGTGGAGGCGGCCGTGACTTGATGGAGAGCCTAGGCAGATCGAAGTGGCGGCAGGGAAAGGTGTGACGGTGCGATACGGGCGGCGGCAGAAGGGAAGTGAATCGGCAGACTTTGCTGGCCCACAAGTCGGCACAAAATATTCTGCCGGGAGAGGCAGACCACGGAGGACGGACGTACCATGCCGACCATCACGACCGCAGACTCTCATTTAATAGTAAAGATCATAAGTAAATCTTCAAAGAATCAATTGGTCCTCCAAGTTCCTATTTCATGCCCAGATTGAGATTCCGTCGCTGCTGCTTCCCACCTATAGCTTGCTCACAGACGCTCCAGAGGGAATCGATGAGATCCAGTTAGCACCTGACCAGAGATTGTATAATGAATGACGAATCATATCACATAAATACTAAGATCAGCCGGGGGATATCTATGCACAAATAGAAAATATAGCCGTGATTTCAGCAATCCGTCTAATTACACTGCAGTTTTTCATTCTTTTTGCCATGCCCCTCACTTTTCTTTTGAGGGATGTATATATTTGGACACCCAAGGAAGATGATGCCTGTCATTGGTTTTCAGAAAAAACTATTGTGCTGCCAAGCAATTCGGCGTAGTAGTTTCTCCATAGACAAGTGTAGGAATCGCTTCCATACACCAATAATAATACTCTTGGTGCTTCTTCTCACAGGCTCTGTGCAATGTAAGTTGCAGATAAACTCCCGATCTACCTATTTTGATTCTTCAGCCGACTTGTCTTTCCAATACTAATCTTCCATGATTGGCCGCAGTTAACGCACATGCTATGCATGTTTTTCTACTTCTTCACAAGTGCTTATTATGGCTTTTCTAAGTGATTTAGACGAATGTGAATCTTAATTGTTTTTTGTTCCATAGGCAGAATAACGGAAGATATGGAAAGCGTTGAGATCTATATACCTGGATTGTGTTCCCGTTTTTGTCTCACACACCGTTGCTTCTACTGCTGTAAAGTAAAGGATCACTGCTATAACACACTCAAAGACTGCTTGGTTGATTGTCCCAAGACTTCTCAGCTAGACCCAGCAGTGATGATGGCACCATCGCCTCCTATCTAATCTAATCATATAGCTTTCCAAGGAAAGAGCGCTGAAGAATAATTTAGATATTAATAAACGTCAAATGTTTGTCTTTCTTGAGTTGAGAATTAAGTTATACTAGAACGATACCCCGCGCGTTGCAGCGGGTATCTCTTAAGAAACCTAGTAAAACATATAAACTCCTGAAGTTGTACCCTGCGCGTGGCAGCGGGTATCTCTTAAGAAACCTAGTAAAACATATAAACTCCTGAAGTTGTACCCCGCGCGTGGCAGCAGGTATCTTTTAAGAAACCTAGTAAAACATATAAACTCTTGAAGTTGAGAGGCTAAATTTAATTTAATAGACATGAAATGTATGAGTAATTAATATTTCAAAGTTCGTTATGGTTCAGGGTGTACCTGATTGATGTTGATTGATGTAGATAAAGTGAAATCAGCGGGTTGAAGAAACTTATGATGTGGATGGCTTGCATGAAGATGTAATGTAAATTGCTGCATAATATGTCTAAAAACTTTTTGAGCGGTTACATGTAGAAGAGCACATAGTTTCGAATGATGGTTCTACGATTTTCATTATTGAAAATCTTGGCAAAATAATCACTTGATGTAGACATCTTGATGGTAAAAAAAAATGATGATGTGGATACTTGCATGTAGATATAGACAATAAGTAATGATGTTAGTGGGATGATGTGGACAATTGATTGGCTAAAAGAGAAAGTGATGTGGATGGCTTGCATGTTGAGATAGAAAAATATTAATTGCACTTAGTGGGGTTTTGCTTTATAAGAAGTATAGATAAGTGTCTACGTTCATGAGTCGACATAATGTCTACGTCCTAACCCGCTTCCTCTGGCCGTCAATGCGCCCTGCCACCACCGCCACTGAGGTGCCAGGAGGTCGTGTCTATTCAGTGTCAATACTTGTTCGTGGACCGTGGCCAACGGCCTACACCAATAGGACTTTCTTCTCAGGCTTGTGCCGATCATCTGCCCTGGACATGTTTTATGTGCTTCTTGGTTTCAGGTGACCATATTTCTAGAGACGACGGTGCCGAGTGTTTACCCAACTATCATGTCAAGTGTCATGTCGGAGCACGAGCATACCAGCTTTTGGCTACGGCTGGAAGAACATGTACACCACTGACGAGCTGTCGTTCAAATTCCAAGGAATAATGTGCCGATGAATAATTTAATTGAAACATAATGCTTGCGTTTTTTTACATACGCCTCCCACGGTGGAGCCGGTTTTCATTACCAACGATAACAGAAGAGAGTTTGTTACAAACTAAAACCAAAGAGAAAAAAGACCCACGAACAAACTCCAAGAGTGTTCAACCCTACGCAAACCACCGAGTTCAACCATGAAAACAGCCACCACCGGCTGCCCCACGCATTACAGACTTTTTGTCCAAACCAGCTAAAACTAAACAAGTTTCTCACAGCTCTAAAAAACGCCTAGAGCTGGACCAACAAAAGCACCAGCGAGCTCAGATAAGAAATGAGAATTGAGTTATATGATTATGCATGTTCCTTATCGGTTAATTAGTTTGTATTGCGTCTGAGATAAGTCGATGCGTCGTCACGTTTGGATGACCAGATACTTCTCTTTTCACTGTTTTATTTGCTTTCCAATCAACATTCAGTAGTCGTCTCAACTGTCATTTCCTACCGTACATAATCTACAACAGCAAAAATGCAGTTACGTTTTTTGCCAAAACTACACACAGATTTACGAATGTTTCACACAACCGGCCGGCAGCCGGGGTTGGTAAAACTTTGTGTTGGTCAGGTCTGACGATCAACAGATGACCGAGGTAGAGCGAAGATGGTCTATCCACGATGAACTTCTAGCAAGATCGTGGCACATGTCCTCCAATCGATGGCAATGTAAAACACACTCCATGTGGGCGTAACTGATGTGGTCCGAGAAGGTAACTTCCCACTCATCATTGCAAAAGTACCCATCTAGCTTGCTCATGGTTGGATCTTGTTGCTCGTTGCTCCAAGTGAACTTGCGGTTTTGGAGATGAATGTTCTTTAGGTCACAAGTGTTAAGAGCATTGCGGAACCTCACAATCCGGCTTCTATTGGAGTTAGCTCGATTTTTATCGCTTGCTTTATATATTTGGTTGAAGTCGCCGGTGACCAACCATCTCGTGCCCGCCAAAGGCTTTGCCGTGACAAGCTCGGCAAAGAACTCATCTTTGAGATTTCCACGAGTCGGCCCATAGACCGTGGTGAGCTTGAACATGATGTCCGAACCAATGATGCAAACAGTGGCAGACAAGGAGTAGGTCGCCACAATCACATTTGTGACCTGCACCACACGGTCATCCCATAGCAGCAGAATGCCGCCCTTGGTGCCAATCGCTGGCCTTTGCGCGTACTGGGTCAGCCTGTGTCCACCCAGGTGGGCAGCAGTGAACGCATCAACATGTTGGAGCTTTGTCTCTTGTAAGCAAACAAGATGGCAGGAGGTAGAAGCAACTAGCTCACTAACCACATCCCGGCGGCGTGGATCATTCAGCCCTCTCGGGTTCCAGTTCAAGAAATTAATATCAATGTCTAACATTGCAAACCAGATTACATCTAAAAACAACAGTGCCAGGTTCATGTTCTGAAGGCAGCAAATAGATGCTGCAATGAGGTGCAGAAAGAATTGCCAGGTCGATAGCACTGCCCAACACGGACAACAAACAGGCAAAATGCAGCTAGCGTAATACAACATGCAAAACAGGAGCACACAGATCTTCAGGTTTTGTAACATGATGAACTTGAAAACTTCGGATATCAGGCAATCAGTCATCAGGCCTGGCCTTGCTCTGCCGTGCCCGTCGCCGTGTCTCCGGTCAGGTCCACAACGTCGGCACCACCATGCGCCACCAGCGCTTCCTCCACAGCCGTAGCAAAGTGCCTTCTTCAAGGCTTGTTGGGGCACTATAAAAGATGATATCATGTGGGTGGTCAACGATTTCTCCTCCTTGCGCACCAACAATCTTCATTGGCTTAATTCGGCAAACATAGCCCTTCTACCTAAAAAAGAGGGGGCCGAGGAGGTCTCCGACTTTAGACCAATAAGTCTCATTCATGCTATAGCGAAGCTAATTTCCAAGATGATGGCCTCTAGACTTGCCCCTCATATGAACAAGCTCGTCTCCAATGCCCAAAGCGCCTTCATAAAGAAGAGAAGCATTCATGATAACTTCCTTTATGTGAGGAACTTGGATAGGAAATTTCATAAGAACCGAACTCCCACGCTCCTCTTCAAGCTTGACATCAAAAAAGCTTTTGATTCGGTTAGATGGGATTATTTGATGGATGGTCTTCAATATTTGGGCTTCCCAAGCAACTTTAGAGATTGGGTGGCGGCGCTTCTATCCTCCTCCTCATCAAGGGTGCTCCTTAATGGCATCCCCGGTGATCCAATATGACATGGGAGAGGGTTGCGGCAAGGGGACCCCCTCTCCCCTCTCCTCTGTGTTGGCAATCGACCCTTTGCATCACATCCTTTGCAAGGCCACCGAGCAAGGTTACCTTCAAAAGCTCCGGGGAGGGCCCCTACTCTCCGAACCTCGCTCTATGCCGATGATGCCGCGATCTTTGTTGTCCCCAAAAAAGAAGACATTGATTTCATAGCCCAAGCTTTGACTAACTTTGGCAATGTCACCGGGCTAGTTACAAATTGTGCAAAAAGCCAAGTTGCCCCCATCCGATGTGAGACTCTTGACCTTGATGGAATTCTTCAAGCCTTCCCGGCTAGTCAAACAACTTTCCCGATGAAGTACCTCGGCCTTCCTTTATCGGTGACTCGCCTAAAAAGGATCCACTTTCAACCTCTTGAGGACAAGGTCGCCGGCAAGCTTCGCCCTTGGGAAGGGAAGAATACCACCATGGCCGGCCACTCCATTCTTGTCAAGTCGGTGCTCACAAGAGTCATCATTTACTTCATCACCGTCCTCGACGTGCATTTGGAGGCTCTCCTAAAGATTGATAGTATTCGGCGTGCATATCTTTGGGCCGCAAGTGAAAAAGTTTCCGGAGGAAAGTGCAAGGTGAATTGGGAGCGTGTGTGCAAGCCCAAGAAGTTTGGTGGCTTAGGAATCATAAATCTAAAGAAGTTTGCTTCAGCTTTGCGCTTGAGATGGCTTTGGTTTGAATGGAGTGAGGAACCCAAGCCTTGGAATGGACTTGGAACCCCTTGCACGGCTAGGGATCATGACATCTTTGCGGCGGCCACTAAAGTCATCATTGGAGATGGAGAAAAGGCTCTCTTTTGGGAGTCCCCATGGCTCAATGGAAGGAGGCCAAAGGATATTGCCCCATTGATTTTTGACATCGCGAAGAAAAGGAAGTGCACGGTTCGGAAAGCTCTTGAAAATGATTTTTGGACAACCCAAGTCGACACTCAAGGTGGCCTCTCCCTTGAGCACATATCCCAATTTGTCTCTCTTTGGGAGCTCATCGCCAATGTTCAACTCACCCCCGGTGTGGCGGATTCGATCACTTGGAAGTTCACGAAGGATGGAAGCTACTCTTCTAGTTCGGCCTATAAAATGCAATTCTTGGGGCAAGTCGACTCCATGATGCCAACTTTGGTTTGGAAACCATGGGCGCCGTCAAAATGTAAAATCTTCACTTGGCTTGTTCTCCAAAACCATGTGTGGACGGCGGATAGGCTTGAACGGAGGGGGTTGCAAAATTGTGGGCTTTGCAAGCTTTGCAACCAAGCTCAAGAGACGGCCGCTCACCTCCTCTTTCAATGCCGGTTCACCAAAAGAATTTGGAACACTCTCAAGGTTTGGCTTGGACTTCACGATATCAACCCAAATGAGTGGCTCCTCATCCCTACGGTCAAAGATTGGTGGACCGACGTCATCCACAAAAGAGGAGGCTCAAGAAAGGCGATGGCTTCGCTCGCCATGCTCGTCTCATGGGAAATTTGGTTAGAGAGGAATGCACGCGTCTTTCGCAATAAATCGTCCACCTCCATGATGCTCATAGATAAGACTAAAGATGAAGCGGTGTTGTGGGGGCGTGCGGGTGCAAAAGCAATTTGTAATATTATGCCGCGAGAGTAGACTTGCGTTTTGGCCTTGACCTCGGTCAAGGCGGGTTTGTAACATTCTAAACTTCTCCTTTTTTTGAAATGAAATGGCAAATCTTTTGACTCGTTTAAAAAAAAACTGATGGTGATAAATGAGCTCCCACATGAGCCCATATATAGCTTGCTCACAGACGTTCCAGAGGGAATCGATGAGATTCGGTTAGCACCTGACTATAGATTGTATAATGAATGCCGAATCATATCTTATAAATACTAAGATCAGCCGGGGGATATCTATGCACAAATAGAAAATAAATCCGTGATTTCAGCGATCCGTCTAATTAAACTACACGCTTTATTTCTTTGCCCTGTCCCTCACTTTCTTTTTAGGGATGTATATATTTGGACACCCAAGGAAGATGATACTTGTCACTCGTTTTCAGAAGAACCTACTGTGCTACCAAGCAATTCGATTATTCGAAGTAGTTTCTCCATGGACAAGTGTAGGAACCTCTTCCATACACCAATAATAATACTCTTGGTGCTTCTTCTCACGGGATCTGTGTATTGTAAGTTGCAAATAAACTCCCGATCGATCCATTTTGATGCTTCAGCTTACTTGTCTTTCCCATACTAATCTTACATGATCGACCGCAGTTAACGCACATGCTATGCATATTATTTTTACTTCTTCACAAGTGCTCATAGCTTTTCTAAGTGATTTAGACTAATGTGAATATTAATTGTTTTTTTGTTCCATAGGCAGAATAATGAAAGACATGGAAAGTGTTGAGATCTATATACCTGGATTGTGTTCTCGTGACTGCCTCCCACTACACCATTGCTTCTACTGTTGTACAGTAAAGGATAACTGCTATGTCTCACTAAAACAGTGCGTCGATGATTGTCCCAAGACTTCTCCCCTAGACCCAGCGGTGACGACGGAACCATCGCCTCCTATCTAATATGATCATTTAGCTTCCCAAGGATAGTGCGGTGAATAATAATTTAGATATTAATAAACGCCGGCCTGATGTCTGTGTTGTTTTATGGTGTTCCAAATTCCAGCGGTAGTACCGCTGGGTTAAGCGGTACCACCGCTCGAGAGCTGCCGCCACCGCTACCGCCGCCGCTACCGCCAGAATGGCCGTCTGACGCACTTGTCCGGTACCGACTGGTACCGCTGGCGGTACCACCGCCGGTACCGCTGAGGTGGGAAGAGACGAACCAGCCCACCCCAGCGGTAGTACCGCTGGGTTAAGCGGTACTACCGCCGAGGTGGGATTGATTCCGGGTTGGACTGCAGCCGACCTAGGGTTTGATGCTTCTATATATTCCTCTTGTAAGCCGCCGTTTTGGGGTAAGCCACACATTGTAAACCCACGGCGTTTGTAACCTCACCCGATATAGTGAAGTATTGCTGGCTGGCGCCCGTGGTTTTTTCCTCTCCTTTGTTTGGAGAGGTTTTCCACGTTAAATCTCGTGTCCCCTTTGGTTTGATCGTTCCGCTCTTCGTCGTTTCTTTGCTATCGTTTACAACAAGTGGTATCAGAGCCCTGTTTCAGATCTGTTTTCAGATTAGGGTTTTGGATGGCATCGATGAAGTTCGATCTACCGGCGCTGGACTACAAGACGAGATTTTCGCTGTGGCAGGTCAAGATGCGTGCGATCCTCGCACAGTCCAATGATCTTGACGAGGCGCTGGAGAAATTCGGCGACAAGGATGCGGCGGCATGGACCGCCGATGAGAAGCGGAAAGACCGTAAGGCTTTATCGCTTATTCAACTTCATCTATCTAATGATATTCTGCAAGAAGTACTCCAGGAGAAAACCGCAGCGGCACTGTGGGCTAAGCTGGAGTCGATCTGCATGTCCAAAGATCTCACCAGCAAGATGCATGTGAAGATGAAGTTGTTCACGCACAAGTTGCAAGAAGGTGGTTCGGTAATGAATCACTTATCGATCTTTAAGGAGATCGTTTCTGACCTAGTGTCGATGGAGGTAAAGTACGATGATGAAGATCTAGCACTTTTACTTCTATGCTCGCTGCCAAATTCCTTTGCAAATTTTCGTGATACCATACTGTTAAGCCGTGATGAACTAACCACCGCGGAAGTATATGAGGCCCTGCTTGCCAGGGAAAAGATGAAAGGTATGGTACAGAAAGAGGAGTCGTCGTCCTCCAAGGGCGATGCTTTGCAGGTCCGAGGGAGGCCTGAGCAGCGAGATAACCACTACCACAACAACAACAGAGATAAGAGCAAGGGTGACAGAAGTCGCTCAAAGTCCAAAGGACGAGACAAGTTCTGCAGGTATTGTAAGAAATCTAATCATGTCATTGATGATTGTTGGAAGTTGCAGAACAAGGAGAAAAGAAAAGGTACTTACCAACCGAAAAATAATGAAGGTAATAATACCGGTGAGGCTGATGTTGTTGATGGTAGTTCTGATGGCGATTGCCTAGCTGTTTTAGCTGCATGTGTTTCTCGTCAGGATGAATGGATTCTAGATACTGCATGTTCTTTTCATATTTGCTGTAACAAAGATTGGTTCAGTTCTTATGAGTTAGTGCAGACTGGAGATTTCGTGCGTGTGGGAACGACCAACAATGTAACATTGTTGGTGTTGGTCCGTTCAGGTCAAGACACATGACGGTATGACACGCACGTTGACGGGAGTGAAACACATACCAACCATGGCAAGAAATTTGATCTCGCTCAGTACCCTTGACTGTGACGGGTACAAGTACAAAGGAGGAAATAAACTCCTAAAGGTATCAAAAGGTTCTCTCATAGTTATGGTTGGTGATATGAATTCTGCTAAGTTATATGTTCTTAGAGGTAGCACGTTATCTGGTACTGTTGCTGCTGTTTCTCATGATGACGCTAGTAAAACTAACCTTTGGCATAAGCGTCTTGGACATATGAGTGAACTTGGTATGGCAGAATTGATCAAGAGAGACTTGCTGCAAGGATGCAGTTTGGGTAAGATGCAGTTCTGTGAACACTGCATTTTCGGTAAGCACACAAGAGTTAAGTTTAATGCTTCTGTCCACACCACCAAAGGTACACTTGATTATGTACATGCTGATGTTTGGGGGCCATCTCGTAAGCCCTCTTATGGTGGTGCTCGTTATATGCTTACCATTATTGATGATTACTCTAGAAGAGTTTGGCCTTATTTCATGAAAAATAAGGATGATACGTTTGCTGCTTTTAAAGAGTGGAAAGCTATGATTGAAAGGCAAACAGAAAGGAAGGTGAAATTACTTCGTACTGACAATGGTGGCGAATTTTGTTCGAATGCCTTTAATGATTATTGCAGGAAAGAAGGCATTGTCAGGCACCTCACCATCCCGTACACGCCTCAGCAGAATGGTGTAGCGGAGCGGATGAACAGGACCATCATCTCCAAGGCTCGCTGCATGATCTCCAACGCTCGCATGAGTAAGCGTTTTTGGGCTGAGGCGGCTGCCACCGCCTGCTACTTGATAAACAGGTCACCATCTATTCCCCTCGACAAGAAAACTCCCATCGAGGTATGGTCAGGTACTCCTGCTGATTATTCACAACTTAAAGTTTTCGGCTGCACTGCTTATGCTCATGTTGATAATGGAAAGTTAGAGCCGAGAGCTATTAAGTGTGTGTTCATTGGTTATGGTTCGGGTGTAAAAGGATACAAGTTGTGGAATCCCGAAACTAAAAAGGCTTTTATGAGCAGGAGTGTTGTTTTCAATGAATCTGTTATGTACTTTGATAAGTTGTCCTCAGATGTTTTGCCAGATTTTTCTGAGGAGCAGGTTCGTGTCGAGGTGGAGCACTCTGTTGAAAATGAAAATGTCACTGTTGACAATGATGGTGCTGCTACTTCAGATGATTCTGATCCTGATTCTGCTGGTTCTGATGATTCTGTTTTTCTGATTCTGATAATGATAATGTTCAGAACTCACCCCTGTTTTGCAGCCACAACAGTCTATTGCTCTCGTAGGAACAGGAGGAATTGTGGTCATCGACCACGTTTAATGTCTGTGTTGTTTTATGGTGTTCCAAATTCCAGCGGTAGTACCGCTGGGTTAAGCGGTACCACCGCTCGAGAGCTGCCGCCACCGCTACCGCCGCCGCTACCGCCAGAATGGCCGTCTGACGCACTTGTCCGGTACCGACTGGTACCGCTGGCGGTACCACCGCCGGTACCGCTGAGGTGGGAAGAGATGAACCAGCCCACCCCAGCGGTAGTACCGCTGGGTTAAGCGGTACTACCGCCGAGGTGGGATTGATTCCGGGTTGGACTGCAGCCGACCTAGGGTTTGATGCTTCTATATATTCCTCTTGTAAGCCGCCGTTTTGGGTAAGCCACACATTGTAAACCCACGGCGTTTGTAACCTCACCCGATATAGTGAAGTATTGCTGGCTGGCGCCCGTGGTTTTTTCCTCTCCTTTGTTTGGAGAGGTTTTCCACGTTAAATCTCGTGTCCCCTTTGGTTTGATCGTTCCGCTCTTCGTCGTTTCTTTGCTATCGTTTACAACAGTCTGTCTTTCATGAGTTGAGAATTTCATGTCGACATAATGTCTTGCAATGTAAGACAGCTCTATTTCGAATGTATTTTCTGCCCTGAGTCAACTCTTGGCTAACAGATATCTCCGTCCAAATTCTCCTTGTTCAAAATTATAAAACCGGAGAGTAAACCATCCCACTCTTCCAAACAACTAGATCCAAAGGTGTACGTAGCTCTTTGGAAACAAACATGACCGATGCAAAATTATGCCGTAATGCACCACCACTGCGCACTATCTAATGTGACGGTATAGGATTCCAAGGATAACACATGATATGCCGATTAATCATTTAGATGAAGCATAAATTTTGCTATTTATGAGTTGAGAATTGAGCTACGTGATTATCTACGTTCCTTATCGGTTAATTTAGTGCGTCTTGTGTCTGAGCTAATATAGGTCGATGCGTCGTCGCGTTTCGATGACTGGATACTTGTCTTTTCACTGTTTTATTTCCGTTCCAGTCAACATTCAGTCGTCGTCTCAACTGTCATTTCCTTGGGTACATAATCTACAAGAGCAGAAATGCAGTTGCGTTTTGCTAAAACTACACAGAGGTTTAGGAATGTTTCAGACAACCGGCCGGCGGCCGGGGTGTGTACTAGTAGCAACATCGTCGTACATGTCCTCCAATCGATGGCAATGTAACGCACTCCATGTGAGCGTAACTGATGGCGATAAATGAGAAGAGAGCAGTAGAGCACACTAGGCCACCTCTTGCTGCTGCTCTGGTCACTTCATTGCGTTGCTGGATCCGTCAACGGCAGAGAGCACTCGGCGTGTACAGTAGTACACCGATGCGCCTTCAATGAGCAGACACCTCTCGACGTTCTCCCCCACCAAATCGCGAGAGCTTCCTGCCGTGTTCTCCATGTCCTCTTCCCTGCATCGTTGCTCCTGATCGCCATCGCCCTGCTTGGCACCTTCCACACATCGGCGCACAGGAGGCTGCAACCTGCAACCGAGCCATCACCGGCAGCGACAGGTCCGACTACACCTACTCAAGTGACTCCAGAATTTAATTTCAGATTATATTAGTCTAACATTACTTCGAGCATAAATCTCCAAACAATCAATTGGTCCTCCATTTTTTTTTGTCACGCCAAGATTGAGATCCCTTGCTGCTTTCCATAAATAATTTCAGTGAATGTGCTGTTGAAAATCTATTTGTGTAGCTTGCGTGTGTTTCCCCTATTTTTTGTGGTGGGACCATCAAATTGTGTTACACTACACCTGACCTGGGATTGTATAATCCTTTGCCATGTACAAGGAAGATGATACCTCTCATTGTTTCTCAGAAAAAGAACTACTCTGCTATAGACGAGGAACTGCATAGCAATTTCTCCATGGACAAGTACAGGAACCGCTTCTTCCATACACCATTCGTGCTCTCTGTGCTGCTTCTTCTCGCGTTCTTTGCTACCCATGCGCAATGTAAGTTGCAGATGAACTCCCGTTCGAACCTGCATGCTTCAGACTTTTCTATCCAATACTAATCTGCCATAATCAAGCAGTTTGTTTCTTCATAAACAGAGACTAATAAGAATGTTAATTGTTTTTTCTGTTCCACAGGCAGAATGTTGGAAGGCGTGGAAAGCGCTAAGGTCAGTTTACCTAACGGAATGTGTGTCCGTGGTCACTTCTGCGAAGGCCTGCCGACTTGCTACTACTGCTGTTTACTAAAAGATGAATGCTATGAAACAGTCCATGAGTGCAAGGTTGAATGTCCCAAGGCTTCTCACCTAGACTCAGCGGCAACGATGGCTCGTGCACCATCTCCTTCTAGCTAATCTGATCATATAGCTTTCCAAGGAGAATCCGATCGACTGAATTCAACTCCTTGGAATGGCTCTGATCTAATGGTTGGTCATATTAAATGGTATAGAAATTTAGTATGGAAGCAGTAGCCTATATCGATCGGGGATTATGGATGGTGCCTAGATTTGTTGATCCACGCGATGTACATTTATCAGTCGGTGCATGGTATGCTTAGACCCAACTGTTTGCTAATATATTTCTTTTCATCGACCGTGACAAGTTATGAGAATGGAACTTCTTGCAATTGAGAAAGATTGAAATATCTATAGCTACTAACTAATGGTTGTCAACGATCTCTGTTGGCTACCAGGTGCGAATTTTATACATCTGACTTTCCATGCTTCATTTCTTTTGTAAACAAAGTCCTTGATACTCTTCTTCAGTTGCAATTGTTTTTAGTTCCTCCCTGATGCATCTAGTTTTTTGTTTTGCAAATCAAGAGCTTTATTGATTTAACTGACAGAGCTACAATTACTCATATGAGTAGTCAGGAGAATTTATGCAGTTTGCTTTCCTCACCCTGCGGGACATCTGCAAAGGAATTTAGCAGAGAACCTTCAAACCGCTGAAATATCGTTGTTGCCCAGTTGATGCTCTGATGGCGAGGTGAAGTTTATAGCCACCAGCATGACTTTTAGGCTTTTAAACAAAAAAAATTGCATACGCACCCCATGTCGGAGTGCGACACCTGTACATGGAGGTGTGACACATGTCAAGCTTATGGCCATGGTAATCTCCCTCTCAAAGATAGGGGCCCTTTGGCTGCGCTTGCATCTGCGTCACAGTGACCGGCTTTAATTTATACCATTTGAAACGGCTGACCACCCTTGCCGGCTGGTGAAGGCTTTGCCCCAAGACAGTATATAAACCGATTCGAAATCTTCTCCCTAAGCAATGTGGTACAAAACAATTACGGTTCCTCGTCATGTGTAGTGTACGTTGATGCGGGCCAAATAAATATTAGTGCCAGCCTCGGCCCGTACTGGCGCAACAAGCCTCGGCCCATACTGGCCCAACAAGCCCATCGAGGACGAGCTCGTCGTCATCGTGTACCTCAGACACACGCGCCGGAGCGAGCGAGCGCGTGTGGCAGGCAGCGGCGCCGCACGGCCGGCCCGATTACCTTCAGGAGCTAGCTAGGGTTTCCCGACAACTCGTGGCAGGTCCTCTGCGGAGCAGCAAGCAACACGCGATTCCATCGTCGGAGGCGCTCGATCTTGCTGGCGGCGGGGATCATCGTGCAAGAGGCGTATTTCGGTGGTGGTGGTGGCGGTGGGCCGCCTCTTCCGCAGTTAGGTGTACGGACGCAAGTGCTGGAACAAAGAGGCCGGCCGACGACTTCAACTCCGGCGAAAGAGTCAGTACCGGCCTCTGCTCCCTCGATCCCTCTCCCCCCACTGTGAATTAGTGTTAGTGTAATGTAATTCTGTCTCTTAGAAAATCCTTTCAGTTGAACTGGCATTTTAGCATCTGTTTAATCATTTCTAGCGTAATTCTGAATGTTACCCTCAGCGACATGTAATGTCCTCCGGGATGGTAATGTATCTGGGCATAAACACACCAGAAAATTGGTCCCGATGGTTCAAGATATTATCCTCTGTAGCTAAGGCTAGATAAGCTGTTTATTTCTTTGTGTGCAGGTAAATAGGTGATTCAATTCCAAATAGGATGACGCAGGCACATTCTTTCTAGGTTGTACTCCCACCGTTTTAAATTACTTGACACACATTTATATAGATACGGATGCATCTACAATATCTAAGGAAGGAGACCAGTTGGTCGACGAGAACCTTGTCTAGTTAGGTGGTGCAGTCATCTACTGATCCCTCCAAGGCATATCTATAGACAATGTTCTTGGTGTCTTTCCTAGATTAATGAGTCGGAAAAAGCCTACCAGTGGCGCACCAAATTTGCTTATCTGTGGCGCACGGTGGTGCGCAACTAAACTTGCGCCACAGGTAACCCAACTTACCAGTGGCGTGCAGAGCAAATGGTACGGCACTGGTAAGGTCAATACATGTAGCTATACCAGTGGCGCACTCACTAAATATGTGCGCCACTAGTATCAATTTATGGAATAAAAAATAAAATCCAAATTGATATTAAACCGCAATTCTAAAATCGAAATGTATTCAAATATAGAATAAATCACAAATCTGGAACCAACAAATTTTATTTATTTGATATATACAATTTGTAGTACACACATATGTTTCATCCATACATCCAAATTTATACATACATTTCATGTATTTAGTATTACATTGCCGGCTCATTGGTTGCGGCTTGCATAAGCGTCACAGCGATCGGTTAATCAATTCATACATTTGATTTGAAACGGCTGACCACCCTTGCCAGCTGGTGAACGCTTTGCCCCCAAGACAGTATATAAACCGCTTGGAAATCTTCTACCCAAGCGATGTGGTACAAAACAAATAACGCGAGCCAAAGCCTCCTCACGTGTACCTTCATACGGGCCGAGTTAAAGCCGTCACAGCAAGCCCATGTAGGAAATAACACGTCGTGTACCTCAGAGTCTCAGAAACGCGCGAGAGAGCGCGAGCTCGAGCCGGCAACGGCGCCGCACGGCCGGCCCGATTCCCATCAGGAGATAGCTAGGTTACGCACAAATTCGTGGCAGGTTTTCTCTGGAGCAGAAGGAAGCACCCATTCCGTCGTAGGAGGGGCTCGATCTCGCCGGCGGTGGGCAAGACGCACGAGCCGGCGGTGCTTGCGGTGGGCCGTCTCTTCCGAAACAAGGTGTTCATGGCGCACAAACGACGAGTCCGGCCGACGACTGCAGCGCTGCCACTGCGTGCTGCTCTGTTGAGGACCAGCCACTCCTCACGGCCGTGTGCGGATTCTGCCGGCGACGCAGCGCCTGAGGCCTTTCCTTTTTCTTTTTGAGATTAGCGCCTGAGGTAGACGACGAGCGTCGATGTGCTGGTTCTCGTTGGGCCAGCACGGGCCGAGAGTGGCGGTCTACGAGGCCTCAGTTTGGCTCGTATCAACGGAGTCGATGCGTAACCTTTTAGTACCACATCGCTCACGGAGGAGACGTGGAACCTGTTTATAAGCTGTTACGGGGCACAGCCTGCACCAGCCGGCAAGGGTGGTGAGCCGATTCAAATGTCTAAATTACAACCGGTCACTGTGACGTAGATGCAAGCCGCACCCAATGGACCCCTATCTTAGAGAGGGAGACCTTGGTCATAAGCTTGACATGTGTCACAACCCCACAGGTGCACCCCGACATGGAGTGCATATGCAATTTTTTTCTTCCGTCGAGCACCTCGTTTTCCCGTTTGACACCCCTCCCTCTCTCTCTTTGGCGGTGTTGTCGGATGGCAATCCTTATTGGTTATGTTATGCCCTTCCTGCATGCTTTGTGTTGTTGGTCGGTGCGAGGTGCTCTTACATTGTTTTGGCTATGTTCTGCATGTCCTTCTTGCATGCTCTGTGTTGTTCGTCAGTGCCAGGTGCTCTTACATTATTTTGTTGTTGTTGTGGGGTTGTTGTCGTAGTTCTTCTTGTAGCTCAATGTGTTGTGCTTCGGCACGCGCCGCTGTCCTAGCTTCACTAGGTTTTATATGGTTTTCAGGCTTGGTTTCCCTTATAAACTCAGCCATCTTCCTTCACCGACTATTTCTGGTCAAAAAATTTGCACGCTAGTACAGTTTTGCAACACTTCGTCTTCAGCCCTTTGGATCCTCCAACTGCATTGTTGAGAGAGCCCAGGCCGAGGCAGACCTAGCCAGATCAACCACTGGTTAGATTTAGTCGCACGTGTACCCAGTGCATGTAACAATTCCATGAATGCTGACGCATATTAGGCTGTTAGCTGATAACAGCATTGCTAATTGCTAACAGTATAGAAATAGAAACACACTATACCCCTCATGTGATACGCCAAAGGCCAAGCTGACAACGGGGGCACGGGAATGTCAACCCCGAGATAACACCAAAGTTCCGACAACGAGTGTTGACACTTGGCCGGGTCGGATGACAGGATTAGGCTGCATTAGAGTACTATAAGAGTCTGGTTTTTTCTAAACTAGTAATCAAGCACGTGCACATGCACGTTATTTCAGCTTAAACAAATCTGGTGAATCATTATCAAATTGTTGTCATAAAAAAATGATATACAACAAAGAGTCGACTAATCGAATAACTTCAAAACCCAATTATACGGAGGACATCATATGAGGATTCTAATCCTGCATCAAATGATAGCATTTTGGTTACATTAAAAGGGCAGATATAGCTGAGCCTGAAAGAGTCCTCTTGGCCCTCTGCCACAAAAGTATTCACCCATGTGGCGTAGAAATACATCAGTTCGGCTTGCAGGTCCTTCTCAAGTATCATCATATCATATTAAAATGGCAATCTGAATAGGTGATAGTATGCAATAACATCCATATGTCAACCTCATAGTGCTAGCAGCAAGCACAGAAAAAACAAAGGACTGAACTTGTTTACTCAGAGGATGACAAGTTTCAGGACAGATGTTGTATAAAATGTAGTAGAAATTCAGCATGAATGCACATTTAAACAATTTCCATTATTTAAAATCATGTTTGATATTAGTTACAACAACATAATTGATTTGTTGTACAAGTTTAGAGAGGTGGCTTGAGCCTAGCTACCAAAGAAGATTAGTCGATCTTGTGAGAAGATTAGTTGATTTTGTGATTGCACTGCAGCCCACCAACAAAAACTGGAGTGCTATTGGTTGTTCCCGCCTCCGTCATGTAAAAAAGCTGATTTGTAGGACATCCAAAAATCATCATTGGTGCCGCTCAAGAGAAAGATTGGAACATAGTAATGTAGAGATAAACAAAGTCTAAATGGTGGGGTGATGTTTCCTACTCATGGCTCTCACCATCGGTGCCACTGCTGATTCTTGTACTCGCTTGTAGAGAGTGGGTCATTAGAGCTCTCGTTGTTCCAAAATCGTTCTTATATGACATACATCATATGCTGATTGCCCTTTGCCAAGGATGAGCCTTAGGGCGTGTTCGGCAAAGCGCTGGCTTCTAGATTCTGGTCGCTCCGAGCTGGAGCAGCGCCGAACATCCCAGCTCCACGAACACAGATTCGCGAAGCTGAGCAGAATCGCAGTACAAAATGCGGAGCACCACTTTCCCAGCTTCGCGAATCAGCAAATCGGCGAAGCAACAGCTATTTACGGAGGAACTGCCACCGCCAAGTGAAAATGCACGGTTCGATTCTTCTCTTTCTCTCCCGAGCGACAGCAGGCGAGAGGCAGCGACCAACAGAACCCCACCCATCCATCGACTCCACCCCCGCTTGCTTGACCTAGGGCGCCACCTGTAGATCCGCCGCCGCCACCCTCGACTCCGGCGCCCGCTTCCCCGACTCGCCGCAGCGCCGGCGCCCGCTTCCCCGACGCGCCGTCCGTGACCTGCTTCCCCGACGCGCTGCCTACTCGACATGCTTCCCCGATGCGCCGTCCGCGCCGGCGGCCACTCCCCGACTCGCCGTCCTCGCCGGCGCCCACTTCCCAGAGTCCGCCGCCGTCCCCAAGCTCCGTTCCCATTGAAGGTGAGAAAATCCGTTCCGATCTAGATGTACCGTGAGCAGCTCGAGAGCAATAGGTTCGCAGGGGGTAGTTTTGTTCTATGTTGTCTGCACTGTTGTTAGTAATTGTATCTGAAAATTGCTTCTGAAATCATGCTATAGAAGTGACACCAATTTTGTAGAATTTGTTGAGCATGGCTGCTGAATGGACTGACGACAACACTAGGATAATCTCGGATTTGTTTGCCAAGCAAGTGCGTGCCGGTAATAGGCCAAACACTTACTTGACGCCTAGAGCATACGAGGATGTTGGTAAAGAATTCCAGGTGATAACCGGACTGGACTATAAGCAGCCCCAACTTAAAAACAAATGGGACAAGCTCAAAAAGGATTTCGTTGCATTCAAGAAGCTCAGATTGAGGAGACTGGAGGGGGATGGGACATGGAGAAGAATACTGTAAAACAAGATGCCGAATGGTGGAAGAAGGCAGCAAAAGTGAGTTGTCATGCTTATGTTTTGCTTATTACAATTTAATTAGCTTATTGACATGTTGTTCGTGTTGTATCGCAGGACATTCCAGGTTGTGGCAAGTTCAAAAAGCAGGGCTTCAAAATGAAGCAAACTTGAGCTTGATGTTTGAAGACATCACTAGTGATGGGACTGATCATTGGAACCCTTCTTCGGGTGTACCACCTCCTTCAACTGAAGCTTTAGCGGATGCTTTGAATGTTGACGCCATCCAAGATCTTGATTCCGAGGATGGTGTACTGCAGCCAAGTCCTGGAGCTAGTTCTTCGGTCAAGAGGCTTGGAAAGTATGTGCATGATGGAAACAAGAAGCCCAAGAGTGCACTTGTGATGCAGGAGCAGATTACAAGGATTGGTGACATTGCTGAGAGATCCCAAGCCTCTTTGATGCTTTCATGAAGACTGATAATGATGCATCTGTGAAGACTACCATGGATGCGGTTTTAGCATGTGGTGCTGAAGAAGGTACTGATGAGCACTACATTGCTACCGAGTTGATGGCCAAGAGAGACCAAAGGGAGATTTTTATGCACATGAGTGAGGGGTCTCGTAAGGGTTGGCTCCGTAGGAAGTTTGATTACAAGTACTTGAAGTAGATGGTTTGTTTAACCATGTTATTTGTGCATGTGTGCACTTTGTATCAACTATGGCCCCAAGACTATTTATTTGGCTTGTGTCAACTATTAGGATAATATTTGTGCACTTTGTTGAACCATGTACTATTTATTTGGCTTGTGTCATCTATTTGGATAATATTTGTGCAGTTTGTTGAACCATGTACTATTTATTTGGCTTGTGTCATCTATTTGGATAATATTTCCTGCTCACTATTTGTAACTTGTTCATTGTGTATGTGCAGATGTCGTCTGACAGTGACAGCGAAGATGATAATTCTTATCGAATGAAGAGAAGAATGATTTGCCATCGTGCAAAAGAAATATCCATCACTTGTTCAAATGCAGCACACATTGCTGCGAAATTTAGTGGAAATTGGTTGTTGAAAGCTGAGGCTAGAACATCTGTGCTGAGTGGGTTCGGATGGCTGCAAGAGACTATTGACACACCAGGAGAGACCTACACAATGCTAAGAATGAGTGCAAGGGTATTCTTTGACCTCCATGACTTGTTGGTCGATCGGTATGGGCTCTCACACTCCCCCTTTGTTAGCAGTTATGAGTCTCTTGCTATGTTTCTTTGGACGTTGGGTGGCTGTGAATCAAATAGGAGAACACAAAACCGTTTCAAACATTCAGCCGACACCGTGCACCGGAAATTTCATGAGGTTCTAAATTGTGTGGTTCGTATGTCCTCTCACTACTTGAAGCCTAAGAATCCAAATTTCCGCACCTTGCATCCTAGAATTAGGAATGATAGACGTGCGTACCCACATTTTAAAAACTGCATTGGTGCAATAGATGGGACTCACATTAGGGCAGTCATTTCTCCGTCCCAACAAGTGAGATACATTGGAAGAACAGTGCAGTAACTCAGAATGTGATGGCGGTATGTGACTTTGATATGCATTTCACTTATGCTTCAATTGGACAACCTGGTGCTATGCATGACACAAGTGTCCTTTATCATGCACTTCACAAGGATAGGCTCACCTTCCCCATCCTCCAAAGGGTGAGCATTTAACATATACTACCGTGTAATTATTTGCATGATGCAATATATATATGTCACAACTAATATGCAATATTTCCTTTGTTCTGTTTAGGCAAGTACTACCTTGTTGATGCTGGCTATCCTAATAGAAATGGATATCTTGCACCATATAAAGGAGAAAGGTATCATGTTCCTGAGTTCCATAGAGGTGTAGAGCCAAATACTCCTGTCGAGAAGTTCAACAGAATTCACTCGTCCAAGCGCAATATAATTGAGAGATCTTTCGGGGTATTGAAGATGAAATTTCAGATCCTTCTCAAGATGCCAAAGTATGACATGGCTACCCAGAAGATGATTGTCGCTGCGACTATGGCATTGCACAATTTTATTCGTGCACATGATAGAGAAGATATCCATTTTCAGCGGTGTGATAGAGATCCTGATTATGTGCCTGAAATTCCGGAACGATACAAGCGGTACATTGTTCCTGCTGCTGCTTCGGATACGTCAACTCCGGAAGCAAACGGTGCTGACATGGATGCGTTCAGGGATGAACTAGCTACCGCCATTGCTCTAGGATGGTGATGATCGAGTCATGTAATATATATATTTGTCCATGTGATGTTGTTGGACTTGATACCATCACGTGATGCTTTTGGACTTCATATTTGTAATATATATATTGTCTTATATTTGTGTTCAGGTTATCTAAATATTTTATATGTTCACCTTACATATGCACAGCCAAAACTGTAATTTTTTTGCATCTGTACCAGCCAGAACTGCTCTCTGTAACCCTCTGTATAATCCAAAATCGCAGGAAAAAAAAAGAATCGAACGTTGCATGGGCTACAAGTCAGCAGGCTGGCGTACACTACATGGGCTTTCGGCCCAGCAACTAGCTGGAGCGCGCCGAACGTCTGCGCTCCGCTAGCGACGCACGAAGCCCTCCCGCGGATGTGCTGGATTTCAGCGGAGCGACGCGTTGCCGAACATGCCCTTATTTGTAGGAATATGAACTCCGTGTAGTTTGGATTCATGCACTGATGTCTTCCCTTGTTGGAGTCCCCAAGACCTGCAAGGGACTATGATTGAACATGTCACTGTAAAGAACAAAGGTAGTAGGACTGTAGGAGAAAACAATTTATGATGTAAGACAAGATTTCACCATGATAAACTCAACCAGCTGATCAGCTCCCTTTCAATCAGCACATGATATATAGTAAGGCAGCATCAGCTGGCGACACCATGTCTACCATCGTCCTCGCTGAGGCTCATGACGTACAGTCCCGGCCGTGACAACCATCGTGCTCCTGCACACGGCCGAGATCAGTCCAATATCAATCATACTTGTAAACAAATCAGTGCCATTAGCATACGTAATCAAATTCATGCAAAATAATTACCATTAACAAGTTAGTTTATCCGAACCAGAGACACACCTTGGACATATTCAGCCTCCCTAAATATTTTGCACAATCTGCAGGTATAACGAAATTCATGCAAAACTAAACTTACCGAGGATACCAGTAATGATGCTATGTCGTCAGACCAAATTAGAAATCTACAATATAGAAGCGCACACACACATCCAAGATGTCAACAAGAATTTAGTTTCACATACATCCTTTCCAAAAGCCTTTCCCTGCGCAGTTGAAAAATTGAAGGAAGAAATGCTTGTTAGATTGATAACTCAAGATACGTAGGTGAAATCTTTGCCTTCGGTGGTACAGAATTGTGGCAATACATAGAAATTCGAAGAGTATATTACTTTCAAGCTCCTCCTTGGTGCCATGGCGGTGGGTGAACAAACTCCTCCTGGTACAAATTTCGTGAGAGGTGGGCGAGGAAGGCTGGCGGCGGGTGGAGGCTCGGCGGGAAGGAGGGTGCTACGGCTGCAGGCGTCTAGGAGAGGGAACAGTGGACGATGGGGCGGACGGCGGCTTGATTAGGCTGGCGGAGGCCGGCGTCTTCCCCGCAGGGGCATCCAACGCGGGATTGCCACGGTGGCGCGGAGAAATTGCGCAGCGTATGCTGCGTGTGGGGTCGTCGGGCAAGGGGAGGCGGTGGCGTCTTTGCGTGGTGCAGGGCGCCTGGCGGCGGCGGAGCAGGGCGGCGGCTGGTTCCTGGATGCGATGATTGACGGCGGCGGCGGTGCGTGGACGCGATGATTTTTTCGGGTGCGTGGACGCGATGATTTTTTTTTTTGATTTAGCGGTTTCGTTAGCGTCCGACTCGTCCGACACTGTTTTTAGCGTTAAAGACGGAAGAGATTTAGTCCATTGGATGTAGTAGTTAGACGGTCAAGATCATTTGGATCCCCACACTCTGTGCCTTTTTATATTAGTGGTGATATATCGCATCTCCCTATATACTCGTTTTGTATATTGTAGTGCAAGTCAGCGAACACAAAACAGCACAGACAGCTGCTCACACAAAATCAAAGAGGTGATTTGATAAGTCCAAGAACTTTATTGATGCATGGGTGAATAGGGAGTAGACGCACAGTAAAATGTACAACAATGAACTCAGGTACAAACTAAAAATCGTAATGAAACTGGAACATAGCATATCCAATACTCCACGTGTGTTGTCTGCAGATACAACATCATAGTTACATTACGCCTTTACGAGGCCTAAGATAAGATAATCACGGCCGTCGAGAATTAAACAAGATAGCAGAGAGCAGATTAACACAACATGCTCAAAGATAAATGGAGTGGGAGGCAAGAAAACGAGGGTACACAGCGCTAAGGATGTTCAGATAGGTCTTAGACTTCCGTAACAGCCACTGAACACAAGTTCCTGCCTACAGTACTCGACTCCTCAGTCTTCATCTCTCTCGGGAGGGAGGCCACAGGGAAGCAGCATTTTCTGCAAAACCAGAAACAGTGGTTCAATAATTAATATTGCAATACCTCGTTGGTAGAACTGATTGGTACAAAAAAGTGGACAAGCATGCAAATGGAGCCGCTATAGTATGGCCAAATACAGAGTGGTAAAACTACACTAAGGACTGCAAACTTGCTATATCACATGGCAACAAAAACAGATCAATTGCAACTCAAACATAGTATGGGGGCTCAGACAGAAAATCTTGAGGACAGGTTCAAATTTTTTCTTCAATTCTGAGCACAATAAAATAGGGGAGATAAATCCTGATATCAGGTAGCTAGCTTGGATCACCTTCTCATAGTGCATACCACAGAATATACCAATCCTACCAGACTTTTAAGACTGAAGCTTTTCTAACAGTAGATAGTAAAATCCGAATTAAGAAAATGTTGCCTGCTAGGCATGGATCCAGATTTGCATCAGCTTCAGGGCCGGAATAAACTATTTAATCTACAGTGCAGTGTGTGTCTTGCTTCCAGTTCTCACAGGGGGCATATTTCACATCTATCTATGAACAGGGAGTATCTAAAACTGTCATTTGACTGAAATATTCTTTGGTAGTGTGGAAAGAAGTAAGTTTGAGCTCGATTCTGTCTATGATGAATTATGGCTTGTTAATACAGAAACGCTGTCCAACTATAATTTGCAGCACCGAGATGGTATTTAATAAGCTTGCAATGTGTGCACTTACATGGTGCATGAACATAATAAAAGGACAATTATGAGGCAAAGAAAGGCTCCATCGAGAACAGTGGAACTACCTAAATAACAAAGGAAGACTAGCATCCCACCAATGAAAGCCTAATGCAAGCAAGTAACGTCACTCAATAAAGATGCTAAGCATAATTTAGGCCAATGTTTACATATAAGCAACTTCAGAAGACTAGTTAAGATAAATTCCAGTCACATACCTGCATAAATTCATAACGCTCCCTTCCAATTGATTCATTCTCAGCAATGGCAAAATATGACAACATTGGATAGTGTCCAACATAAGATGCATAGCTGTCTCTTTGGATATTCACAGCCCATTCACTGTAGTACAAGAAAATGTTAATGGTTATTACCATACCAGCCCTTGCCAACTAAAGAAAATCTGAACAGCTAGTGCACCGTTACATTTTAACACAAATATGAGATACTTACAATCTGGTCAGATCGGCATGCCCTGTTCCGACATATTTGGCTTGAAGATGCTCAAGTTGAGAATTGATGTTGAACCTGTCGCTAGCCTTCAACATAGTGAATCGTGTCAGAACTAAAATCATTCCAGTCAAAATGTAAAAAGACTTAAGCTGCTACAAGCAACGAGAAGACAAGAGAACACTCCGAAATCTGGTGATATGTACAGTAATTCATCAGAATAAGCAAATTGAATGAATGAACATCATCATAGTGCAGTCCAAAATAACAATAGGAGGACACAGCCGCTAAACGGCTAAACTTCTCGGGCCTAACCACCAAGACCAAAACAAAAAGGTAAATCCAACAACAAATGTTCATTAAGAACATCTAGTACAAGTTTTTAGTTCAAGTTAATCACTATATCAATTCAGTTAACAGACAAGAATAAATCAACCAAATGTAATAGACCAAGATATCGACTACGCGGAAAGTAAGCTGTCTTGCACGAGAAATATTTCCAGGGTAAGAAAATCCTATAGGCTCGTCCATTAATTAAATACTAAATAGCTAGATGCTTTGTGGTACATTTTTTCACATAAATCCTATTTCTCTGTGTAAAATGCAAATTGAATATTTTGGGCAGAATAAGCAACACAGAAAGATTTGACAGGGATTACTGACCTGCATGATGGCCGACGAGTATGACCCGGACCTTTGAAGAATGATGAGTCAATAGTCTCGCTTATGTCCACCCAGTTCTACATAAGACACAGTATGTATGCAATCATCAAAAAACAGCTCAAGAGGGCATCCCAATTTTTCAGGTCAATTTTAATTGACAAAACTCTCAACAGTAGATTAGAAATTTCAAATGAAGTGAACCCTGTGCATAAAGGGTATTGTACTACAGTACCAGCAGACAAGACGTGAGGGGTCTATATGGCTTTTCATCAGCTGAGAATAATCTATTACTGTATAGCAACAATTTTTCCTAGAGCGCAGCGAAATTAACAACCTTAGGAATTTACAAACTAATTCGCCCGATGAAAATCGGCGGGCGGGTACACGAGATCTAAGCACGGATTCAGAGATCCACAGGGGCGGGCGGATCTGGGCGCTGCACCGGCGGTCCGTGTGTGCGCCCAGACATAGGCCGGTGGGATTTAAGGTACGATAATTTTTTTAGAAAAAAGGCTCAAAGAGCCCAGCTTTAAATTAATAAAGACCACGGCCACGAGTACGATTACAGACATGCTGGGGATACCAGCTTACAAATGAAGCACAAGAGAGAAAAACAACTCCTAATCAACAAAGAGGATGACTACAGAAAAGTCCTAGACTTGAGTCTTCATCCTCTGCCAACTGAAGAGCAAAAGAGTTGCTGGATCAAGCCACCACCTTCACCGGGATCACCATGACGAGGTCTTCTCGAGCTCTAACCAACAGCACACGGGAACCACCAGAAGTGCAGAACAAGGATAACCGTCGGGAGTCGAGGGTCTAAAGCAACGCCTCCAAGGAGGTGACGCCACCAGAGTGTCGCCGTCGCCCGCCCCAGGAGGGGCAAGGTTTTCACCTAGAAACACAAGACCAAGAATGGGAGGTAGGCGAAGGCTCCTCAACGCCGCCTCCAGGAAGGGGAATGACACCCAAGGTGTCATCGGCATTGGCACCAGATCAACTGGGCAAGGCTTTCACCTGGGCCATCCGCCTCTCCCATCTCACACCATGCCACCACGCAGCCCCGAGCCACACACCAATGAAGGCGGAGGCACAAATGAAGCACGAAACGGGCTGGAGATGCACGACAAACATAAGATATACAAACGGTGGAAACCACCACCATGGCAAGAGCCGAGAGGACAGGCACATCAATGGATCATCTTCTCCCAGGATCTGACGGAAAAACTGAAAGAAGGAAGGAGGAGACGCAGATGAGCTCATTCCAGGCCGTCAAGCAAGGCTGCAAAGCGGACAGGGTTGAAGAAGGGGGAACCGCGAGACCTGCTCCGGAACAATCGGCATTGCGGGTCACCCTGACCACGCGTGCACAAATCCCCGACGACAACTGCCTCCCTCATCGGCACCACACGCCGGCGGCGGAACTGAACCCGGAGACGCGCCACCAGCCCAGCCACCGTGAAAAACACATCCGCCAGATCCAAGACCATCTCCACCAGCCACGCATGCTTATACCAAGACCGGATCTTGCGAGACAAGAGCCACACCCGCATGCAGCCTTCTTGAAGCACGGCCCTCGACTGTCTGCCGCCGAAGACTGCAGCCACCAGGCGGTGCCGACCACGCTGCTGCACCCTGCAGCAAAATGCAGACCACACACCCCACCACGACCAGACTGCCGCGAAACCATGCCGCCCTGGCACAGAGGCAGCAGCCGTCACAGATCTGCAAAAGGAGACTCGTGGTGACCTGAGGAGCGACGGAACCGGCCACCCATGGCCGGATCTGCGCGAAGAGGACCAGGACGACGAAGCAGCCGACGGAACTGACGCTGAGGGAGAAGTTGGCGCAGCGGTGGTCGAGGAGAAGGCACGCACGGCGGAGAAGCGGCCGAGGCGCCGTCGAGGAGCCGAAGCAGTCCGGCGTCGCCGACGAGGTCCCCCAGCAGAGCAGCCTTCCTCCATACTGCCTAGCAGGGAACCGAGATGCGCAGGACCCCGCCGCCCCTTTCACCGGCGCTGCACGGCCTTCTCCGGCAGCCGCCTCTGGGGGCGACGAGGGGAGGGAGGTGGGAGGAGGGGGTGGCGGCGGGGAGAGCTAGGGTTTCGCCCCCGGTCGCCCAGAGGAGGCGACGCGAGGGACGCACAGGGAGTCGCGTTCTGTCCGCGTTTGAGAAATATTGTCTTCTCAGGTACGATAATCGCTGGATGGAAACAAGGTCATACCTCAGAACGATTGCGAGGACGCGGATGAGGAAGGATCCGGAACGGGAACGGCGATGGCGGCGTCGCTCGTGAGAGGCGGAGGTGGAGCGATGGCGGCGCGGGTGCTCGGCCGGAACCGCCGGACAGAGAGACAGAGGGGATAGGGTTTTGACGGGCCTGGGTAAACTAATTGTAAGAAATAAACCGAAATTCGATCAGTCCTTCCATGTGTGAGCGATTTCTTTTTTTAAAGGGACAAGGGAAGGATCCCAAATGGTTTAGATCTGCATTTATTAATCGGTGGATTAGGAATTATACATAGAAAGAAAAAGATATACAACCAAACCTCAACTTTTACAAAAGAACCCTAGCTAAATTTCAGGAAAATCAATCGGGTCCCTTTGCACTGAATAAGATGGCCAGCTCGACGGTACGTCCGCCGTCGCCGTGGACATAACCACTTGGATACGGGTAGCAGAGAACAACAGAGAACGCCAGAGTTGCACAAATGCCTCACCGGGAGGTAGAAAAAGATGTGAAAAACACAGCACGAAGTGGCCACTCCGACCATGGATAGCAGCGACGCAAGGTCGCCGTTGTTGACGAATTCCGCTTGAGGCTAGAACTTCCCGAGGAGCATCAGATCTTAGTGCCCCGTAACTTCTTTCTACCTCGGCGATGAGAACGAGAAATATGGCCAACAAAATAAAGAGGTCCTCTGCGCTTATTGAGGAAGATCAGCCAAAGATATTTGTAAGAGACAGTCTCCGTCGCGGAGACCCACCTAGAAGCAACGCCAGCAGCCTCCCTACGACACGCAAAGGCCTCAGAATGCAACATCTTGGCATCATGACGTCATTCGCCACATGGGAAAAACACAAACCCTAAAACTACACTTACAACTACTATACCACTATCTACGAAGGGCTCCGGCATCCCCTCCCCATGCATCTCGGCTTACGAAGCCGCTGGAGAGAAGGGGGAGGAGCCGAGCGGGTGAAGGCGACTCTCAAAGGGTAGGGAGACGAGAGCTGGGGAAGAAGGGGAAAGTAAAGCGTGTGAGTGAGATGAGATAGTTGGTTTAATAAATGGACATGATCATTTGGATTTATGTTTGAATTCAAGTGCAAAGTGTTCCACAACCTTTGACCACAAGTCCACAAGTCTGGTCCAAAAGCGTGAAGCGAGAACGTAGTCGAAATGGTTGTAGCTTATGACAAGCATCAATTTTAGAAAAAAAAACTCAACAAGTGATAATACTACTTTTAACCGTCTTTCAGAATATTATTTTTTGTGCATTCCTGATTGTCTGGGAGCCTTTGCATTCGTGACATAATGAGCTGAAAAAATAAAGACACAAAAGGAGAAAAATATAGCCTTACACACCATGTCGGTGTGATATTTGCATGACAAGCTTGAGAGCGACTGCCTGAATTGCACTTGCATGACTTACACAATTATCTATTGTTTGTTTGGTTTGAGTAGCTTATCACGTGTTCCACGCGATGCACCAATGATGGAAACTCGGCTTATAAATCGCTCAGCTTTCTTCTCGGCAAGCGATGTGGTACTAATTCGGTACAGCACCGACTCCTCTCGTCTAGTGTACCTCGGCACGGGCCTGACAAAGGAAGCCCGTCACAGAAACAAAGGGAAGGACACGACAGACTGTCGGCCCTGGCCCGTGCTGGACGCTCGGCGGACCAACAATCGTCGGCCTGTTCTAAATGAAATTGTTAGCCCATCCTGGATGGCAGCAAACAACATCGCAGGCTACGCAGCGTCCAACTAAAAAAGTATGGCTCAAAGCTTAGAGAAAAAAATACATTATTTTTTGAGAACCACATATAAAATGCTGGGTGAAAGATATATGATTTTCTTGTGAATGAACCGAAGATCCATACTAGTAGGAAAATGCGTATATGCGCCCCTTAGGATTGGCTGGCCAAAATGGAGCCACGCCAGCAAAATGTGGCCACACCTCTATCAAGTACTCCCTCCGTTCCAAATTAGATACATCCACTTTTGGGCAAATGGATGACATCTAATTTGGAACGGAAGGAGTATTATATATGGACACCACTAGTATTTGGACCCCAACAATCAAAATTTATAAGTGGCGTGCCTTGCAAAAGCACGTCACTAGTATCTGGAGCCCGACTGTCGACCCCATCATAATTAAGTTACTAGTGACGTGGGATTGTCGGCTGCTGCTGCCTGCCTTGAAGTTGTCCGTCATTGCGACAGAGTTGAGCGGTGTGGAAGATGGATGTGTGGGAGAGGGGGAGGTGACCGGCGTGGAAGATGGGGATGCGGTGAGGGAGGGGATTTATATGCGTGGCGAGGGAGGTGGGCGGTGTGCGAGCATCCGCGTCGGCGTAAATGCATTGCGTGGTAACGCCGTGACACTCGCGTGGACTGCCGCCGTGCCGCGCACGCTGTCGCCTGTATTATTGCGACGTGTGGTGACAGGCGTGCCGCCGTCTCGTCGCCTCCCCTGCCGTCCCGTCGTCTTGGAAACCCCGGCGACCGCGCGCCATTAATCGAGGCGGGAGCCTCTGCACGTGTCATTAACACGGGCACGATGCGCTGTGTGTATTACGGGTGGGCCACCCTGTCGGAGGGCGTGTCCAGGCAGTGTCCGGTACCCCCGAGGGGGCCGCCAAAATTTGGGCCTTTTGGGGTGTCAGACATAAATCGGCTCGATCCAGACACTTGAGGGTGCCGCAGTTTTTTACGTCTGGATCTTACTAAATCTTTGGAAGTCTATTGGGTGCCGCTGGAGATGCTATAGGATACACTTGCTCCATGTTGATAATGCCTAGCCCCCTCCACTCACTGTTCTTTGGCTCATGCATGAACACCAGCCCTTCCTTTTGTCTTTGTACTTATCTACGTGTCCTTCTTAGAAGAAGTGCACACATGGCTACCATATATAATAGCATCTGCCTAAATCAGTTCAATGTTGAGAACTTGCATGTGGCAAGATGGTTAGGATGGTGGTTGTACCCTAACCCACCAGAGTTCAAACCCCAGGTTTGACGCTGGTGTTTCTCATTTAAGGCGGAATATTCTTCAGTGGGAGGCGACGTTCCCGTCGACAGCGAGACGTCTGTGGTGACTTCGTCAATCTCAAGACTCGACCCGCCGGCTCAGTCTCTCGGAGGTGCTCATAGGGGTAGGGTGTGCGTGCGTGCATTCATAGGGGTGAGTGTGTGCGCGTGTATGTGAGCGTCTGCGTTGTACTGTGTTTCGCAAAAAAAAAATAGTTCAATGTTGTCCCCCGCGCCTACACACAAGACTCTCGACGTTCAGCGCTTGATTATTTGTAATGTATTCCCTCCGTTCCAAAAATACAATGCGCACTTTAATTTTGCTGGTCAAAGCCGTAAAAATTTAATCATAATTTGTACTTATAATATGTACATGAAATTAGTATAAAATATATGTAACGAAAGAATATTGTAATACGAATCCAGCAGTATCATTTATGCATTTTGAGTCCATATAATTTCATATAATTTAATGGTTAAAATTGAGCATCAAAAACCAACATAAAAATAGCGTGTTTTGTATTTTGAAACGGAGGGAGTACATAGTTGCGTTGGAGTGGAGATTTCTGGCACCCAGGGTCCGGAGCTCTCTCTGTCTTACAAAATTCAAACAAATATTTAAAAGTTTCAGAAAATCTGAAAAAATCCGCATGTTCTCAGCGTTGTATCCTTTAGGCGTGCTAAAGGACAATGCGATTTTTTTTGCATTCTGACCTACACAAAAATTACAAATGTACATATCTGAATGATTTCAAATCTCTAAATTTTCTGTTTTCTAGCCCATAACATAATATAATGATTTTCGCAATTAGACTTTGCACTCTTGGAGTATACATCATAGAGAACATGCAAAAAAATAGATTTTTGAAACATTTAAATATAATTTTAGTTTTTTCGAGTAGAAAGATCACTTGAACTCTGGGAGCCAAAGTGGCTTTTTGGTTGTGTTGTCACTATTCTAAGAAAAGGTCTCACTTGTGACGAAAGTGCATACGATGTTTTTATCGATGGTCTCTTCAACAATTTATGCTTTTCCTCTACAACAAGCCGCAACGGATTTAGTTTACCGCAACGGTCTTTGTAGAGGGAAAGCATAAATTGTCAACAAGTGGTAATAGTACAATTAATTATCAGCAAGTGGTAATAGGTACTTTTAACCGTCGTTCGGAATATTAATTTTTGACTTTTGTGCATGCATAATTGTCTGGGTCTCTGGGAGCCTTTGTACTACGTCGTCGTGAGCTTGTCCGTTGTCTCATGTTTTTCTCGGCTAATGCTATGCAAAATAATTCGACAAGTGATAAGAATACTTTTATCCATCTTACATAGTATTAATTTTCGTGCAAACTGGAAGAAAAAAGATACATAAGGAGGGGAAAAAAGATAGCCTTACACACCATGTCGGTGTGATATTTGCATGACAAGCTTCAGAGCGGACTGCCTGAATTTGACTTGCATGACTTACACAATTATCTATTGTTTGTTTGTTTGAGGTCGCTTATCACGTGTACCACGCGATGCACCAACGATGGAAAATCAGGTTATAAACCGCTCAGCTTTCTTCTCCGTAAGCGATGTCGTACTATTTTGGTACAGTTCCGAGCTCCCGTCGAGTATACCACGGCACGGGCCTGATAAATGAAGCCCGTAAAAAAACAAAGGAAAGGACTCGACAGACTGTCACCCCTGGCCCATGTTAGACGCTGGGTGGATCGTCAGCCAGTTCTAACAAAAATCGTGACCCAGTCTTTGATGGCAGTCTGCTTTGCCGTGCCTCTTTGGTCAAAAAAACATCGCGGCGTCCAACTAAAAAAGTATGGATCAAATCTGAGTGTAAAGTGGTGGTTGATGATATCAACACGGGTACTCTAGGGAGGTATGGAACTATTGTTGCTGAAACTAGAAGAATACCACGCGCGTTGCAGCGGGAATCTCTTTAAAAAATTATAATGTAAATGAAATGGGTATAAGAGGTATGAAATATCCAATTGTCAAGATTTAGTTGATCACAATAGTCGAGACACAAAATTTAATTAGTGAATTTTTTTTTTGAATATTTGAGGACTAAATATTAGTGACGTGGACAATTATATGGCTGAAAAAACATGACATGCATAGGTTGCATGAAAACAATAATTGTTAGTAGAGATGACATGGATAATTGATTGGCCAAAATAGTGGGTGATGTGGATAGCTTACATGTTGAGATGGAAAAATAATTAATGCACTTAGTGGAGTTTTGCTTTATAAGAGCATCTCTAGCAGAACCCGCAAAAGGGGCAAACCCGCATAATAACCGCCCGATGCGGGTTGAAACCGCAAAAAGGCGGAGAACAGAATCCGCAAATTTGCCCAACCCGCAAAAGATTTTGCAGGCCCCCGTGAATCCGCGCCTCCGAACCGAGAAAGATAGGTTTCCTCCCCCGACCCGCAGCCGGAACCTCATCCTCCAGTGTCGTTGGCGCGAGGGAACCTTCAGCGCGCCCGTCCCTGCCGCCGCTGCAACCTCTTTCTCTTCCCCCACTCCGGCCACCGCGCGCCCTGCCCCGGACCGGCCATGAGCACCGCCGACCCGTCCCTGGTGACCGTCCGCGTCGGGGACGCGCCATCGTCAGATCCAGCGGGCCGCGGAGAGATCGGAGCCGCCGCCGCCGCCGACACCGCTGCTGCTCCAGTGGCGGCGCCGAAGCGGAGAAGATTGGGAACCGCAGGCGCGGCCCAAGTTCTGCTTGCCGCGGGCACTCCCGCCGCCGCGAAGCCTCCCACCGCCGCGAGGCAGCCGAAGAAGCTGGCGGGGAGGAAAATCAGGTCCAGCGCCGCCGCCGCCGCTTCCGCTGCTGCTGCATCAACCGCGCCCATCCCCGGCGCCGGGACCGAAAGGTATGAATTTTCGAACTCAAATTTGAGCTCTGTTCACCTTGCCCGTCCCCGGCGAGCTGAATTCGTTCAGCTTGCAGCACGCAAGCGTTCATGGACATGATCGGGTCGGTAGAAATCGAGTCGCCTCCGCTCGGCAACTACAGCTACAACGAGTTCGACGGTGGCGTCGATGGTGGCACGGGAGAAGACGACAACGAGGTCGAGGAGGTGGACGGGGCCGGCCTGAGTCGGAGAGGATCGAACTACACCATTTTGGAGGACCAATGCTTGATCCGTGCTTGGGAGAGTATCTCTCTCGATGCAACGGCCGGCGTTGATCAAACCAAAGACCGGTATTGGCAAAGGGTGGAGGACAAATTCTTCCAACTCATGCCACGCAATGGCCGTACGGTGCCCCGGACCTATCGATCACTACAAGGCCGTTGGGAAACTATCGAGACTACATGTGGTCGATGGAGTGGATGCTTGCAACAAGTGATCAATGCGCCACCGAGTGGTACCGTGGAGGGTGATTGGGTGAGTTTATTCACCATTGTTCATGTAGTGTTCTCACTACAAGGCCATTGTTCACCATTTGTTCATCATTGTAGGACCGCATTGCGAGAGAAAGGTACTGATGAGGCCAAAAGAGCCTCGGCGGAGGAGAACAAGTCCGTGGCCAAGCTCTTGGCCGAAGAGAACAAGATAATGATGATGAACCGAAGTGACATGGACGAAGTCACCTTGGAGTGGCATGACATCGCAAGGAAGGAGATATTGCATCGAAGGAAACAAGCGATGCTAAAAGCTAGCGATGGTGGAGGTGATGGTGGAGGTGCCGGTGGTGGTGGAGGTGCTACCACGGTGTAGGGTCTTTCGATGATGCCCATTGTGTTTTGGCCGCAATTTTTTGGTCACACGGATGGAAAACTAGTTAATTGCCGTCTTTAGATTCAAGAAACTACTTTAATTTGCTATATTAATGTCGAATTTGTAAGCAATTTGACATTTTATGATATTCTGCCTATCTTTGCTGTTTTGCATATGCAGTTTCAGAACGCCGCGCGGCGGAGCAGAACCCGCAAAGCAGAACCGCAAAACAGAATATTCTGTTTAACGGTTCTGCTTTGCGGGTTCTGCTCCGCCGCGCGGCGTTCTGAGCAAAAAACCGCGAGTTGCGCGAACTGCAAATGCGTTTTGCGGGTCGGCGTTTTGCGGGTTCTGCTAGAGATGCTCTAAGAGGTATAGATTACCGGAAGAGCTACAGCCTTTCAGGAGTGCAGATTCACTCATGAATCAAGGAAGAATAATTTTGAAGCCCACAATTTAGCTAGGTTTTCTTCTTCTTCTTTTTTTTTTTTTTGCGTCAAACATAGGGAACTTTATTACTGGAAAATGGATCGGTTACAATCAGCCATAAGGCTAACAGCTAGGAAGCTGGGACTTTTATCAAGCCATACTTCCGACACATCCAGCGAATATGCTAACTTAGCACATTGGTCTGCAACATTATTAGACTGGCTGCCCGTCATGTATGGCTGGGTATACCCCATGCATGATACGAACAATGTACATATGAACTGAATAAAGCCTAGTTTTTTCCCTCAAAAAAAATCTGAGGGAAAATACATCTAAAACGCTGAGTGAAATTGAGAAATATTGGGTTATTTTTTTCGAATGAACCGCACCTCTATATTAATTAAACAAAATTATAAGAAAATCGTGACATAAAAGAAAAGGTCATAGTCTAGTCATTTGGAAATTATCCATCTTCTCCATCCCGCACATGTGGATGGTGCAAAGTTCTGCACCGTTGCTGGAACCGATGAGACGAAGGGCAGTATTTCCTTAGGCAGTCGTGAAGTCATCGATCTCTGTCGCGGGAAGTGCTGATAATGTCGATGCCGAAGGTAGGACGTCGATGTTGGGCCGATCACATGTAATACACCATCACCTGCATGCCTCATAGCGATGCCAAGAAGTATCGTCAGAATGAGAGCGGGGATGGCTACTTCATGTTGACGATGACCACATCACCTTGCCACTATGAAAATCTCGTTTTGTAGTCCAGCAATGGCAAATCAAACTTCATTGAAACTATGTCGTCGAAACCCTAATCTGAACAAGGCTTTGATTCTACTTGTTATATGCAATAGGTAATAAAACGATAAATGAAAGCAGGATCAACACACGGGGAAACGAGATTTTAACCTGGAAAAAACCCCTCCATTGAGACGGGTAAAACACCATGGGCGTCAGCCAGAAAAAATTTACTATTCTCGTAAAGGTTGCAAACGAGGGGATTTACAACTATCCGACTTATTTCAACCGGCGGCTTCTTAAGAGGTATATAAAGAGGTGGTGACCTAGGTTGATTCGCTTCGGCTCAAGACTACCAACGACGGCCCTCTCTTCACTTCGCCAGAAGTTAGCCACTTAACTGCATAGACTTCGTATGAATATGGATCGCAACAAAAACAACAGTCTCTTCGGAGGAGGAGATTTGGCTCATGGGTGCATATGCACCCATTATGTAATTTTTTTTTTAGTTTTTTTCAGAATGTCAAAAAATTTCGAAAAAAAATCCGGGTGTAGATTACAACATGATGTGTTAGCACAAAAAAAATCAGGGTGAAAAAACTTTTTTTGTGATCTGTACAAAAAGAGAAAAAACTGACGCGTATATATACGTTTCGGTGTGTCCGGATTTGTCTTTTTTGCACAGGTTGCAAAAAAACTTTTTTCTTCACGAAACTTTTTGTGTCAACATGAAATGTCATGAACTGCATGCAATTTTTTTTTTGGAATTTTTTGACATTTCGAAAAATGTTTTCCGGGTAGTGGGTGCATCTGCACCCACTACCCGTATTGAATTTCCGCAGTCTCTTCAACAATTTATGCTTTCCCTCAACAAAGACCGATGCGGTAAACTAAATCCGTTGCGGCTTGTCCATTTCGTGTTCTACAAAAATAAATCAACAAGTGGTAATTGTAATTTTAACCGTCGTTCGGAACATTAATTTCCGTGCATGCATAATTGTCCGGGTCTCGGGGAGCCCTTGTACTACGTCGTAAGCTGGATCCGTTGCGGCCTGTCCGTTGTCTCATGTTTTTCTCGGCTAATACTTTGCAAAATAATTCGACAAGTGATAATACTTTTATCCGTCTTTCGGAGTATTAATTTTATTGCAAGCTGGAAGAAAAAATATAACAAAAGGAGGGGGAAAAGATTGCCTTACACACCATTTCGGTGTGATATTTGCATGACAAGATTCAGAGCGACTGCCCGAATTAGACTTGCATGACTTACACAATTATCTATTGTTTGTTTGGTTTGAGGTGGCTTATCACGTGTACCACGCGATGCACCAACGGTGGAAAATCAGCTTATAAACCGCTCAGCTTTCTTCTCGGTAAGCGATGTGGTACTAATTCCGGTACAACACCAAGTCCTCCTCGAGTATACCTCGGCAGTCGGCACGGGCCTCACAAATGAAGCCCGTCACAGAAAACGCGACAGACTGTCTGCCCTGGCCCATGTTGGACGCTGGGTGGATCGTCAGCCTGTTCTTACAAAAATCGTGACCCAGTCTTTGATGGCAGCCTGCTTTGTCGTGCCTCCTTGTCCAAAAAACATCGCGGCGTCCAACTAAAAAACTATGGATCAAATATGAGTGAAAATACATCTAAAACGCTGAGTGGAATTGAGAAATATTGGGTTATTTTTTGAATGAACCGCACCTCTATATTAATTAAACACCGAAATTATAAGAAAACCCTGACATAAAAGAAAAGTTATAGTCTAGTCATTTGGAAATTCTCCATCTTCTCCATCCTGCACATGTGGATGGCGCGTCGATGTTGGTGCAAAGTTCCGCGCCATTGCTGGAACTGACGAGACGAAGGGCAGTATTTCCTTAGGCTATCGTGAAGTCGTCGATCTCTGTCGATAAGTGATGATAATGTCGATGCCCAAGGTAGGAAGACGATGCTGGGCCGATCACACATAACACACCATCATCCACATGCCTCCTAGCAATGCCAAGAAGTACCGTCAGAATGAGAGTGGGAATGGCTATTCCATGTGGACGGTGACCACATCACCTTGCCACTACGAAAATCTCGTTTTGTAGTCGATCGAACTTCATTGAAACCATGTCGTCGAAACCCTAATTTGAACAGGGCTTTGATACCACTTGTTATATATGATAGGTAATAAAACGATGAATGAAAGCAAGATCAACACACTAGGAAACAAGATTTTAACCTGCAAAAAGACCCTCCAATGAGACGGGTAAAAAACCACGGGCGTCAGCCATATTTTTTTACTATTTCGGTAGAGGTTACAGACGACGGGGATCTACAACTGTTCGACTTATTTCAACCGGTGGCTTCTTAAGAGGTATATAAAGAGGTGGTTACCTAGGTCGATTCGCTTTGGCCCAAGAGTACCGACGGCTCTGGCTGGACGCTCTGACCGAGCTTTTGGGCTCGGCCCGAGCTTTTCTGGGCTCGCCCCGAGCTAGGCTCGGCCCGCCAGGAAATTTGACCGAGCCGAGCTGGCCATGCTGGACCGCGGAGACCTCGGGCCGAGCCTGGCTAGGCTCGGTCCGGCCCGAAAGCTCGTGTTTTTTTTACAAACAGAATTTCAGTTTAGCCCAGAGAGGAATAGAAGGCCCGTTAGGTCAGCTGCTCTCTGCTCGTTCCTCTCGTCCCCACATCGACAGCAGACTCGCGTGTGAGCAGCCGCCATTACCGAGCGAGATGCTGCCTGCATCGCCGCCGCTAGTCGCGCCCCGCGCACACGCCACCACTCTCCTCTAGCTTCGTCCGCTTCTCCGCTCCGGCCTCGCTGCTCCGTCCCGGTTGCTCCCCTGGCCCCGGCCGATCACCTCTGCTCCGCCTCCGTCCCGGCCGCTCTGCTCCGTCGCGGTCTCTCTGCTCCGTCCGCTGCTCCGTCCCGCCCGTTCCGCACCTGTGTGCCTTCTGTTTTCTGGAATTTTTCTCTGTACTGTTACATGTTCTGGGTGGTTCTCTGTACACCGTGAACACCAAATCTTTTAAAAAAACTGAGGTATATAATGTGTTGTAATTATCAAGTTTTTCTATTGAAATGGGTTCATCTATATTTCAATTTCATGTAGTTAATTCCTTAGAATTAGTTTTGAATGATTTGGTGTTGAATTTGTATGGTTAGTGAGTCAAAATTTGCTGGAAATCTTCTCTGTACAGGTAGTACATGTCCTAGGTGCCTTCTGTTTCCCAATGTCTGAAGCACACACACAATATGAATATCTTCATCCGTCAGATGCATGTTATAGCACAAGCAAACTGATAGCCCAGTCTGTTACATGTTCTGGGTGGTTCTCTGTACACCGTGAACACCAAATCTTTTAAAAAAATCTGAGGTATATAATGTGTTGTAATTATCAAGTTTTTCTATTGAAATGGGTTCATCTATATTTCCATTTCATGTAGTTAATTCCTTAGAATTAGTTTTGAATGATTTGGTGCTGAATTTGTATGGTTAGTGAGTCAAAATTCGCTGGAAATCTTCTCTGTACAGGTAGTACATGTCCTAGGTGCCTTCTGTTTCCCAATGTCTGAAGCACACACACAATATGAATATCTTGATCCGTCAGATGCATGTTATAGCACAAGCAAACTGATAGCCCAGTGGCTTCACACCTTGTGCTCACGCTGGGCGATGCAGGGTCGAATCCCAAAGGCCACCAATGTCCTTTCCTTTTTCCCAGGCTCGCGAGCCGGCTCGTTTGCAACCGAGCTTGCTGCTGGCTCGGTCCGAGCCTCCAGGTTAGGCTCGCCTGACATGTCGAGCTGGCTCGGGGCTCGCCGTTTCAGACCGAGCTTTTCTCAGGCTCAGCCAATACTAGCGAACGCTACCGACTTTCGCCTTTTCCTGCCGTCTTCGCCTTTTCCTTTGAGAGTCGTCTTCGCCTTTTCCTCCGCCTCGCCGGCTCGCTCCTTGCTCTGCTCCGACGGCGCTGCCGCTCGGCGTGGACATGGATGCGTAGCTTGGCTTGTATATAGTAGCTCTAGCTTTAGTTTTAGCTTCTATGCTAGGTTTGCCTCTATGGCGTCTGAGAGTAGGTCGTTCGATCTTGGCGGCCAGATCCGACGCGCCTGTGCCTTCCTCTTCCTAGCTGCAATTCGTCGGTGGCAGGCGGAGCTGCATGTGAGGCTGTCGGAGGCTCGCATCTCTCCCAATAAGGTACGCACAGGAAGCTTTGAGCTGGGGCCTTCTGGCCAGCCCTGGTTTTCGGTTGTTCTTCGTCTTCTTGCTGCTGCGCTCCAGAGGTTGGAGACCAGGAGGAGGAGAAGATCTGGTGGCTTCCATAAGGCCGAACCCCTAGATCCCTGCTGTTTTTACTTCGATCTGCCTCCTCTGCTCAATGGCAAAGATGCAGAGTTCGATGGCGGATATGTGCTTTTTGCTTGGCAGCGGGAAGCTAGGTTTGGTGGAGCTTCTGGATTTGGTGTATCCTCTCTTCTATGCCGCAAAGGTAGCGGGAAGGAGGGTGGATGGATTCGATCTGCTGCTCCACGGGGAGATCTTCAGGCTGCTAATCGCGGAGTTCCTCAACGGCGGCGATCTTGCGCCGCTGTTACTTCTGGCCAAAGTGGCTACTCCGTGCCGTGGTGCTTCTGGCTCCATGGTGTCAACAACCTCCAGGCCGGCGTGCCGCTAAGGAGGCCCTCCATCAGCTCTGCGGCGGCGCTCAACGTCGCACTGTCTCCAAGTGGTGCCGTCCCCGGCGATGGTGCGGACGGCCGCTGTGTCGAGCTGCTCTTCTTCCTCGGTGGAGAAGGACCCAATTGCGTTTCCAAAATTTTAGTTGAGGTCCTTTTTGTAAAGTCCAAGGACTTGGTTGTAATGTTCTTTTTCTTTGAGGTCCTTGATGTAATTTGTAATCCCACCGACTAAATGCAGTATGGGCCCTTCGGGGTCCTTCCCCTTGTTCAAAAAAAAAAAAGGCTCAGCCAACGGCGGTGCTCGCTTAACTTTGTCAGATGTTAGCCACTTATCTGCATAGACTTCGTATGAATATGGATGGCAATAAAAAGAAGAGTCTCTTCAACAATTTATACTTTCCCTCGACAAAGATCGATGCGGTAAACTAAATCCGTTGCGGCTTTTCCATTTCGTGTTCTACAAAATAAATCAACAAGTGGTAATAGAACTTTTAACCGTCGTTCGGAATATTAATTTCCGTGCATGCATAGTTGTCTGGGTCTCTGGGAGCCTCTGTACTACTCCTACGTCGTAAGGGCACCTCCAACGGTGTGGCGCAAACGGACACCAAAATGTGTCTGATTTGGTCCGTTTGGGGGCGGACCGCGGACACATTTTGGTGTCTTTTCAGTTTGGGGTGGGGGTGCCCCCAACGCCCAGGCGCAAAAGTGGATAAGGCAAAAAAAAACAACAATTAATATACATAGCTTAGTTCAGTAGCAAGGCCCCATGGGCCAGTGAGACAACACAAAACACACAAAAAAACATAAACCCTATCTAGTGGGTTTGGGGGTGGGGCTGGCTGCCGGAGTTGGCGCCGCCGCGGCCAGGACCTCGCCGTGGCCTCCATCTAGTCGTCATCCGAAAGGATGACATACTGCGGCACGGCGTAGAGGTGCGCCGGCGGCCCTGCAGGCGGAGTCTACGGCGCCTCGGGGTCCTGCGGCCACGCCGGAGGCGGCACGTACGCCTGCTCGCCTCCCTCTGGCCACGGCGACCAGGGGACTTGCCAGCGCGCTGATGACTCCCAAGTGCAGGAGATCGTTGAAGTCTTCGCTGTGTAAGTATTAGTATCGATCCCACGAGGAGTAGAAGGTATAAGTATTTATCCTCTCAAATAAGAGTGTCACTTCTCTTATTATCTATGCACTAGACAAACTAAAATGATGCAAGTGTTTTTGGGTTTTTTGGTGCAAAGCTGAAAATAAAATATGATGAGTGAAAGCTCTCAAAGAGAGAGAAAGCCCAATCCTCTATGCAGCAAGAGGACAAGCTTGAGTGTGTGTTTCTTATGCGTGGAAAACGTTCCCAAGGGCTACATGGATTTCATGGCAAAGATATTTCTAGAACAACAAGGTAAACATTTTGTCAAGTTTTAATCTTCTTTGGACGGAGCCATAATTAGGTGTAGCTAAATAAATAAACTAAACCCCTTATGATGGATCAGGTGGCCAAGTAAATGACTGCACACGAGTTATTAAGACAAGAAGTCCCACCATAGCATTACACTCTAAGGTCCCCGATATAAATCCCCTCCTAATGTAACTTCATGTATCGGTCTCAGGTTTACGTGTCCACCCAAGTCTCCCTCAATTCATTACACTAGTGTGAAACACCTTCATGCATTACTCAATGTATGGTGCACTTCATACATTGTACATCAAGACAATCATAAAAGATAAAAACTTGACCAAATACTAAATACATGTTAAGTAGAAATCATTGCCAATCCATCCTATGCCCCCAGGAACACGAGAGAACTACTCACAACGCGAAGACATGATATGATTCAATGGTATAAGTGATACAACACAATCTGAAATTATAATCTCCCCACAAAACAATGACAAGTAGCAATTCACAAACATGTAGAATAGTACTTAGACAATAGCTAGGGTTCGAACAATCTCAAACTATGAGGGGGATGAAGTGGATCACGAAGATGGTGATGGAGATGGTGCTGGTCTTCACGGTGGTGATGATGGAGAAGTTCTTGCTGTAGATGTTGATGATGAACACGCCGGAGGGGGTGGAGCCCTCCGGAGACGATTCCGGCGGCGTTTCCCCCTCCGATCTTCTCCGGCGACAGCCTTCTGACTCTCTGTTTCGTGGTTCTGTGTTTCGGCGGCGCCTTCTTTCGCGAAACGTCATGGGACCTTTTTTATAGACGTTTTTAGGTCACGACTAGGTCGGCGAAGCAAAGATCGACAGCGGCGGAGCCTCGAGGCCCAAACTAGATAGGCCCACGCGGCCAAGATTTTAGGCCGCGTGGGGCCCTCTCATTTCCAGCTGGTTGGGCTTCTGGCCTTCATTTTGAGCCCATTGCGTTCGTCTCGAAAATTCTGAAGCGTGCTCTCTGACCTTGCCCTTTTTGGAGTCCCGAAGCTCCCGGAAAGTCTGAAACACTAAAAAGGACGTTTTCTGGAAAACAGGGTTAATTCCAAACAAATAGGGGAACTTGTGAATTATTCCCAAAATCATTATAAATCATTGATATAACCCTTATATGATGCAAATATGATTGGAATATGAATAAAATAATGCAAAGTTCATGTATGCATTTTACATGCATCAGCATCCCCAAGCTTAACCTATGCTCGTCCTCGAGTATGAAGGTGATAAAACTAGCATGGACTTTGCATTTCAATACTATCAATGGATATCAAAGATGATTACTATTGTTACATATAGTCAAATGATTCATTCTTCAAAGGAGTAGCAATATGCAAATAGTTTATGAAGTGATATCAAGTATTCAAGACAAGGATGTTCATTGATAGTTCACAAAGTGTAACATAACAGATAGTAGCTATCCAATGTAAGGATGTTCAATGATAATTCACAAAGTGTAACATAAATGAAAAAGTAATATGGACGTTCTTACTTTTGCATACATGTGGTTCATAGAGTGTAGATGAAAATCTGAATATAAAAGGTGGACACTTTGGAAAGATATATATATGAGTAGAGGTAAAGCATGAATAAGTTTCATCTAACTTCTGAACTTCTCTACTTAAGTTAATGATTGTAATATGGTAATCCTTGGTGTCAAGCTCTCATTGCCCCTATCATAGCATCTTGAATGATTAAGTTTAAAGTGAAAGCAAATATGAGTAATGTGCTTGACAAAGTAAAGGTTGAAAGTCTCATGCCCCTTGAATACGAGTACCTACTCCATGTGTTACTCAACTCGGGAAACAAAGCAAGTTCAATTTAAATATCATTGTAAGTAAAATAGTATCATCAAGAGCGTCAACTGGGGTACCTCTTGTCCCAGGATATGGAACAAGCCCATATCAAAATGACAAGACAAACAAACATAATGAACAATCTCAACACCCTTTTTATTTACCATTGGATAGCTTTTTATTGTAAGGTGTATCACAGACGGTTCACCATAGCATGTAAGTAAATTTCCACCATGAATGATGCATGGCTTAGATTAGCGGCCCAGGCGTCTCTCTAACCATTTATACAAACTCATTTAAACCTACTCCATTTCCTCATTTATTTCACCCATGGTAAGCATCCATAAACAAAAGTACATGACATCAACTAAATATAAATGAGTGCAATGTTGAAAGCATTCCATGTGACAGCACATTTCTGCTAACTCTCAACCAAAGACATTTGTCAAGCTCATAACATCATAATTTTAATCACAATGGGTCATGTTTTATTTATGCAATAAAAGTAAAGTGTGCATCAAGTTCGTGAGAGCTATATAACCAACTTTTCCCATAACAATCAACAACATAAGCATTTTAATTCAGAGGTATAGATAATACAAAATAACATGATAAACAACCTCGGAATAGCATAAAGCTAATAGGTAGATATGGTGGACTCACTGGAAAAACTTTGGTTGAAGGCGTTGGAAACAAGTTTTTATTTGTTGGAATTTTTGGGCTAGCAAGAGGGAGAAAGTTGACCATCTAGATGCATGCATGAGTGTCCATAGAACTAACTAATCCATGTTAAACCAAGTAAAATAACAATCAGCACCAAAACATGAATAAGTTATAGCTCTTCAAAAAGGATTTGCAAACTATTACTCATAAACAAGCTCATGAATCATGCAACTATATGTATCATTAAAAATCAACTCAAACATCCCTTTTCCCAATCTTATAAAAGCATCCAACATATTTCAACCCATATTTCCAGTAGCTCTCCCATATATAAATGATAGTGTGGTGGTCTCTCAAGACTCAAACAAAAACAAAAAACGACGCTCCAAGTTTATGCGATAAAGTGTTTCGATCGAAAAACAGAAGTTGGACGTGTGCAAACCGAGAGTGTGTAGGTCCAGTGGGGTTGTCTTCACATCCCCAAGCTTATGGTCTTCACCATCCTTGGATAGCTCTTGGTGCATCTCCTCCAATCCCTGTGAAAAAACTTCAAAACACCGTTTCTCCCATTTCTTTTCTGTGGGGTGCATTAATAGTGATAAACAAATATGTTTCTTGCTGCATATAATCCTTGAACAAAAATTCATATGAGATGTCCAGAAAGTGTATAATGTTGTATGCCTACTCATAAACTCAATTGGATCAAAAAGATTCAACTTAAAAGCTCAAAGCATGCATCAAACAAAATGGGACAGAATCTGTCCAGAAAAACAGCAGCAGCAAAACGTATTTTTCTACCCTACCAAACTTTCTCGAAAAATTCCGAAAAAATTCATGCATACAGAGGATGAAAAGTTGCAACTACAGTTCAAATATGAGCTCATTCGGAGTTACGAATAAGAATTAAAAATCATACCGTGCACTGATTCGTGCAGGAATAAAATCTCCGAACGCTATAAGCAACTTTTCAAGACCAAAATGGGTAAAACTTGGCACTTTATTAAAAACTCCAGAAACTAACTAGACACAAAATCTCTTGTTACAGCAAGAGGACACAAAGAAAAATCACACACAAAAATAACCGGGTTGCCTCCCGCAAAGCGCTTTCTTTATAGCCATATAGCTAGGCTTCTTACTTTTTGTTTATTGAAGATGAAGCTCATGAGGGAGCTTGAACTTTGATGTTCCCCTCTTTCTTGGGAAGTGTTCCATGCATAATACCAGGGTCCCATGGTGCTCTCAAACCGATCAAAATAATAGTCAAGTTGAAACCTGGTTGAGAGAAAAAAGAACACAAAACAACGAAGTCTAACTTTCTTTCTATGCATTGGCATTTTGTATATGAATGAATCCAATGAATATTCCAACATAGTTACTTGCAGCCCATAATTATTAGTAGCATAAAGAGGGTTCTCACCTCCTCTTTCATAATAGTTGCAAGTAGTAAAGTGTATTTAATCATAACCAATAGAATCTTCCAACTTAGATAATTTGGGAACATAATGAGGATCATTAAATTTATTTTGGAGTTTATTAGCATGCTTCCCTCTTTCAAAATAGTTGTTAAGATCAATATCAAGTTTAATATCATGGTTGCAACAAAGATTTGGAACTAAAGATAATTGCAAACCACATAAGTATTTCTCAACATAAGCAAATTTCTCCTTATGGTGTAAGTAGGAGAGTTCAAGAACAAAGTAGGGCTCTCATGAGTAAGAGCACTATCACAAACAGCAAGTATGTCATTTTTATCCTCGCATAAATTAGTAACAACTAAACATGGAGGTTTATCAATAAGCATAGGACCATCATCTAAAGCATTATCATATAGCATATTTAAGCAATACTCCTCATTATCATCAATAAGTTCACTAGTAGCATTAATAAAAGTAAAGGAGCATTTTTAGTTTCATCATAATAGCATGGGTTATCATATAGGACCATAGCATTTTCAGTTTCACACTCATCATAACATGGATTCTCATAAATAACAAAAGATTTTTGAGTTTGAGTGTTACTATCATTTGTTGATGGTGAAGTTGGGAGATCCAACTCTTCATTCTCTAGCTGTTCATCATTTCCATCATCCTCTTGAGATTGCATGGGCATCCCCAAGCTTAGGTTTTTATCCACTTCTTCACATTCTTCCTCTTCCAAGCTTATGTTTTCATCATCTTCTTCCTGCAAAACATCAGTACTTTCTTGGGGAACCTTTCCTCTCATAATATCAACAGCATAAATATTTTGAGAGAACTGGGCTATGCAATATTCAAGAATAGAAGTGACCTTTCCTTCAAATCTCTTAACTCTAGGGCAAGTTTTATTTTCATTAGCAAAGGTGTGCAATTCATTAGATGCATAATAAGTAACAAATTCCTCTACTTGTTCCATCTCTAAATGAGTGTAATCATTAGTATTGTAAGATGCTATGACATGTTCTTCATGGAACTTACATTGAAATCCAAAGTGTCTTTTTCTCTGTTTAAAGCAACAAGTTGTATTATTATGGAATAAAAGCCACTCTCCAGCAATATAATTTAAACTTTCCATGAAATCTTTTAGTCTTTTCCGTTCACTTGACTCTCTAAATTCCTCATCAATTTTAGAAGCTTTCATATATTCATAGTAAAGATTCATTATCTCAGGAACAGTTTTTTTGGTATTTTCCATTTTCTAATTTTTTTGTGTTTTTGATATATGGATGTATGCAAAACTAAACTAAATGCAAAACTGAAAATAAATATCTAGTGCAAACAAGAATAAAAACTTAAGCGCTACACTCCCCGGCAACGGCGCCAGAAAACTGTCTTGATGACTCCCAAGTGCAGGAGATCGTTGAAGTCTTCGCTGTGTAAGTATTAGTATCGATCCCACGAGGAGTAGAAGGTATAAGTATTTATCCTCTCAAATAAGAGTGTCACTTCTCTTATTATCTATGCACTAGACAAACTAAAATGATGCAAGTGTTTTTGGGTTTTTTTGTGAGTGCAAAGCTGAAAATAAAATATGATGAGTGAAAGCTCTCAAAGAGAGAGAAAGCCCAATCCCCTATGCAGCAAGAGGACAAGCTTGAGTGGTGTTTCTTATGCGTGGAAAACGTTCCCAAGGGCTACATGGATTTCATGGCAAAAATATTTCTAGAACAACAAGGTAAACATTTTGTCAAGTTTTAATCTTCTTTGGACGGAGCCATAATTAGGTGTAGCTAAATAAATAAACTAAACCCCTTATGATGGATCATGTGGCCAAGTAAATGACTGCACAAGAGTTATTAAGACAAAAAGTCCCACCATAGCATTACACTCTAAGGTCCCCGATATAAATCCCCTCCTAATGTAACTTCATGATCGGTCTCAGGTTTACGTGTCCTCCCAAGTCTCCCTCAATCATTACACTAGTGTGAAACACCTTCATGCATTACTCAATGTATGGTGCACTTCATACATTGTACATCAAGACAATCATAAAAGATAAAAACTTGACCAAATACTCAATACATGTTAAGTAGAAATCATTGCCAATCCATCCTATGCCCCCAGGAACATGAGAGAACTACTCACAACGCGAAGACATGATATGATTCAATGGTATAAGTGATACAACACAATCTGAAATATAATCTCCCCACAAAACAATGACAAGTAGCAATTCACAAACATGTAGAATAGTACTTAGACAATAGCTAGGGTTCGAACAATCTCAAACTATGAGGGGGATGAAGTGGATCACGAAGATGGTGATGGAGATGGTGCTGGTCTTCACGGTGGTGATGATGGAGAAGTTCTTGCTGTAGATGTTGATGATGAACACGGGGGGGGGGGTGGAGCCCTCCGGAGGCGATTCCGGCGGCGTTTCCCCCCTCCGATCTTCTCCGGCGACAGCCTTCTGACTCTCTGTTTCGTGGTTCTGTGTTTCGGCGGCGCCTTCTTTCGCGAAACGTCATGGGACCTTTTTTATAGGCGTTTTTAGGTCACGACTAGGTCGGTGGAGCAAAGATCGACAGCGGCGGAGCCTCGAGGCCCAAACTAGATAGGCCCACGCGGCCAAGATTTTAGGCCGCGTGGGGCCCTCTCATTTCCAGCTGGTTGGGCTTCTGGCCTTCATTTTGAGCCCACTGCGTTCGTCTCGAAAATTCTGAAGCGTGCTCTTGACCTTGCCCTTTTTGGAGTCCCGAAGCTCCCGGAAAGTCTGAAACACTAAAAAAGACGTTTTCTGGAAAACAGGGTTAATTCCAAATAAATAGGGGAACTTGTGAATTATTCCCAAAATCATTATAAATCATTGATATAACCCTTATATGATGCAAATATGATTGGAATATGAATAAAATAATGCAAAGTTCATGTATGCATTTTACATGCATCACGCGCGCGCTCCTCCTGCTGGCGGGCCTGCTCCGCCGCCGCCTCCGCCGATGCCCGGAGCGCCTCCACGATGCCCGGCCACTGGCCGAGCTCCTCCAGGTTGGAGGCATCTATGCCGGCCTGGAGGGCGGCGTCGTCGTCCCAGGTGGGCGGCGCGGTCGGCTCTCCTCCATCTTGACGGCGTCGCCGTCGTCGTCGCTCCATCGAAGTCGGAGGAGGATGAGCCATCATCCTCGACCTCGGCCGGCTCCTCCTGCGCGGGCTGGTACCCTCCGGCGCGAAGGCCGCGAATGCCGCCCGGCGGCGCGCGTCGTGCTCCTCCTCGAACCAATGATCCCACAACGGCAGGTTCATCGCGTATGCGGGGTCGTTGACGAGGTCCGGCAAGGGGAAGCTGCGGCGGCGGAGGATCTCCTCCGTACGCGCCCGGCCGGAGCGAGGCACCCGAGGCACCGGCACGCGCTGCGCCGTGAGGTGCCATCCATCTGGCAGATGGACGTCGTCCCACGGCAGGGGCGCAGCTACCTCCCAGTAGATCTGCGCCACGTCCGTCGAGACATGGGCTCGTGCTTGTTGACGTGAAACACACGCTCGTTGGGAGACCCCAAGAGGAAGGTATGAAGAGTACAGCAGCAAGTTTTCCCTCAGAATGAAACCAAGGTTATCGAACCAGTAGGAGCAGTAGCATTTCAGAAGGTTGTCAGTGGCGGAATGTGATGCGGCGCAACACCAGGGAATCCTGCGCTGACGTGGAACCTGCACACAACACAATCAAACTACTTTGTCCCAACGAAACAGGAAGGTTGTCAATCTCTCCGGCTTGCTGAAAACAAAGGATTAAACGTATGGTGTGAAAAACAATGTTTAATTGCAGAAAGTAAAAGAGAACAATGATTGCAGTTGGTGGTTTAATCAATGTAAAAGAATGGACCGGGGTCCACAGTTCACTAGTGGTGTCTCTCCATAAAGATAAACGACATGCTGGGTAAACAAATTACAGCTGGGCAATTGATAAAATATTGAGCGCATGACAAAGCATACATTATGACAAGATGGTTACCATGATAATTAATTGGGCATTACGACAAAATACATAGACCGTTATCCAACCACATCTATGACTAATAATTCACCTTCAGGTTGACATCCGTGTTCCCCGTTGGTATTAAGTTGCAAGCAACGGATAATCGCATTAAGCAATGTGCGTAAAGTAAACAAGTACATATGACCGTGGACATAACATTGTTATGTTACCCCTAGTAGCAACAGCACATCCACAACCTTAGCCGTTGCTGTCACTCGCCTAGATTACTGGAGACTGAACCCACTATCTAGCATAAATACTCCCTTTTGGAGTTACAAGCATCTACTCGGCCAAAGCATCTACTAGTAACGGAGAGCATGCAAGATCATAAATAATATGTATCATAGATTAATAATCAACTTGATCATATTATTCAATATTCATCGGATCCCAGCAAACACAACATGTAGCATTACAATAAGATGATCTTGATCATGTTAGGCAGCTCACAAGATCTAAACATGATGGCGCAAAGTGGGAGACAACCATCTAGCTATTGCTATGGACCCGTAGTCCAAGGATGAACTACTCACGCATCACTCCGGAGGCAGGCATGGTGATGTAGAGCCCTCCGGTGATGATTCCCCTCTCCGGCAGGGTGCCGGGAAGAGGTTCTGGACCCTCCCGAGCTAGGGTTGACGACGGCGGCGCCTTTGGAACTTTTCGTGGAATATGACTCGGGTCTCTAGGGTTTTTGCATCGGGGGGAATAAGTAGGCGAAAGGGCGGCGGCTGGAGAGCCCGAGGGGCCCACACCACCTAGGGCGCGGCCCCACCTCTGGCCGCGCCGAGGGGGCGTGTGGGGCCTCCCTGACTCTTCTCCGTCTCCCTCTGGACTCCGTGTGTGTTTCGATGAAATAGGGACCTCCGTAAATTTTCGTCCAATTCCAAGAATATTTCCAGACTAGCTTTTCTGGAATACAAAACAGCAGAAAACAAGAACTGGCACTGTGGCATCTTGTTAATAGGTTAGTCCCAAAAAATGTATAAAAGTGACATAAAGTGGATGCAAAACATGTAACAATTGGTCTAATATCAACATGGAACATCAAAATTATAGATACGTTTGAGACGTACACTAGTACAGAACGACACATCGGAAACGGGCCAAAAACCCCATCGGCAATGGAGAAAGGGTCCGTGTCCCCGACCCTGTCACTGATGTGAAGATCTGATGCATGTAAAATGCATACATGAACTTTGCATTATTTTATTCATATTCCGATCATATTTGCATCATATAAGGGTTATATCAATGCTTTATAATGATTTTGGGAATATTTCACAAGTTCCCCTATTTTTTTGGAATTAACCCTGCGCAGGCAGAAAACCCTATTTTCTATATTTTGATGTTTCAGGGACCCAAACGAAGTCCAAATGACTTGCAAATTTAGGAGCATCAATATTTGGAAGGAAGATGACCTGGGAGCGAAGGAAGCGAACAAACGGAGGCTCGAGGGCCAAAAGGGGGTGGCCCACGCGGCCAGGTACTGTGGCCGCGTGGGGCCCACCTTCTGGAGCCTCGATGCTCCGTTGCCGTCGATCTTTTCTCCACGACTTCGTCTTGACCTAAAACCGACTATAAAAATAGTCCCGAGGCTCTTCGGAAAGGAGCGCCGCAGAAACACAGAAACACGAAACAGAGATCAGGAGCTGCAGATTGGAGGGGGAAAACTCCGGCGGGGCGCTGCCGGAGAGGTCTCCACCTCCTCCAACGACTTCTCCACCGTATCCATGATGAAGAGGGAGTAGTCCACCCCTGGACTATGGGTTTGTGGAAGTAACTTATGTATCTCTCTCTCTTGAGCTTCACTAATTAGCGCCGTATGAGCTGCCGAACATGATTACGGTCATCTATGTAATACCTTTGTGGTGGATCTTTATGAGTTAATATATGTGTGAGATTGCAATTGTTTTGTTTCAGTTATGAAAGTAGATGCATATTATGTACCCGTTCTTGTTTACTTGTTTTGATCAAGCATGTTTATGAGAGCGTGTGTGGGGGAACGTGTGCATTAGATGGAGTAACGGGGGGTGGCTAGTGCGGTGAACGTGAGAGAAAGTTCCGCGATCCACTTGGGTATTTTACCTTACTTTGTTGCCTCACTAGGGATAAAAAGAAATACCTTGCTACCGGAGATGTGGGTGTGACCATTGCCACTACTCCATGACTAGATCTAGCATGTTCTTATTTCAACTTCATGTCATGAAACTTAAGCTATGCTCTGATTTATCTTAATACTAAGGTGTTATGATTTAGTTCGCATCTTAGTGGAGTATAAGAGGGATTAATAACCAAAAGATCTCTATGTTAGGACGTGATGCCCATATGATTAATAACTTGTCATGAAACTTTGTTGCAATCTCATATGTTAACTTTTGTGTTCCATTGTCCACCACATTATTAAAGAGAGAGTGCATTTGTGAAACCATGAACCCCGGTCCATTTTTAATCATAAGAAACACCTTTCCAACAACTTTCATCCACTTTTCATTTTCAGCCATAATTAAATCCGAAAATACAAAAATACTTTTGCATCTTGCATTCATCATATAAAACCCAAAAATATCATTTATCATTACTATCATCATCCTTGCACATTTTCATTGCATATTTATTTATTGTTTTGTTTTATCATTCTCACACCTTGTGCTTGACAACCACTTGGTGAGGTTGAGGGCACAAAACAATTTATTTTTGTTTGCAGGTTTCCAAGGGAAGGATAAGGAGGTAAAGCTTCCACTACTGATTCCCCGAGAGTTCGATATAAACCCTCGAGTCACCTTCGTGGGGAAAACACGTCCTTGCCCGTACTACACACTCTGCTATTGGGGTCTCAACCTAACCCATTTAAGGGCCATCAAGACGTATTTTCTGGCGCCGTTGCCGGGGAATCATTGCTGAAAGTTTTATCCAAGGGTATCTCACAACAAAGTCAACTTCATCACCAACTTGTGCAAACACCTAAGCTTGGGGAGGTTGCACCTACGTGAGCACCATCTTATCCATCTTTACTTGCAAATCATTTTATTTTGTTTTGTTATTGTCTTGCATTTTGTGTTGCATATTTTATTTTCAGTTTTGCATAAAAAATTAAAAACACATAAAAACTTGCAATCATGGTTCTTGGAAACAAACAAGAAGTGAGTCCTCCATTAAGTTCCATTTCTAATTTTAAGCAATATCCTGGAGAAACATTAAAAGATGCTTGGGTAAGAATTAATAGGATGCACTATGAGATCCTACACCTTGTGAAGATGAAAAGCTAAATCTTTACTTTTATTATGGAATATATCCTTGGTACCAAAATGCTTTAGATGGGGCTACAGGTGGAAGTTTTGTCTTGTCAACACCACCTTGTGCAGCCATGACACTTAGAAGAATTTTTGGTAGCTTTGTGGGTAGTAAGAAAAAGGTGGAGGATGCCACAGCAGCACTTGCATCATCTATAGATAAATTTGAAGCCAAACTTGAGAAACTACCAAATAAGGAGGATTTTGAACAACTAGCATCTTATTGTGAGAACATTATTCCCAGATAGACAATGAGTTAGCTAATGTTATGCATAAGTAACATTATGTGAGAAAGAATTTCTTGAAAAAGATGTTTACCTCCACAGAATTGAGGAAAAGTTGGTTCGTGATAGTAATTCAAAGAAAGACCCATCATTTAAAAATGAAAAGAAAGTTGAAGAAGTTAAAATGCTGAGTGAAGTCAAGGAACCATTGCTTGACTTAGAGAATTGTAGCTTGCATGAATTAATATCTATCTTACAAAAATTTGCAAGTGATCCTTCTATTAATGCTAACCAAGCTGGTTTTGGTTCTTATATTGCTAATCATGTTTAAAAGAAAAGATTGCTAGGTACAACCAAGAAGCTATGATACCACCTAAGCTTGGGGATGTATGGATTCCCAAAGTACTAGTAACCATTGGAAAAGAGACACACCATGCTATATTAGATCTAGGATCTAGTGTCTCTGTTTTATCTAAAGAACTATATGAAGTACTTGAATTAAAGAATCTTGAAAAATGCTCTATTGAACTTGCACTTGCTGATGATTCCATTAAACATGCTTTAGGAAAAGTAAGTGATGTTATGGTAGAGTTACATATGACATTTGTGCCTGTTGATTTTCTAATCATGGATATGGGGAATAAAACCTCTAGTCCAATTATTCTTGGAAGACCTTTTCTTCGTACCACAGGTGCTATCATTGATTCAAAAGAAGGGAATGTGAAGTTTCAGTTTCCACACAAGAAATGCATGGAACACTTCCCAAGGAAGAGGGACACACCAAAGTTCAAGCTCCCTCATGAGCTTCGTCCACAATAAATATCAAGTAAGAAGCCTAGCTATATGGCTATAAAGAAAGCGCTTTACGGGAGGCAACCCGGTTGTTTTTATTTTTGATTTTCTTTGTGTCCTCTTGCTGTAACAAGAGACTTAGTTTTTAGTTTAGTTTCTGGAATTTTTAATAAAGTGCCAAGTTTTACCATTTTGGTTTGAAAAAGTTGCTTATAGCATTCGGAGATTTATTCCAGCACGAATCTGTGCACGGTATGATTTTTAATTCTATTCTGTAACTCCGAATGAGCTCATATTTAAACTGTAGTTGCAACTTTTCATCCTCTGTATGCATGAATTTTTCAGAATTTTTGACAAATTTAAGTAGGGTAGAAAAATACGTTTTGCTGCTGCTGTTTTTCTGGACAGATTCTGTCCCATTTTGTTTGATGCATGCTTAGAACTTTTAACTTGAATCTTTTTGATCCAATTGAGTTTATGAGTAGGCATACAACATTATACACTTTCTGGACATTCATATGAATTTTTGTCTAAGGATTATATGCAGCAAGAAATCTATTTGTTTATCACTACTAATGTCACCCCACAGAAAAGAAATGGGAGAAACGGTGTTTTGAAGTTTTTTCACAGGGATTAGAGGAGATGCACCAAGAGCTATCCAAGGATGGTGAAGACCATAAGCTTGGGGATGTGAAGACAACCCCACTGGACCTACACACTCTCGGTTTGCACACGTCTAACTTCTGTTTTTCGATCAAACACTTTATCGCATAAACTTGGAGCGTCTTTTTGTTTTTTGGTTTGATTTTTATTTTGAGAGACCACCACATATCATTTATATATGAGAGAGCTACTGGAAATTTGGGTTGAATATGTTGGATGCTATTAAAGATTGGGAAAAGGGATGTTTGAGTTGATTTTAAAAGATACATATAGTTGCATGATTCATGAGCTTGTTAATGAGTAATAATTTGCAAGTGTTTTATCAAGAGCTATCTTTTATTCATGTTTTGATGCTGAATGTTACTTTACTTTGTTTAACATGGATTAGTTAGTTCTATGGACACTCATGCATGCATTTAGATGGTCAACTTTCTCCCTCTTGCTAGCCCAAAAATTCCAACAAGTAAAAACTTGTTTCCAACACCTTCAACCAAAGTTTTTCCAGTGAGTCCACCATATCTACCTATTAGCTTTATGCTATTCCGAGTATGTTTATCATGTTATTTTGTATTATCTATACCTCTGAATTAAAATGCTTATGTTGTTGATTGTTATGGGAAAAGTTGGTTATATAGCTCTCACGAACTTGATGCACACTTTACTTTTATTGCATAATAACATGACCCATTGTGATTAAAATTATGATGTTGTGAGCTTGACAAATGTCTTTGGTTGGAGTTAGCATATGTGCTGTCACATGGCAAGCTTTCAACATTGCACTTCATTTATATTTAGTTGATATCATGTACTTTTGTTTATGGATGCTTACCATGGGTGAAATAAATGTGGAAATGAAGTAGTTTAAATGAGTTTGTATAAATGGTTAGAGAGACGCCTGGGCCGCTAATCTAAGCCATGCATCATTCATGGTGGAAATTTACTTACATGCTATGGTGAACCTTCTGTGATACACCTTACAATAAAAAGCTATCCAATGGTAAATAAAAAGGTGTTGAGATTGTTCATTTGTTTGTTTGTCTTGTCATTTTGATATGGGCTTGTTCCATATCCTGGGACAAGAGGTACCCCAGTTGACGCTCTTGATGATACTATTTTACTTACAATGATATTTAACTTGAACTTGCTTTGTTTCCAAGTTGAGTAACACATGGAGTAGGTACTTGTATTCAAGGGGCATGAGACTTTCAACCATACTTTGTCAAGCACATTACTCATATTTGCTTTCACTTTAAACTTAATCATTCAAGATGCTATGATAGGGGAATGAGAGCTTGACACCAAGGATTACCACATTACAATCATTAACTTAAGTAGAGAAGTTCAGAAGTTAGATGAAACTTATTCATGCTTTACCTCTACTCATATATATATCTTTCCAAAGTGTCCACCTTTTATATTCAGATTTTCATCTACACTCTATGACCATTGTATGCTTATATTATGCATACGTCCATAGTACTTTTTCTTTATGTTACACTTTGTGAATTATCATTGAACATCCTTACATTGAATATTGATATCACTTCATAAACTATCTTGCATATTGCTACTCTTTTAAGAATGAACCATTTGACTCTATGTAGCAATAGTAATCATCTTTGATATCCATTGATAGTATTAAATTGCAAAGTCCATGTTAGTTTTATCACCTTCATACTCGAGGACGAGCATGGTTAAGCTTGGGGATGTTGATGCATGTAAAATGCATACATGAACTTTGCATTATTTTATTATATTCCATCATATTTGCATCATATAAGGGTTATATCATGTTTTATAATGATTTTGGGAATATTCACAAGTTTCCTATTTTTCTGGAATTAACCCTGCGCAGGCAGAAAACCCTATTTTCTATATTTTGATGTTTCAGGGACCCAAACGACGTCCAAATGACCTGCAAATTTACGAGCATCAATATTTGGAAGGAAGAAGACTGGGAGCGAAGGAAGCGAACAAACGGAGGCCCGAGGGCCAAAAGGGGTGGCCCACGCGGCCAGTACTGGCCGCGTGGGCCCACCTTTGGGCCTCGAGCTCCGTTGCCGTCGATCTTTCTCCACCGACTCGTCTTGACCTAAAACCGACTATAAAAATAGTCCCCGAGGCTCTTCGGAAGGAGCGCCGCAGAAACACAGAAACACGAAACAGAGATCAGGAGTTGCAGATTGGAGGGGGAAAACTCCGGCGGGGCGCTGCCGGCGAGGTCTCCATCTCTCCAACGACTTCTCCACCGTCTCCATGATGAAGAGGGAGTAGTCCACCCTGGACTATGGGTTTGTGGAAGTAACTTATGTATCTCTTCTCTTGAGCTTCACTAATTAGCCGTATGAGCTGCTGAACATGATTACGGTCATCTATGTAATACCTTTGTGGTGGATCTTTATGAGTTAATATATGTTTGAGATTGCAATGTTTTGTTTCAGTTATGAAAGTAGATGCATATTATGTACCCCGTTCTTGTTTACTTGTTTTGATCAAGCATGTTTATGAGAGCGTGTGGGGGAACGTGTGCATTAGTTGGAGTAACGGGGGGTGGCTAGTGCGTGAACGTGAGAGAAAGTTCGCGATCCACTTGGGTATTTTACCTTACTTTGTTGCCTCACTAGGGATAAAAAGAAATACCTTGCTACCGGAGATGTGGGTGTGACCATTGCCACTACTCCATGACTAGATCTAGCATGTTCTTATTTCAACTTCATGTCATGAAACTTATTGCTATGCTCTGATTTATCTTAATACTAAGGTGTTATGATTTAGTTCGCATCTTGTGGAGTATAAGAGGATTAATAACCAAAAGATCTCTATGTTAGGACGTGATGCCCATATGATTATAACTTGTCATGAAACTTTGTTGCAATCTCATATGTTAACTTTGTGTTCCATTGTCTACCACACTATTAAAGAGAGATGCATTTGTGAAACCATGAACCCCGGTCCATTTTTAATCATAAGAAACACCTTTCCAACGGGAAATTCGCATTGGCACCCAGGAGCATATGCTCCCGGTATTTCCAAAAAAATTCAAAATTTGAAAACTCATCAAAAAAATCTAAAAAAAAATCATGCACGTACCTGACCATGGTACGCACCACCGTGTTTTTTTTCGCGCCGAAATGACATCGTACGCGCCCTGTACAAAAATGACAAATTTCCTGTCAGAAATTCAAAATTTGAATCTCATTTTCTGACAGGAAATTTGTCATTTTTGTACAGGGCGCGTACGATGTCATTTCGGCGCGAAAAAAAACACGGTGGTGCGTACCATGGTCAGGTACGTGCATGATTTTTTTCAGATTTTTTTGATGAGTTTTCAAATTTTGAATTTTTTTGAAAATACCGGGAGCATATGCTCCCGGGAGCCAAAACGGCGCTCTCCTTCCAACAACTTTCATCCACTTTTCATTTTCAGCCATAATTAAATCCGAAAATACAAAAATATTTTGCATCTTGCATTCATCATATAAAATCCAAAAATATCATTTATCATTACTATCATCATCCTTGCACATTTTCATTGCATATTTATTTATTGTTTTGTTTTTATCATTCTCACACCTTGTGCTTGACAACCACTTGGTGAGGATGAGGGCACAAAACAATTTATTTTTGTTTGCAGGTTTCCAAGGGAAGGATAAGGAGGTAAAGCTTCCACTACTGATTCCCCGAGAGTTCGATATAAACCCTCGAGTCACCTTCGTGGGGAAAACACGTCCTTGCCCGTACTACACACTCTGCTATTGGGGTCTCAACCTAACCCATTTAAGGGCCATCAAGATCTCAATGGCAACGGAGGAGATAAACCGTTTCTGATGTATTTAACATTAGACACGGAGTTTTGCTAATAACCGTTTCTAATAAGGGTTACAGGAAAACAAAAAAAAACACGGTGACGGGCTGTGCCGTCGATGGAGCCCCGCTCCATGCGACTAGACGGCCGCCCGGTCGTCACCGTATTCCTGTACGCCCTGCTTTACAAAAGTTCATCAGTGCGCGTGGCTGGAGCTCTGCTCCTATGTCTTCACGGCCGCCAGATGAACATCTACTGTCTTTCCTGCTGCGCAAAATGTACTGCTCCTGGTGACGGCACCGTGTATGGAGCCCCGCTCCTAGGTCTTCACGGCAGCAGCATCGTCACCAAGCATCCACCAAGCCCTTGAAACAACGAATATTCTTTGTTAAAAACAGCAAACAAAGCTAATAAACAGAGCCAATAAGCAGTAAACAAAGCAAAATGTAGTGGGATAAGCAGCTAACAGAGCAAACGGAGCTAAATAAGTAGCTAACATAGCAAATACATAGCTGAAGAGCTAACTAACAGAGCAAACCGAGCTAAATAAGTAGCTAACATAGCAAATACATAGCTGAACATAGCTAACTAACAGAGCAACCCGAACTAAATAAGTAGCTAACATAGCAAATACATAGCTAAGCAAAGCAAACCGAGCTAAATAAGTAGCTAACATAGCAAATACATAGCTGAACAGAGCTAACTAACAGAGCAAACCGAGCTAAATAAGTAGCTAACATAGCAAATACATAGCTAAACAAAGCAAACCGAGCTAAATAAGTAGCTAACATAGCAAATACATAGCTGAACAGAGCTAACTAACAGAGCAAACCGAGCTAAATAAGTAGCTAACATAGCAAATACATAGCTAAACAAAGCAAACCGAGCTAAATAAGTAGCTAACATAGCAAATACATAGCTGAACAGAGCTAACTACAGAGCAAACCGAGCTAAATAAGTAGCTAACAGAGCGGTCATTTACCTTAGGCGAGGCGGGGTCGCTTTCCGTCGCGGATTGCGTCCCAGGTGTCGGCGCCGGAGCCACTGCCAGAGGAGACGTCCGAGGAGACCTCATCCTGCTCGAACACCGGAGCGTCCTCCTCCTCCTCCTCCTCATCCTCCTCCTCCGCCGCCGCCACCGCTGCCGCCGCCGCATCTGGCCCAGGTCCCTGGCCAGGGAGAAGAGAGCGGTCTATGGCCGCCCGGAGCCGCGTCTGGAACAACGCCTCCTCGGCGGCTTCTATCGCGTGCTCGGCGGCGGAGATGCGGATAGCTCTCTGCATCGCAGACGCCCGAATGACACCCTCGGCGCGCTCGCGCTCAAAGGAGGCGCGAGAGAGGAGGAGACCGACCTCCAGATCCTCGTCCGAGGAGGACGATGAGGACGAGATCCGGGCGTCGGTGGCCGCCGCCGCCGTGGATCCGGATGGGATTTGACGGCTCCGAATGAACTCGCGACCGCAGTCGCCGGGGATCTCGCCCCAGTTGTAGGGGAGATCCGGGCTGCGCCTCGGAGGGTGGGAGGAGGAAGATGCTCCATCCTGACTTCCGTCGGCGCCGGAGGGGTTCGCCATCGATGGGTGAAGTAGGAGGAGAGCGTGTGCGGCTAGGGTTAGGAACTGGGGAGAGTGAGACTGAGAGTGAGAGTGAGATACAGTACTGGAGTGGGAGATATTAATACCGGCACCGCTTAATGTGCCTTCACATGGGAAACAGAGATAGACCGATCTCCGTTTCTGATGTGGTAATATCAGCAACGGAGATATTCTTTCCTCCGTTGCCTAGATATGAGCAACGGAGATCTTTTCAGCCTCCGTTACCATTGTGTCGGGCCCATCGACCGACTAGCGCGCGCGTGCACTCGCGGAAGCGCGCGGAGCTCATTTTTCCGTCGCCTAACTCTCGCCGTTGCCATAGAGGGGTATCCGATGTGTCGTTCTGTACTAGTGGTATAAGCTCGCCGGGCACGGCGGCGAGCGTTTCGTGCCGCCCTGAGCTCCTCACGGCGATCTGCGGCACGGCGGGCGGCGTCGGAGGACGGCGGAGGCGTGCGGGAGCTGCTGGCCTCCGCATTGTTGCGGCCGGGCTTGCTGAAGAACCAGCGGCCGGGCTTCATGGCGGCCGGCGTCGCAGTGCGGCGGGCGGTGGCTAGGGTTTGGGAGACGAAGCGAGTGGGGCAAGTGGGGATGGGGATGGGGACGGCTGGGGTTGGTGTCCCCATTTAAGAAGGACCACGCGCCCGGTCCAAAGCGGCCAGAGTGGCTGCCATGTGGCCAGGGGCGGACATGGGAGGACACGGCGCGTGTCCGCGTCTCCCCAAAGCTGGGCCAAAGTTGGGCCACGTTTGGGGCGAGATCGCGTGTCCGCGCGGACAAGTGTCCCGTTGCGCCAGCCCGTTGGAGCGCCTCCCATGTCCGATCGGACAGATTCGGACTGGGCTGGTCCGTTTGCGCCAGCCCGTTGGAGGTGCCCTAAGCTGGATGCGTTGCGGCTTGTCATTGTCTCATGTTTTTCCCAAATATATTATTTGGTCTTATTATTATTCTGCCACTAAATTTACCGAGGAATAGAGTATAAAAGGTGAATAGAGCAGGACGGTTGATTATGATGAAATTGCATCCTGGATCTACTGATACAAATTTATGAGCTTTAATTTTGTTCTGATCAGATGTAACCGCTGACCACCCGTGCGTACGGCCCGACCACCGCTGTGGACCTCCTCCTAACGCAGTGGACTCCCGCCCCCCCCCCCCCCCCACCCACCGACGAGTTCACAGCCAGCCTCCGCCGCCGCGCATAGTAGCCTCCCGGAGCCTCTCGATCCTACCTCCTCCATGGCGCTACAACTGCACCTTCTGTAGCTTTAAACTCCCACGTGTGTCTTCTCTGAACATCGCGCCGCCCAGCCTCTGAACCTCCCGCATGCCACCTGCTCCCGCACAGCAGCTGAGATGGGTTTCTCCGCCCGCGTCAAGGGACATACCACCCCCCGGCAGCGACCACATACCACCCTGCGCCGCATCGTGCTTGTCTGCTCGCGTAGCAGCCAACGTATGCGAAGTTCAGAAGAGAGCTGAACAAGCTGTGAACGAGGTTATTGCTAATCGACGTACTTATGCGACCTATATTTAGAGCACATGTACGAATTAGCAGTGATGCTTCCGTGCTGATTATTTTGGGGAGAATCACAGGTGCTGCTCTCTTGCAATAATGAAAGCGCGCACTTCTAACCTAGGTGCACATAGCTTCGTTGATTCACCTAAAGCAGATACAAAATTTCTTGACAAAAGGAAGAGGAAACAAGTAGGTGAATATTCAGTATTTCATCAAAACTTTTTACTTATACAACGTCAATTAGCTGGTAGGCCTCCAAATGCACGGCCAATATTATTCAGTATGGTGCTGCACCTGGACTGATCTAGGGACTAGGAGCATATGGAGAGCAGTTTCTTGGTTCGGGTTCTGAGTTAATGTAGAGCAATGTATATTTTCATCTTAACATACATTTCTTTTATCGATAATATCAGCTAAACTCTAATGTATGATGCTGAAAATTAAGTCTTTAGTTTTTCACGCCCATCGCAATGCACGGGCATTTTATTAAACGGATAATGTATCAACACATGTTTGCTCTTTTTTAAATAGTAGTATACATAATCTTTTGCATCACGCTCACGCCGTGTGAAGATGTGGGTATAGTATGTATACAATAGTGTTGGAACATCAACAGTTGTGTGTAAAGTTCAGAATATGTTAGTGCGCTCTTGAGAATTTAACGGAAGCCTCAACCCGAAATCTTGGATACTTTTGAACAGAATTATTTATGTGTCAGAATCATCACTTTCAGCAGATATTCATAACAAAATAATTTGCATCCTTATACAAAACCGTGTATTATTTACATTCTTGTAAGCATTTCATGCAGCGCCAGCAAATGACTTTTCAGAATAATAGCATGCGTTACACTGTTCATTAGTTCATCTTTTGAACTTTATAAACAGAGTGGTTTTACATTTGAACGAAATTGATTATATTTCATTGGGTTGAATATATTCAGGTTAATTTCTGTTTGCCTGGAGAGTTGTAGTTAACGGGGTTCTTATAAATTAAATACATCAAACGAACAATGTAGTGGTACTTTTGGGCCATGTCTCAAACCACAAATAAGATAAGCATTTATGTTGGCTTCGGTGTGTGATTTATTTGCTCCGTGATGCTACATAAGTATCGTTTTCTTTACAATATAAAATCTAGAATTGATGCAAAAGTGTAAAAGAAATAATCCATGTAGAGCTTGATATGGTCTTTCGTACTTCTAAATTTTCCTTTAATCCTACGTACATCCCAACTAGTTCGACAAGTGATAATACTTTTTCGTGCAAGCTGGAAGAAAAGGATACAAAAGGAGTGGGAAAAAGATTGCCTCACACACCATGTCGGTGTGATATTTGCATGACAAGATTCAGAGCGACTGCCTGAATTGAACTTGCACGCGTTACACAATTATCTATTGTTTGCTGGGTTTTTTTTTTTTGAACAAGGAGTGCCCCGAAGGGGCTGGAAGCATCACATTAAATACAAGCGGAGGAGGTACAGTTTTTTACAAAGGACCCCATAAGATAAAAAATTACACATAGGTCCCAGGTATTTGCAGAAAAGACCTCACTAAAAGATGAGAAAAAGCAATTCGGTCCTTCTCTATCTCCATCGCCGAGCCGGAGATCAACAGCACCGCCACCAAGCCCGGAAGCGGGGACGAAGCCACTTGCACGAACGCGGTAGTCAATCTCGAGAGGGGCCTCACAGAGGAGGTTGTAGAAATGCCGGAGCCCTTCACCGGCTTGAAGATAGGCCAGGTAATGGCCTTGGATGTCGGACGGCTGTGACCCGCCGCCGAGGTGGTGCTCAAGAAGACAGCTTCCCAACTCCAGAGCTGCTTGACGCTGCTTAACTACTAGAAAGCTAAAGCCTAGATCTACAGCCGGTGCTCTCATCTCGCCATCTCCTTCCGGCAAGGCCGGCGAGAGCGGCTCGGATCCAGCCCGGGGCGACGCACACACGGGAGACTCTCAAAGCGGCAGGAGAAAGGGGATCGTTCGCTTCAGCTCTAGGGGCCGCTGTTTGCTGGTTTGAGGTAGCTTATCGTGTGTACCACGCGATGCATTAACCGTGGAAAATCAGCTTATAAACCGCTCAGGTTTCTTCTCGGTAAGCGATGTGGTACTAATTAATTCCGGTACAACGCTGAGCCTGCGGAACACTATAAAACTTGGGGCCTTCTTCGAGCCCAACAGGCCGACAGGAGAACTCCCAACGTCGGCCCTGCCCATACTGGACGAAGACCTGTGAAGAATTCTGGCAAAAAGGTTTCTTCTCGGTAAGCGATGTGGTACTAATTAATTCCGCTACAACGCCGAGCCTGCGGAACACTATAAAACTTGGGGCCTTCTTCGAGCCCAACAGGCTGACAGGAGAACTCCCAACGTCGGCCCTGCCCATACTGGACGAAGACCTGTGAAGAATTCTGGCAAAAAAAAAAACTGTGAAGGATTCTGCCGTGTTCCTGAGCGCGACAGTGCGTGTGTAGGAGTCTCCCATCGCTAGCCCAACAGGCCGACGATGCTTGACCGACACTCTCCCATGGACCATGCATGGTCGGCCAAATAAATTAATTTATAAGTATTCTACTATACCGCGCGTTTTCATTCGTCCACGTCGCCGGCCTCCACTGGCCGTCCGATCCACGCACGGCCGGCCAGGATCGAGCCACGTCCTCCTCCCTACCGCCCCGCACTGTAGCAACGATTTTCTTCCAATCGGAAGGTGACGCGTGGCCAGGTCGCCCGCCGGTCGCCCACCCCGGTCGTGCCGCTGATTTGCAAAAAAAACCTCCCACTTTCGGAAATTCGCGCGCGGTTCACGCTTTTCCTCTACGGTGGGACCTAAATGTAATTTGCGGAAAATCCGGGGTCGTTTTTGCAAAAGCGTCCGCGAGCTCTCCTCTCCCCCGCGCGACGCTGCGGTCGCCGGCGCCGCTGCTCCGCGCCTCCCCGGCCAAATCCACGGCTTCCACGAGCTCCGCCGCCGCGCCAGCTTCCTCCTCGCCGCGGATTGCATCCCGGGAGGCCGCAAGCTCGCCGGAATGGCCGCCACCGCCGCGCGGCTCTCCGCCGCGTTCCGCGCGCCTCCGGCGAGGCCACGGCGACCAAAACGGGACAGCGCCGCCGCCCCCGGCCTCCCGCGTCGTTGCGCGTCGAACGCGCACGCGCGCGCGTCCCAGAACGCGGCGGCGCGCCGCCGGCGACCTCGGCGCCGCCGCGGGCGATGCGGCCAGGGTTGGCCACTGTGACGTCGGCACGACGTCACAGTGGGCCCACCCTGTCAGATTTTTCCAATTTTGTTTTAAAAAATAAAAAAAATAGCCCAAACGAAAAAATAAAAAATAGTCCAAACAAAAAATGTCCACATTTTTTTTTGAAATAATTCTAAATATGATTTCAAAATAATTCCAAATAATGCAAACCAATAATTTAAAAAAATGTCCACATTTTTTTTTGGGAAAATAGTCCAAACTATCCATAAGATTTTGAAATAATTCTAAATAATGCAAACCAACAATTTTAAACATGTTCATAGAAAAAAAAAATGGCAAATATGTCAACGGGGTCACATAAAAATAAATATGCACGACCAAAATTTAAATTTCAAATTTCCACGTGGTTTCCAAATTTACGTATTTCGTAGACGTCAAAAGGAATTCAAATGCGTCAAACTATTCAAAGACTGGATGACTTCCGAATTTGAACAATTTTCGAAATGCGGACAATTTTTTAATTTCAACAATTTTACGATTGAAAAAATTCAAAATTTGAGCCCACGGGCGCGGCGGAGGCCGCGCTTATTCCCCTAGTATACAGTAAAATATTTCACTAAAAATTTGAAACGGTAGAAATGTCATCGGTGTAGTGGAATCCGACCCAATTAATGGTTTGTCTTGTACAATGAATTAAAATGTGACCGGTCTAGAGCAACTAAGTCAGATTATAGTGGAGATTAACATAGAGGTGGTATTATAGATTGTCTGATTTATTAGTTTGTAACTCATTTTTTCTTGTTAAACATTAATGGTAACATAAACTACAGGAAAACACGGTTTGTTGTGCCTCCCAATTTTCTGGAGCATTTTATCGGGCTGTACAACAGATGCATAATTTACCGTAGCTCATGCAGAATACTCATGGCAAATATAAAACTCACGCAAAGTCTCAGAAAATTATACTGTGAATGAATGATCACGACAAATCCAAAAAAAAAAAACTCACAACAAACTGGGGGAGACGTGTCCCGCCGTCCACCCATGACGACGAGGAAACAACACGGATGATCTTCCGTGAGTGATTCTCACAGGCTCACAACAAAGAGAAAATTTTGCCAATCCGCCCTGAGTCATTTCTAGCCAGCGCGATCGTAGAATCAGGCTCCCTTGATCTCCATCTGAACCCCAGCACGCTGTGAGGGGGCACCCCCAACAAAACACAAAAACACACACATACTCTTTTGTCCCGGTCCCTAGCCGTCTCTCCGCCGCTGCACGCTCTCCCACCTCGATCTCATTCAACGCGGCAAGATATCGCTTGCTCCTAACCCAAGGCCGTCGGTCGTTTCTCTCTCCCGCGGTCCCACCTCTATCTTGATTCTCGAAGCAAAGACTCCCTCCGGATGCGAGGCCGCCCTCCCGCCTTTCTCTCAACGCGGAACATGGCGGCTGCAACGTGAGATGCCATGGTGTGCGACATCGGTCATTGCCTACGTATGCGTACGAACACCACCCGTCGTTGTCTTGCCCTTCCTCTATACAATTTTGTTTCCCGTAGCAAAAATCAAATCGACGACAGTACAAAAAAAAGCAACCATTTTGTTTCCGGTAGCAAAAATTAAATCAACGGAAGTACGAAAAGGAAAGCAACCACTCCATGTCGGAGTGTTAGGCATGTGATGTGTGGAGACGACTGCCACATGCAAGCGTGTTTATTCAAATTCAAAGCAAGACTGGATAACAGGTTTTAGTTGCTAACCACATATACCACGTGGTGATAGAAACGAATGTGAACCTTTATATAAGGAGCTAAAATCTCTTTTCCTTAAGCGATGTGGTACTATAAAAAGAAGTAAAAACTGTACCGCATCCGAAACTTCAGCCTGCGGGGTACCACAATTTGGGGGCTTCTTCTAGCCCAACAGGCCGACAAAAGAAAGATGGAAATCTTGTTCGAACAAAAAAAGAAGAAGATGAAAACACCTAGCGTCGGTCCTGCCCAAACTAGAGGCTGCGACCCAACAGGTCCACGAAGGATTCCGGCCGTTTCCTTGAGACTGATAGCATTGTCTCGGAAATCACTAGAAAAAGGGTTCCCTTTGCAAAGGGAACCAAGCGGACCGTGGCGTGATGACAAGTGTCAGCTTCTCCTTCACGCGGTCTCCCGCGGGTGCTTGAATATGTGACAAGTGGCAGCACGAGGGAGTTTTGGTGGGATTTCTGCTTCTCCGTGCGGAGAGTTGTATGTGTATTTATTTTGAGATTCGTTTTAAAAAAAATGAAATATCATGAGAACCGTTTATCCAAATTACGAACTGTTTTCACTTTTGAGCTCCTCGCGTTGAGATCTTGAGAGTTGTATGTGCATTTATTTTGAGATTCGTTTTAAAAAAAATGAAATATCATGAGAACCGTTTATCCAAATTACGAACTGTTTTCACTTTTGAGCTCCTCGCGTTGAGATCTTCAAAAGTAGATCCCATGTTGATAGGTTTCGACGAACTTTTTTTTTTGTACTTTCGGTTATGTATAGTTGTACAACCTGTGTCTATATAGTTGTACAACCTGTGATCTGTACAAGCTGTGTCTGCGTAGTTGTATAAACTGTGCCTGTATAGTTGTTCAAGTTGTGTCTGTACAACCTGTGTCTGTTTAGTTGTAGAACTCGTGTCTGTACAACTTGTGTCTGTCTAGTTGTACAACCCGTTTCTGTGTAGTTGTACAACTTGTGTCTGTCTAGTTGTACAACCCGTTTCTGTGTCTCTTTAGTTGTACAACCCGTTAGTTGTACAACCTGTTAGTTGTACAACCTGTATCTGTGTAGTTGTACAACCTGCGTCTCTTTAGTTGTACAACTCGTTAAACCTAGTTGTATAACCTGTGTCTGTATAATTGTACAACATGTATCTGTTTAGATGTACGCACCATTTTCCCATGAGCAGTTTATTTGTGTGCTCCCTAAATTTTTCTGTTCTCGTGGGAGGTGATCAGTTCATTTTTGTACTCACTATATATATGTTTTTGTTCTCGTACGAGTTTTGTGCTCCGCTCCAAAAGCAACATGAACGATCAATCTCAAAAAAAAAAAAGCAACAGGAACGATCGGTAGCAGCGCATGGCTTCGTACGCACCAGGTCTACGCGTTGTACGAGAGGAGCAGCGCACGCGGGGCCGTACGTCCGCGTTCTGCGTTCGTACGCCAGCTAGCTCCGCGCTTCGCACGCCTCCACCGACGGGAACGTGATCATATTGGATTTTGCTACCGTCCAACGTTCAACACGTGTCACGTACGCAGCAGCTGCAGGTGACCTTCCGAAAGGGAACCCTTTTTTTAGGTACACCCCAATGTCTCCGCTAGTTAAGGTTCTAGAAAAATAATAAAAAAAATAAAAAATAAACAGTAAAATTTACAAAAAAAACAGCAGATATGTCGTTGAGTGGGGTTTTCTATTCTTCGAGATCAACTTTTTCGACAAGAAAAACGATTAAACGAGAGGAAGAAGATGATCTCCACCCCTGCAGCCACCGTCGGCCGAAACCATCTTCCACCGCCGCCTTGCCGCCCTCTCAAATTGCGGCCTACGGTCGGTCGCACCCCTAGGCAAACCCTCAACCCTTCCCCTGAAAGGACAAGGATGTCGCCTAGAGGGGGGTGAATAGGCGATTAAAACTTTTCCGGTTTAGGCTTGCTAATTGCGGAATAAAACTAGGTGTTTAAATTAACAAGCCAACAACCTAAGTAAACTAGGTTCACCTATGTGCACCAACAACTTATGCTAAGCAAGACAAGCAACAAGGTGATAGCAATATAGAATAATTCAAGCACGAAGACTATCACAATGTAAAGTGCATAAGTAAAGAGCTCGAGTATAGAAATAACCGAGTCACGCGGAGACGAAGATGTATTTCCGAGTTCCTCCTTTTTAAGGGAGTACGTCTCGTTGGAGAGGTGTGAACCAACACAATGGTTCAACAACCACAAAGGTTTCATCTTCTTCTCCGATAAACCGCACCACAAAGGTTTGGTTCACCTTCCACTATCGGAATCCTTCGAGGCGGAAATCCGGAGCCTTTCAACAACGATCCGGGGCACAACCCACAACGGGATTGGGGGCTCCCGAACAGCTACAAGTGACCACCAAGGGTCTCAACCACCACACGGGCGTCTAGGGTCCAACAACCCAAGAGTAACAAGTTCACAAACTTTCAACTTCCACGACTACTCGTGGAGAGCACAAACCGATGCAACGAAGCAATGGCAAGAACACAAGAAGTGCTCAGGTCCTTCACTCTCAAATCCCACCAAAAGCAACTAATGCAAAAGCTTCCCCTCACTTAGAGGAGATATTGATTGGTAGAATAGTGGATCTAGATCTGCTCTCTTTTTTCCCTCTAATTGGAGGCAAGAATCATGGAGGAATAGAGAGATAGCAAGCTTGTGGAGGTCAACAATGGAGGTCAAAACTTGCTCTAAAGGTTGGGGAACCATTGGGGAAGAAGGCCCCTTAAATAGGTCACCCAAAGATCCAACCGTTGGGTGCAGATTCGCACCGGGGCGGTACGACCGCTTCAAACGGCGGTACTACCGCCCCCGGGGAACCAAGGAGGTCAAACAGGCTGAAAACAGGCCCCAGACAGCGGTACTACCTCCCCGGGCAGCGGTACTACCGCCCCGGGCGGTCTACCGCTCCTAGTACCGCCAAAACGACTTTCGGATGCGACGAGCGGTACTGCGGGCGCTACTAGGGGCGGTACTACCGCCGGGAAAAAGACTGCACGCCACGCGGTACGAAAACTTCAATAACTTTTGCATCCGGACTCCGATTTCGATGGGCTCGTTGGAATGGTAACGAAGAGCGTTACAGGATCATGCAGAGAAACATCATAGTCCAACAATGGAGGATAAACCAAATGGGGAAAGGTTAGACCTCTCGATAAAAGAACAACCGATAAAACCTCCAAACCAGAACCGCAATATGTTTCTCATCCGGACTCCGTTTTTTATGATCTTGGGCTTGTTAGAAGATACTCACAAGCTCTACAAGATTATGCATATACACATCATAGTCCATCATGTGAGGAGGAGAACACAAGAGGAGAGTTTAACCTCTCTACAAAAAACGAACCGGTAAAACCTCCAAAATCAAAAACATCACATGATATTCATATGTTATGCGTTTTTGATGAACAAGAGCTTGGTATGGAGACGAACACAAGCTCTAAATTCACACATGGATAAAAGCCAAATAAGAACCAAGAAAGATGGTATGCCAAATGTGCAAATGTTTGAGCTCTCCACAAAGATGTGATCAAGTTACTCACTTGAGAGCCCCTCTTGATAGTACGCCGTCTATCCTATAACCCGGTCTCCCACTAATACCACGAGACCGGTAAAATAGAAACCCTATCAAGATCGTACTTTTGCCTCGAGCATTGCACTTGAGCTAGATGATGACGATCTTGACTCCCTCAAGATGGGACACCTTTCTTGATTGTGCTTGCTAGCGCATGCTTGATGAAGGCTTCTTCAAATGCTCCCCCATACTCCATTATGGGACAACCTCGCTAAGCTCCGTTTCACAAAGATGATGTCTTGAAACCTTCAAGACATACTTGCAATATGCTCAACTCTTCACATGACCATTCTTCATATAAACCCTTGAAAAGAGCATTGATCATCATGTAATCTTCTAGAGTCCAACATATGAACTCCAATCTTTTCCTATGGACAAGATCTACAAGTATATCTCAATGCAAACATTAGTCCAGAAGGATTGTCATTAATTACCAAAACCACGCATGGGGCAACACATGCACTTTCACCCGCTCCCCACCCCCACACACCAATCTTCGTCCCCGGCTGCACCCCCATCAACCACCAATTTGCTCGTATCTGCTCGCTCTAGTCTCTACGGTGGCGGCATCATCAACATTGTCTCAGTGCTGGGTGGGGAAGATACTCGGGTGGGGGAGAGAGAGCAAATAACGTGAACCGGGAGAGGGAGGGAAGCACATGAGCCAACCGAGCGAGTGCTCACTTGCTCGAAAGAAAGCAGTTTCACGTTGGAGTAGTGGAACCTAACACACAGTGGTGTGCCGTATGAGAAAAAATGACTTACGAGCTCGTACAAGCAATTAACATGCGACCGTTCGCTAGAGCAACTAATCATCCAGGATCTTCACACATGTGCAACCTTATAGCTAGCTTAGCTGGACGCCCACTTCATACGATTCTTGTAGCCCCAACAAAGGAAAAAATAATTGTTGGGTAGTCGCTGCGACATTCAATTCCATCCACTCGATATTGTGCACCATGTTGCTTCTCTCTCTCAAAAGTACTCCACGCTTACACGATGTGCGAAAATATAAATAAAAAAGCATATGTATCCACAAGCTACTCCCTCGGTACATTAACACCAATATATGAGTATATTGATTGAAATAATCGGAAAGTGCAAATTGAGGTAGAGCTTCATGGGGCCCTTTATTTTCTAATATAAGAAAATTGTATTTTAAAGTGTCAAAATAATGTGAAAAACAATCATTGATGTAGATAATGATTTCTATGAATGTGCAAAATTACAACTCAAAATAACTCATATTCAGGGCTACACGAAAATAACAAAATCTGTCAGATTTTGGAGAGTTCAAATTTTTGCATTGTTCACTATTGTCAATTTCATATTTTATCTTCTTTTGCATATCCCAAAATATAACATATTTCTAGTTGATATTTTGCACGTTGATAAAACACAACATTATCTACATCTATAATTTGTTTCCTGATTTCTTTCGAAACTTCAAGATATGATTTTCGATTTATTCAAAATAAAGAGCTCCATGGAGCTCGGTCTCCAAAATGTTGCACCCTTGTAATAATATCTTATTTTATAGTTGGAAGGAGTAGAATAAAGAGAAATGTGACCAAGCTAGCCGAACTAAAGTTTAGGAGTACAATGAAAAGAAATTGTCACACGCTGGTAAAGAAGAACATTTGAATTATGTGATTCAAGCCTTACCGACCTATTCTATGTGTTACTTAAAACCCACAAAAGGTTTATGCAAGAAAGTAATGGTAGTAATATGAAAATACTGGTTGCTAAAACTTCAGAAAAGAAGGGAAAGCATTAGCAATTCAAAAGAGTAAAAAAGTAAATGACGACTTGGCTTTTCGGGGCCTAGAGATTTTGTAATGATTCCATGCTTAAAAAAGGCATATTGGTTGCATGATAGACTTGATAGCTTTCGTGCTCGCGTTTTGCTGACAAGATATAGCAAAGGAGGAGATTTATTGTCTGCTTCGTGTCCAAGCGGTGCTTCACCTACGTGGAAACAGAGATTTTCCCGGGTCTTCTGCAAGGCGTTCCGCTGCAAAAACAGAAGGAGGCGGAGCACCAGCAGCAGTTTTCCCGGGTCTTCTGCAAGGCGTTCTGCTGCAAAAACAAAAAGTGCTAGCACTCCATGTCGAAGTGTTAAGCATGTCATGTTTGCAGCACAGATGGCCGCAACATGCACGCATGTATGAGTACAAAGCCTGATTTTATATCATGTTTTTATTTGCTAATCACGTATGCCACATAATGACTCCACGGTCCGCGAACCTGTATATAAGTTGGTCCGATTTTTGTTCCGCAAGCGATGTGGTACTAAAAAAAGACACGGCATCCAAAACGTTCAGCCTGGGGAGCGCTATAAAAGTTGGGCTGTTCTTCTAGGCCAACAGGCCGACGTTCGAACTCACAGCGTTGAGCCAGCCCGTACTGGACGTTGCGAGGGCCCGTAATATTCTGTGTCTGCGAGTTAAGCTTAGTAGAAAAAATTCACTCGAGTCTCTAGGACTATCGTTTCCTGGCTCAGACAAGTTTCAGAGTTTAAAAAATGTCTCCAGAAGTTAGACCAGCATGGAATGCAAGGTGTTCCAACTCAAAAAAAGAGAAAAAAACATACGAAAAAATATGGCTGATTTGTTAGTTTTAGCGGTTAACATGTGATCAGTCAAGTGATGATTGATAGGGTTTACAGATAAGTATTCGTACTCCGTGGAAACACGAGATACTTCATCAGGCAATGTTGATTTACACTGCGTTGTAACTTGTTGAAGGTTCTGTGTCAAACCTTTCAGGATAGAAATCTTGAAAAAAAATGCCCCAGGACAAAAACAAAATATCTCGCCCACGCGTCATCTCCCAGGGACGGCTCGGGCAGACTCCGCAAACACCGGCGCCACCACCCATCCCCACGTCGCCGCCATCGGCAGTCGTATGCGGGCAAAGCCCACATGCATCTAGTACACGACCTGAAGACGGTGGGGCGAGCGGGAGGTCCGACGCGTCGGCTCTCGTCGGCATCTTCTGGGGCATGCACGGAGTGAGGCGACGGTGGATGCAGCCTGGAGGCGGTCGTTGTGACTTTGCAGCATGTCGGTGGCCCGACTTCGGGCACGGCAGCCAATGGCCTAGATCTGTAGTGTCTGGCTCACATCAGGAAAACGAAGGCTACTAGGGCGAGTGGGGCGGGGAGTGGAGGACGGATGTGGGTGTGGATCATGTGGTGGACGCGGTCGACGTGCTGGGCGTTGTGGTGTGTGCGGTGGGCGTGTAGAGAGGACGATGGTGTAGCTGGGCTGCTGTGCTAGTCCTAATAGTGGCATGTAGGGGCCAGAGGCAATGCTTTGTTGCGGCAGAGGAGGTCGAGGAGTTTGTGCCTGGTAGCTCGGTGAGACGGTCGGTGGTGCGGGTGGGCAGAAGGCTTGGCAACGTCGAGCGAGAGCTTTGCTTTGACTGCGGGGGAGTTGTGGTGGCATATGATGACTGGAGACATGTGTTCTGTTCGGCGATTGACGTGGGCCTACCCTTAGGGTGACCCACTGTAAGGGTACCTGGTGCACGTATATGGAGACCCATCAAGATAACAAGACCAAGGCCCATGAAGGAACCCGCAAGGAAGGATTGCTCTCCAAGTTAGGCATAGATTAAGTCGGTTTAGACTTGCCATATCTGTAATCCTAGTCGGTTACCCGAGACCCAGCCTCCTATATAAAGGCTGGGAGGGTCCCCGATCAAGGACACGATAGCATACACGCAACTCTAGCCTCAAAACCCTTGGTGAGATCGACATCTCGCCGAGACCCTTGTAACACCTGTGTTCACCTCATCAATAATCAGACAAGCAGGACGTAGGGGTGTTACCTCCACACGAGGGCCCTGAACCTGGGTAAATCTTTGCTTGTCAGCCGTAGATAATCGCCAGTGCTACCAATCTCGTTCCTATTCTCAACCCTAGGTGCGCTACCATGGGATTTGCCGAGTTAACACCTCGTCAATTCTTCCGCGGCGCCAACCTGTCTGGTTCTTTCTTCGTAGCTCTGCCAGAGTATGTGCTGTCTTGTCATAGGGTGGTGAATATTATGGTGCGGATCATGTTCATGTGGCTCTGCATGGTCTCTACAGTGTGGGTTGGTTCGACGATTGTCTACAACAAAGTGGAGTCGCATGCTCAGGTTTTGGGTTGACAATGTTGCCTCCTAGGGGAGATGCGATGCCGATGACACCTCATGCTGTCTCAGCGAGGCCCTTTCTCAAGAGGTGTATTAGTGTGTGTGGGATATTCTTGGGTGCCGCTCAGCGGTTTGTGATGGTTTACACCAGGTTTGGCCGGCGAGTGGTGCGTTGTGTTGTACTCCCTCCGTATCAAAATATAAGACTTTGTACCTACTTTCTGCATACATGTATCTAGACATATTTTAATGCAAGTTTCACATGAACCTTGCCCTAAAACATGTCTAAATACATGTGCGTGGAAAGTAGGTAGAAAGTATTATATTTTGATACGGAGGGAAGAGTATGTTTTTCAGCCAATTTTACTAAACTGTCCAACTCTTTTCACTTAATCAATCATAGTCGTTAAACCAGCTTGGTCGAGTTGAATGCACACTCAAATTAAACTTGCACGTACTCTAATTAGTTGTCACAAGAATTAAGCGATACTATGTTATCTTCTTTTTTTTTTTTGAAAGCCTGCGTACAACAGAGTACCTCATACAAGTATGGAGTACAAGCAAGAAAAGCAGAAATCCGACGCAGGGGAACAGAGAAGAACAAGCACAAGCAACGACGCCGTCGAGGAAGAAGAAGAACGCCGACCACCTTCAAGCCACAGCCCGAGAGCACCTCCTACCTTGTAGATCGCCGCAGAGCCCGTCCGCCGCGCCGCGACGGAGTTATGCCGATAAACGAAAACGGCGAGCACCCTCTCACACCAGCACAACCACCTTGCCCCAGCCTTCTTCGTCTTCAACTCCGGCAGAAGCCGCGAGGCTCGCCTAGCCCTGAGTTCCAGCCACCGGAGCCTCCCTCGTAGCTCCACCGCGTGGAGTGCGATCTCCCCGCCGGCCGGCAAGGAGAAGGAGGATCCGGAGGAGAACCGGCAGATCCATGGATCCCCGGCCACAAAAAGCCGCGCGCGTCGCGCCGGAGCTCCGAGGAGCGCCACCGCAGGAGGGGAACGCGCCGACCCCAACCCTAACCGCCGACACCAACGCCACCTCCACGACGCCGCCAGCGGGAACCTACCCCTACCTACACTATGTACAAGCCGAGATCCGGGGATCCCCCACCCTCCCGCCGCCGGAGCGGCCGACGGAGGGGAGGAATCCCCCGGATCTGCGGCGAGCGAGGTGGTCGGGGAGGAAGCTCTCAAAAAGTCGCCTCTCCTTGCTACAGAGAAAGGAGAGAGAGCCCGGCCGAGCCCTTGAGTACTCGATACTATGTTATCTTCGTGCGTGTGTGTTGGTTAATGTTTCCGTGCGGATCAAGCGAGATTATATGGAGGATCGAGAACATATCCCCTTTGGTGGCATGTCGCCTTACCTTCACCAAACCATAAGAACCTTACTAGAATGAGGTGGGAAAACACTTATATATATAGTTTACATGCACAAGTTTATCCAACCGATCGATGCGTGTAAAAGCTAACAACACATTTCTCCCTCTCTGCTTTGATGATCAACTCTTAATTTAAGCTAGCCTGCGGAGCTATCTAATCGTAAACTGCAAGTAAGAATTCTCGGAAAGGAGATCGAACAGCTGGCTGCTGGCATCTTGTCACCATCCCCATCGCTCACTCTCCATCAGGCCTAGCTTGCGACCGGCTAGCTTAGAGATCTTCCACAGCATAATACTAGCAACTATTCATCAGTCGATCGATCACATCAGCTCATCACCAACGGCAGCTAGCAAAATTAGTTCTGCGACATAATTAAAATCTTGTTTGATCAACGGTCATTTGGAATATAGCTTTAGTAGAACCAAGCCGTTGTTGAGATGTTACTGCAAGACGGATTGTTTTTCCCCCACATGGCACTTGTGGCGATTTCAGCCGTTCAGCGTGTGACTGTGAGTGCACCCACCTTGGTCCCTTTTGGTCTGAGTATTTTAAAAACACGCCTTTTTGCTCATTTAGAAAGAAAAAAAAATATACTGCAGCATGCATCTGCAACAGACAGTCTTTTATTTTACGTTCTTAAGGAGAATTTTATATTGCTGGTGCAACGAACAGTCTTTTGCTATGGAAAAAACAGGCGAATGCTAAATTACAGGAGCGGGAAAAAAGGTATTTTTGATTTCTTGTTTGGTCATACAAGGAAGAAAAAGATTGAGATCGTGCATGCGATCTGCGCAGGGGTTCGTTGCGGCGTCACCTTTGTTGCCATCGCGTCGCATCCACCCACCAAGCTCGGCTCCCTTCACTTCCAAGCCATCCACGACGACCCAACCAACGTTCACCATGCACGCGCGCCATCGCCGTCCACCTCCATATACATATATACGCTCGCCTCCTCCAGATCCGGCACACACAACAACGGCAGCGCACGGAGCTTCAGCTAGAGATCACATAGCCAAGTACGAAGTAGCAGCTGTGCAGCATGGCGCGGCAGCAGCTTCGGCCATGGCGCCGCCTCCTGGTGCTCGCCGCCCTTCTCGCGGCGGTCTCGGCGCAGACGTCGCCCACTGCGGCGCCGGCAACGCCCGTTCCCGTACCGGTGCCGACAGCGCCGGCCCAGGCCCCTCCCGTTCCGGCGACGCCCGCTCCCACGACCACACCCGTCGCGCCCGTTAAGCCGCCACCAGCGGTCGCCCCGGTCAAGCCGCCTCCGGCCGTCGCGCCCGCTAAGCCGCCACCAGCGGTCGCCCCGGTCAAGCCGCCTCCGGCCGTCGCGCCCGTGTCCGCGCCGCCTCCGGTGGTCACGCCGCCGCCTGTCACTCCCCCGCCAGTGACGCCGCCTCCGGTCGTGCCCCCGCCTGTGAAGGCGCCTCCTCCCGTGACGCCTCCGCCGGCGACTGCCCCGGCCCAGGCGCCCGCGGTGCTGCCCCCTGTGGCGGCGACTCCGCCCGCTGCCTTGGCGCCCGCCGTGCTGCCTCCGGCCGAGGCCCCGTCCAAGAGCAAGAACAAGCACAAGAGGAAGAAGCAGAGCGGCAAGAAGAAGACGCCCGCCCCCGCGCCGGAGCCGCTTAGCCCGCCGGCGCCCGTCGCCCCAGAGCCCACCGTGGAGGACGTGTCCGGCCCCGCACCATCGGCCAACGATCTGGTAACGCATCCAAATCAACTTTTTTTACGAAACGAATGAACCACTGATGATTTAACTGATGTCAACTGTTTTCTGAATATGTTCTTGATGCAGAGCGGAGGCAGCCGGAAGTACGTGCAATGGGGGCTCGTCCTGCAGACCGCCGCCATGGCTGCGCTGTTGCTCTCAGTAGCGTGGTGAAAGTGATCGATATCTAGAGGGATTCATCTGTGTCCATCCATTTTATTCATATGTCAGCTCCATGATTCGATCTTTCCTCTTGCTTGTAGTAGGGTATCATCATTTGTTCGCGGCTTGTAATAAACAGTGTTTTTGGAATGTTTACAATGCGTTTTCCGAATTTGTTCATGACACCGTACTGTTTTGTTTGGTACATCCACGAACGAAATGGAAGTGAGATGGCGCGTCGCCGGTCCTATCTTGGCACTTGCGCTAGACGATAGTGATCGAGAGATTGTCAGGGAAACGAAAAACAATTGGAAAGATCAGTTACCGTGTCCTGCTACCTTCTGCTGTTTGGGATGAACTACTTTGCAGCATGCATCCCATGTGGTTTTGTTTGCATCTTGTAGTACTGATCGCGAGGTTTGTTTGAAGATGAATGTTCTGAACATGCCAATGAGGCTCTTCACACTGACTGAATGCGCGGCTCCCATTCAGGGGGTCAAGCATTTCTGAGAAATTCAGACAAGCGACGTAGATAATGGGAAAACGGAAGAACAACAAATTATTCAACCATCAATTAGTATCTTTTCCATGAGAATACTGAACCAAAAAAGGAGTGCGATAGTGGTGACATTCTGTTCTTCCGAGACATTAAAGCGAGCACATGCTGCAGGGCTCACTGCAAAGGGAAAAACGAGATATCCGGTAGCTGATTGCATGTTTTTTACCCCGACATTCAGAAAACAGAGAATGTGAAATACTAGTTTGATGGAGCTGAGAGTTGGCCTGTCCAATGTAACGTACGGTCACGAGTATTGCACATGCAAGAACTGATCGATACATCTCTCTGAAACGAATATGTACGGTCATTTAGCTCTGTTATGCGGATTGCCAATGTCCTCCTCAGCATCTTCACGTCAAAGAGCTTGGTGGTACGGTGACGGGAGAGCCTCGACGTTGCCTTCCATGTTCTTCTTCCGCGAAGGAGCCGGCGTCAACGAGGAGAGGGCTGTGTGCGGCGGCGAATACGGGGCTGGAGATGAGATGACTCCATCTCCTCGTCGACGCCAGCTCCTTCCCGGAAGAAGAACCAGATGGAGGCCGTGACATGCGGCTCATAGACACGGAAGACAACGTCGTGAGAGCATAGTTTTAAAAACCGGACCGGCGATTGAACCGGTGAGGGCCTCGGTTCACGGTTCAGCCGGTCAGACCGCCGGTTCAATTGCAGTTTATATTAATAATAGAATAGGACAGAAATATTAATAATCTGTTAAAAAAGTAAATGTATTTATTGTATCCGTGAGCCTCCAGGACACAACCATCGCATGGACTAGATGGTTAGCGCAGTAAGCCTTCTCGCACGAGGTCGCAAGTTCGATTCCTATTCCAGGCAGTTGATTTTTCTCACGCGAATGGCTCCCTCCAGCCGGACCGGCGGGCTGGTATGTCCGGTTTTCGGTCCGACGGTTTTCCCCGGTTCAGCAGCTCGAACGGTACAGTGCGTTTAACAGACCGGCGGAGGACGTGGTTCTGGTTTTTCCGGTTCAACCGCCGGTCCGGTTCGGTTTTTAAAACTATGCGTGAGAGTCATCAAGGGCGTCGGAGGCAAAGGGCCGATGTGCAACACTAGCCTCAACGACCTCGTCTGCGTCGGTGGCGTCAATGTCGTCGATCCCGCCACCGGGGAGCTCCTTGACAGAATATGTATTTAGCTGTGTATGTTGTATTCCGTTTTAGACTAGATACTAACGTACTTGTACCGAACTATTCTAAACATCATTAACGTCAATATATACCGGACGCCCCCCTTGTTGGGTCGTGTACGTTTCACCCAAATTATTGTGTTGCCTTTTGTTTCACATGGTCTCAGCCTAAACCGATCTAGAGTTATGACTTCCGCCTCCGCTACTTCGTCGATCTCCTCGGCGTCCTCCTCTGCCCCGTCTGCCGCCGACCTCGCGGGTCTCCGTCCTCCGGCGATCACGCCCACCATGTCTGCCGGCGTGCACAGTTCGGGGTCGGTCCACTTCGGTCATCTAATCACCACCAAGCTTGCCGCCGAGACTCATCTTCTATGGTGTGCTCAGGTTGTCTCCTTGCTTCGGAGCAATCTTCTCCACGGGTATGTTGAAGGCACCCATTCGTGCCCTTCCTCCACCGTCTCTGTCTCCAAGGAAGGCGGTGCCCCGGAGATCCGTCCCAACGCTGCCTTTGCGGCCTGGGTACAACAAGATCAAGCCATCCTATCGGCCTTCCACTCATCATCGACTCCGGCGGTTGGATCCATGATCATGTTCGCCGCCACGTCCGCCGAGGCTTGGTCCATCATCGGCCGCACTTTTGGTGCACAGTCCTCGGCTCGCTCGTCCCAGATTCGATCTCAACTTGGCAAGACCAGAAAACTCGACTCCTCGATTGTTGTTTACTACAACACGATCAAGACCCTGGCGGACACCTTGGCATCCATCGGAAAGCCCCTTGGTCCAGAGGAGTTCAATGACTTTATCCTTGATGGTTTGGATGAAGAGTATGACTCCATTGTTGAGCTGGTGCGTGACCGTGAGGTTCCTATGACGGCGCACGACCTCTATGCGCGTCTCCTGGCAACGGAGCAGCGTGTGGACAGCCGTCGGTCTACCAATCATCAGGCTCATGCCGCTCGTTGCGGTGGCAAGCCCTTCCGTCCGTCGTCTTCCGGGGCGCCTGCAACGCCCTATCGCCCCGGCCCATCTGCGTCGAAGCCTGGATATGCTGCCAAGCCCACTTCAGCTGGTGGTTCCGCTCCTGCTCCGGGCAAATCGTATTTCACGACCAGGTCGATGGCTATTCCCTCTCGCACACCCCTCTGGCCGTATGGGCCTGGCCCAGTTCATTCGAAAAAGGACGACGACGACCGGTGGAGAAGAGAAGGCCGTATGTGCCTGGCCCAGTTTCTTTTTCTGTCTTCTTATTCGTTTTTCCTGTTTCATTTTCTTTTTCGTTTTTCTTTTTTGGCTTTTTTTCTTTCTTATTTTATGTTTTCTTTTTATTTAAAAATGTTCAAATTTGAATATTGTTCAGATTTAAAAATTGTTCATATTTTAAAAACCATTCAAAAGTAATTTCTGTTCATATAGTATTTTAGGTTCACTTTTTAAAATAGTTCAAGAATAATTTCTCGTTCATGAACTTTTTTCCGTTCAATTTTTAAAATGTTCAAAAATCAATTTCGTTCACCGGCCTTTTCGGTCCACTTTTAAAATCGTTTAAAATAGTTTCCTTTCACCGTCATTTTCTGTTCATTTTTTCAAATCGTTCAAAAAATATTTTTGTTCACCGGCCTTTTCTGTTCACTTTTAAAATTGTTCAAAATAGTTTCCGTTCACCGCATTCTTTGTTCATTTTTTAAAATCGTTCAAAATAGTTTTCGTTCAACGCCATTTTTTTCTTCTTTTTTTTGGCTGTTTCTTTCTTATTTTCTGTTTTCTTTCTAGATAGTATTTAAATTTTTTGTTTAAATTTTCATTTTTTGAAAAAAATAGTTCAGATTTGAAAATTGTTCAGATCTGAAAAACCGTTCAAAAAGTATTTCTGTTCATAGAGATTTTCTGTTCGCTTTTTAAAAATGGTTCAAAATAATTTCTGTTCATAAACTTTTTTCTGTTCACTTTTTAAAATCGTTCAAAAATCAATTTCGTTCACCGGCCTTTTCATTTCACTTTTAAATCGTTCAAAAATAGTTTCGAACATCTCGTATATGACCGTCAAAACTGAAAAATTACAACATGAAAGTTGTGCGAAATGTGGATATTAACCTACTCGTCAAATGATAGTTCAAACGGTCAACCGAGTGCAACTAATTTAATAAAATTTGGCTAAAAAGGTTTCAAACATCTATTCAAAATTGAGAAGTTATAATCGACAAAACTCAGAAACTGAGTATAGGAATGGAACCTACTCGTAGACGCGCATATATTTCGTGTACACATTTCTTAAGTAGTTCTAGTGTTCGTATTTCAATAAAGCCTCGGATCATACTTGACCGAAACTGGAAATAGTCCAGGCATGCGATAGGGTCATAGGGAAATAGGAAACAGTCCAACGATGCGGTACCACCAAACAAAGGAAGCAAGAAGCCCAATGTGGGCTGGCCCAATAACGGCAGGGGGGTATGCGGAGGCTTCTCTGCTCCGCACAGGTCGTGGAGTAGGAGCTCTGCTCCTGGTGCCCGTCCTGACAACAGGGCCGATTTTTTTATGCCTCTGGATTCAGTGGCGGAGCTCGAAAAAAATTCAAGGGCAGACCAGGTTACAAGAAAACACAAAAAATCTGCTCTAAACTATACAGCTTCACCGACATTAGTGATTGCCTGAATGCCTGATTGCTCCTATTCGGTAACCAATCCTCCAAATCACTAACCAAAAATTGGGGAAAGAAAGAGAAGTATCTGGGCAGGGAAGCTGGAGTAGAGTAGGGCTCGATCCGGCCGCATCGTCGCTTGCCAGCTGCTGGACCACTGCGGGCTCTGGCCGGAGCACCGTATCGTGCGGCCGTAGCTGCAGAGGTGCCCAGTGGCCGCCCCTGGCTGCGGGCGCCGGCGCGGCGCTGCTGTCTCCTGTGTCCTCCACCGATTCCCCTTATTTTCTTGTCTAAATCTTTAGACCTAGCCCGCCACCTCCATTTATGTGGCTTCTGTCGAGAGAAGATGGGAAGGTCCAGCGAGAAGGAGACCAGTAGCGAGTCAGCCTAATTGACAGGCCAGTGCTGTTGATGGGCTGGCCTTACATGCATACAAGTCAAAAAGAAATCTGCAAAAAACATGGGCGGGCCGTGGCCCAGTTTGGCCCCAACGGAGCTCCGCCAGTGTCTGGATTGGTAAAGCTGTAGTATCTGAACTTAACAAACCAACTTACACCACACTCACGCACTCAACACCACACACACCCTAGTGTGCAAGCTAAGACCTACAGATCTATACAAACCCCACGCGTTTTGTGACTTTTATCGCTGTGGCTCGAACACGTGCTGAGAGAGGCCAGCAAAGAATATTACACTGCTCCTATCCAACAGTGTCTAGTGAACAGTGCCCGCGGGTGAGACGCTCGGAAAATCACTCCCGAAGGGAGTCGATCTCGGGTGGGGCTCTCCTTGCCACTGAGCTAAAGCTCACTTCTCACATCAGGGCCGATGGGCGCACTGACGGACGTGCTGATAATCGTGCTAGTGGCTCACGTGCGGCTACCATATGCCAGCTTTGTGACGACTGACGAGCCTGGTCACGTTGATGCTCGTTGCTTCAAGAGGTTCAATAAATCCTTCCTTGGCATGTTTGATCCTGCGTGGTACGTGCAACGGCGAGTTTAGAAATTAATTGGAGGGTGGGCTGAAAGTTAACGATGAGTAAACTAAACGTTGTTTACGGAGAAAATAATCATTATCTAAGACATGAAATTATTTAATACAAATATACCACAAAGTTTCACGTCAAAAGCATACAATTCACACACTAATACATCCAGTGGCGGACCCAGGAATTTGTCGAATCCTGGGCGCGCCGCAGTGCAACTAAAATTTTTCTGGGAGAAATGTAGGCAATATTGAAAAATGTTATTTTCAAAACAGTTTTAATGCAGAAACACGAATATAGTACATTTTTTTGGGCAAACCCTCAAGATTTAGAACAAATAATATCAGCACATCCAACATATGTGCCCTGTATCATTTTTTGAAAAATGCGATATCATTTTGCAACATTTTTCTGTGAATCTGTAAAATTTGCGACGAATTGCAAAAAATGTTGTAGCATTTGTATCCAACCATATTCAGACGAGAGGGAAGTTGTATGAAAAGACTAGACTGGCCTTTTTATTTTTTCGCTTCTATTTTCTTCCTGCCAATCTGAAATATGTACACGCAAGAAGCAGCTAGCGCGAACGATCAGACCGACCGATCGATCAGCCGACTGCCTATAAGATTTTTCCGTATTTCCAGGACGATTGACTCGCTCGCGACATGGAGGAGGAAGAAGGTCGCCGCGCCCCCGCCGCCGACGCCGGCCGAACCGCCTGCCTCCACCACCCGCGGCCGGCGGCGCTCCGCGACCGCCTCGCCGGCCCGCCCTGCTCGAATCTCCTCCTCCGCCGGTCCGCTGCCGCCCCGGCCATCCCTCTAAACCCCCCACCACCACAAAATCTCGTCGCCGGCGAGCACCCCACCCCCCCTCGTTAAGTTTCTTCTCGACGGCTGCCTTCTCTGCCGCGGCTCCGCAGCGGCGTCACCGGCGTCGTCTGGGCTTGGGATTTCCTCCTCGGCGTCGCCTTCTCCGCCGCGCGTCCGCGTCGGTGTCGCCGGCTCCGTCTCGGCCAGGGACTCCATCCTCGCCAGCCGCCTTCTCCGCCGCAGCTCCGCAGCGGCGTCGCCGGCGCTGGCTCGGCCTGGCCGCAGTCGCGGGATTGGATGAGATGGGAAAATGGTGCAGAATTTGGGGAAGAGATGGGAGGAGGAAGAAGACGTAGGTGGGACCCACCCACGTGCTGCGCGTCGTGCGCGTCCGTCCGTCGCTGCGCCAACCGCGCAACTCGTCAAGCGCGCGTCAGCTAGCCGTTTCGGCGAGCAACGGCTGCTGCTCTCTTGCGGCTTGAGCGAGGGGAATTTCCCATCATAGAATAGGATGTGCGCTGCTGGTCGCGTGGGCATGTGTGTGTGCGCGTGTTGAGTCAATGGGCCGAGTCTAGGCTGGGTCGCTTGTAGATTAGTAGTAGTAAAAAATAATTTTGCTCTTTTGGAGCCTTGGAGGGTAGGCTGAAGCCTGTTAAATCCTGCCTACTAGACTCGCCTTTGGGTACGTGGATACTGGCGCGACGGATCACTTTACTTCGGAGATGGAGAAGCTGCATATGAGGGAGCCCTATCAGGGCAAGGAGCATGTTCATACGGCCGACGGTTCAGGTATGCGTACACTTCATGTTGGTCAAGCCATACTTCCCACTTCCTCATCTATGCCTCTTTATCTCCGTAATATCCTTCATGTCCCTGCCATCACAAAAAAATTGTAGTCTGTTCATAAACTATCACATGATAATAATGTTTTTGTTGAGTTCCATCCTAATAGTGTTTTTGTGAAGGACCTGGACACACGGGCAATAATTCTTAAAGGTCGCTGGCATGGTGGTCTATATGCGCTTGATGCTCTTGCTGTCAAACAAGTTCTCGGTGCTCTTAAAGCTTCCTCTGCGCAATGGCATGCTCGTCTAGGCCACCCTTCATCCCAGATTGTTCAACATGTTCTTAGTCGCAATGAGCTTCCCTCAGTGTCAAATAAAAATAGTCTAGTGTGTGATGCCTATCAGCAAGGCAAGAGTCATCAGTTAACTTTTTCGCTTTCTCAGCATGTAACAACTGCTCCTTTAAAACTTATTTATTCAGATGTGTGGGGCCCTGCTCAAACCCCAGTCAGTGGTCATAATTGTTATGTCAGCTTTGTGGATGCTTATAGTCGTTTCACGTGGTTATATCTCCTTAAGCGTAAGAGTGATGTCTTTGATGTATTCTTACAATTTCAATCTCATGTTGAATGACTCCTTAACCACAAAATTATACATGTTTAATCTGACTGGGGTGGTGAGTACATTAAACTCGATGCTTTTTTTTCAAAAGGTAGGCATCTCCCATCGTGTCTCGTGCCCTCACACTCATCAACAAAACGGTAGTGCTGAAAGAAAACACCGTCATATAGTTGAAACAGGCCTCACCCTACTTGCCCATGCATGTATTCCTTTTCGATTCTGGAGTGATGGTTTCATTACTGCATGGTTTCTCATTAATCGCATGCCTACTCGTGTCATTAACATGCAGACTCCTCTTGAGCGCTTACTTGGTGAAACACCCGACTACACTTTTTTCAAGGTTTTTGGGTGTGCCTGTTGGCCTAATCTTCGTCCTTACTATCGCCATAAACTTGAGTTCCGTTCTAAAAAAATGTATCTTTTTAGGGTATAGTCCTCCTCATAAAGGTTACAAATGTCTCCATGTTCCCTCTAACCATGTCTGCATTAGCCGTGATGTCGTTTTTGATGAAATGTGATTCCCTTCTCCAACCTCCCATCCACCCAGTCATCGTTATCTTCCCATTCTTCTCCTGTTTTGCTTGATCAATTTGCAGATTATGCGCATGCACCGTCGTTGCTTCCTAATCATGGTGCAGGTACTGGACGTGGTGCGCGGCTTGAGCTACTTGATGACGTGCCTCCTCCGTTGGTTCACAATGATCATGGCGCTCCTCCCATGCAGCTGCATGGCTTGTTCGCTCCCCTGGGTGAACCTGGTTCACCACCGGTCCACCAGTCCTCCTCGCTGCATGGCTCGCATGAGCCAGCACGTGAAGCTGCACTGTCGCCATCCCAGCTGACCGCCTTCACTGAATCATCAGGAACACCACGGCGCTCCGTGGTCCCGCGTGACCTTGCACTGTCGTCGTCACTTGCGCGCTCGTTGCCGTCTCTTGCATGCTCGACTGCATCATCTGCTGCTCCTATGTCTGCCTCGGCTGTGGAGCCCTAGTTATCTTCGATTCAACTTGGTGCGGTACTAGAACCATCCGTTCCGCTCCCGCCGAGCTCTCTTCGTCCACTTACTCGGAGTCTTCGTGGCATTCATAAACCACTTGACCGCAAGGATGGTACTGTTGCTTGGTTGGCTACGTGTATGGCCCAAGCTAGTGCTGACCCGACTTCCGACTTTCGCGCTGCCCTGGGAATTCCGCACTGGCGTGAAGCAATGGAGACTGAATTTGACGCTTTGATCAAGAATGGCACATGGCATCTCACACCTCCCTGTTCTGGTATTAATGTTATTGATTCCAAGTGGGTATTTAAGGTCAAGCGACATGCTAATGGAACTATTGAGAGGTACAAGGCTCGCCTCGTTGCCAAAGGGTTTAAACAGCGCTATGGTTTGGACTATGAGGACGCATTCAGTCCAGTGGTGAAACCTACGACTATTCGTTTGCTTCTGTCTCTTGCCGTCACTCGTGGATGGTTTTTACGTCAACTCGATATTCAAAATGCTTTTCTTAATGGTGTTCTTGAGGAGGAGGTTTTCATGCATCAGCCCCCTGGTTTTGAAGATGCAGAACGGACTCATCATCTTCGTCGTCTGGTGAAGGCTATTTATGGACTCAAACAGGCTACTCGAGCCTGGCATGCACGACTTGCCTCTGTGTTACGACAACATGGTTTTCTGGCATCCACTGCTGATACGTCTCTGTTTATTCTTCAGCGGTCTGACGTTACAGTATATCTTCTGGTTTATGTTGATGATATTATTGTTCTCAACTCGTCTTCACAGGCTATTCGTCGCCTAGTTCTTGGACTTCGTCAGGATTTTGCGGTTAAGGATCTTGGACCGCTTCACTTCTTTCTTGGTATTGAGGTTGCTCGATGTTCTGGAGGCCTAACACTCACTCAGCGCAAATATGCTTTCTTGGATGTATGCCCAAAAGGCAATAAAGTTTAACATCTGATTCATAATTATGCTTCATGATTCTATGCTATAACTGCGGTGACTCCTGAATATGTGATTCAGAGGAAAACTCACTCACATGTGTAGAGACATGAACAGAATAAAGTATACCCTAGTCTTGCCTTTTAGACTAATTCGTTGATTGCTAGAGACCACGTTTTCCTGGTCTGGGACATTGTTTATGTCAACATCAATGAGTGACATATTGTTGGTGGAAACAATATGGCTGGGTAGACCCAAATCGTTGATATGCTAAGTAAGATTCCAAAGTGTCTTATTGTCCTTAGTGCAATATCGCAGATGGTTATTATATGACATGTCCATTGACCATGAGGTTATTAGGGTTTGTGTATACTGGAAGAGTTACTTTGGCTCTGTCAACGGCACGGACGTAACTGGGTGTCAAAACGGCAGTCATTGGGTAACTCCAAGGTATGCATAATACCTAATGTTTCAAGATGGGAAATTACTCCTCTGTCAGAAGAGAGATACTTCTAGGTCCCACTCGGTATGTATGATACCCAATATGTTCTGCAGACAAGGCATGATGAAGTTACATCATGTGGGATATCGGATTACGGGAACGAGAAAAGGAAATTTACCGGTAACGAGATAAGACGGAGATATAGTGAATCATGGATTGATTCATGGAAATATCAGGAATACTTTATCACGGGTAAATTCAGTATCGCGAGTAATGGGAATGACGAATTAATAATCAACAGATTCAACAGAGTGTCCTACGTATAACGGTAGCAGTTATTCAGGTAGCCCATGTACCTAACCCCGGCCGGTGATTAGATGGAAACATCTTATTATAGCTACACGTTATTGAACCTGTAGGGTAACACGCTTAAGTCGGTTCTAGTTTGTTGTGTATATGGTTGGTCTGGATACCGAGAGACTATCACCGGAATGGTTTCTGCGTGGTAGATAATGTCTTTATCACCGAGATTGGATTATGCAGACACTAGGTGTCTCGGAGTGATAGAAGGTGCTAGCACTAGTCGGATTTATTCCGAAGGTTTATATATTGATGGAAATATTTATCCAGAGTATTTTGTCGGCAGACACTGGGTGTCCCGATTCATATAAAAGTGTTTTATATGATAGATAATTAATTCAGTGAAATATTCTGTAAAAGGAAATATTCAAATACGAATTAATTAGACAAAATATTATTTAATTAAATATTAATTTATTTAATTAATAAATAATTATTGAAAAATATTAAGGCCGATAAAAGGTGGCTACTACATGGGCCCTATGGCCCACATGGCAGCCGCACCGCCACTAGGTGGAGGTGAGCCGAGGCAGGCAGGCGGACACGGGTGACGCGGACGCAGGCGGCCGAGGCGGACGTGGACGCGGACGGCCAGGCGGGCCGACGCGGACGTGAGCGGGCTGACGCGGGCCAGGCGGGCCCCGTGGGCAGCGGCCGAGCCGAGGCGGTTCAGCACGGCGGGCCCCACGTGGGGTCGGTGCGGCCGGCCCCACCCGGGTCGGTGCAAGGAAAGGAGGGAGGGGAGGTGAGTTGGAGTCCCACTCCAACTCCTCCTCCCAAACCGAATTGGGCAAAGGGGCTTTCCCCTTGTCCAAACCAAGTAGGACTAGGAGAAAGCTTTCCCCTTGTCCAAGTCCCTCCACCCCTTGGCCATCTATATAAACCCCCACCCCCTCCTGTTTGGGGATACACAAGTTTAGATCTCTTCTAGTTGGTTTAAAGGGAACCTCAAAATATTTAGAGGGATCCTCTCTGATTAGATTAGATCTAGATCTCTAATCTCTCTCTCCCTCCTTCTCATGTGTTGAGATCTCCACCTCCATATACACTAGTGGTAAGTGCTTCAAGTGTGGACGGCGAAGCCCTGCTGGACTAGATCGGATATACGCGTGCGAAACTCAGAGGGGTGATCCATTGAGAAACGGTTGACTCTATCTAACTCTGTTGGATCAAGGCGAGACGCGAGGAGTCTACGAGTTCTCTCGGCTATGCTTAGCCGAGGGAGTTCTTCCACAAGCTTCATCAATGTCGTCATCGACATCGATTCCGCTTCAACGGTGTCGGTAACGATTTACAGTTTGATCAAATATGCATGTCTTGCACTTGTATCTTCATAGTAGATCTTGGCCGTTGCGTAGTTGGAGAAATTTTTGTTTTCCATGCACGCAACCCAATAGTGGTATCAGAGCCGTCTATGCGTAGATACATGATTTGATCTAGAGCACATGGTGTGCGGGCACCGCATAAGTTTGTGCGGGTATGTTATTGAAGTCTATATATCTTCTAACATTCAAGTTATTTATGTTACTTCCCGATATGCGGTCTCGCCTTGTTTCCAGCGGCATAGTATGATCTCGGACTTCTGGCAATCCGCGGACCTTCCGGCTGCTCCTAGTATGCCCGTCGGCGCCAACGAAGTGCTTCAGTAGTTTCGGATCATATTATAGTTGGTCTCGTCGACTTGATAGCGGATGGGGCATGTGGACTAGGTCCACACGGGGTCATGTGCAACTAAATGCGATCGTCTGGGTTAGCTTCCGCAACATTCTTGTGATGTTGGGATGGATAATCACCCCGCAAGGTTAATCTTGCAACATGAGTAACTATGCTTGGTAAGGTATGTAGGTTTTTCTTTGGGCTTTTGGGAATCCTACAGCGACGCTAAAAGATGCAAACAAACGTTAGAGGCGTCTAACTATGTTTTGCAGGACCTGTGATGTGGTATAGTCTCGAAATTATATTTTGTTGACTAACCCTTGTTTTGTTGGCCGACGTGCCATTCTTCCTTGTTCGTCGAGCTATGGTGATAGTGGAGGATAGGAGAAGGCATGCACTCGTCGTGAACCTCGACATGGCCACAGCGGTGGAGGCGCCACCGGTGGATGGAGGAAGAAGACTATACTACATCACGAAATGTTATTTACTTGTGCATGTTTTATATCTGTTTTCTTGATCTTCCCTTGATTGCGCAGTAGTGTGATTATTAGGGAGATTCCTCGGTAGCTGCAGAGTTTAATTACTTGAGCTAAAATTAAAAATATCAAGGAGATCGTGCTCATCCAACCGTGGCACCGTCAAACCAGGCGCTTGTCACCGTACGCCATGTATCCATGAGTAATGTGTGCCAAGGGTTTGGGAGGCGGGCACGAACCATTCTAGCAGCATGATCGGTTGGTTGTCTTGACGTCCAAGCATAACTAGTTATGAGTTCGGAGCACATCCATCGAAAGATGAAACGGAAGTCATGGCAGGAAGTGATTGGTCTGTTGACCTACCCGTTGTAGCCACGATCATGCTATGTATCCATACTTGATCGTATGTTGAACGTAGATTCTGTATACACTAATTTGATCTTGAGGAATATCAATTTTAGTGGGAGCACATTATTAGTTTATCTTTAACTAGTGCTACAAAAATAATTATGAACATGTCTTAGTGAACTTTAGATTGTTATAGATCGACACACGTAACACCCGCTATTTACCTTGGTCGATCCATTACTTTAAGAAAACCACTTTTATGCCTTTAGGAGCAAATATGTTGTTTGAGTATGTTACCTAAGTTTTGTGCTTAGGGGTGCCAAGTATAAGTATGTCCTCGACGCTCCTCCTTAGGGGTTGTTGTCAAAACTACTTATGAAAGGGAAGCTCACACCTTGAAGAGTGTTTGAGGCTTTCTCTATCCAATGTTTTATGTTGACATGCATGGGCCATGAGTTGCAGAAGCGGTTGGATCGCATATCTGCTAAGCGACATGATCGTCGTACTCACAGCCATGTTTCAGACTCAGGCAAAGACTGAAAGTTATGAGATAACAAAGGTTTTTTGGTCATGTCACATGGCAGAAGGAAGCTCAGCGAGCGAGCAAGTAATCAAGATGATTGATTGCGGTACAAGGCTGCAGACTTTGGGATTTTCTAATTCCAACTGAGCCAAGTACATATTTGATGTTGACTTTACTTCCCCGTTTAACAACAGATTTGTCATGATTCAAAACATGAGTGGGAGGAAGAAAACATTAAAAAGCTCCTTGCTATGTTGAAATCTGCAGAGGCTTATGTGATGAGGGATGATACGTCCAAAACGTATCTATAATTTTTGATTGTTTCATGCTTTTTTTATGCTTTTAGCACTTGTTATTATATTAAGTTTATGATTTATTTAGACTAACCTATTAATAGTTGCAAAAGTGCACAATGTTCTTGTTTTACACTTTGGTGTGTAAGAATTATCAAGAATACAAGAGGAAACCTTGTTGGAGTCAAATTGGAACTTTCCTGAAATCTGTCTGAAAACTATTTTCGAAGATGGACCCGTTTCGGCCCGAAGATGACGTCAAATGGAAAAAGTCTAGTCGCGAAAGTTGCAGGTAATTTTCTGCCAATAAGTCTGTACCTAAACTTTGGCCCAATCGGAGTCCGGACCCTCCAGATATCGGCGTCCCACTGCAACCCTAGATGGGATGACGGGAATCCGAGAAGCTATATAAAGGGAGGAAACCTAGGTCGTGGCCAGCACCCATACCCACGAATTTCCAGCCACCAAAGCCACGTTTTTGCCTCCGCCATGGATCCCATCTCCATGGGGGAGGGCTCCCAAGAAGCCATGAAGGAAGAGGGCTAAGGGGCGGCGCACCCCATTGATGCCGCCGGCGCGGGAGGAGTTCCCCGCGCCACCGCTGGCGCCGGCGCCGCCCTGCGCTCCTCGCTGCCCTCTCCGCCGTCTTCACCGCCATCTCCGCCGCCAATTCCTCCTTGTATACAGTGGTTCATCCACCCACAAACCTCTGTACCGCTCTATGTAAACATGGTGTTTGATGCTATAAATTTATCCTATGATTTATGTCATGTTTGCGTAGTTTATTTGTCTTTTGATTGCTTTGCTGAATGTATGAGGTTCATTAGAGTTGTATGTTGATATGGTACTGTCCTTTGGTGTCCATTATATTTGTGCGCGCATGGATCAACATCTTAGGGTTAGTAGTATGTGCAAAGGAAGGGGGTAGTTCTGCTGGAGTGACAGAAATCTAAGGACTCAAACCAGATGTTACACGTATGGGAGTAAGAGGACCATTAACTTAATGCTATGGTTGGGGAAACCTTAATGATTGTTAGTATTTGCGGTTGCTTGCTAACAATCCAATCATATAGTATGTAATCGCAAGTAGTCGAGTGCATGTATATTTAGCCTCTCCTACATAGAAAACTGCATCGAAGACAATGAACTAAATATCTTCACTAATTAATCTTGGACAAAGCCATCACAATTACCACCACTTTTCCACACTCATGGTACTGTTAGTTTATGGTTACTTAGTGTACTTTATTGCTGCAGCACTAACATTTACTTTCTTGTATTTATTATCTCGCAAAGCTATCTCTCATACCCGTATTGTTACTCTAGTATTATTTCCTAGATAAAGTAAACGTTTAGTGTGCGTAGAGTTGTATCAGTGGTTGATAGAACTTGAGAGAATACTTATCCTACCTTTAGCTCCTCGTTGGGTTCGACACTCTTACTTATCGAAAAGGCTACACACGATCCCCTATACTTGTGGGTTATCAAGACCTTTTCTGGCGCCGTTGCCGGGGAGCCATAGCGTAGGTGAATATTCTTGTGTGCACTTGTTTGCTTTATCTCTAAGTAATTTTTATTTTCAGTTTTAAGTTGTTTTTATCTTACTATGGATAGGGAATGCGAATTACAAAAAAAATTAGTTGTACTTGTTATCTAAAAACGTTTTCAAAAAGAAAAGTGATTGGAAAGATGAGTAATGGTTAAATGGGGGTCGACCTTGAACACTTGTGTTCATGCCTATGAAACCAAAACAAATCTTTCCATGGAAGCTTTTCATCAAAAACATGTAAATATTGTGTATATACCTCTGTACATAAAAATAAAATGCTAATTATAGTCTCTAGTTAATTGAAAGTTGATAGTTTTGCTTTGCTGTCCAGAAACAGATTTTCTGTGCTCCACCGTATAAAATGTTTAAAATCACCAGAACGTGATCTTGATCTGAATTTTTCTAGTGCAAAGCAAAGCTTATTACTTTCTTTCATTAGTTATGATTTTGATGTTTTGATTTCTTATATGTCTAAAAATTCGATCTTCACTGACTGTTTAGTTTAGACAGATTTCTGTGCTTCTCTGTAAATAAAATCGTGATAAATCTCAGAATAGTATTTTGACCTGAAAATTTTTGTGCATCAACCTGAGATCATATCTGTCTTTCATTAGTTATAAGTTTTTCGATTTGAGCTACTTAACTATCTCTTAAGTGTCATCTTTACAGACTGTTCAGTTTGGCAGATTGTTATGCTTATTTAGTATTATGCTTATACTCAATGTTTATAATCTTTACTTGATCAATAAAAGTTATAAATTGGTTAGTATACAGTAGTTAATGTTAAATTAAACTTGCCAATGCTTGAACATGAGTGGATTTTATTTAATGAGTACTAACCCTACTAATGAGTTTTGTGAAGTTTTATGTGGATGTAGCTATAAGTTCTAATCAATATGGTGATATGAGATGAACAAGAAGACGCAAGAGCTCAAGCTTGGGGATGTGTAGGTGCATCCCAAGAACATATTCAAGAAGATACAATCATCTAAGCTTGGGGATGCCCGAGTCATCCCCCTATTCATCAACTAACATGAGGTTGTCTCGTTCATACTCTATATTACCCGTCCACATGATATGTATTGTCTTAACTTGTATTATAATTGCTTTTATATGTCTTGGTTTTACCTTCTTTAGTTTTATTAGGCTCTTTATTTGGTTTCTATTGCTTCTTTACTTTCACTTATAAATTCAAAACAACAAAAATATTTTTTTGTTTTGCTTCTTTGTTTGGTTCTTTATTTTGATTTTATTTGGTTTTTACTTTTGATTTTTATTTAGAGTTTTCCTTGCTGTAGCTAGCATGTTTAGGTCTTGCTTAGCCTCTGGTCTCTTAGTTTATCAAAAATAAAGTACCAAGTTTTACCCATTTAGCTTAGTTGATACATATGTAAAAAGTGATTTTCTGTTTTCAGCATCTACTGCTCATTGCGCGATTTTTCATATTTTACTGGAAACTCTAAAAATCACGTAAAATTTACTGATGTTGTATCACCGAATCCTCTGCATGCAAAAAATTGGCTAAAATTTCGGACATGTTTAAGAGCACCTAAAAATTACGTTTGCCAGCTGCTGTTTTTCTGGACAGATTCCGACTTTTATTGCAAGAGTGGCCTCTTTGCGTTTTCATTTGATTCTTAATGGTTCTTACCTTTCATTTAGAAGTTGGCCATTTAAGCAACCTTTCTGTAACTTAGAAACAAAATTTGATTTGGTTTAATAGCAGCACTTGGAAATATTATGTATTGCACTAAGTGCCTAGCTAAAAGGCGTTAAAAAAAGCGCTTATGGGAGGCAACCCATTATTTTTATTTCTGCAATTTTTCTTTTTTTGAGTCAAGGAATTTGTCTACTTCTGTAGCAACTCCTTTGTATCTTTACTTTTTCGTATTGTTGTGCCAAGAATAGTCTCTAATGATAAGATGATGCTAAATTTTGATTGCTGCGCAGGAACAGATTTCTGCTGTTCACGTATTAATTCTAAAATCACCAGAATGTGAATTAAATCTGAATTTTTTGTGCGTAATCCTGATATATGTATGCATCTTTTTAGTTCAAAGTTTTCGATCTGAGCAACGTAAGTGCCTCGAAAAAATTCGTCTTTGCGGACTGTTCTGTTTTAGACAGATTATGTCTTTTATTTTGCATTCTCTCTTTTACTAGTGTTGAGTGGAATTCTTTTTTGGGTGGAAGAGCTTCACATAACATTAGTGGCAGTAGTTAATGTTTAAAGTAACGGTCATATTGCGTCCTTACAGAACATGTGAGTTTTTGATTGATGCACTAACCCTCTAATGAGATTTACTTTGAGTTTGGTGTGGCGGAAGTTTTCAAGGGTCAAGAGAGAAGAGTGATATAATAGGATGGAGAAGAGTGAAGAGCTCAAGCTTGGGAGGCTCCCATGGATCTCCCCAGCATATTTCAAGAAGACTCAAGCGTCTAAGCTTGGGGATGCCGGCATCCCCTTCTTCATCGTCAAAATTATCAGGTCATCTCTAGTGAAACTATATTTTAATTCTTTCACATCATATGTGCTTTCTTGGAGCGTCTGTATCTTATTATTTATTTATCTTAGCATCAAACACCGGTTACATTAATAAGTTGATCGTCACATATTTTATTTATCCTCTGTTTCAAGTTTACTTGGTTAATGGATTATTTGTTGAAACTTAAAAATGATGTGTGAATGATATTGTTTAGTAGTTTATGTTTTCTTATGGTTAGTCTCAACTAGCTAATAGTGCATATTATGTTATTTTGATATTAACATGCATTGTCCTGTTCATAAGATGGTATGGAATTGTGGTATCCTCCTCTGAATGATTTACTTGAATCGACTTGGCACATGCTCACACATGTTTATGACTGAAAAATAAAAGTCAATTAAGCCTTGATGATCTATTTTGCCTCAGAGTTTTAGTATCATTTTTATGCCTCCGTTAATTTTATTCTGTCGCAAGTATGATTATGACGGTTATTGCTCTCTTGATTGTCGCTTCCCAGTCTATTGCTAGCCTTCACTTGTACTGAGCGGGAATGCTGCTCGTGCATCCAAAATCCTTAAAACCAAGTTATCCCAAAGAGTCCACCATAAATTCCTATGCATGGTATTTCAAACCATTCCAAGTAAATTTTCATGTGCTACCTTTAAAACCTTCAAAATACTTCTCATTTTGTGACACTGTTTTTAGCTCATGAGGACGTTCTAGTTGGATTTGTTATCTTCCATGCTAAATTAAGTTTCCGACTTGCTTGCTTCATGTGCTCATCACTAATTTTGCAAAGAGCTGGTTAGACCATTGTAATAAATAAAGTAAAAATAAAATAGGCACTCCTCCATGGTATGAGATTGTTGGCAGGCACCCGAGGATTCGGTTAGCCATGGTTTGTGAAAGCAAAGGTTGGGAGGAGTGTCATACTATATAAAAGTGCATGCTATAAATGCCTAATATCAATAACTCGGAACCGCTCTCAACTTGATTAGTATGGAAGATAACAAGAACTCTATTACTGATTCGTTGATAGGAACAACCACCTCTCAAAACATGTTAATCCCTGCTTCCCTCTGCGAAGGGCCAATCTTTTATTTTAATGTTGAGTCATCATCCTTTCTTTGAGCACTTCCTCGAGAGCATAACTGTCATTCTTAGTGTAATGTGCTTGTCCCAGAATGCGGTTATCTGCGGTATAACTATGATGCTTTTACCTTTGATATCTTTACATCTAGTCTTCACTTGAACTTCAGAGGTGCCTTGGCATTTATGTTTTGCTCCACAATTAAGGGCAAGCGAGATACCACTCTATCATGCTTTATTATGATCATTACAATCTTGTTGATGTTTATAAATTTCATGTTATGAGCTCTTAGTTCGTTGATACTTTTCATTAGGTAACATGATTGATAAGTTTTATTATCCATACATCATGCAATTGTTAAAACCTGATCATAGCATTTACAATCAAAAATTATTTTGTTATCATTTATCTACTCGAGGACGAGCAGGAATTAAACTTGGGGATGTTGATATGTCCAAAACGTATCTATAATTTTTGATTCTTTCATGCCTTTTTTATGCTTTTAGCACTTGTTATTATATTAAGTTTATGATTTATTTGGACTAACCTATTAATAGTTGCAAAAGTGCACAATGTTCTTGTTTTACACTTTGGTGTGTAGGAATTATCAAGAATACAAGAGGAAACCTTGTTGGAGTCAAATTGGAACTTTCCTGAAATCTGTCTGAAAACTATTTTCGAAGATGGACCCGTTTGGGCCCGAAGATGACATCAAATGGAAAAAGTCTAGTCGCGAAAGTTGCAGGTAATTTTCTGCAAGTCTGGACCTAAACTTTGGCCCAATCGGAGTACGGACGCTCCAGATATCGGCGTCCCACTGCAACCCTAGATGGGATGACGGGAATCTGAGAAGCTATATAAAGGGAGGAAACCTAGGTCGTGGCCAGCACCCCATACCCACGAATTTCCAGCCACCAAAGCCACGTTTTTGCCTGCCCCATGGATCCCATCTCCATGGGGGAGGGCTCCCAAGAAGCCATGAAGGAAGAGGGCTAAGGGGCGGCGCACCCCATTGATGCCGGCGGCGCGGGAGGAGTTCCCCGCGCCACCGCCGGCGCCGGCGCCGCCCTGCGCTCCTCGCTGCCCTCTCATTCGTCTTCACCGCCATCTCCACCGCCAATTCCTCCTTGTATACAGTGGTTCATCCTCCCACAAACCTCTGTACCGCTCTATGTAAACATGGTGTTTGATGCTATAACATTTATCCTATGATTTATGTCATGTTTGCGTAGTTTATTTGTCTTTTGATTGCTTTGTGGAATGTATGAGGTTCATTAGAGTTGTATGTTGATATGGTACTGTCCTTTGGTGTCCATTATATTTGTGCGTGCATGGATCAACATCTTAGGGTTAGTAGTATGTGCAAAGGAAGGGGGTAGTTCTGCCGGAGTGACAGAAACCTAAGGACTCGAACCAGAATGTTGCACGTATGGGAGTAAGAGGACCATTAACTTAATGCTATGGTTGGGGAAAACTTAATGAATTGTTAGTATTTGCGGTTGCTTGCTAACAATCTAATCATATAGTATGTGTAATCGCAAGTAGTCGAGTGCATGTATATTTAGCCTCTCCCACATAGAAAACTGCATCGAAGACAATGAACTAAATATCTTCACTAATTAATCTTGGACAAAGCCATCACAATTGCCACCACTTTTCCACACTCATGATACTGTTAGTTTATGGTTATTTAGTGTACTTTATTGCTGCAGCACTAACATTTACTTTCTTGTATTTATTATCTCGCAAAGCTATCTCTCATACCCGTATTGTTACTCTAGTATTATTTCCTAGATAAAGTAAACGTTTAGTGTGCGTAGAGTTATATCAGTGGTTGATAGAACTTGAGAGAATAGTTATCCTACCTTTAGCTCCTCGTTGGGTTCGATACTCTTACTTATCGAAAAGGCTACACACGATCCCCTCTACTTGTGGGTTATCAAGGGATAACAATCAAGTTGATAGTTGTCCAATTCGCATGCTTCAAGAAGAAGAGGAAATTAAATTTAGGAGAATCCTGAATACCTCTTCCGAGGAAAGATAAGATATTGGAAGTGGAACTGTAAAAGGTTTCGGGCACTAATAAGAAAGAGTAGTATTTAAATGATATTTGTATTCTTACTAGTATCTCTGAAGTATTGATTGCAAAGAATTTTTTCTTGCGTTCAATATAAGGGCTGCGGAAAGTAAAACGTATGGAGAATAAAAGGTGGTGGTATGTGCTAAGTTTGGCACATGTACCTTCGTCCTTTGGATGAAGACGTCTCCACTTTTATTTTTCAAGTTGAAAGATTTGTGAGCTTCGGCTCAAGCTATTAGGTCGCATGTTTGGCGATAAATATTCTTGTGAATTTATAGGACAAGTTGGTCTTGTTTATTATGATAAAGAATATTGGAGATCACTCCCTTCAGGGATGATCAAGTAGCAAATCTTTTAAAGTTAAGGGAATATCATTTGTTCTAAAGTATTTTGTGATTGAGTTGATATCACCTTCGGGTGACACTATCATCTTGGATACATCATATGCATGATGGAAGGAAATCCAAGATATTGCACATAGTGAGAAATCAACAAAAGATAAAGGTTTTGGACTGTTAATGATTTTATCATTGATGTCTAAAGTTTCACAAAGTGTTTTAGATATAAAGTCTTGGTGATTATGCAATTATGTCTTGAAAGTTTTCAAGTCATGATCTGACTAAGTGTGACGAAGTCAGCACTAAGAATCTTCTTGTTCTTGCATAATGTTTGGCAATACTCAATATGGAATATGTTTGCTCGCTAGGTAATTTTAGCACAGTTGATTGTCTTGCTTCGTGTCATTGTTTTGAAAGATAGACTATGAAAGGACACGTTGGACTTAGGTACTAAAGGTTTCTGAAATATTGGAACTTGGTCCTAAGATAAAGGACAAAGGAATTTCATTGTCTCTTGCCTCATGTCATTGTTTTGAAAGATAAACTTTGGGGACATGATGGATTTAGGTTCTGAGATTTTCTGAAAGATGAAACTCGATCCTAATGGTAAAAGACAATGAATTGCTTTGTTGGTTGTTCCAATAAGTTAATTGGAAGTCCTCTTATAACACCACATGAGTAACAATGTTTTGTTACTAAGATATATGTGATTCTTAAGGAATTTATTCCTTGTTGAATTCAGTGGGAGGATGGTGATTCTTGAAAAGATTATTGAATCTTCGGAAATAGTTATCAGAAGTTGTGCATGCAGAAGCAATTCCAATTGACAATTCTTTTAGACTAATACCGAGAGTCATTGCAATATGATCATGACTTCTTGTCAAGAAATAATCACTTAACAAGATAAAGAGCATATGAGTTTCTAGGAAACTTGAGTAAATATGCTAAGACAAAGTAATAAGGTGCTATAGTATCCAAACCTTCATGACTTAGAGTCATATTAATTAGTAATATCATCAAGTTTGAGTTGAAAAACTTGGAGGAATTCCTATTGGAATATTTGATCATAAAACTTGTTTTGTCATAAATGGTTTTATGACAAATTCATGAGTTGACTACTCAGAATCATATGATCTGTAGCACGGCTTTGATGATCTAAATGGGACTAGTAGATTTGTATGAGATATTAACAAAGTATATTCCTCTAAGGAAATTTTATCGAGGATGTGTACGATGTACAACTCGAGGGCTTTGTTAAATGAATACTATACTAGTTATTTAATGAGTATGTTTGTATAAGATGTTAACAAAACAAATTCCTTTGAAGGAAAATTTATCGAGCATGTGTACTATGTATAGCTCGAGGGTTTTGTTAAATGAATACACAACTTGTCATTAAAAGTATGTCTGTGGTGGTAGACAGATGATGATATGAAAGTTGGATTAGTTTTGTAATTATGTGAAGTAAAACAAGCAATGTTTGACTTCATAGGAAATTGCAAAGTTCTTAAAAGTTAGTGGGAGCTAATTTTATGGTATTCAATTAATTTTAGAAACCATTAAAATACTTCATTTGATAGAATATGTGTATCATTGAAAAGTTATTCAATGAAACAAAGGGAGCAAGGAATTAGTATCATGACAGGATGTATCCTGATAATGATTTAATATCTTGCTGCAAGAATGCATACAAAGTGTTTCGAAGTAAAATTCGACAAATGAGAGAACTAGGTTCTTATAAAGGATAAGAAAATTCATATGCAAGAATTATGATAGCATATCAGTGGTGAGCATGATCAAGTGATTCTATCATTTTATCATCATGGGAATTTCCTGAATAATACATTCTTGGATTCGAATATCAAGTGATAACGGAAATTGTTGGCAAATTTACTTTGTAACAAAAGTTCAATTGACTTCAATTTTATAAAGTATTCTCTAAATGGTGTTTTGAACAAATTCAAAAGAGAATATTGAAATGTAAGAGTTACATTGGACAAAGACTTATGAGATAAGCATAAAGGATAAACCAAGGATAAAACATGATCTTATGATTTTGTGAAATAGCAAGGGTTAGGATGCTTAATTAAATTGGAGAAATGATTCCAAAAGGGTTATCGGTTCATTGAATGAACTAGGTGTGGTTCTTTACAAGAGGAGCATCAATGTTGTGAGAACGGCAGAGCTGTTTTCTTAGTTAGAGTACCGAGATTTCACCTTGAATAGCCCAGACTGCAACTGATCGTAAGATCAAGGAGATTATGATAGAAAAGAGTTTTCTGCATAATGCATAAAGTTCACACAGCCCCGAAAGGGTCTGATGACAAATGTCTACCACATGAAAGGAAGCGTGAGAAACCATCTGTTTCACCAAGATGTTGAGTCTTGTGCAAATAGTTAATTGCCTATTGTGCAAGTGGGAGACTGTTGGACGTATGTCCAAAAGGCAATAAAGTTTAACATCTGATTCATAATTATGCTTCATGATTCTATGCTATAACTGCGGTGACTCCTGAATATGTGATTCAGAGGAAAACACACTCGCACCTGTAGAGACATGAACAGAATAAAGTATACCCTAGTCTTGCCTTTTAGACTAATTCGTTGATTGCTAGAGACCACGTTTTCTAGGTCTGGGACATTGTTTATGTCAGCATCAATGAGTGGCATGTTGTTGGTGGAAACAATATGGCTGTGTAGACCCAAATCGTTGATATGGTAAGTAAGATTCCAAAGTGTCTTATTGTCCTTAGTGCAATATCGCAGATGGTTATTATATGACATGTCCATTGACCATGAGGTTATTAGGGTTTGTGTATACTGGAAGAGTTACTTTGGCTCTGTCAACGACACAGCCGTAACTGGGTGTCAAAACGGCAGTCACTGGGTAACTCCAAGGTATGCATAATACCTAATGTTCCAAGATGGGAAATTACTCCTCTATCAAAAGAGAGATACTTCCAGGGCCCACTCGGTATGTATGATATCCAATATGTTCTGCAGACAATGCATGATGAACTTACATCATGTGGGATATCGGATTACGGGAACGAGAAAAGGAAATTTATCGGTAACGAGATAAGACGGAGATATAGGGAATCATGGATTGATTCATGGAAATATCAGGAATACTTTACCTCGGGTAAATTCAGTATCGCGAGTAATGGGAATGACGAATTAATAATCAGCAGGTTCAACAAAGTGTCCTTCGTATAACGGTAGCAGTTATTCAGGTAGCCCATGTACCTGACCCTGCCCGGTGATTAGATGGAAACATGTAATTATAGCTACACGTTATCAAACCTGTAGGGTAACACGCTTAAGTCGGTTCTAGTTTGTTGTGTATATGGTTGGTCTGGATACCGAGAGAGTATCACCGAAATGGTTTCTGCGTGGTAGATAATGTCTTTATCAGAGAGATTGGATTATGCAGACACTAGGTGTCTCGGAGTGATAGAAGTTGCTATCACTAGTCGGATTTATTTCGAAGGTTAATATATTGATGGAAATATTTATCCAGTCCCGGTTCATATAAAAGTGTTTTATATGATAGGTAATTAATCCAGTGAAATATTCTGTAAAAGGAAATATTCAAATAAGAATTAATTAGACAAAATATTATTTAATTAAATATTAACTAAATATTAATTTATTTAATTAATAAATAATTATTAGAAAATATTAAGGCCGATAAAAGGTGGCTACTACATGGGCCCTATGGCCCACATGGCAGCCGCACCGCCACTAGGTGGAGGTGAGCCGAGGCGGGCAGGCGGACGCGGGTGACGCGGACGCAGGCGGCCGAGGCGGACGTGGACGCGGACGGCCAGGCGGGCCGACGCTGACGCGAGCGGGCTGATGCGGGCCAGGCGGGCCCCGTGGGCAGCGGCCGGGCCGGTGAGGCGGTTCAGCGTGGCGGGCCCCATTCGGGGTCGGTGCGGCTGGCCCCACCCGGGTCGGTTCAAGGAAAGGAGGGAGGGAAGGTGAGTTGGAGTCCCACTCCAACTCCTCCTCCCAAACCGAATTGGGCAAAGGGGCTTTCCCCTTGTCCAAACCAAGTAGGACTCGGAGAAAGCTTTCCCCTTGTCCAAGTCCCTCCACTCCTTGGCCATCTATATAAACCCCCACCCCTCCTATTTGGGGATACACAAGTTTAGATCTCTTCTAGTTGGTTTAGAGGGAACTCTAAATATCACTAGTACAGAACGACACATCGGATACCCCTCTATTTAAACGGCAGGCGTTAGGCGACGGAGAATCGCGCTTTCCGCGCGGCCAGTGCGTACAAACCTGACCTGGGCCGCGGCTGGCCCGTCAACATAGGTAACGGAGAAAGTATTAACTCCGTTACCCATAGTATTGGCAACGGTCTTAATTCTGGCTCCGTTTCCGATATGTGCCTCTATAGCAACGGAGACTTTTGTGTGTCCGTGTGCAATTGATGCACCTAAAATGCATCTACTTTTCCAATCACTTTGCTTCATAATTTGCTCCGGAATCTTCCCATATTTGAATAAAACTGCTGAATCTGACGCTGTTTTTAGCAAAGTCTCTTTTCTGGTTGTTTTTGCAGGAAATTAAATCGGAGAAAAATACCACATCAATTTTTATGGAAAAGAAGGGCATCGTGCAAAAGATGGACACGAGGAAGCGTCCGAGGGCCAAAAGAGTGGGCCCCACGCGGCCAAATTCCTTGGCCGCGTGGGCCCACCCATCTGGGGCCTCGGGCACCGCCTCTCCTTCGATTTTCGCGTACCCCCTCATATATACGAAAAAGTGTCTGACCTAAAAAAGGAGGAGATTTCGCGAAATAGAGCGCCGCCGCCACCACGATCTTCGTTTTCGGAGACAGATTGATCCAGGATTTCTCCCCCGGAGGAGGGATCCGGAGGCCGTCTTCACCGCCATCTTCACCGCCTCCATCTCCATCGACCATGAGCTCCTTCACCATTACCATGTGTGAGTAGTCCACTGTAGGCATATGAGGTGGATGGGGATTGGATGAGATTGATCATGTAATGATACCCGTTGTCCGAGATCTTAGGGGTTTATCTTGAGCATATTTTTGTATTGTGTTGATACACTTATGCTATGTGATGAGGTTATACCCTTCGGGTCCCCTATTATTGGTATACCTGGTGCAGCCCAGACGAAGGCCCACCTGGCGGGCCAGCAATTAATTCAAGCACAAGTCAAGGACTCCAAAACGTAGTCTACTAGGACTCTTGTAAACCCTACCTGGCTCGCTTTATAAAGTCAGGCAGGGGCACCGGCATAGACAGATCGAGACTAGATCCACAACTCGCATAGGCATAACGAGACCACGTCTCACCATATCGCCGTTACGGCCACCATGTAACCTCATATATCATCATAATCAGACAAGCAGGAGTAAGTCTTTACCTCACAATGAGGGGCCGAACCTGGGTAAATCCTTGCTTGTCAGCCGTCCGATACAACCAGCGCGCACATCTTCTTCCTCAAAATATACCTGGGGTACTCGATCCTGTGATTGCCGTGGACATACCACGTCAATTGGCGCCGTCTGTGGAAGAACGCGCGCTGGATTCACGGTTTCGGCGGCTCCAATGTACATCGACAACGGCGACAACTCGCCGTCACAAATCAGCGCCCGGAGGCTCGACAACACCATCGCCTTCGTGTGCGGCTGGTCAAATCCTCCAGATCGCATATGGCCAGCTTTGGCTTATTCGCTGCACTGATCGGCAACTTCAATCATCAACATGGAGACCTGACGTCCGGTTCCCGACGGGCCGACGGGTGCGTCAATCCCTCCAACCAAGCAGGCGCAAGGCACGAGGAGATCTTCATGTATGGCAGCTGCTCCTGTTCGCCTTGAATCAGAGGCCAGCACGGATCGATCCGGCTACTGGTCCCAAAATTACCAATCCGATGAGCTGCTCGGATTCCGGCGGCATCATCGTGTTTAAGAGATCCAAACCAGATGGATTAGCTAAGCAAGCACCCGAAAGAGTCCAAACAAGAAAAAGCAAAAGCAAACAACTATCCACCCGATCTCACATGCATCGATCCCATGCATGGATTTTGCGGCCAGTGTGACTACATGCATGGATCGATCGACCTTTTCCTTCAATTAGCTTTTCTATCTCACGTACTACTCTCAATTATTTTTTGCATATACTAATCTTCTGATTTCATTACGAGGGCTTGGCTACTGCCCACACACGCGGCTGCTCGGATCGACGAGATCGAGCGGCGTATTCGACTCCAGCAGCGCCGCAATTCCTCGACGCCGTACATAGATCCGATCGGATACGACGGGTATGGCTGCGCCACAGCGTCTACATGCATCACGTTCAACTCAAAGATGGCCAAGGCGCGGCTCGCACAGCCAGACCCGTCCAGGCGCCTCGGATCGGATCCAGCACGTCCAGGAAATACACCTTCATCAAGCATACGCGTACACGCATGGATTTTCCGGCCAGGATCGCAGCTTGCACACATGCATGGGTCGAATAGGCCTTCTCTCTTCAATCTCTGGAGATTATTTTGATTTTCTCTACATCATGTGCTAATCACTCTATTTTCATGAGGAACAAAGCGACGGACGAATCACTCAACCAGATCGCGAGCCGCATATACGGCGACTACGGCGTATCTCGTCAAGATCACGGATCAGCGCCCTGGGAACTCGTCATCAGCAAGACAGCGGTCGGCTCTCGACTCGCCGCCGCATCTCGCGACTCATGCAGTCGTGTTAATCGCGAGTCGCACAAAGCAGAGAAGTTCAAGCAAACCGAGTGATACACTGCAACTAGCTCTCACGTGGATCAATCCATGTGCAATTGTGCAGCACGGATTACAAGGACGAAAATCAAGAAAAAGAAAAAGAAGTGGGAGGAACAATCCAGCTTTCTAGCCAACAAATCCATGCATGCATGCATCGGCAAGAAGAAAAACAATCAGCTGCATGCCCGCTCATCCAGGGACACGAGGCCCAGCACAAGGAACCTCTGCGATTGAGCACGAGGGCTCAACGTCGACAACGTCCATCGCGCGTGGCTCGGTGGAACGCCATCTCCCTAGCAATCAGCCGGAACGGCGTGCAGCATCGCGACCTCGCGCGTGTGACCACTCAAGACCAGCTCGGCGACATCGCGATCGTCATCAACCCACTCAGGCAAAGTTCGACTCCCTCGACTTCGTCAAATCACCACGACAGCGATCAACATCAGCGGAACGGCGCATCGGTTTCAACTGCGCGTACACGACAGACCGGCGACTCAGGGCAACGGTGGCGCTGCGCATACTCATCTACAACTTGCCAAACTCTACACCAACGCAGAAACAGGGGCACCCGACACTCGGGGGCTGTGCCACACATGCCATACACATAGCATGGCGGCGATCAACATCGGCACACAAAGCCCGCTCGAGCACTCGACATCAACAAATGGCATCAGCTTCAACCGCGCTCACCTGACAAACCGGCGACTCAGGGCGGCGACGGTGCTGCACACATCTTCATCGACTTCGACTCCGACACAAGAGGGCTGGCAGCCTCGCCTTCATCGACCCCGCCACATACCCTCGGGGGCTGGCGCTTCGTCAACAACAACAAATTCATCGCTGCACTCGACAAGACGACACTCGTGCCTTCTTCGACTCCGCGTCGTCGACTCCGCATCGCCGACCCGACAAACATCTTCAACGACTCGACGTCATCGACCACAGCGACGGCGATACCGGCACAGAAAGCCCGCTCCCTATAAGGGCACATGTACCCTCGGGGGCTGGCACTCGACATCAACAACGACATCAGCTTCAACTGCACGCACCCGACAGACTGGCGAGCCGGGTAACGGCAGCGCTGCACAACTTCATCGACTCCGCCTCCGACACTCGGGGGCTGGCGGCCTTGCCTCCATCGACTCCACCTCCGACACTCGGGGGCTGGCGGCCTAGCCTTCATCGACCACCACGACAGCGATCAGAGCCGGCAGCCCGCTCCCTTGAAGGGCACCACATACGCTCAGGGGCTGGCGCTTCAGCATCAACCACGACATCAATTTCATCGCTGCACTCAACAAGGCGACACCCGTGACTTCTTCGACTCCGCATCGTCGGCTCCGCCTCGCCGATACGACAAGATAGACTCGAGGGCTGAGCGATTGCAGCCGCCGCGTCGACTCCCTCTACAACAAGAATCGCCATCTTCGGCAACGTTCAGCGTCGGGGGAACGCCGCATGGGTCGCCGGACCATGTGGACCCGACAAATCGTCGACTCGGGAAGATGGCGGCGTATGCACACGCACCCGAGGCTCGGGGTCGGGCGCTTCGTCATCAACAACAAGTTCTTCGCTGCACTCGACTCGCGACTCGAGTGCCTTCATCAATTCTGCGACATCGACTCCGTCCACTACGACGTCCATAACTCGACAAATTTCTACAACCACTTTGACGACACTCGGGGGCTGGCGCTTTTCGACTCCGCCACGTCGACTCCCTATACTGCACAACTCCGCCATGTCGAATCCGGTCCGCCGCGTCGAGTCCCTCAGTCGCAAAATTCCGCCGCGTCGAGTCCCTCAGTCGCAAAACTCCGTCGCGTCGACTCCGGTCCGCCGCGTCGAGTCCCTTCGCTGCACAACTCCGCCGCGTCGACGCTGGTCCGCCACGTTGATCCCTTCGTCGCACAACTCCGCCGCGTCGACTCCGGTCCGCCGCGTCGAATCCCCGCATAGCACCACTCCGCCGTGTCGACTCTGGTCCGCCGCGTCGATTTCTTCCGACTAAACACTGCAAGACGTGGCCACACCCGATGCTCGGGGGCTGCGCTGCAAAGGACGTAGCAAATTCACCTTGGCCGCACCTGATACTTTATCGGGTGTCGCGCCGCACAGGTCCCAACTCGCAAAGCCTTGGCCGCACTCGAACACTCGGGGGCTGCGCCGCACAGGTCTTAACTCGCAAAGCCTTGGCCGCACCCGAAGACTCGGGGGCTACGCCGTGCAGGTTAGCTACCTGAAAAAGCCTCAGCCGCACTCGACAATCAGGAGATCACTCGCCATTGGCTCGAGTGCTGCGCACCCGACAAATATCTACGCCAGCAGATGCAAAGATTGGAGCACTCAAAAAATACCCGACAACAGCAAAATGAAGGCAAATTGAGCCTACGCCCAACTACAAATAGTTGCACCTAGCCTCGGGGGCTACTCCCATCGGGAGCGCTGCCGCGCACCCGATAGACATTACGAGCAAAATCAATCAATCGCTACACACAAGAGCAGTCGAACGACCATTCGACTGAGCTACTTAGGCTCATACATATTTCATCCACAAATCCCCGAGATTGCGTCCGCCGCATGTATAACTTGGATACTGCACGCACGGTGCAAAGGTAAGACCCGCCGATCCGTCGAGCTGGGCCGGGGCCCGCTCCTACAGCGTTTGACCTGCAACTTTCCGTGTCAACAGACATGAAGAAAATCCTGACGGACGCGTTAGGTCGCAAATATATGCTGCAGGTCGGCTCAGTAAGACCTCCGCGGCCTGAGTCGAACCTGACCAGATTGTTCCGGGTTCGAGTCCGGGGACTCGAGCTTGATGTAGGCTAGTAAGGTTTTGCCCAAAAGTGCAGTTAACTGGTCCCGATCCGTCGAGCGTACCAGGCCTACTATGCCATAATCCCTAGGCAAAATAAACAAAGCATTGGTCGATCTATTTTCCGACTCAGCATGCACGCTCGAGGCAATCTCGACTCCAAAGCAAATCATCAGTCGACGTACTTCCCGACTCCGCAAGCATAATCGAGACAATCTCGACTCAAAATTAAATGGCAAAATAAACAAAACGTCAGTCGACGTATTACCGACTAGGCAAGCACAATCGAGGCAATCTCGACTCAAAAAATACATAGCAAAATGAGCAAAGAATCAGATGGTAACATACACCTGCAGATGAGTCCCTGCCCGATTCTTCGAATCGACCAGGCACTCGGGGGCTACTCCCATCGGGAGCGCTGAGCGCGCACCCGACGAACTACCAGACAACACAGCAACAAAGAACGCGAAAGATGAGCACCTGCTTGGACAGCGCAAATTTCATCGACTAACTCCCATCGGGAGCGCATTCGTCATTGGCTCGAGTGCGTCGGATTTCTCAAAGTCGGGTTTTCTATAGCCCGCGTCGGATTTTTCAAAGTCGGGTTCTCTATAGCCCGCATCAGATTTCTCAAAGTTGGTTTCTCTACAGCCCGCACTGGATTTTTCAAAGTCGATCTCTCTATAGATCGCATCGGATTTATTATTATTGGATTTCTTACACTGGATTTCTCAAAAGTCGGTCTCTCTATAGATCGCATCGGATTTATTATTATTGGATTTCTTACACTGGATTTATCAAAAGTCGGTCTCTCTATCGGATTTATTATTATTGGATTTCATACACTGGATTTCTCATAAATGATTCAACTCACGAAGAATGGATAATACAGTCATCACATGGTCATCAACACATCCGACGCATCGACTACGCCTACTCGACATGATGTTTTGAGTCTCTGCCCGATACTTCGAATCGACCAGACACTCGGGGGCTACTGACGAGGTTATACCCTTCGGGTCCCCTATTATTGGTATACCTGGTGCAGCCCAGACGAAGGCCCACCTGGCGGCCCAGCAATTACTTCAAGCACAAGTCAAGGACTCCAAGACGTAGTCTAATAGGACTCTTGCAAACCCTACCTGGCTCCCTTTATAAAGTCAGGCAGGGGCACCCGCATAGACAGATCGAGACTAGATCCACAACTCGCATAGGCATAACGAGACCACGTCTCACCATATCGCCGTTACGGCCACCATGTAACCTCATATATCATCATAATCAGACAAGCAGGAGTAGGTCTTTACCTCACAATGAGGGGCCGAACCTGGGTAAATCCTTGCTTGTCAGCCGTCCGATACTACCAGCGCGCACATCTTCTCCCTCAAAATATACCTGGGGTACTCGACCCTGGGATTGCCGTGGGCATACCACGTCACTATGTTTAATGCTTGCTACTAGGGCCCGAGTGGCATGATTTCAGTACTGAACTTATTTTGCCCCATCATATATTTGAGTTTGGTATTTATCTGCAAAGTGTATCACCTGCTATTATGTTGAACCTGCGAACCCTAAAAGTGACATATAGGGAAAACAAGGGGGAGATGTTTTAGTTTGAGGATTCTATGTGTTCATGAAGTGTTAATGCGTTGTTCCGGGCTATTCGAAAGGGTAGACCTTAATTACCTGTAGTTCCAAGTTGGCCCCGGTGAAATGGGCAGGTAGGACAATAGATGTTGTGCAAATTCTCTTGGTTAGTACGCACAACTATTTACGGAACACATACCTACATATATCGGAGTTAGAGATAAGTCCCATTGCTATTTGTATCTTATTATATGATCAATCTTATTCATGCAACACCCCGCTATCACCTCATGCCTACGTTTTAAATCTCTGAGTTACACTTTCACTTTTCCGGTGAAAACTGGGAAACCCTTGTTTACTACTGCTGTTTTATTTTGCTTGCTTGAATCATCCTACTGCCATAACTATCACTGCTGCAAGTTTATTGATATACAGGTGTGGTTGAGAGTGACGCCTCAATTGCTAAAGTCTTATTGGTATTCTTGTGTTCCCCTTGAGTCGAACTATAAATTTGGGTAATACTTCCCAACGAAGATTTCAACGATCCCCTATACTTGTGGGCATCAAGACATTTTCTGGCGCCGTTGCCGGGGAACCTAGCTTTATTGGTAAGACAACTTGTTATCATTTATTTGCTGCACTTGCTTGTTCCCAACTATGGGAAAGGAAAAGAATACTCCGAAGGAAGTAAGGCCTTCAACTACTCGTAGAGGTACTGATTTGCCAAGTAGGCCAAACTTTTCACCTAATGTTGCTTCTGCTATTATTGCTAAGAAGAAAGAAAAAGCTTTATCTAGTTCACCATTGTCTAAGATGTCTACTAGTATTGAAAATAATTTAATATGTGGTAGCGTAGACAAAGAAGTGACACCTGAAACATCTGAGATAACTGAAACACTGAATGCCTGAATTACCTGAATCTGCTATTGTTGAAAATGTGGAGTCTGAGTTGGAAGATATTGAATATTGTGATGATGAACATGAAACTTCTTCTGAGGAAGAAGATGCATTTACTATGGCTTTTATGGATTCGAATTTGATAAATTGGATAAACTTGATAGCTATAAAAATTCTCCTCTTGATGATTATTTCCCTGTTACTAAGAAAATGAATGCTCCAGCTATTAAAATTAAAGATAAAGATTATGAGTTTAGTGTTGATCCTGAAATAATTGAAAAAGCTGAGAAGTTTAAGTTTTATGGGAGAGATGATGAGTTTCCTTTTGAACACATTGCTGTTTTGCATGATTTATCTGTGCTATTTGGTAAAGATGAAATCCACCAACGCTATTATTTCTTAAAGTTGTTTCCTTTTACCTTGGGAGGAAATGCTAAAACTTGGTATAATCATTTAGAACCTGGATCTATTACTAGTAAAGAGGAATGCTTGCAGCTATTCTATAATAAATATTTCCCTTGATAAGATCCATGGTTTAACTATTGAGATTAGCAACTTTTCACAGAAAGAGAAGGAGGATCTACCCCAAGCTTGGGGGAGGTACAGTAAGATGGTTAGGAAATGTCCTACCCATGGCTTCAAGAGTAATGAAATACTTGATATATTTTACAATGGACTAACTGAAAACACTAGAGGCTATCTTGATAGTATTGCAGGTAATGTTTTCAGGGAAAGGACCGTTGATGAAGCAACTGAGTTATTGGAGACTATCTCTAGAAATTATGAAGATTGGAATATTGAAGAGATAGATGGAAAAGATATTTCCAGAGAAGAAAGGAGGCATTCTTAAGTTAAACAAAGAGACAATGAAAGAAGCTTCCAAGGCTATTAAAGAGAAGGGAATTAAAACCTCTCATCTCAAGGAATTATCTGAAATGGGTGTTAAACTTCCTATTGATCAACCATGTTTTCCAATCCAAGTCAATGCTATTAGCTCTATGGAAGGTAATGAAAAGGTAACACCTCCTATTGATGTATCACATTAATGATTTTGCTTATTATAATATCCTGAGAGCATGTATTAGAATGAGTATTATGGAAAACTCTCATAAAATTAAATTTCTTCGTGAAAATTTAAATGCTAGTGTGGGAGAGTTAGAAGAATTATTAAACATTGTGAGATGATGAATAATCAAGTTGAACAAATGGTTTCTCTTCAAAATCAATTGTATGCAAATCTTATTGAGAAGAAACAGGTTTGTGGAGTTAATACTAGAGGTGGTGCAAGTACTCAGGATCCTGACTATCCTGAAACCATCCCAAGAGGAAAGAGCAAGAGGCTCTCAAGAAGAAATCTTCTGCAGGAAAATCTCCCAATGAAAACAAAGATATTGATGATTCTCAAGAACAAGATAAGGATATTTCTATTTCTGATGCTGAGACTGAAGATGATAATAATGAAGAAGAGGAATCATCTCCACCTGAAGAAGAACAACATGAAGCTGAAAATATTGAAGAACCTGAACCTCCTGAAAAAGAAGACCCTCAACCATCTATTGAGAAGAATAAAAAGAAGAAGCATCCAAATCAACAAAAAGGTAAAGAGAGGGATCCATGGGTACAAAGACCCATACCATATCCCCAAGAGGTAATGAAATCTTTGGATGATGCTAGGTTTGAGAAATTTCTTGAGTTGATTAAAACTTTATGTTTGCAAATTCCTCTTGTTGATGCTATTAAAATTCCTCCATATTCAAAATATATGAAAGATATTGTCACTAATAAAAGGAAGATACCTACTGATGCAATTACTGCTATGCTTGCTAATTATTCATTTGAGGGAAATTGCCTGAAAAGCGTGGAGATCCTGGTATTCCAACTATTCCTTGTCATATTAAAGAAACTTATGTGAAATATGCATTATGTGATTTAGGAGCTGGTGTTAGTGTTATGCCTTTTTCTTTATATAAGAAACTTAACCTGAATAAATTGGTTCCAACTGAAGTTTCATTGCAAATGGCTGATAAATCAACTGCTGTGCCTATAGGTATATGTGAGGATGTTCCTATCTCTATAGCTAATGTGTTAATTCCTACAGACTTTGTTATATTAGAAATGCCTGAGGATGATAATCTATCTATTATTCTTGGAAGACCCTTTTTAAACACTGCAGGAGCTGTGATAAATTGCACTGAGAGCAAAGTGACATTTAATGTCAAAGGAAATGAGCATACTATCTATTTTCCCAAGAAGAATCCTGTTACAATGATAAACAAGAGTGTGAATTCTATTCAAAGAAATACTATTATGATTGGAAGCTTTGAATTGCACTACCACCTCCTGCACCAAAATATGCTACCTTGATGATTGGAACTATTCCAATCAAATATGAGGTATCTTGAATCTTCTTTATATTATAAAATAAGAATCATGTATTATATCTTTTACATATTATTAATGAGACTTGATCAACCTCATTACTAATGTGGAAATGATGAAAACTTGATTCCCATAAAAATTTGTATTGCATTTTAATTTTATTTATCCTAGAGTTTTGAGTATATGCATAATCATAATTATTTCAGAGTTCAGAAATTCCAGAATATGAAGTTTGAAAAATTCTCTTCAGAAAATTTTCTCGAAAAATTCCAGAAAAATTTGGAGGTAAGTTATTTTACCAGAGGGACCAACAGCCAAAAGTGGGACACCAGGAGGCCACCAGGGACCAAAAGAGGGTGTCCCACGCGGCCAGATTCCTTGGCCACGTGGGACCCACTAACTTTGGCCCCAGGTGGTGTTAGGTGAGTGCCCTGTGCCCATCTCCTTCCCCTCGACAGAAAACCAGCTCCAGGTATTTTTCCCAAATTTTCCCGAGCTCCTTCTTCCTGCTATCCTTGGATCTCCAAGTTTAGGGCAGATTTTTCAAATCTGTTTGGTGGGATTGCTCCTTGGTATGTGACTCCTCCACCCATCCAATTACTTTTTGTTCTTATGCTTTATGTATGAAGTATTTTGCTGCACTAGGTGTCACCTAATATGCTTGAGAAATCCATGATTTAAGTTTTCTAGTTGATATTGATGCATGATATTGATGTGGAGACTAGTTATGGATGGCTCAATGTTGTTTTAGAGTGTTACATCTTAATTTTTGTTGGATATTATTTTTGGACAGCAAGGTTTTATCATGAACAAGGGTAAAGGATTGTTTGGGATGACTTCGAGACCAAGGAGAAGATCATCCAGAGTTTCCGAGAATTATGATGACAACCATGTAAGGACCCCTCAGACTACCAGTCCGAGGTGCCCAAGTTATGTAAACAGATCACGATCCCAATGATCAGTGCATCGCGATCACATAACCAACATGGTATACAAAGTTACATCATTCAAACGTACATACAAGTCTTACACAAATAAATAGTGGTCACATGACCAAGTCTGCATTCATCGTCACACAAGACGAAGTTAACTATGACACAGCGGAAGCTTGCGGCTAACGTCGGCCCTCGTCACAACCAGACGCATTCCCACAGAGCAGTTGACCGGTGACTCTCAGTTGGCGTAGTCGTCGGCGTACTCCTCCTCCTCGTCGTATATCTCCTCGTTGAAATCTGGACGTTTGAATATCCAGGGACATAGCCATATGAGTACAATTACGTACTCGGAAAACCACCTCAAGGCTTAAGTTTTCATGGTAAATGCAATAAAAACATTTTCGAAAACTGGGGTAGCTGCTATATACGACTATAGGGCTTAGTTTTTGCAAACAATGCTTCTAGACATAGAGAATACGACATCTCTATATCTTTGTTTAAAAAGAAACATTTAGAGATAGAATTCTCTCTTGTAGAAGTAGCATGAGCTATCTCCGCGTTTTTAAAACCATTTTCGTAGAACTTTTCAAAGACACTAGGATGGGGATACCCTTTTTTCTTTCCAGGAGATCAGATTGATTGTCTCCCCGAGACCAACCATCTTCTTCCAAATCCGTACCTCCCAGGTACCTCCTTGATGCCTCCTTGTTTCCACCGAGAAACCATTTTTCCTTTGAAAATATAAAATTGCCCATACGCCTAGATCAGTGGCCTTTCCAACCGTCCATGACCGAGGACTCGGCTATTCGAATAATTTTACACTCTGCAGAGGTGGTGCACTTTCACCACACCAAACGGTCATTCCGCCGTGTTCAGCCACGACCCGCCATACGACAGTATGCGGGGGTTCGGATAACCAGATCAAAGCTTTTCACTATGTCCACACTAGTACAGAGGACTCCCGATAGGTTTGTTCCCCTCGGAACCGTGTGCTCCACTAGACCCCTGGTCTCTCCCGGGACGCCACACCGCCACGGCAGGGGACCCAACGTAATCGTCCGGCTGCGGATCTTCCCACATGTGTATTGCCTCGTACAGACGACAACCCGGCTTCGAGGGCCTCGCCCTTATAGAGTATGAGATCCTCCGTACTAAAGTGGACAAGCTTCCGGCTAAGCCCTACCCATCTCAGGTAATGTGGTTGCACGGGTTAATTGTTCGGGCGGCCGCTAGGGCAGTACTTTGTTTTTCAGAAACATCTCCACCTCCGACTGCTCCCGGCAGCTCGGGTTTTCTCAAACTCACCGAATGCTCCCAGCACTTCGGTTTTTCATAAACAACTCCATTTGCCCCCAGCAACATGGGTTTTATAAAACACTTTCTCGCCGATCGCTCCCAGCGACTCGGGTTTTCCTCCGAAAACATTTTTATCAAAATCAGGCTCCCATTCTAAAGTTTTGAGGTAAGAGTATAAGGATATACTACTAGAAAATATAATTTTCTTGATAGTACCTTCAGTAGAAGGCTTCTCAAGTAAGAACTATTTTTATAAAACCTATTATATACTAGTAGATATATCTTCGGCCAAACAACATTTTGTAAAATAGTTTTTGGGTGACAAGGTGCCACAGACGAAATAAAACATGCATTATTTTGTTTCGAAAACAAAACATGCTTTGCATAAATAGTAGGAGTTCAGTAGGGTGGTGAGGTGGCTTGCCTGGCTCAGCAATATGTCCTTGGTCTTTATCTTGATGTTCTTCGGGTTCACTCCTCACTTCTAGTTCCTTCCCGATCGTATCTAACGTCGTAAACAGGAAAATGAACAATACTCAAAACACAAGACAATACCACAAGGACATATCAAAGAGCAAGCATTTGCACAAGACACTAAGCTAGCAAACAAAAGCAAGCAATTCATCGATCTACATGTGTATAGTAATACTGACATCAATAATGGAGACAGAGACAGAATATCAGAACAAATTAACTACAAAAATAGGATACAGGAAAATAACTGAAAAAAATAAAGCATACGATGGCATCTCAAAACTGATATGTACAAAGAATTAAAACGAGATAACACCATTAGTGTAACCGTCTATTCCAAATGTTCACTTAGCATGCTAACATGAATTTATCGGCCGTACACCATACCAACAAATCTGAGCCCCAGGAAGAGTCAAGAACACTACACCAGTTGAGATAGGTAAATCAATATTATTTTTCCCAGACAATGAAGTTCCCCTTGGGCTTCATGAAATAATTAAGGATCACAAAGTGAAATGTTATCATTACTGAAGGTAGAGAAAGAAGGTGTAAGACAAAACATGGTGAAAAAACCCCTGCAATATCATGAGTCCGTAGATATTATTGCATATTCATTCATATAATGGCATTTGCACCAATAGAATCTCTCTAAAGCTTCTATCTATGCCAGTTCCAGAAGTCTACAAACTGACCAACAACCATCACCAAACGTAACTGCTAGTAGTGTAGTTGGGATATAAATCAGCATGAGCTATCATATTAGACAAGTTTCACTTGCTAGCCTAACTTCACATAAAGCAAAGGCGAGTTGGCCACTGTTGATAGCATCAAAAGAAGTGCATCATGAACTCAAAACAAAAGTTTTTATAAGCAAGTTTCTTTTTCCACACAGAACAGCTAGTACATGGTCAGAGCTCAGAGGCCAAAACATAAGCACTGAATAAGGTGATGAGTCATTGTCAATGAAAATTAAGCCATGTGTCGTCAGAGAAAAACTTAACCATGCAGATAATTTCATTAGAAACATAACTGTTCAATGCAGGGGATACAAGTCCAGAAATTATGAGCTTATGACATAAAAAACATAGCTGACAGCAATATATTGGCAATTACAGGGCTTCATCAGGATGAGATTTTACAGAATTGATAGATCATGGAAGGCATACCAGTTCAGCCAAAGCCTTGTTTAACTTGCCAAACCGAGGAGCCATCTGTCGATTCAGCTGTGACAGAAGAACTGCTGCCTCCGGGTTCAGATAGCTATAAATGCAAAAGAAAGACATTAGTACTACAAAAAAGAGTGACTTAAAAGTTACAAAGAGTGTAAAAAACGATAGCATACGCTTCTACATCTTTTTTGTTGGAAACTAGGTCCATCTTAGAAAGGATGTTGATATGAGGAAGTTCAAGCTGAATCATAGCAGCAAGAGAAGCCATGCAACCACTGATGTATTTTGTTACATCACTGACAAACTGCACCAACAAAAACAAATAGAAATCAGTCCATGCTTCAATTTCAATGTTGTCATAAAAGAAAACTTTATTGGTGATTCAAACCTGCGAATCCAAAAGGTACACGGCGCAAACAGTGAATTTTTTCCGTTTCAGATACTTGACAAAGTTACGCAGAACTGGAACATGAGTGAAGAGTTCAATCTGGCCTGGCAAAACATGATGTGGAACCATGGGTTAGCTTCTTTCAGGTAATGTTAAGCCATCTAGGTATGTCAGATTTTTTTTATACAATAAAATATGCTACAAAACCACACAAGAGAGATCAAGACGGCAACACGTACACAGTTAGTGCACAAGCATAATATAATAAGTAATGAAAAGCTCATTTCGCTAGGCCAATGTAGGTGTTAAGAATGGTCCGTGACATGCAGTAGTCCAAATACCAAACAAAATATAATTTGACGATGCAAGAATGCATTGTGTATATTACCTGGGCAGTCAAACACAAGATAGTCGTCATCCAGATAGTTCTCTAATTGTTCATCCAACCAATCATCCAAATTGTCTTCAAGGTGTCTAAGGCTTTCTTAAGGAAACAAACACTGCCGGCATAAGATCCTAACAAGATAAATTCTATGCCAATTTAGAATATCCGCACCCTCTTCGAATTGCATTACAAAAATAGGTTTGTTCACATCCTAGACTACAAATGTAGCTCTTTGTTCGACTTTGGTGTAAACAAAAGAGAAGGCACTAAAAAATTGACAACATGACATTGTCATTCAATCTTGTACATAAGGTATCCATGGAAATGACTTCAACAAATGGAGCGGCAAATTGAAACTATTACTGAATGTCATAGTATCTACTATCCCGATAGAAAGTCATGCGAGCATAGTGAAACTATTTGCTCTTGGAACATCTACATATAAATCCCACCGAGATATAATGAAGTAAAGATCCTCCAGTTCAAGTGGTAATTTACCAAGAAAGTAGGATCTTCCAAAACTATTATGTACCGGATTTGTGAGCCTCTCGGGCAGCTCACAGAACAATTGTAGCGATGTGCTATAAGAGAAAATCTGCTACACCAGCCTAATATTCCCACCCCAACCCAATTATAAGTACCAAAATGAAACAGAAAATATATTGCAGATGATGTGCCATAAATGATCACTTCATAACTAAATAGCTTGGGAGGAAGACAACAATCAAAACAAATAAACAACAGGATACTCCATGCAATAGATGAGCCCGCCATTTGGTCCCATCCCAAGCTCCTCCATGACATCATCCAACGATATAAGCTCTCTAATATCTACAGAAATACCAAACGCAGGTGAGTACAAGCCATATATAAATAATAAGTGCACAGTTTCATGACCGCATTCTTACCCGTAGATACAGGATAGCTGAAGTGCTCTGCAGCTGGATCCAGATTGACCATATGAATCCTCCTGCCCACCGTCTCGCAATGTTGAAACAGGCCAGAGCAGTAAGTCGACTGCACAGTAATGAAAATTGATCAGAACACATCTCTAGGCTTGTGTCCCTGATTAGTGTAACCTCATGCGCAAACCACTTCCATCGGGCGAGTTACCCCGAATATGTATTGGTATATAGGCATCACAGGCAGGGGCCACTAAATCCTAGATATATAAGTTTAGGAGTGAATTATTTCTCCTAGAATCGACTCAAATTGGAACCATACCAATCTAAACAGCGCAAAACAAACAATACTCCTCAACTGATTAGCACCGGGCACTGAATGAAGCATCAAGCAAAAAGGAAGCGGGCGAGGAGTCGGAGGGGATCACCTTGCCGCTGCCGGCTGGGCCGATGACGAGCTGAGCGAAACCCATGGCGGCGCGAGGCTACTGTGGAGGGGGTCGGAGTAGGGTTTTGAGACAGGGGCCAACAGAGAACAAAAAATAGAGCAATGCTTCTTCAGATTTCCACAAAGACAGGGTCGTCAGCGCCGCGTTGCAGATAGGGAGGCGCACGACCACCGATAGCGGGGGCGGCGCTGCGCTGGGTGCCTGGGAAGCGTTGCGTCGTCGTCGCGCCGCTCCTGGGAGATGGAGGCGAGCAGCAACCCGTTGGCTATGGTAGGGCGGCGCTTTGCTGGGGCAAGCGAGAGCGGGCGGCGACGCAGTGGCCAGTGGGTAGTGGCGGCGACAGCATAGGACCGGCGACGGCGGCAAAACCTATTCATAGACCAGGTCGATGTTAACCAGGCGTCGCACACCCTCGGCCGTTTGGGCCTGGCCCATTTAATTCCAAGTTCCGATTCCTTCTTTCGTTCCTTTTCTCACGTACCTACTGGACCTTTTATTTTGTTTCTGCCAGAGCACCCGATTCCCACGTACGTACGTTTTTTTTTTGCTAAACACAGTACAACGCAGGCGCTCATATACACGCGCATACACTCACCCCTATGAACGCACACACGCACACCCTACCCCTATGAGCACCTCCGAGAGACTGAGCCGGCGGATCAGGTCTTGAGATTGACGAAGTCACCACGGGCGCCTCGCTGTCGACGGGAACGTCGCCTCCCACTGAAGAATATTCCGCCTAAATGAGAAACACCAGCGTCAAACCTGGGGTTTGAACTCTGGTGGGCTGAGGGTACAACCACCCTCCTAACCATCTTGCCACAGGCAAGTTCCCCCCACGTACGTACGTTGCTAACCTACATACGTTGCTGCATGGGGTGAGCGATTGCTGCATGGGAGTACGAGTGCGTTTTTCTCTTTAATTTTTTGTTTCAATTCAAACAATAATTTTCTCATTCTGTTATTTTCTTTTTTGCTGTTTCCTTTTTCGTTTCTTTGTTTCTTTTTTACCTTTTCAATTATTTTGAAAAATGTTCATTTTTAAAAACGGTGCATATGAATATGGTTTAGGCAATGACAAATGTTTATTTTGAAAAATGTTCATTTTTCCGTTCGTCTTTTAAAATCGTTCAAAAATAGTTTCCTTTCAAATAATTTTTTTTTGTTCACTTTTTGAAAATCATTCAAAAATAATTTCCGTTCACAGACTTTTTCTGTTCGCCTTTTAAAATCGTTCAAAAATAATTCCTGTTCAAATACCTATTTTGTTCACTTTTTTGAAAATCGTTCAAAAATAATTTCCGTTCACATACTTTTTTCTGTTCACCTTTTAAAATCGTTCAAAAATAGTTTCCGTTCAAATACCTATTTTTTTTCACTTTTTGAAAATCGTTCAAAAACAATTTCCGTTCACAGACTTTTTTCTGTTCGCCTTTTAAAATCGTTCAAAAATAATTTCGGTTCAAATACCTATTTTGTTCACTTTTTTGAAAATCGTTCAAAAATAATTTCCGTTCACAGACTTTTTCTGTTCGCCTTTTAAAATCGTTCAAAAATAATTTCCGTTCAAATACCTATTTTGTTCACTTTTTTGAAAATCGTTCAAAAATAATTTCCGTTCACAGTCTTTTTTCTGTGCGCCTTTTAAAATCGTTCAAAAATAGTTTCCGTTCAAATACCTATTTTATTCACTTTTTTGAAAATCGTTCAAAAATAATTTCCGTTCACAGACATTTTCTGTTCGCCTTTTAAAATCGTTCAAAAAAATTACAACATGAAAGTTGCGCGAAACGTTTAGATTAAGCTTCTCGTCAAATGATATTTCAACCGGTCAAACGAGTGCGACGAATTCGATAAAATTTGGCTAAAAAGGTTTCGAACATTTATTAAAAATTTAGAATTTACAATCAACAAAACTTGAAATTGAGTATAGGAATGGAACTTACTCGTGTACGTGCAGGATTTTCGTGTACACATTTTTTAAAGTAGTTCGAGTGTTCTAGTAGGATCGTACTTGTTTTTGGAAGAGAACGCGTGCTCCCGCATACCATCCGAATTCCGAAACAGTCTAAGCGAATCGGTACGAAGAAACAGTTTTTTTTAGAACGGTACGAAGAAACAGTTGAAGGCAGGGAAACGAGCCAGAACTGGGCCGGCCCAGTAACGCGTGCAGGGTTGTGCGAGGCGCCGCACCCGTCGCAGGGTCGAAGCATAGGCGCTCCCGGCAACGGCGGCCGGGTCGGGGTTGGGGACACCGGGATACGGGGACGGTTAGAGTAGTTGGGCTGGGCCTTGGGCACTTAGGGGAATTGCTTAGTAAGCTTTTTATTATTTATTTCAGGAAGCAAAAGTCCAAAATAAATATTGAACTCGCCGAAAGCTAAATCAAACTCTGAACTTTGAATCCCCGAAATTGACACTATAAACTTACGGATCCCGGTCTATCCCGGACCCTCGACTTATTTTGCATATGAAAAATAAACAATTTACTAAATTGAATATTTCACTGACCCGCTGACAAAGAAGGGCCACCTGTCATGTACCTCTTCCACCTCTGTCCAATCAATATCTCTCTAACCACGAGCAGGGGATGCAACGGAAGGCCGGGTCGCATATCGGAGGAGCCATCTAGCATGAGCAGGGGATGCATCAGCCTGTTTCGTCGGACGGCGGCGCACTTTCTGTGCATGCGTAGCTGCGGCGGCGCCTCCCATCTCGAGCACAACCGGCGGCGCATGCCTCCGTTTAGAGCAGCAGCCATGGCGGCGGCTACTTTCTCGAGCTGCGCCCCATAGCGGCTATGCAGATGTGCGACATGGAAAAAAGAGGCATGGTGGAGTGGGAGCTTTAGCACGCCAGTGAGTCAGTGACCTGCACGATGGTGGGGAGCTGCAGCTCATCAAACTTCTTGATGACTCCTTCTTGATTGATATTGCTTGGGCAACTCATCGTGACATGCTAGATTGCTAGCTGGATGTAGTGAATTGATTAAGTGGAGGCGCTCGACTAGAGCACCAAATCGATGCCCTTGCAGAGCATTGGGCCAGCAGCTGCGACAGTTTAAGCAGCACCAGCGACATGGAGCACCTCGAGCCACGCTTAGCAGAGCCATGGGAAGCGTGTGGCTTGCTGAAGCTCGATGATGTGCGGCCGGCGACGACCGGCGGGGTCGAGGCAACAAGCGGCGGCAGTGCAGATCATCCGCATCGCGCGACCAACAAAGACCAGCAGGACCGAGGCACGAGTGGCGGCAGTGCAGATCATCGGCAGGGCGCACGCGGTATAGGCAAGACGGCATGGTGGGCCACATCTCGTTGGGGTTCCTGCTGGCATGGTGAAAGTGAGAGAGATTAGGGATAAATATGACAAGTGGGTCCACATTGTCAGTGACGGTAGCAGTTTATCCCGGTCTGGTTCCATGCTTTCCCGACGAGCCAAACACATCTAGGGTTGAAAATAGACCGGGATCTGATAGTTTAGAGTGTCAATTTCGGGGATTCAAAGTTCAGGGTTTGATTTAGCTTTTGGCTATGAGTTAAAGGTTTGTTTTGGACTTTTTTTCCTTTCAGGAACCCTGCATAGAAGCCTCTCGAAAGGGAGATCCGGAGTCCCCCCAGGCGACTGACCGTGGTGGACTTTGGTGCCACTACGCAAAGGTAACCCCTTCACAAAAGGAACTAATTACACTATAGAAGGCCATGTGGCCAACTAGGTACGCAGCTCCCAGCCCCACGGGCGTACATCTGCCTGCCGAAGCCCTTCCCATGCGCGTACGTTCTTACGAAGCCCCGCGGGCGTACTTTCCTCGCCGATACGAAGCCGCCGCGCGCAAACCATCCTGTGGTTTGATGGTTAGCAGGGTTGGTTGTACTTTCAGCCCACCAGAGTTCAAACCCCAGGTTTGACATCTGTGTGTTGCATTTAGGCAAAATTTTCTTTTAGTGGGAGGCGGCATTCCCGTCGATGGCGAGGCGCTCATGGTGATTTCGTCAATCTCAAGACTCTATCCGCCGACTAAGTATTTCAGAGGTGCTCATAGGGGTAGGGTGTGCGTGCGTTCATAGGGGTGAATGTAGACGCGCCTATGTGAGCGTCTGCGTTTGTACCGTGTTTCTAAAAAAAGAAGCCCCGCGCGTGAAAGTTCCTGGCTGATACGAAGCCCCCTGCGCGCGTACGTTCGCATACGTTCTCCCACGATCGTGTACGATCGAAGCCTCCGTGCGCGATATGAAACTCCCGCGCACGTCCGCTCTACAGAGCAAAAAGTTTGTGTACAAACTACGCAAAATATTACGGCTTAGTTTCGGCTCGATAAATTTTAATAATATGTTGAAAGGGGTGCATTGTTCGTTGCTACTTATTTGTCGTTACGCGCATTGGTCGTTTCGTGTGCTATGGCTCGGCTTCGCCTCGGCAGGTCTACTTCGCATAGTTCTAGACGTCTATGACGTACATCTACAAAGACACCTGTTGTACAACTGTACAGACACAGCTTATACAACTAACAGGTTATATAACTACACAGATACAAGTTGTACAACTAACAAGTGGTATAACTAAAGATTGTACAACTTACAAGTTGTACAACTAAAGAGATATAATTTGTATAACTACACAGACATATGTTCTACAACTACATACACACATATTGTATAACTAGATAGACACAAGTTGTATAGACACAGATTGTACAACTAAACAGACACAGGTTGTAGAACTAGACAGGCACATGTTGTACAACTATACAGGCACATGTTGTACAACTACGCAGACACAGTTTGTATAGATACAAGTTGTACAATTATACAGACACAGGTTGTACAACTATACATAACCGGGAGTAAAAAAAATTCGTCGAAACTTATCAACATGGGATTTAGTTTTGAAAATCTCGACGCGCGGAGCTCAAAATTGAAAATGGTTTGTAATTTGGATAAACGGTTCTCAAAATATTTTGTTTTCAAAATTCAGATTTTAAAAATAAAAGGCAAAAAGGAAAAACTGCATGCCCGAGTACGCGCATGCCCTTCCTTTCTTTCTCATACTCCCCCATTTTCAATCTAATTGTGACACACTTGGCAACATGCAGACAACCAAAATTGAAACATGTAAGGAGAAACCGAAACTTGTTGTAATTAGATTTCCATTGCAAAGAAAATCTTTTTTCTAATGGGTGGACTCTACTCTTGAGCATGTATGATGTTCGCCGTGCCGTCTATTTATCGTTCTTGCATGTGCGCTAGAAAACCTTTTTCTAATGCGTGGACTCTATTTATCGTTCAAAACGTGTTGTCAACAGTTTATTTATTTTGCATAGGAAAGATCGAGAAGGCGTACCACATTGTTCGTCGAACAGAAGGAATCAAAACGAAAACATAACACAACAGGAACAACTACCTATCCTCCGCAAGTATTTGGACACATGGCAAGCATTCCACTTGATCAAATTGAATACAAAACACGACCATCAGTACCGTTATATCAACCACGTACTTCGTCTAACCATACACGATACATAAGCTAAGGCAGTAGGTGGATACGGGTAGAACAAAGAGATGAGAGGAGGATTTGTACCTTCTCCTTGTGCGGATGCGCTCGAGCTGCCGGCCATGGTGGACGGCGGCCGTGGTGGCAGAGAGGGCAGTAGCGGCGGTGGTGCTTCCCGACGCTACTGCGCAAAACCCTAGATCGGATGGTTGTGTCGGTGGGGTGTGCGGCGCGCGATGAACCTCGTGAGGCGTGCCGCCGGCCACCACCTGTCTTTATATCGCAGCGCGATAGGGGCCCACCAACCATTGGTTCGGTTGGGCGCTCCCGATCAGGGCGCGAGGATCAGGGTCCGGTGCGGCCGTTGGTGCCGCACCGTTGGAGATCAACCTAACATTCTCCCACTTGATCTCAACTTTTACTTTTGACCATGTACTTTATACTTTACTCGTTTCATCACAGATCAGTACATAGAGCATGTTTCATCGTCACAGCTCAATTGCCGATAGAATCAGACAGTTACAATATACATCTCTATTTTGAAACAATTTCTGTTTCTTTTGGGCCTCTCATGATCCAGGAATCATAGGCTTTCCATTTAACCACTGCCGGCTACGTGTTGCATGAACAAACTGGGTGGTAAGCCTTTCGTAAGCGGATCCGCAAGCATATCCTTTGTCCTTATATGCTCGAGACTTATAGTTTGATCCTGGATTTTATCTTTCACAACATAATACTTTATCTCTATTGGTTTGGTAGCATTACTCGACTTGTTGTTGTGAGCATAGAATACTGCGGGCTGGTTGTCGCAGTGCATCTTTAATGGTTTGTCAATACAATCTACCACTTTCAAGTCGGGTATAAATTTCTTTAACCATATCACCTGCCCTGTGGCCTCATATGCTGTTATAAATTCTGCATACATCGTGGACGATGCAACTATTGGTTGTTTGGAGCTTCTCCACGAAATAGCCCCTCCAGCGAGAGTGAACACGTATCCTGACGTGGATTTCTATCATCTCTGTCTCCCGCAAAATCTACGTCTGAATACCCTCTTATCTCTAGGGAATCAGATCTTCTGTATGTTAGCATGAGGTCCTTTGTGCCTTGCGCATAACGCAATGCTTTCTTTGCCATTTTCCAGTGCCCTGTGCCTGGATTCTCTTGATATCTACCGAGTACTCCGGTGATAAAAGCTAAGTCAGGACGAGTGCACACTTGTACATACTGTAAGCTTCCAACAGCCGAAGCATATGGTATTCCTTTCATTTGATCGATCTCGTACTGGTTCTTGGGACATTGGAATTTTCCAAAACTGTCGCCCTTGACTATAGGTGCAGGTGTGGCACTACTCTTATGCATATTATACTTTTTAATAAAATTTTCAAAATATGCCTTCTGCGATAGTCCTAAAACTCCATTTTTCCTATCTCGGTGAATTTCTATACCCAAAACATATGATGCTTCACCAAGATCTTTCATATCAAAATTTGAGGATAAGAACTTCTTTGTTTCTAGTAGAGACTAACATCACTGCTAGCAAGCAAGATATCATCCACATACAAGATTAGGAAAATATATTTCCCATTTTTAAACTTTGCATAAATGCAGTTATCCTCAACATTCTCTTTAAATCCAAAACTTTTAATTGTCTCATTAAACTTTAGATACCACTGTCTAGAGGCTTGCTTTAATCCATAAATGGATTTCTTCAGGCGGCATCCCATATCTTCCTTGCCTTCCATGATAAAACCCTTGGGTTGTTTCATGTAAACATTTTCTTTTAAATCCCCGTTTAGAAATGCCGTCTTTACATCCATTTGATGTAGCTCTAAATCAAAATGTGCAACTAGTGCCATTATGATTCTGAAGGAATCCTTACATGAGACTGGTGAAAATGTCTCATTGTAATCTACCCCTTCTCTTTGTGTAAATCCTTTTGCCACAAGTCGTGCTTTATATTTTCTACATTCCCTTTTGAGTCATACTTAGTTTTGTATACCCATTTGCAGCCTACTGTTTTGGCTCCTTTAGGAATATCTTCTAAGTCCCAAACATCGTTGGAACTCATCGATTTCATCTCTTCTTCCATTGCCTCCACCCACTTCGATGAGTGAGGGCTTCTCATGGCTTCTTCATATGAAGTGGGATCATTTTCCATATGAATAATTCTGTATTGTAAACTTTATAATCATCAGAAATAGCTGACTTTTTAGCTCTTTTAGACCTTCTAAGATCTCATTTCTGAAAGTGGCTGCTGCACCTCCCTTTCATGCTCAACAACGGGTTCAGTCGGCTCCTGATGGACAGGTTCCGGATCTTCACCCATAGTTGTCACGGGTGGAGTTACAACAGGTGCTTGCACCACAATCTCAGGAATTGTCTGTGCAGGTACAACAGGTAGTGCGAAAAATGGCTCCTGAATCATCGGAAAAGGTACACACACCCTCTTCTCCTCAAGATCAATTTTCCGAGCTACCATGCTCCCCTCATCATTTCGTCCTCTAAGAAGACTGCATGTCTCGTTTCTACAAACTTTGTGTATCTGTCTAAACAGTAGAAACGAAAACCTTTTGATCTATCAGGATAGCCAATGAAGTGGCAACTGACTGTTTTGGGATCTAACTTTGCAATATTTGGATTAAATACTTTGGCCTCAGCTGGGCTCCCCCACACCCTGAAGTGTTGTAGAGAGGGTACTCTTCCTGTCCACAACTCGTACGGTGTTTTGGGCACCGACTTGCTTGGTACTCTATTGAGAATGTGGATGGCGGTTTTAAGCGCCTCCATCCATAATCCCAATGGCAAGGTGGAGTAACTCATCATGCTGCGCACCATATCCATAAGTGTACGGTTACGCCTTTCAGCTACTCCATTTTGCTGAGGGTCGCCGGCATTGTATACTGGGCCACTATGCCAGTCTCCTGTAAGAACCTCGCAAAAGGTCCAGGGACTTGGCCATATGGAGTGTGCCGACCGTAGTACTCCCCTCCACGGTCAGATCTCACTATCTTTATTCTTTTATCATGCTGATTTTCTACTTCAGCTTTGAATATCTTAAATTTATCCAACGCTTCAGACTTTTCTTTGATTGGATAAATATAACCATATCGGGAGTAATCATCTGTGAATGTTATAAACGAGTCATAGCCATCCACACTTTTCACAGGAAATGGTCCACAAATGTCAGTGTGAATGATTTCTAGTGTTCCTGTACTTCGGTTTGCACCCTTTTTTATTTGTTTTACGTACTTTCCTTTAATGCAATCTATGCATTGTTCTAAGTCTGAGAACTCTAATGGAGGAAGAATTTCATTTTTAACTAGACTTTCTATTCTCCCCTCGAAATATGGCCCAAACGACAGTGCCATAATTTCGATGAGTCATGAGTTCTCTTTCTTTTCTTTTGTTCTTTATCCGGCGCGGAAACATGCTCATTCACTTTACACACAGAATACACTTTTTCACGTAGGGATAATAAATAAAGCTCATTGTGAAGTAAAGCAACACCCACATGAGTATTATTACACCATATGGCACACTTGCCATGTCCAAAATAACATTCATAATTATCTTTGTCCAAACGTGAAACACTAATCAAGTTTCTGTGTAATGAAGGAACATATAAAACATCTCTAAGCAGAATCGTGAATCCATCAGCTAACTCCAGGGAGATGTCGCCGACAGCTTCAACGTCTGCTTGAACTCCATTTGCAACTTCAATGCATCTTTCGCTTCTTTGCGTAGTCCGCGTCGAATGGAATCCCTGTAAAGAATTTGCAACATGAACAGTTGCACCTGAGTCAATCCACCAAGTAGATTTCGAAAACTGTGTATACAAGGATTCATTTACAAAGGAAACAATGTTGTTACCTCTCTTTGCCATTATGGACTTTAGCCAACAGGGCAATCTTTCTTGTAATGCCCAGTCTTCTTACAGCGGAGACAAGTATCTTTGTCCACTGAAAGAGGCTTCTGCTGATGCTGATAATGCGTGGGAGCTTTTCCATGTGGCTTTGAAGGGGAACCATTGCTACCTTGATTGTAGTTCTTTTTCTTATTATCCTTCACATAGTTCAGAGAACCACCATGTGAGGCTTTAAGTCTTTTCAATGTCCCATTTTTCAGGCGACATGTTGTAGTTGACAACAAAAGTGTCAAACTGACTTGGCAGTGAAGCCATAACCAGGTGAACAAGGAGTGCAGGCTTGAGCTCCAAATCATCGTCCATGGGCTTAAGCTTAGCTGCCATGTTGCTCATCCTAAGGATGTGCTCTCTTATGCCATGTCCACCTCCTGTGTACTTTTCTGTCACAAGCAGCTGGGTAGCATATATCTTTGAAGAACCAGTAAACTGGCTCTTTATCTTTTCAAGAAACTCCCTTACGGAAGCACACTCTGCAATTGAGCCCACAATAGTGATCTCAATTGTGTTCTTTATGAAAGCCATGCACTTTTTGTTGGCGGTGAGCCACTTTTTGTTTTCGAGGGTATATGACATCTCCAATGGAGCATAATCCCTCCTCTTTTTATCCCAAGCATTATCATCATCTTTTTCATCTCTGACTGGCTCTGTAGGTTTAACTGGCTGTGGAGTGTCCACAACCCAGTCCACCTCAGCACAAAAAAGCCAAGTCGACCTTCTTTCTCCATTCAGTGTAGTTGTCACCTCTGAGGGTTGGAACATCCTTGATGCAGCTCATCAAGTAGTACCCTCCTGAAAACCACAATGAAGTGAGATCATAACAACAATTGCATGCAATAATCCAACGTTGGTCAAAATTAAAACATACAACTGTTTGTGCAATTAAAACTATATCACCGTTGGGCAGAAAATAGCAACAAATGCACATATAAACAACAGTAAATCATGATAATGTTATTAACAACGTTGGTCATAAAATAACAGAACCATAATTATTTCATTAATCACTTTAACTTGCTCTTAAAAAATTAATTCTTTCTTTAATTCTATTTAACTTTTAGAGCACTTTAATATATTTGCAGCGGAAAAACATGAATAAAAAATTCATGAACTTTATACTTTTCAGAAGCATTTCTGTCACTTTTCAGTTCTCTAAACAAAAAATTTCGTTGGATAATTTTGAATAGAAAAACTGGATGAAATTTGCCCAAAAATTGGACAAAAAACAAATAAAACAGCTACTGAAAAAATAAAACTAGAGAAAAAACTCTATCTGTTTCAGTTCTGTCCGAAAAAACGGCCCAGCCCAGCGGTCTGTCACGCTCGCGGCCCACGGCCCGTTTGTGCGCTCGCCCGCTGCTGCGGCCTCCTCCACTTTTGGCCCATCGGCCCGTTAGCTATCTAGGGTTTGGATCCGGCGATCCTGGCCGTCCGTGCGATCGGACGGTCCTCCGCGCTCCTCGGCGGAACAAAACCGGGTCAGTCCGCCCCCGACGGAAAACCCTAACCATTTCTCTCTTCGCACTCTCCCGTGCGCGCGGCTAGGGTTAGGCCAGCCGCCAGCCCGCCGGAAACAGCGTTGAACGGCCGCCGGAGACGACCGCGCCGTGCGGCCTCCTTCCCCTTCCCTCTCTTTTCCTTCTTTTTTCCCATCTTTCTTCTCACCCGAGAGAGACGGCGCCGCGAGAGCGACTGATAACCCACAAGTATAGGGGATCGCGTGTAGCCTTTTCGATAAGTAAGAGTGTCGAACCCAACGAGGAGCTAAAGGTAGGATAAGTATTCTCTCAAGTTCTATCAACCACTGATACAACTCTACGCATACTAAACGTTTACTTCATCTAGGAAATAATACTAGAGTAACAATACGGGTATGAGAGATAGCTTTGCGAGATAATAAATACAAAAAAGTAAAAGTTAGTGCTGCATCAATAAAGTACACTAAGTAACCATAAACTAACAATACCATGAGTGTGGAAAAGTGGTGGTAATTGTGATGGCTTTGTCCAAGATTAATTGGTGAAGATACTTAGTTCATTGTCTTCGATGCAGTTTTCTATGTGGGAGAGGCTAAATATACATGCACTCCACTAATTGGGATTACAAGTACTATATGATTGGATTGTTAGCAGGCATCCGTAAATACTAACAATGCATTAAGATTTCCCCAACCATAGACTTAAGTTCATGGTCCTCTTACTCCCATACGTGCAACTAACAGGTTCGAGTCCTTAGGTTTCTGTCACTCCGGCAGAACTACCCCCTTCCTTTGCACATACTACTAACCCCATGATGTTGATCCATGCGCGCACAATATAATGGACACCAAAGGACAGTACCATATCAACATACAACTCTAATGAACCTCATACATTCAACAAAGCAATCAAAAGCCAAATAAACTACACAAACATGACATAGATCATAGGATAATATTTTATCCATGTTTACATAGAGCGGTACGGAGCTTTGTGGGAGGATGAACCACTGTATACAAGGAGGAATTGGTGATGGAGATGGCGGTGAAGACGGCGGAGGGGGCAGCGAGGAGTGCAGGGCGGCGCCGTCGCCGGCGGTGGCGCGGGAAGCTCCACCCGCGCAGGGCGGCGCCGGCGGTGGCGCGGGAAGCTCCACCCGCGCCGCCGGCATGGAGGGGATGCGCCGCCCCTTAGCCCCCTTCCTTCAAGGCTTCTTGGGAGCCCTCCCCCATGGAGATGGGATCCATGGGGGAGGCAAAAACGTGGCTTTGGTGGCTGGAAATTCGTGGGTATGGGTGTTCTCCACGACCTAGGGTTTCCTCCTTTATATGGACTCTCGGATTTCCGTCATCCCATCTAGGTTTGCAGTGGGACGGCGATATCTGGAGTGTCCGGACTCCGATTGGGCCGAAGTTTAGTTCAAGATTTATTAGCAGAAAATTCCCTGCAACTTTCGCGACTAGACTTTTTACATTTGACGTCATCTTCGGGCCGAAACGGGTCCATCTTCGAAAATAGTTTTCAGACAGATTTCAGGAAAGTCCCAATTCGACTCCAACAAGGTTTTCTCTTGTATTCTTGATAATTCCTACACACCAAAGTGTAAAACAAGAACATTGTGCACTTTTGCAACTATTAATAGGTTAGTCCAAATAAATCATAAACTTAATATAATAATAAGTGCTAAAAGCATAAAAATGGCATGAAACAATCAAAAATTACAGATACGCTTTGGACGAACTAAGAGCTCATAACATGAAATTTATGAACATCAACAAGATTGTAATGATCATAATAAAGCATGATAGAGTGGTATCTCGCTTACCCTTAATTGTGGAGCAAAACATAAATGCCAAGGCACCTCTGAAGTTCAAGTGAAGACTAGATGTAAAGATATCAAAGGTAAAAGTATCATAGTTATACCGCAGATAACCGCATTCTGGGACAAGCACATTACACTAAGAATGACAGTTATGCTCTCGAGGAAGTGCTCAAAGAAAGGATGATGACTCAACATTAAAATAAAAGATTGGCCCTTCGCAGAGGGAAGCAGGGATTAACATGTGCTAGAGCTTTTTATTAAAAACAGAAGTAAAAATGTTTTAGAGGTGGTTGTTCCTGTCAACGAATCAGTAATAGAGTTCTTGTTATCTTCCATACTAAACAAGTTGAGAGCGGTTCCGAGTTATTGATATTAGGCATTTATAGCATGCACTTTTATATAGTATGACACTCCTCCCAACCTTTGCTTTCACAAACCATGGCTAACCGAATCCTCGGGTGCCTGCCAACAATCTCATACCATGGAGGAGTGCCTATTTTATTTTACTTTTTAGATGTTATAATGGTCTAACCAGCTCTTTGCAAAATTAGTGACGAGCAGATGAAGCATGCAAGTCGGAAACTTAATTTAGCATGGAAGATAACAAACCCAACTAACGTCCTCATGAGCTAAAAACAGTGTCACAAAATGAGAAGTATTTTGAAGGTTTTAAAGGTAGCACATGAAAATTTACTTGGAATGGTTTGAAATACCATGCATAGGAATTTATGGTGGACTCTTTGGGATAACTTGGTTTTAAGGATTTTGGATGCACGAGCAGCATTCCCGCTCAGTACAAGTGAAGGCTAGCAATAGACTGGGAAGCGACAATCAAGAGAGCAATAACCGTCATAATCATACTTGCGACAGAATAAAATTAACGGAGGCATAAAAATGATACTAAAACTCTGAGGCAAAATAGATCATCAAGGCTTAATTGACTTTTATTTTTCAGTCATAAACATGTGTGAGCATGTGCCAAGTCGATTCAAGTAAATCATTCAGAGGAGGATACCACAATTCCATACCATCTTATGAACAGGACAATGCATGTTAATATCAAAATAACATAATATGCACTATTAGCTAGTTGAGACTAACCATAAGAAAACATAAACTACTAAACAATATTATTCACACATCATTTTTAAGTTTCAACAAATAATCCATTAACCAAGTAAACTTGAAACAGAGGATAAATAAAATATGTGACGATCAACTTATTAATGTAACCGGTGTTTGATGCTAAGATAAATAAATAATAAGATACAGACGCTCCAAGAACAGCACATATGATGTGAAAGAATTAAAATATAGTTTCACTAGAGATGACCTGATAATTTTGACGATGAAGAAGGGGATGCCTTGGGCATCCCCAAGCTTAGACGCTTGAGTCTTCTTGAAATATGCTGGGGAGATCCATGGGAGCCTCCCCAAGCTTAAGCTCTTCACTCTTCTTAATCCTATTATATCACTCTTCTCTTGACCCTTGAAAACTTCCGCCACACCAAACTCAAAGTAAATCTCATTAGAGGGTTAGTGCACAATCAAAAACTCACATGTTCTGTAAGGACGCAATATGACCGTTACTTTAAACATTAACTACTGCCACTGATGTTATGTGAAGCTCTTCCACCCAAAAAAGAATTCCACTCAACACTAGTAAAAGAGAGAATGCAAAATAAAAGACATAATCTGTCTAAAACAGAACAGTCCGCAAAGACGAATTTTTTCGAGGCACTTACGTTGCTCAGATCGAAAAACTTTGAACTAACGAAAGATGCATACATATATCAGGATTACGCACAAAAAATTCAGATTTAATTCACATTTCTGATGATTTTAGAATTTTACGTGAACAGCAGAAATCTGTTCCTGCGCAGCAATCAAAATTAGCATCATCTTATCATTAGAGACTACTCTTGGCACAACAATACGAAAAAGTAAAGATACAAAGGAGTTGCTACAGAAGTAACAAATTCCTTGACTCAATAAAAGAAAAATTGCAGAAATAAAAATAATGGGTTGCCTCCCATAAGCGCTTTTCTTTAACGCCTTTTAGCTAGGCACTTAGTGCAATACATAATATTTCCAAAGTGCTGCTATTAAACCAAATCAAATTTTGTTTCTAAGTTACAGAAAGGTTGCTTAAATGGCCAACTTCTAAATGAAAGGTAAGAACCATTAAGAATCAAATGAAAACGCAAAGAGGCCACTCTTGCAATAAAAGTCGAATCTGTCCAGAAAAACAGCAGCTGGCAAACGTAATTTTTAGGTGCTCTTAAACATGTCCGAAATTTTAGCCAATTTTTGTGCATGCAGAGGATTCGGTGATACAACATCAGTGATTTTTAGAGTTTCCAGTAAAATATGAAAAATCGCGCAATGAGATGCTGAAAACAGAAAATCACTTTTTACATATATCAACTAAGCTAAATGGGTAAAACTTGGTACTTTATTTTTGATAAACTAAGAGACCAGAGGCTAAGCAAGACCTAAACATGCTAGCTACAGCAAGGAAAACTCTAAATAAAAATCAAAAGTAAAAACCAAATAAAATCAAAATAAAGAACCAAACAAAGAAGCAAAACAAAAGAAAATATTTTTGTTGTTTTGAATTTATAAGTGAAAGTAAAGAAGCAATAGAAACCAAATAAAGAGCCTAATAAAACTAAAGAAGGTAAAACCAAGACATATAAAAACAATTATAATACAAGTTAAGACAATACATATCATGTGGACGGGTAATATAGAGTATGAACGAGACAACCTCATGTTAGTTGATGAATAGGGGGATGACTCGGGCATCCCCAAGCTTAGATGATTGTATCTTCTTGAATATGTTCTTGGGATGCACCTACACATCCCAAGCTTGAGCTCTTGCGTCTTCTTGTTCATCTCATATCACCATATTGATTAGATCTTATAAGCTACATCCACATAAAACTTCACAAAACTCATTAGTAGGGTTAGTACTCATTAAATAAAATCCACTCATGTTCAAGCATTGACAAGTTTAATTTAAGATAACTACTGTATACTAACCAATTTATAACTTTATTGATCAAATAAAGATTATAAACATTGAGTATAAGCACAATACTAAATAAGCATAACAATCTGCCAAAACTGAACAGTCTGTAAAGATGACACTTAACGAGATAGCTACGTAGCTCAAATGAAAAAACTCAAAACTAATGAAAGACAGATAATAATCTCAGGTTATGCACAAAAATTTTCAGGTCAAAATACTATTCTGAGATTTATCAAGATTTTATTTACAGAGAAGCACAGAAATCTGTCTAAACTAAACAGTCAGTAAAGATCGAATTTTTCGGACAGCTACGTAACTCAAATCAGAAAAGTTAAAATAATAAAGAAAGATAATAAGCATACTTTGCACTCAAGAAATTTCAGATCAAGATCACGTTCTGGTGATTTTAAAATTTTATACGGTGGAGCACAGAAAATCTGTTTCTGGACAGCAAAGCAAAACTATCAACTTTCAATTAACTAAACACTATAATTAGCATTTTATTTTTATGTACAGAGGTATATACACAATATTTACATGTTTTTGGATGAGAAGCTTCCATGGAAAGATTTGCTTTGGTTTCATAGGCATGAACACAAGTGTTCAAGGTCGACCCCCACTTAACCATTGCTCATCTTTCCAATCACTCTCTTTTTGAAAACGTTTTTAGATAACAAGTACAACTAATTTTTTTATAATTCGTATTCCCTATCCATACTAAGATAGAAAACAACTTAAAACTGAAAATAAAAATTACTTAGAGATAAAGCAAACAAGTGCACACAAGAATATTCACCTACGCTATGGCTCCCCGGCAACGGCGCCAGAAAAGGTCTTGATAACCCACAAGTATAGGGGATCGCGTGTAGCCTTTTCGATAAGTAAGAGTGTCGAACCCAACGAGGAGCTAAAGGTAGGATAAGTATTCTCTCAAGTTCTATCAACCACTGATACAACTCTACGCACACTAAACGTTTACTTTATCTAGGAAATAATACTAGAGTAACAATACGGGTATGAGAGATAGCTTTGCGAGATAATAAATACAAAAAGTAAATGTTAGTGCTGCAGCAATAAAATACACTAAGTAACCATAAACTAACAGTACCATGAGTGTGGAAAAGTGGTGGTAATTGTGATGGCTTTGTCCAAGATTAATTAGTGAAGATATAGTTCATTGTCTTCGATGCAGTTTTCTATGTGGGAGAGGCTAAATATACATGCACTCCACTACTTGGGATTACAAGTACTATATGATTGGATTGTTAGCAGCATCCGCAAATACTAACAATGCATTAAGGTTTCCCCAACCATAGCCTTAAGTTCATGGTCCTCTTACTCCCATACGTGCAACTAACCGGTTCGAGTCCTTAGGTTTCTGTCACTCCGGCATAACTACCCCCTTCCTTTACACATACTACTAACCCATGATTTGATCCATGCGCGCACAATATAATGGACACCAAAGGACAGTACCATATCAACATACAACTCTAATGAACCTCATACATTCAACAAAGCAATCAAAAGACAAATAAACTACACAAACATGACATAGATCATAGGATAATATTTTATAGCATCAAACACCATGTTTACATAGAGCGGTACGGAGGTTTGTGGGAGGATGAACACTGTATACAAGAGGAATTGGTGATGGAGATGGCGGTGAAGACGGCGGAGGGGCAGCGAGGAGCGCAGGGCGGCGCCGGCGGTGGCGCGGGAAGCTCCACCCGCGCCGCCGGCATGGAGGGGATGCGCCGCCCCTTAGCCCCCTTCCTTCATGGCTTCTTGGGAGCCCTCCCCCATGGTGATGAGATCCATGGGGGAGGGAAAAACGTGGCTTTGGTGGCTGGAAATTCGTGGGTATGGGGTGTTCTCCACGACCTAGGGCTTCCTCATTTATATGGACTCTCGGATTTCCGTCATCCCATCTAGGTTTGCAGTGGGACGGCGATATCTGGAGCGTCCGGACTCCGATTGGGCCGAAGTTCAGTTCCAGATTTACTAGCAGAAAATTCCCCGCAACTTTCGCGACTAGACTTTTTACATTTGACGTCATCTTCGGGCCGAAACGGGTCCATCTTCGAAAATAGTTTTCAGACAGATTTCAGGAAAGTCCCAATTCGACTCCAACAAGGTTTTCTCTTGTATTCTTGATAATTCCTACACACCAAAGTGTAAAATAAGAACATTGTGCAGTTTTGCAACTATTAATAGGTTAGTCCAAATAAATCATAAACTTAATATAATAACAAGAGCTAAAAGCATAAAAATGACATGAAACAATCAAAAATTACAGATACGCTTTGGACGTATCAGCGACCGCGCTGCTCCGTCCTTTCCCGGTGTCCGGCGACCCGCACACGGTGGCGCTGCGCTCCGCTCGCTGGAGGAGCGTGCTGCGGACTTGGTCCAGCGAGCTGCTCCGTCGAGCGTGGCGTGTGCGCCGCCATCCGTGGCGGTGGAGCCCTTTGCCCCCGAGAGGTTGCTTCTTCTTCCCGATGCCCCAGTTGGTGCGCATCGGGATCGAGAGGAATGGCGCGGCCCAAACGGCGGCGCTCTTTGCCGGCGAACCAGTGAGTTTTCTTTGCCCCCTTTTTCTGGGTTAGGGTTAGGGTTCCAACGGGAGGGGATTCTTTTCTTTTCTTTCTCGATTTGCTTTTCTACCCAAGTAATATGTACCTCCTAGTGGCTCTGATACCATTGTTTAGTCCACTGGATCGTCTATGGTAGATGGATACGGGTAGAACAGAGAGATGAGAGGAGGATTTGTACCTTCTCCTTGCGCGGATGCGCTCGAGCTGCCGGCCATGGTGGACGGCGGCGGTTGTGGCAGAGAGGGCAGTGGCGGCGGTGGTGCTTCCCGTCGCTACTGCGCAAAACCCTAGATCGGATGGTTGTGTCGGTGGGGTGTGTGGCGCGCGACGAACCTCGTGAGGCGTGCCGCCGGCCACCACCTGTCTTTATAGCGCAGCGCGACAGGGGCCCACCAACCATTGGTTCGGTTGGGCGCCCCCGATCAGGGCGCGAGGATCAGGGTCCGGTGCGGCCGTTGGTGCCACACCGTTGGAGATCAACCTAACAGGATATACATAGACAAAACACAGGAACACCTTTCATCGTAGCGAACAAACTTGCGATGCATCAAAGGGAAGCATCCCAAGCAGATGCCACCTAGTTGTTGGTCTGGCGAGCAGGCTGAAAAGAAAAGACACAAAATGAGAAGCCAGTAATGGGAACCCATTGGAAGTGTAGAGAAAACATATGAACACAGAACCGGGCCTTCTTTCCATGACTTGTCAACACCTGAGTGAACAACTGCCTTTTCACGTTGCTTCCGCTGCTGTAATACACAGGGTCATAGTGAATTAGGCTGCCCAATAATTAGAAAACAATTAGAATAGAGCCACACAAGAAACCTACCCTTCTTTTGACTGCTGAAAAGAATGAGCAGACTGGATCCTCAACCAGCACATGTTCACCTTCTGAATCTGAATCAGAAAGCTCTTGCGGGGAGTTTCCTGAAACAAAAGCAATTTAGTGACCCTAAAACCAGAAAAATGTGAAGGAAAGAAAGACCCTGCAGTATCCCAGACTTAGCAGAAGCAAGTGGTGGCATGCTCGTACAGGCAGCGAGAGCTGCAACAGAAATTGTCGCCTGACCCCCCTGGCCAACAGACCTTAAAAAATAGCAATAAGAGATTCCAGAGCAACAAAGAAGCAGAAAAAAAACTGGTACAAAGATAAACAAAAACTCACCACTTCCAGACCCCGTTCAACAGCACTACCAAGTGAACCAGGCAGTGACCCAACTGTCTTGCTCCGTTGCACGCTGCCGCCGAGGCTGCATGATGGTAAATGAAAACAGAGCTTCCTTCAGGGTAAAATTTAAGAACCTGGAAGCAAAAGGTGTGAAGTGGGAGAGAGGGGATGTGATGATTGAGGTTTTTGAATAAGACGACCTTTGTCCATCATCCGGTGACAATAACATCGACAACATAGCTTCGAGATCTTCTTCGGTCCTCCCCCCTCCCCCCCACTCAGCCCTTCCTAAACGTATAATACGAGGAGCCGGCTCAAGCCAATTTTCGCAATCCAATCGAGCCGTATTTTTGTAAGCCAACTCGGCTCAATTAGCTACAGCCGATACTGCGTTTGAGCCAAGCCGATCACAGATCGCGTTAATCTAAAAAGAAAGAAATTATCAACAAGTGCAGGATTCGAACCTGAGAGCTGCGCCCACATGCAAAGCCAATGGGCCAGCTCTGCGTTTGTGATTAATTATGCATCTCGTGCTTGTTATTCAGACCTGCCGGGTTGCAGCAAATGAAATCTTAGTCGCGCCCCACGTTCTTTCAAACCGCCCAATCACGCGCCCTCGATTGACGCCGCCGCGCGATTGACGCCCATCCGAGACCAAACAAGGAGGCCGCCGCGCGATTGACGCCCATCCGCGTCTCCTCGCTCCGGCGCGCCACGAGTTCGCCCTCCCAACGCCTAGCGCCGGCCGATCGACGCGCCAGTGGGGTCGCCGCACCATCGGCGGCTGGATCCCGCTCCGGCTCGGCCGTCCCTCCTCCTCCCGTCACGATCTGCTGCTACATCTCTCTGCGCGACCACGACCTGAGGTTCGGTCTTCCCTCCTCCTCCCGTCACGATCTACTGCAGTATCCACACCAGCCTGCGAAAACATGTGAATGGCCTCCGAGAGTTTAATGTGATTGCTATCTGTGCTAGTGGTCTCACACCATATCTTGACATTTGTGAGGTTTTTCATATGAACCATTAGTTCTGGCAGTTCAGAATTCTTGTCTACAACAACCCCTGGCTTCTGCTTGTTTTTTAAACGATACATCCTTCTGCTTGTTGATTCATATATTATACTGATCTCATCTGACTGTACTAGTTTATAGCATGTAGTCCTTGATGCAGTTTGCTGCCTTCGATGGTTCCCCCATTCTGTAGGAAATCCAAAGCATTTCTTTTTTTATAGCAACAGCAGATCTTAAAAAGTGCAAGATTTGGCTTATACTTATACTGCTACACTTGATCACTGCTTTCTAGTTATGTTATTACTGAACGTGATACATCTGTAAAATAAATAAGAATGAATTTGTAATCCGCTGTAAAGAGTCGTGTTCGATCCGATTCAAAAGATGTACATGCCATGTAAAAAGATTCTGAAAAATAGTAGAACATGATTCTGAAAAAAATTGCAATCCTGCTTTGAATTTGCATACCAGAAAATCTCGCAGTTGTTTATTTCGAAATGAATAGTTTGTAGTTAATTTTACTGTGTACATAAATATTGCAGGGATGGATGACTTCAACTCAAATACCATTGCTGATACAAATGAGAACGGCAACGACGTCTCTAATGGCAGCGATGAATCTTGGTCGTACGAGGATGACCATACAAGTGTGGATGGGAATGATGACGCCGCCGATTCTTGGCCATCATACGCAATTGTTCCTTCAGAGGAGAACCAACTAGTTGGTACTGACGAAGCTAATGAACAAAACATACCTTATTCATCCTTCTCAATTTTTCCTCCCGAGGACGACCATGCTGTTGGTAACGCAGCTGATGATGATAACGTGAGTCGTATGTATTTTGATTTTTCTCTATTGTAAGTGACAAAATTGGAACTTACAATTGTTTTTTTTTAATTGTTTAGATACATGTCTACAATGAAAATGAAAATGAGCACAACGATTCAGATGGAGAGGCGGACGAATCGTGCGCTGATAACATAAGTCAGGTATGCTGATTATTTTGTATGATCCTCAATTGCGTTAGGAAAATTTTTAAGTGTGTTTTTTGTGTGTGCAGGTGGTTGATGGTGATAGTAATGGGAACCACGACCACGACAATCACAAGGAACCGTTCATAGACATAGAGAATGTTGAAGATCAGCAAAGAGCACTCGATAACTACTGGAAGATAATGGCCAAGACCTTTGCCTCCGACATGGAGGCGTATGATTTCTATAACAACTACGCGAAGCAGCATGGCTTCAGCATAAGAAAGGAGAGGCTTAAGAGAAGAAAAGGTATTGGAAGAGAAGTACGGTTGAGAAAGTTTGTCTGCTCAAGGGAGGGGAAACGACAAAAAGAGAGGTTGACCATGGAAGGCCGCACCCGTAGGCTAAGACCTGAGACTCGGTGCAACTGCATGGCGGAGCTGACGGTGAAGTTTGACATATCCCGTAAGGTTTGGTATGTTGCAAAGTTTTTGGACGATCACAACCATGTCCTAGCTCGATTTGATGAAGTCCCATTTCTCTGGTCACATAGAAAGATTAAGGATTTTCAGAAGGCAGAGATAATAGCACTCGGAGCGGCTGGGATTAGAAAGCATATGATCATGCAAAATTTTATCAGCAGATATGGAGGGTATGACATGGTAGGCTTTACCAGGAAGGATATATATAACATGTGCTGCATGGAGAAGAGGAGGCTCCTACATAACGGAGATGCTGCCACGGCCGTTGGCATTATGGAAGGCAGAAAGGAGAGGGATCCGGAGTTCTTCTTTGAGTATCGGACGGATGAGGAAGGACGCCTCACGAGCATGTTCTGGTGTGATTCCCAATCACGCCTGGACTACCAAGATTTTGGTGATGTAGTGGTTTTTGACAGCACGTACAAGATGAATCGCTATGCAATGCCATTCATTCCATTCGTCGGTGTAAATAGTCACCGAAAGACAACGGTTTTTGGGTGTGCCGTTGTATCAGACGAGAAAGTAGAAACATATGTGTGGTTGTTGGAGACATTTTTGAAAGCAATGTGTCAGAAGAAGCCGAGGTCGATAATCACGGATGGAGACGCTGCGATGATGAAGGCTATTCAGAAGGTTCTTAAAGACGTGAGGCACCGTTTATGTTCATTTCACATTGAAAGAAATATGCAAAAACACTTGAATTATAAGTCTTTGAAGGAATTCAGGTCACTTATATACTACTCGACATCACACGCCGTCTGGGAGCAGAGATGGAACGCGTATGTTCGAACATGGCAAACGTCTAAAACCACATCGTGGCTGAGTAGGATGTATAAGATGAAGCATTACTGGGCCGCCTCTTATCTTTCGGATGGCTTTTTCCTTGGCATGAAAAGCAACCAGAGGAGTGAAAGTCTGAATTCAAGTCTTCATCTTCACCTAAACTTCGGTATGACAATGGTCGATTTGGTTTTGCACTTTGAGAACTGCACTATTCGGCAGCGTGAAACAGAGGCGCATGACAACACTATTTCTAGACATTCTAAGCCAGTGCCAATTACCAATTCAAAGGATATTGAGGAGGCATGTGCAGATGTATTCACTTATGTGAACTTCTACATTTTGCAAGGAGAACTGAAACTAATTGACGAGCTCGACATTTTTGAGAAAATAGTGGGGAATCATGGATACACAAAGTTTATGGTGTCATGGAAAAATAGCCGCAAGAACATATTTATTGTGGAGTACACCCCAGCAGACTTGAATGAGACTATAAAGTGCAGCTGAAGGAGAATGCTTCGGAAAGGGCTCCCTTGTAAGCATATCCTAATTGTATTGAAGCACCTGAAATTATCTAAGATACCTAGCTGTTGTGTTCTAAAACGGTTATCAAAGGCAGCAAGAGGCGGCTTGCCATCCAAGCGCGTGAGTGATCTGTTCGGCTGGGGTTGGGCAAGTGCAGAGGATCGTGCAGCATACGGTGATCTTTGCCAATTAGAGGCAGAAGCAAACCATGTTGCATGCAAAGACCCATTCCTGATGGAGCAGTGTCGGAAATATAGAGTGTCTCTAATGGGGTACTCTCGGTCTGCTGCACGTCAGGTGAGCCTTCACGTGAGTCACAGTGGGCATTGCGGGCAGGTGTGATACAGTCTGGTTTTTTATCTCCATTTTCAGTTTTCTTATTTGAGGTCACAGGTGGTAAATCAACTGGATCTGTAGATGAAGATCTTCTAAATGGACAATCAGGAATGTCAATGGGCTGTAATGGGGTATTACAGGGCTGCTGCTTGTTTTCCTGTGAGACACAGTGATCATTGCGTGAAGGTGTTGTACTGTCTGCTTTGAGCTGATTGCTGTAACTTCCTTCCGAACATTTTCTTCGTCCATCGCTTTCAGTGTCACTTGAGCTTAAATCCCAAGCATATTTAGAAGGGAACTTATTGGGCTCGGCAGTTTCATCTGCCTGAATGCTTGTAGACTCCTTTTTAATTCCTGGTTTGTAAATGACGCCTTCTTTATTTAGTATTTTGATAACTTCCTGCAAGGTTAACATAGTGGATTAATTCGAGTCATGCATGTGCATAAAAGAATGTGACCGAAATAATATTGATAACCGCGATTGTTACCTGTGCACATATGATCGGAATGCGGCGGATCTCGGCTCTCATTTCAACAATTGTGCCCATAATAAGCTCCATTGTTACCTCTTTGCTAGGGGAAGCATTTGATTTTGGTGTAGCTTTAACCTCATCCTTTTCCGCAGCACCAGCGCTAGATGCTATGCTCTTCGTTTTATTGGGTGACGATTTCGTCCCCCTCATTTTTGCTGCATCCGGAATAATATAGTCCTCAACCTGCAGGTTAAATAAGTTAACATTTACATATTGTACACAAGTTTATATATCTGGTAAAATAAAATATCGCCAAAGAATTACCCTTCCCTTGCCACGACCCGTTGCATGGTCATACAAATCTCTTTGCAAGGCCGCTGACTCAGTCCAATTATTCATAAGCGGGGTCGTAGTATCCAAGGTATGTGATGGACCATCCAATGGAACCACCTTCACCCAGTACAGGTACTAGATAAAAAACAAAAGCAAACTTGTTTTAGAATTAGGAGCAATGATAAATTGTATGGACAATAATTGCGTTGTACCTGTAGAAAAGCCAAGTTTCCTTTTGGCCACTTTGAACTAATTTTATTTTCTTTTATCAACTTTTTAATGCTCTTCAATAAGACCCCCAGTGTGAAAGCATTCCAGTTGAATATAGGTATCAGATTAACATCTTCCACTAAACAGTAGAAAGACTTTGGGACATATTTTGATGAATGTGGAGCAAGCACCGTACCAAGAAGGATTAAGACCGACTTCTGGATAAATTCTTTGTCGTCGGGCTTATGTTGCGCCATACTTTCAATCAATTTATCAATATCTATTTGCCCAGAACTCTCATCCAAAAAGTGCGGTGGAATGCGCTTCTGTGCTTCTAAGCCGTTCTTGTTTATAAAACCCGAGATATCAACTCCGAAGTCATCTAGCCCAAATATAGCACTGACTTCTGCAGTACCCGGTGTCAATTCCTCAAGACTCTCCGGCAAGACAAACTTTCCAGTTTTAACATCGTAGCATTCCATCAAAAAATGCAACAAACCCTGCCGCATACTGATACGAGGAATATCCATCATGCTCTGTAACTTCGTAAAATAAAACACAGACTTCTGCTGGGGGTTCCAAGATTCAACGTAATTGCACCACTTTTCAACATTGCAACTAATATCTTCAACCTTATTCATGCTGTACAAAATAAAAACAGTTTGAATTAGCACAAAATGACCGAGGGTACAATACGCCTAAACCCTTATATATAGCCGAGCCTAAACCCTAGGGGCAGGCGCGGATCCACACATCTGGCAACAGGGGCCATGGTATATTTGTGAAATGGTTGATTTGGCCTACCAAATAGCCTAAGTATAACACTAAATATAACTTTGACCCGGGGTTTGGTTTGATCCTGATTCCGCCACTGCCTAGGGGTTCAACTCCATCCGACATGATGGCAAATTGGACGGGCTCTTAATAGGCACAGAGTAAAAAAACATGAACCTACGTGTTCATCGACGATGAATGGCAAGATGGTTTGGCGTGGGAAGGGTGTACCTTGTCGTGAGCTAGCTCCTGCTTGGTGACGACGCAGGCCGGTCGCCCAGAACGCGTGTGCCTCCCGACGAACGGCAGGCAGTGGCGGTGGGTGTAGATTGGCGGCGTTCTAATCGCCTGCGACGAGGAAACGATGCCCTTATCGCGGGGGCGTGGTGTACGAGGTAACTCGCGTGATCTACGTAACCGTGTGGCAGTCGTGGCCTGTACTTAAAGCTCGCGGTGATCTCCTCACCCAATAACTGGGCCGGCCGGATAGATTCTCACGCGGCAGTCAAGGCAACCTCGGCCTATGAAGCCGGATTAGTTGGAGAAAAAACCTGACTTTCCCTTAGAGAAAAAGGTTGGAGTAGAGAGAAAATAGGGAATCGGTATCTGCTCTCTCTCTCCTGGTTGGATTAGTATCGTAATAAATCCCACAAATTTCTCTGTTGATTAGCCAGAGCGAAAGGAATAAAAAAGGAAAGAACTACGTATGGTTGTTATTTTCTTTTGACATACTACATCGGCCGGTTGCATGGATGTATCACTTATTTTTTCATGAAAGAAAAGATCCGCGCGAGGCGGTTAGCTCAGGGTATCATGAACGACCAAAACAAATCTCCATAATTCCAGGACTTCCATCTATTATGCTTGCGGCGAGCCAGGAAAAACAGCAAGATGATACATAAAATGATAAATAAAAGCACGATGATCTTATATATGGAGCATGTTCATAACAAAAATACATGAAAAAACAACTGAGAAAACAAATTACGATCCCAACATTTTATTTCGAATACTACGGCTCTGTCTACGAAGGATTTTTGTTGTAAAATTAGACCACGTCAAAAAAATTTTTTTGGCGAAAACCACGTCGATTGTTCAAAACTATCAAAAAGCAAACTTACCAAATGACCCAGTGCAAGTTTTAAAGTGGCGAACATGTACTCTGTGTTGAGTGTTTGTTTTAAATTATTTTAACTTCTGAACTTATGAGGTCGTATTACCTGTTTTATGTCTTACAAATTGTTGTATTTAATTTTATATATTCAATTTAATAAAACTAAAGAAAACCAAAAATAGTACTCCTACATGGCTAGGGGTGAACAGACCTGGATATGTAGTAGTGGTGCATGTGTGTCCATATGTCACAAATGGTGATTCATGTGTATCTCGATGGTCAGGAGTGTTGCATTTGGGTCCACACGCCCAGAGGGTCTAGGGATAGACCTAGTTGTGTACAGGCGTTATATGTGGACCCACATGTACCACTCTAAGCCATCTAGGTCTATCCCTAACCCCTTCGTTAAAACAATAGGGCAGTCATGCCTAAATAGTTATTTATGGCTTAGAAATAATTGCAATAGTATCTCTGGGAAGACCTAGTTGTTTACGGGTGTTGCATGTTGGTCCACATGTATGGAAGGTAGTAGATCTACCATGTACCACCGTTCGTATGTGTGGACCCATATACACACTCCTAATCATAGGGTTGTACATCTATCACCTATGGGGTATGTGGACCCATATGCGACACTCCTAGCCATCTAGTTATACATATCATGTGATGGGGGCACATGGACCCACATGCAAGGATTCTAGCCAGATAGGTTTACCCCTGCCTACATTGGTTGCATGTGGACCTTGCCAGCTATGTCTTCACATTTAGGGCATGTGGACCCAGATGCAGTAGTACTTCTGGCCATCTCGCTTACATCTATTATCACTGGGGCACATGGAGCCACCTAGAACACTCTCAGCCATCTAGGTCTAGCCTATCACCTTTGATGCACATGCAACACTCATAGCCGTCTAGTTGTATGTGGACCCATATGCGACACTCCTAGCCATCTAGTTATACATATCATGTGATGGGGGCACATGGAGCCACATGCAAGGATTCTAGCCAGCTAGGTTTACCCCTGCCTACATTGGTTGCATGTGGACCCTTGCCAGCTATGTCTTCACATTTAGGGCATGTGGACCCAGATGCAGTAGTACTTCTGGCCATCTCGCTTACATCTATTATCACTGGGGCACATGGAGCCACCTAGAACACTCTCAGCCATCTAGGTCTAGCCTATCACCTTTGATAAACATGCAACACTCATATCCGTCTAGTTGTACATCTGTCGCATTTGCGGCATGTGGACCCACATGAAACACTCTCAGCATGTAGAACCACTCTTAAAAATCTAGATCAGTTCACCTGAATGGCAAGCGGCAAATATACCTGACTAGCTATGAGTGGTGCATGTAGGTCCACATGTGCTAGAGGTGTTAGAAGTGTACCTAGATGGCAGGGACTATTGCATGTGGGTCCACGCGTATCAAAGGGTCCAGGGCAGAAGGTGTCTTGCATGTGGGTCCACATGTAAGAAAGGTGGTAGGGGTCCTCCAAAATCATCTCAATTTGTGTATCCATGATCTCCTAAACAAACATAGAGAGAATGTGAAGGTTTTACCATTTTTCTGACTTTTCTAATATTTATAGTGCCTCAGTGAAACTTAGGTGAAAACATCGGGATTAACCTTAAAGGGACAGTTTAAACTTCCACATTTTAAGTTTTTATTTTGTATTCCTGTTTGCTGCATGTTAGGCACCATGCACAACAAATTTGGGGTGATTTGGAGATGGTCGAAAAAATCACCTTCCTAGGGACATGCCGTCTCGTCTCACTTAGACCATTTTTTCTAGGAAAGTGATTTTTTCGATCTCCTCCAAATCATCTCAAATTTGGTACACATCATCTCCTAAACAAACATAGAGAGAATGTGAAGGTTTTTCCATTTTTTGATTTTTTTTGAATATTTATAGTGCCTCAGTGAAACTTAGGTGAAAATCTCAGAATCTACCCTAAAAGGAAAGGTTAAACTTCCAATTTTTAAGTTTTCCTTTGTATTCATGTTTACTACATGTTAGGCACCATACACAACAAATTTGGGTGATTTGGAGATGGTCGAAAAAATCACCTTCCTGGGACAAGACCGTCTGGTCTCACTTAAACCAGTTTTTCTAGGAAGATGATTTTTTCGACCTCCTCCAAATCATCTCAAATTTTGTACACATGATCTCATAGACAAACATAGAGAGAATGTGAAGGTTCTGCCATTTTTTGAATTTTCTAATATTTGTAGTGCCTCAGTGAAACTTAATTTTCCAATACAAAAATCCCGATAATTATGTATTGTGGACCGAACTAGGTCTACCACGGCCACCTTTGGGCCATGTAGATCTACGTGCAACACCCCTATCTTTGTTGCATGTTGACCTAATAGACCGAACTAAATCTACCACTGCCACCTTTGGGCCAAGGGGATCCACATGCAATAATATGTCCATATTGCATGTTGTGGAACCAACAAAAAATTAGGGTTGTTGTTGCACTAATGTGTAAAGTTACATTTCCTGAATTAGTCATATTTAGGTTGGCATGTTGTTGCACAAAGATGTAAGGTTACAATTTCTTAGTCTAGATGGTTATTCTAACACCCTTGGGACATTTTCTAGGTCAATGTGGTCTGATTTATCCGAGATATTAGAAAACAAATCGTGGAGACAAGCCACCTTTTTTTTTGAATTTGAGACATGCCACCTTAACATGGAAGCAAATTGCATGCCGCTATTTATGGGGAGAATCAAGGGAGTAATTATTATGAACTAAATTGTCATTAGTACAACGCTGCATGCTAAATTTGGAACGACTTTTGCTGGCCTATTGCACGGCTGAGATGAAAGCAATCGTGACGAACAAAGACAGAGCAGGCCACAACGTCGCCTCGGCCAGGTGCCTCGGCCAGAGTCCACCCACTCGAGCCAGCCTGCGCATAGTACCGTGACGCTCCCCACGCCACTCGAGCCAGCTTGCGCTCACCGCGCCACTACTTGAATTAGTACCCAGCTGAACCCGACGAGGATGCAGCTCCGCTACTCGACGCGGCGTCCTACTCCTCCGGCTCCCAGGAAGATGACTTTGTCGACGACGACGAACCTCCAGGACACGATTAATTGACTTGGATAAGCGCGGGCTAACGGGGACGACGACACCGCGCGTCCGGCCGTAGGAGGAAGACGACCTTGTAGGTGATGATTCTTTGCGTTCTAGCTCGAATCCTTCTGGTTTCGGACATATTCGACGACGCTGCATCTCCAGGACATGACGCCTTGGCTTGGAGAATCTCGGACGACCACAACGTGCACCCGGCCGTAGGTTGAAGACGAGCTCATCGCGACAGCTTCCACGCTCCTCCGGGTGCCGTGCTTGCAGCAGGTGAAGGAGTTTGGCGGTGCGGTTCATCTGGCGCGAAAGGTGAGCGGGATATGGCCTGGAGCTCCTCCGTCTCCATGGCCAGGTCTCCGGCGAGCTGCACGGGCGTATATTAAATTAAAAAAATCCAGATAGTTAAATTATCTTCCTTCAGATGGATATTACATCACTGAGGCATGCCTAGCCCATTGGCTTTGCACGTGTGCGCACGACCAAGGAGACCTTGGTTCGACTCCCCTCTCCGTCTTTAAAATTTTGTTTACCAGCTCGGCCAGGCTAGCTGGGTTATCGGCTCCAGTCCACGTAAAAAAAAGTATCGGCTCAAGTCGGCCCAGTCTACCTGCTCGGCTCCGCTACGGCTCCGTCGACTCGCACAGAACGTATTATACGTTCTCGCGAAGGTGTATCGGCCAATCAGAGCGCTCGATGAGGCCAGGGGGGGAGGACCGAAGCGGAAGTCCATAGCTTCTGCCAGTTAAACCAGCTATTTCAGTTGGCACAGTAGATAAGAGCTAGTTCTCAGCGAGCTGAACATCAGCAACCTTGCCGACCAGATCCACAGCTATGTCGCCAAAGAAGACCATAACAACAGAAGATCCATCTCCAGACGCTAACACCAGAAGCCGGTACCTTAAATGGGCTCTAAAATTGTAGAAACAAAATAAAAGTCTTATGCATCATAAACATAAATTCGCAGATAAAGACGACAAAACAAACCTGTAGCAAATCTCAGGTATATCAACATTGATGCACACCTCAGACCCATAGCTAGCAGACAGCTCAAGTATTGCTGTAAAAGCAGTAGACAGAGGTCAGGGTAAGTTCGAAAAAAAGAGAAAGAAATACTAAGGCATAAAAAACAAGCTGAAGCAAATATCTTACAGCCTTGCTTCTTATAAGTGCATCCCATGGCCAAAGCAACCACAGGCTCTCTAGAACTATCATCTCTCATGTTATGACCGGCATTACATATGGCCGGAAGAAGCCCATTAGCACATCGGATTAGGGGCTTAGCCCAAGTTATCTTTTATTTTATTAGCTGGAGTATTATATAAACATTGTAACGTGAGGATTGATGGACAAGCAATAAACATTTTGTTGCCGACTCCCACAGGAGTCGGACTCCAAGCCCTAGCCGCCGCCTTCCTCCTGTGTCCGCCGCCTTCCCCTCGTGCGACCACGGCGCCGTCTCGCCGCCGTGCTCGCCCCAGCCCTCGCCAACCTTCCTTCCACCCCTACAATCTACGAGCTAGACCTGGTAGGACCCCGGTTCCTATCAATCTGGTATCACGAGTTTCGGGATCGATCATGACGGGACCATTGCCCACCTCCACGGCTGCGCCGCCGGCCACCACCGCGGCGGCCACGACGCCCGCCACCGGGCCTCTCTTCACCGCCGCCGCGAACACCTCGCTCGTGGCCGCCGCCGTCCTCACCCGGCCGAGATGACGTCGGCCCTCCGGGACCTCACTCAAGCGGTCGAGGGCATCCGCACCTTCCTCGCCAGTCCATATGGGCCTCAGCCGCCGGGGACGCTCCCCATGGCCTCGTCACTGCAGCCGCCGACCCAGGCCTCCCCGACGCCTCACGGCGTGCCGATCAACCAAATTCGGTTTCCGTCGTCACCGTCGCCGCTCCCGGACTGGCTCGCTTCGCCGATCTACACCATGGTCTCGACTCAGCCAACCGTGCCACAGCCACCGGCGCCGTCCGCAGCCGCGGCCTTCGGCGGGTTCCCGGGTTACGCCGCACCGTACGCCAGCATCGACGGGCCCTTGTTCCAAGGCGGCCCGCTGATGCCCACCGTCGCGGCTCCCGCATCCGCGATGCTGCTCCGCCATGAGGGGGCCTATAACGCCGGCGCTCACGGCCAGCCACCGCCGCGTTTCTCCAAGCTGGAATTTGCCACCTACGATGGCACGGTGGATCCCCTGAACTGGCTCAACCAGTGTGACCAGTTTTTCTGGGGGCAGCGCACGCTTGCGTCCGACCGCACATGGCTCGCCTCCTACCACCTCCGCGGTGCCGCGCAGACGTGGTATTACAGCCTCGAGCAAGACGAGGGCAGCATGCCTCCATGGGACCGCTTCCGAGAGTTGTGCCTTCTCCGCTTCGGGCCCCTGATACGCGGGAGCCGGTTGGCCGAGCTGGGGCGTCTAGCCTTCACCTCGTCGGTACAGGACTTTGCGGACCGCTTCCAAGCCCTAGCGTGCCACGCGCCCGGCGTTACCGCTCGCCAGCGCGCCGAGCTATTCGTCGGCGGTCTTCCCGACCACATCCGGGTGGACGTGGAGATGCGGGGTCCTCAGGACCTCCAGACGGCCATGTACTACGCCCGCTCCTTCGAGCAGCGTGCGCTAGCCATGCAGCAGGCCTTCCCGGCCAGAGGAGCCCGGCCACCTGGCCGACCTGCTCCGACACCAGCGGTCCATGCGCGCCCGTCCCCGACTCCTGCAGGAGCTGCCGCCCCGACCGCGACACGGCCGTTCCGTCGGCTGACGACGGCCGAACAACTTGAGCGCCGCCGTCAAGGGCTGTGCTTTAACTGCGATGACCCATACGTCCCCGTCCACGTGTGCCCCCGGCTGTTCTACCTGGAGGCCGCTGATTATGTGGAGACGGACGGCGTTGGGCCGAGCCTCCCGACACGGACACCACCGTGGCCGACGCCGCTCCCCAGGCCGCCGCTTTTGTCGTCTCCATCCACGCACTCGCGGGCATACGGACGGAGAAGACCATGCTGCTGCCGGTGACGATCAACGGCGAGCGGCTCCTCGCTCTCCTGGACACGGGCTCCACGCACAACTTCTTGTCCGGGGCTACCATGCGTCGGTTGAAGCTGCAGCCGTCCGGCGCGGATCAGTTCAGCGTTACCGTCGCCAACGGCGACCACCTTGCATGGCAGTGCATTGCTCGGCAGGTCCCCATCCTCATCGGCGACGAGCACTTCTCCGTCACCTGCGTCGGCATCGACTTGGGCTGCTTCGACTTCATCCTCGGGGTCGATTTCTTACGCACGCTGGGCCCCATCCTCTGGGACTTCGACACCCTGACAATGGACTTCTGGCATCAGGGGCGCCGTGTCCGCTGGGAGGGCGCGGGGTGTGCCTCTCCGGCGGGTCCTCGGCCCCAGCTATCGGCGGCAGCTGTCGACGCGGAGCATCCCCTCTTGGCCAGCCTACTGCAGCAGCACAGTGATCTCTTCGACGAGCCGCAGGGGCTCCGCCGGCCCGGGCCTGCGACCACCACATCCACCTGCTGCCGGACACCGCGCCAGTGGCGGTTCGACCATACCGTTACCCGCAGCTGCAGAAGGACGAGCTCGAGCGTCAGGTGGCGGTCATGCTCGCTCAGGGCATCATCCGGATCTCGACCTCGCCTTTCTCCGCGCCGGTACTCCTCGTGCGCAAGGCCGACGGCACCTGGCGTTTCTGCATCGACTACCGCGCTCTCAACGCTCGGACGTCCAAGGACAGTTCCCCATCCCCGTCGTGGATGAGCTCTTGGACGAGTTACACAGGGCCTGCTCCTTCACCAAGCTCGACCTCCGCTCCGGGTACCACCAGGTGCGGATGCACCCGGACGACATCGCCAAACAGCCTTTCGGACTCATCATGGTCACTTTGAGTTCTTGGTGATGCCGTAGGCCTCTCCAACGCCCCGGCAACATTCCAGGCCTTGATGAACGACGTGCTCAGCCCCTACTTACGCCGCTTCATGCTTGTTTTCTTTGATGACATTCTTATCTACAGTACGTCCTGGGCGGAGCACTTGCAGCACGTCGCCATCATCTTCAACGAGCTTCGAGCGCATCATCTTCACCTCAAGCGCTCGAAGTGCTCGTTCGGCACGACCTCCGTCGCCTACTTGGGACACGTCATCTCGGCGGCGGGCGTGGCTATGGACGCCGACAAGGTCGCGGCGGTCGAGGCATGGCCCACACCGCAGTCACCTCGGGCCCTCCGCGGTTTCCTGGGGCTCGCGGGCTACTACCGGAAGTTTATCCGGGAATTCGGTCTCATCGCCGCGCCCCTGACACGCCTCCGGCGCCGCGACGCTTTTCCTGGGATACGGAGGCGGCCGAGGCGTTCCAGACCCTCAAGCGGGCCCTCACGACAGGGCCCGTCCTCCAGATGCCGGACTTCGACAAGCTGTTCGTCGTGGACTGCGATGCATCCGGCGTGGGGTTTGGCGCCGTCCTACATCAGGGCGATGGGCCGCTGGCCTTCTTCAGCCGCCCCTTTGCCGCGCGCCATAACAAGCTGGCGGCATACGAGCGGGAGCTCATCGGCTTGGTGCAAGCTGTTCGCCACTGGCGACCATATCTTTGGGGGCGCACATTCCACATTCACACGGATCACTACAGCCTCAAGTTCTTGCAGGACCAGCGCCTCTCTACTGTGCCGCAACATCAGTGGATCAGCATGCTATTTGGCTTCGACTTCACCGTCGAGTACCGCCTGGGTCGCCTCAACACTGTCGCCGATGCCCTATCCCGGCGCGACACCGAGGAGACCGCGGCCGACGCTGTTCCGACGGGCGCCGCGTTTTGCATCCGCTCCGGGCCCTCCTTCGCCTTCATCGACGACATCCGCCTGGCCACCGCGAGCGCCGCGGATGCGCAGCTCATCCGCCAGCGTCTCGAGGCCGGCGACTTGGAGGCGCCTTGGCGCGTGGATGCTGGCCTCGTCCTGCACGGGCGCCGCATATTCGTGCCGGATCACGACGACCTACGCCACCAGGCGTTGGTGCTGGCGCATACGGTAGGGCATGAGGGCGCCCAAAAGACCCTCCACCGTCTCCGTGCTGATTTTCAAATTCCAGGAGACCGTGCGCTGGTTCGCGACTGGGTGCGGTCGTGTGCGATATGCCAGCGCAATAAGACGGAGACACTGAGGCCGGCGGGCCTCCTACAGCCACTTGACGTGCCATCCCAAGTATGGGCAGATATCTCCATGGACTTCATCGAGGGACTTCCCAAGGTGGGCGGCAAGTCCGTCATCCTCACGGTGGTCGACCGCTTCTCCAAGTATGCGCACTTCATCGCGCTCGGCCACCCGTACACAGCCGCTTCAGTGGCGCGGGCATTCTTCGACGGGATCGTACGCCTCCAGGGTTTCCGTCCTCGATCGTGAGTGACCGTGACCCGGTGTTCACGGGTCATGTGTGGCGCGATCTCTTTCAGTTGGCGGGTGTGAAGCTGCGCATGAGTACGGCCTTCCATCCCCAGACGGACGGCCAATCCGAGGTGGTTAACAAGGTGATTGCAATGTATTTACGTTGTGTGACAGGTGATCGCCCCCGAGCTTGGGTGGATTGGCTTCCATGGGCGGAGTACTGCTACAACACCTCCTACCACTCCGCCCTGCGCACCACTCCGTTCGAGGTGGTCTATGGGCGGCCTCCTCCACCCATGCTGCCCATGGAGCCTGGGACGGAAAGGACGGAAGCCGCTGCCGACCTCCTCCGCACACGCGATGAGATCCTCGCCGAGGTACGCCAGCGCCTCCTCCAAGCCCAGCAGCTGTCCAAGAAGTACTACGACGAACACCACCGTGAAGCGGAGTTTGCGGTGGGTGACTGGGTGTGGCCGCGGCTCCTGAACCGCACCACCCAGTCCCTGGATCCGCGCGCCAAGCGCAAGCTGGGACCGCGCTATGCAGGGCCTTTCCCTGTGCTGGACCGCGTGGGCAAGGTCGCCTACCGCCTTCAGCTTCCAGCAGGCACTCGCATCCACGACGTCTTCCATGTGGGCTTGCTGAAGCCATTTCGTGGTGAGCCGCCCACAGCGCCGCCAGCGCTGCCTCCGACCGCCAACGGGCGTCCTTCCGGCTCCAGCCAAGGTGGTGAAGGCTCAGCAGCGTCGAGGCATTTGGCACCTGTTGATCCAATGGGAAGGCCTTCCGGTGGAGGATGCCACCTAGGAGAAGCTCGTCGAGTTCCGCCAGCAGTTTCCTGAAATCCAGCTCGAGGACGAGCTGTTTGCGCAGGCGGGGAGAGATGTTATGACCGGCATTACATATGGCCGGAAGAAGCCCATTAGCACATCGGATTAGGGGCTTAGCCCAAGTTATCTTTTATTTTATTAGCTGGAGTATTATATAAACATTGTAACGTGAGGATTGATGGACAAGCAATAAACATATTTGTTGCCGACTCCCACAGGAGTCGAACTCCAAGCCCTAGCCGCCGCCTTCCTCCTGCGTCCGCCGCCTTCCCTCGTGCGACCACGGCGCCGTCTCGCCGCCGTGCTCGTCCCAGCCCTCGCCAACCTTCCTTCCACCCCTACAATCTACGAGCTAGACCTGGTAGGACCCGGTTCCTATCATCTCAACATTTCAGAATCAACTGCTTCAGCGTTTCGCTCCACAAAGTGACGGCCGTCTCGCTGCCAAACACAGAGAAGCCCTAAATTTTTAAAAGAACTCTGCTCTACCAACAGCGATGTAACAGAACCATGCAATGTATCAGTAAGCCGAAGAGTCCGCTTAGGGGAAGGCCAACCTTTCACGTCGGTAGTCATAACCTGAGAAACCCCGGCCACTATACCAACGACATCTGCATTAAAAACACAAGGAAATTGTCGCATAAAACAAAGTATCTCCGGAAGGCGCAAATCATACGAAAGAATGGAGACAACAACAAAGGAAACATATATCTGAAAACAAAGCTACGGTGACAAGAAAAACACCATCAAGATAGGTCTTATCACCCGCACTGGCAAGCAGACTTTGGAATGATCTAATTTCGTATGCATATCGAAGCAGACTTTCGGGACATGATTAATCTCACCTATCTCTGTCCACTTTGTCAGTCAAGCCTCAAAACAGTTATCCCTGGCACGAAAAAGCATCTCTTTGCTTGCTTAATTTCCAAGTAGTGCAAATAGTAAACATGCCCTTCAAGAAGCGTTCCACTAGACTTCACCAAATGAGGTCTCACTATAGAGCCTTGCATAGAACAGCCCTGCAGTTCAGAAAAACAAACAGATCACTGAACAATGTTACTGAACCCAAAATGCAGCAAAATGTAGGTACAGAACTCAAAAAACTTTGCAAGTAAACACATCCACAGCTACCCAATGAACCAGTAACATGACTCAAGCCACATCCCTACTTAGACAGCTAGAAAAGCAAAGCAACCGCATTTAAAGATTGCCATCCAATCCCAAATCCAACACAAACGGCAACTCCAATTTTCAGGTCAAGGTTGCCTCTCCACTTGTTAAAGCAACATGTAAATCAATACTTCTACATCCTTATTTATTTAAATGGCCCGGTTCAGCTAGCAGAACACGTGCATCAACTATGAATTAGCAACTTTAAATGAGATATAGTTTTATAAGCCTATATTGCAGCTCAAGTAGCAAGCCTGTGTTAAGTGTATATCTAGTGTATCTAGTGTGTGTGTTCTAGCCCATAGAGGCCCAGCCCATGTAACTTGTATATCTTCCATCTCACGTTCAATAGAGAAAGCAGTTCGGTGATTTTCTTCACGTTAACATGGTATCAGAGCTGGGCGCGCGCGTCCCGTCTCCGGCTCCGTCGCCGGCGAGCTGATTCCGCGAGCTCCCCGGCCATCTCCATCTCCGTCGCCGAGCATCTCCGTCGTCGTCATCGCCGCGCATCGTCGTCCCCCGTCCGTCTCCATCGCTCATCGCCGGCTCCTTCGTCGTCGGCGCCTTCCTTCGTCGTCGGTGCCTTTAGCTTCGCTGCCGTCGTCGTCTCCGCGCATCTCCGCGCATCTCCGCCGTCGCTCGGCCTTCGTCGCCGCTTCGCCGCACGGTCTTCGTCGCCGTCGCTCGGCCTTCGTCGCCGCTTCGTCGCCTCGCGATCCAGATCGTGGCGAGGCTGGTGAGTGTTGACTTATCCGGAATTTGTCCCAGAATTTTCCGGATTTCTTTCCGGACTAAGAAATCAGCTACTGGACCTACACAGTTTCGCCCGGATTTCACCCGGTACTGACCCGGAAATCATTCCGGTTTCGTTTCGGTACCAGTCCCGGAATTTTCCGGGCCTGAATCCGGATTTTCCCGGTACCAGATCCGGATTTTTCCGGGCCTGAATCCGGATTTTACTGGATTTTACTGCTGCTGTCCAATTTCTGTGTTTTGTTTGCTGCCATGGCAAGGAATGAAGGTTCCATGTCTATTGACATCAAGCTGGATGGCTCAAACTACCGGGAATGGGCCTTCTCAGCTAGGACGGTTGTGAGAGCTGCTGGTCTTGCCTCTCACTTGACCGATGATCCATCTACTCGAGATGATGAAGCAGCAAAGAAATCTTGGCAAAAGGCTGATGATCGTGTGATGGGAGCCTTGGTTCTGGGTGTTGACCCTTCTCTCCGGATGAGTCTTGAGCATCACACATCAGCCAAGGAAATCTGGACATATTTTGAGCAGCGGTATCTTCAGCCTAGTGGTGCACTTCATTTCTCCTTGCTACAGAATTTAAATAGTACTCAGCAAAATGACATGTCCATGGATGAGTACTATGCTGCCTTCACTCGCATTAGCGGCCAACTTAGCTCCATGGCTCCAAAGAGCAGCCCTGGTTGCACATCTTGTGTGGCTAAGGAAGAATTTGAACAACGAACACTCATGTACCAGTTTGTGATGAAGCTGAGGCAGGAGTATGAGAACATCCGCACTCAACTCCTTGGTCGTACTACTTCTCCCACTTTGACTGAGGCACTTGCTAGTCTGATTGCTGAGGAGACTCGTCTTCGTTCTTTGGCTACGACTTATACACCGTCTCTTCACAACAGTGTTTTGGGTTTTCCTCACCGGACAGGTCCTCCCAAGGCTTCATATCCGTCGCGACCTCCGTCGCGTGACTTCTGCACACATTGCAAGAAGATAGGACACAACATGGCTGGTTGTTTCCAGCTTCACCCAGAGTTGTTAGCTTAGTTTTATGCTAGACGAGCAGCCTTCAGGATCAGCAACGTCATGCACCTAACCGTGTTCAGTCTCAGGTTGTGAGGCCTTCTACTGCTGTTGTCACTGAAACACCAGCGAGGAGTGCTTCTGTGTCTGCTCTCTCTCAGTCTGCTATGGTTCCAGCTCAGCCTTGGGTTTTGGACTCTGGCGCCTCTTTTCATGTGACATCAGATCGCTCTCAGCTGGTGTCTTGCCAGCCAGTGAAGGATGGTGCATCTGTTCAGACTGCTGATGGTACATCTTGTTCTGTTACCCATCAGGGTTCTCTTTGCACATCGAAGTTTACTGTTCCGGACATCTCTTTTGTTCCTCAGTTGTCCATGAACCTTATGTCTGTTGGTCAGATTACTGATATGAACTATTTTGTTGGTTTTGATGCCTCCTCTTGTTATGTGCAGGATCGTCAGAGCAAGAGGATCATTGGAACTGGCCATCGCCGTAGAGGATCCACATCCCTCTACATCCTTAACAACTTGCACCTTCCTTCGGCTTCCACTGCATCGTTGTTTCGCTCTGCAGCATCTACATCAAGTTCTACTTCGTCTCTTTCGTTTGCCCAGTGGCATCATCGTTTAGGTCACTTGTGTGGTTCTCGTTTATCTACTCTTGTTCAGCAAGGTGTTTTGGGTCGGGTCCCTGTAGATTCTGGTTTTCATTGTAAGGGATGTAAGCTAGGCAAGCAGATTCAACTACCATACCCCTCTAGCACTACTCATTCTAGCCATCTTTTTGATTTGGTGCACTCTGATGTATGGGGCCCCTCTCCTTTTGTTTCAAAAGGTGGTCACAAATATTATGTCATATTTATTGATGATCACTCTCGATATACTTGGGTGTATTTCATGAAGCATCGTTCTGAGTTGATTTCTATATATAAGGCTTTTGTGTGCATGTTGCATACTCAATTCTCCAGTGCGATTCGTGTTTTTCGTTCTGACTCGGGGGGGGGGGGGGGGGGGGAATATCTGTCTACGTCTTTTCGTGAGTTTCTCTCTTCTGAAGGTACTCTCCCTCAACTTTCATGTCCTGGTGCTCATGCTCAGAATGGTGTTGCTGAACGCAAGCACCGACACATTGTTGAGACAGCTCGCACTCTTCTAATTTCATCTTTTGTGCCTACTCAGTTTTGGGGTGAAGCTATCTCGACTGCTGTCTACCTTATCAATCTCCAGCCTTCTTCTCGTCTTCAAGGCAAGTCTCCTGGTGAGATTTTGTTTGGTTCTCCTCCCACGTATGACCATCTTCGTGTTTTTGGTTGTATTTGCTATGTTCTTTTAGCACCTCGCGAGCGTACCAAGTTGACTGCACAGTCTGTTCAGTGTGTTTTCCTTGGCTATAGTCTAGAGCATAAGGGCTACCGTTGCTATGATTCTTCTGCTCGTCGCATTCGCTTTTCTCGTGATGTACTTTTGTTGAGGATCAACCCTTTTTCTATTCCCCTTCGACTCAATCTTCATCATCAACCACTTTAGAATCTACCTCTTTTCTTTCACTTCCACCTATTTTTTCAGATGATTCTGCACCTGATCAGTCTTCGGGTCCACCTCCAGCATATGATTCACCAGCTCCTCCTCTAACTAGTTTTCCTTTTCATTATAGTCGTCGTCCTAGAGTTTCACCAGATATTCAATCATCCATTCCTTTGTCTTCTCCTCCGGCCAGTACTACTGATCCTTGCACTGATGACTCCTCTCAGAGGTATGCTCTTCGTGATCGCTCCTCTCTTGAGATTCCTAGCAGATATCGCAATGATTTCTGTGCAGGGGCAGCTTATGAGCCTACTACTTATCAGGAGGCAGTGGTGTTACCTGAGTGGCAATTGGCTATGTCCGAGGAGCTTGCAGCTCTAGAGGGTACTGGTACATGGGATTTGGTTCCTCTACCTTCTCGGTCCGTCCCTATCACTTGCAAATGGGTGTACAAGGTCAAAACCAAGTCAGATGGATCTGTGGAACGCTACAAGGCTCGACTTGTTGCAAGAGGTTTTCAGCAGGCTCATGGGAGAGATTATGATGAGACTTTTGCTCCAGTTGCTCACATGACTTCAGTTCGCACTTTGATTGCTGTGGCTGCCACTCGTTCATGGAAAATTTCCCAAATGGATGTGAAGAATGCTTTCCTTCATGGTGATCTGCATGAGGAAGTATATATGCAACCACCTCCAGGTATTGAGGCTCCATCTGGTCATGTTTGTCGTCTTCGAAAGGCTCTATATGGGCTCAAACAAGCTCCTCGTGCCTGGTTTGAGAGGTTCACTTCTGTGGTTCGAGCTGCTGGCTTTTCTCCTAGTGAGCATGACCCAGCTCTCTTCATTCATACATCAGAGCGTGGGCGTACTTTGCTTCTACTGTATGTAGATGATATGCTGATCACGGGAGATGATGTTCGATATATTTCCTTTGTCAAGAAAAAGTTGAGTGAGCAATTCAAGATGTCAGATTTGGGGTCCCTCAGTTACTTTCTCGGAATTGAGGTCCAACACACAGATGATGGTTACTATATCTCTCAACAAAGGTACACTCGGGATTTGATTTCGCGCTCTGGCCTCACTGACACATGCATTGCTACTACACCCATGGAACTTCATTTGCAATTGCGCCCTACCGATGGAACTCCCCTTGAGGATTCCTCTCGTTATCGTCATATTGTTGGCAGTCTAGTGTACCTCACAGTAACAAGACCTGATATTGCACATGCAGTTCATATTCTCAGCCAATTTGTGGGTGCTCCCACCTCGGTACATTATGGTCATCTACTTCGAGTGCTTCGATATTTAAGGGGCACTACATCTCGCCGCTTGTTCTATGCTAACTCAAGTCAGCTCCAACTTCATGCTTACTCTGATTCCACTTGGGCGAGTGATCCCGTCGATCGACGTTCGGTCACTGGTTATTGCATATTTCTTGGAACATCTCTCATTGCATGGAAATCAAAGAAGCAAACTGCTGTGTCTCGCTCTAGCGCTGAGGCTGAGCTTAGGGCTCTCTCTACTACTACATCAGAGTTTGTGTGGCTTCGCTGGTTATTGGCTGATCTTGGGGTTTCATGTCATACACCTACACCTCTTCTCTGTGACAGCACTGCTGCTATTCAAATTGCTAATGATCCTGTCAAACATGAGCTGACTAAACACATTGGTGTGGATGCATCTTTCACTCGATCTCATTGTCAGCAATCTACCATTAAGCTCCAGTATGTTCCATCAGAGTTTCAAGTTGCAGATTTCTTCACGAAGGCTCAAACTCGAGATCAACATAGTTTTCATATTCTCAAACTTAGTGTATCTGATGCTCCTGATCCACCTTAAGTTTGAGGGGGGGTGTTAAGTGTATATCTAGTGTGTGTGTTCTGGCCCATAGAGGCCCAGCCCATGTAACTTGTATATCTTCCATCTCACGTTCAATAGAGAAAGCAGTTCGGTGATTTTCTTCACGTTAACAGCCTGAACCAAAATACAGACAACAAACCTCAGTCAAATCCTATTCCAATTCATGAACATATTTCTGTTCACATGAGTCGGCAGAATATTTGGTCAAGTCGAGTTCCAGTTTTATTTTGCTTTCTTAATACATTAATCTGAAAATAGATGTATAGAGAATCGCATAAGTTGTTCTATTGGTCCAATAAAATGGTACTGTTAGATGGAGGAAATAACCTGTTATTTAACTCCTACCACTAAATGAAGCATACATGCTTTACTAATCATGGTGTGTTTCCAGTTTGTTATTCCAGTACTGCACGGATCAGCAAGCGTGCTGGCTGGTAACCTGGAGAAATATCAGAGTGAAGTGCTAGATGCTAGTCCTGGAGCTGCATATACAATTAGAAGTACACTGCATGGCTTGATACTTCCGATGCCTCTCCGTTAATTATAACACTTGCGATACTTGGTCTCTGCGGTCTCTGCAATGAGAAGAATTCTGAACCCCAGTGGCCTGAATGTTTCATGAAGCTATGCTCCGTTGTCGAAAACAAAATATACGGTAGAGTGGCGGTGTTACTACTCTGAAAATGAATGACAAGTAGACATATGCACTATCAGACAAGCATGGTAGCAGAACACTGAAGACAAATCAATATAACTGCATCTTCTTAACAGTTTCCGTTCAAAGCATGGCACTAACTTCTTTCAGAGATCTATGTCGCAGTTCTCAATAAGGAAGATAAAGAAGTAGCAGCTCCCTCAGTTGCAATAGTTAGTGAAAATAAGAAGCAAGAAATTTCTTTCAACACTTGAGGAATGCAGTTCCAAGAAGCCATCACAGTATGACAAATAGAATCATAAAGAAGAGAAAGTGTAAACAGTGTGCAAGAGCAGGTTGTTACTAATTTTTACCCATCTAAATTCTAAAATAGATGCGTCTCGCTTTCTTAATACTTTAAGAGCACACATGTTCTAAGGAAACACGACATGCAATCAACAAAACTAAAAGACATACTCAAATTTCTTGCAAATTTTGGAACCATCCATGGATTCTTTGCAGTTAAGGGAGAAACTAAGATCATTGGACAAACAAAAAATAAGCAGAAAATCTAAGGTTCTGACAAAGTGACAGTGAATACATATTCTGTTCTGAACATACTGCTTCTTTCACAGAAACTGAACATTTCAAAGAAGAAAGGAAAATACTCTCTTGTAAGTCAAAATCACCTTCTTAGTGTTTTGGGGTTATTATTATGAGCATTCCCTGATAATATAATATTTTACTAACCAAATATCTAGTATTTAACAATCAGTTAATGTTCTATTGGAAACACAATGTTTATATCACGAGTATGGCAAACTGGACAACCAGCCAGGAAACACAAATATAACGATCCTTTTCAATTATGTTTTTCATTAGCTAAGAAAATGCAAAAATAGTGTTAATTTCTGCAGAATGGTAAGGAATGTTTTCCTTTAATTCCAAAATTGCACGCTGAACACTCTCTCATTGCTCGCGGGCAGCAGACAACCAAGGGATATGTAACTCCATACATAACGCAGAAATTAATCAATAACTTTATATTTTAAGAAAGCATTATTTGGCAGCAAATTAATACAACTCTGGATAACAAATGGATCATTCACATTCAAGTTGACATTTCCCAAATACTTTTCTTTTAGGTGGCAACATGACTACCTGTTTCATCGATGCTTTTTCTAACTTGGATCGAGTTCTACTTCTACAGGAACACTACATACCAACCTCTATACTATCAAGGAAATAAAGAAACATGTGGATGGAAAGGAATGCTTGGTATGACACCTACCGATGGTGTAGATCTCGTGCGTCCTCGAAGCTTCTTCTCACTTGGAGTAGGGACGGCGAGCGCTCTGTGTGTAGTGTTGACCCGATGGGACCTGGCTGCCTCCACCATCCTTAACCTCAAATTTCACACCAAGTAGCTAAATCCATAAATTGTCACTGCCTTCTCTCCAACCAAGAACAGAGAGGTAGTCGAGCACAGCGTTGGACGCCGGTGCAATTTCCTGAGGACGTATCAGCGGGGCGGCACACGGATGGAGCAAGTGGTATCGAAGTGGTGCCCAGAAAGAAGATGGGCCGGCGGGAGTCGGAGCAGCCGAAGTGACGGCGGACGGCAACACAACTCCGGCAACTCCGGCCGGAAGGCGGTAGTAGGTATGGCGGGGCAAGAGATGCACGGATGTGTGAGGGGGGCGAGTCTGCGGCGCGACGGAACTCTTGTGCGCGGTATACGTAGAGGATCAGACGATGGAGCTGCGGTGCTCGGCCGTGAGGTCGACAGGTCGTACTTATGCAACTGGGATCGGCCAGTGGCTGGGCTCACGCCCTCGTCGTCGGCGCCGGCCGCGAGGCGAGGGACAGGTAATTTCTCTGCGACACCATGTTTTATTATATATTGAAAAAATCCTGTAATTCTTGCATGTTTTATTATATATTCTGATAAAGTTTTCATCGGATTTAGAAATTCTTAAATCCGATTTCGTTCAAAATTTGGTGTGAAACTTAAAACAATGTTTATTCATAAAAAAGTATATTCAACTCTTACAAAACTTCCAAATGGTCTACCTAAGAATAAACAAAGGATGACTTCTTGTGGTACGTTATTAAAACTGTCCCCGAAGTTAACAAAAATTACCCACCACTGCCACCGGTAAGTAAAAAAACGGTTCGCTCTCCTCGATGTCCCTTGACAGAGGCGAGCCCAACAGTTTTCGGATCAATCCCTTCCTCCCCGCCGCCGGTGCGCATGCTGCTCCCCACGCAGTGGCACGCACCTAGCTTCACCAGTAGCCCGTGCGCACCTAGCGCCCGACTCCGCGTCCTACCGAACCCGTCGCAATGCCGTGGACTACAGCACCCCGATTTCCGGGTCTTCCCCTCCCCCCTCTGGGCTCCTGTGCCGGCGACGCGGCTGCGTTTTCCAGCCGCTCCCTGTCGTTGCAACATCCGCCCATCTTCCCTAATACAAAGGCCAACCTCACGCCGCTTGGCTTCGTCCTGGCCACGTCAGATGGCAGAATGCTGCTGCATAGCTGCGGTGAAGCTCTGCCGGCACGGCGGCACCAACTGCTATATATATATGGAGCGCGTCGTTTCTTTACTTCTCTCCAAGTGCCAGCAGGTGACCGGCGTTGGCGCCGGCATGTCCAACAGCGCCTCGGGTAGCTCCCAGCAATTCGTGGCAAGTTTTCGGCTCACCTCCGCCGCGACCAGCCGCAGCTCCGACGCCTGACTGTGAAAACACCCCCTCCCTCGCGTCGCTCTCACCTGAGGGCGACTCGAGGGTGACCCAACCCTAGCCGCCGCCACTCCTCCACCCCCTCCCTTCCCCTCGCCGTCGCCTGAGAAGGTCGCCGGCAAGCCGCGCGTCCGACAATGACGGCGGCGGCGAGGCTTTCGCCCGGCTGCGCTTCTGGCCTGGGGGCTTGGACGCCGGGGCGGCGGCTCTGGATGGCGGCCACGCGGGCAGCTCATCGGCGGGCTTCGTGGCGGCGGTGTTGGCTGTTTCTCTCGGTAGTGTGGGCGGCGGGGGTGCAGCGGCGGGATGCGCGTCCATGGCGTCTTCTCGGCCCAGATCTAGATCTGGAGGCCCTTCTCCAGGCGCGGCGGCGACGGCCGGAGGACCTGGCGTGGTGGAGACAGCGCCGAGCGAAAGCTCAGCCCGTGCGTCGGTGCCGGCGATGGTGACGCCCACGGGCGCCACTTCCTTCTCGGGGCATCGTCATGGCGCTCGTCTCGCCCACGGCTAGACTCCAGGTGAAAACTATGGTCCGGCTTGCTGGACCCGGCGGTGGCGGCGTTCCCGTCGCTTCCTTCTTGGGGCCACCGTTGTGGAGGTCTGGCTCCTCTTGGCCTGAGCGCATCTGGTTCGAAGGACGGTAGGTGATGGGTGTTCGGTGCAGTTGTGGATCGTCTTCGGCAGTTGCTTCGTGTGTGCTGTCGTCGGCAGTTGCGCGTGCTCGGTGTGGACTAGCTTCCTGCAGGTGCGGCGCTCCACGAGCCGGAGCGAGAGGGCAGGGAGCCCTCTCTGGTAGCAGTCCGATCTGCGCATCGCGGCACAGTCCGGCGGGTGGTATTGTCCCAGGCATTTTGCCTTTGGTCTCCAGGCGGCTCGGAGGCATCATCCCTGAACTCATGTGCTTCTTCGTCTTATGTCAAGCTGGTTTCTTGGAGTTGCACACTGCTTCCTGTCGAGCAAGGCTGTCCCTTTGCAGCTGGTCCTCACAAGCTCCCAGGGGTGGATGCCTCAGATGTGCTAGCTACCGGTGCGAGTGCCGCCCGGTGAGCTGCTGCTGTCGTTGATGCTAGTATGTAGGGGTGTTTGTGCTCGTTTAGTGTAGCAGTGTTGCTTATTTCTTTTATGCTTTATTTCTGATTTGCTTGCTTGTAAGAGGATTTCCTCAACACCTTGTATCGTTCGGCCGATTTGGCTTTATTAATTTAAAGTTGAGCTGCAAAGCCTTATATTTAAAAGCAATTCGTGGCCGATTGAGAGGTCGTCGTCACCATGCTGGGCAGGCAGCGGGGCTATTTCCAAGATTCAGTCCATGGAGGCAGCCTGCTTTTGCGCCCCTGCGGAGCTGCCGATTGAAGACTGTTGCATCTCGAGGTTGGCTGGGTTCCTGAATCTGCTTCGCTGAAGAAGGGTTCTGTTTTGGCTTGGCAAGCTGACTTAGTCAATGAGCAGAGGAAACGCTGCACCTTCGGATGCTGGTAGTGAGCACCACTCTGTACACATGTAGCCTGTGATTCTGTACTACCTTGCCAGCAAGATAATATTCAAGGACCTTGTGGTTATTTCTCCTGATGTGGCTGGTGTTATCAGGGAACTTGCTTTTGCCAATAAATTATCTAATGACCCTTTAGCTATTGTTGATAAAAGTGGACATGGTCGCAATCTTTCAGAGTTAACAATGGATTTCTTTTAGTTTCGGAAAACACTTTATGCTCCCGAGCTCCAGTGCTCCCGCCACTTTAAAAAATTCGAAAAATATATTTAAAAGTTTCAAAAAAATCTGAAAAAAATCATGCATGTTCTCAATGATGCATATTAGAAGCGTGTAAAATTTCAATGCAAAAATCTTTATACTATAGTCTACACAAAAATGTCAAAATTTGTAGATTTGAAACTATGCATTGTTAACTTTAATTAGATCTGCGAATTTGCCAATTTTGTGTTCCCGCCACTAGGATACATCATCAAGAACATGCATGATTTTTTTTCAGATTTTTTTGAAACTTCTAAATATTTATTTTGAATTTTTTGAAGTGGCAGGAGCACTGGAGCTCGGGTGCATGAAATCTCCACTCCTTTTAGTTTCCCCTATTTTATTTACAGTTAGATTTATATTTAGCAATTAGAAACATGCAATTTCTCCCCAATCTCAAATGACATATAATTATTCACCTTCCTGGATTGGACATAAACCAGAGGGGATGAGTGGTCGAGGTTTTTTGTTCTTCCTTAGTCCGTAGCAATTAGTAACATTGAGTATATCTTGGTTCTTGGACTTTGGTCATGACAAACAAATAAGGCCTATATCTCATGGCCGATTCAAATTTCATAGCCAGTTTGAACCGGCAGGAAATTCATAACAAGTCCACAAATTACCCCACCTCTAAATGAACTTCCAAATGACACCCGGCCGTCTTGGATCTCGACATTGATCTCACCAATGGCCAAGGATACTGATACACCCACGGCCACGCATATAAGTTTTGTGTTCAACAACCGCTCAGAAAAAAGTCACTCTTCATGATTAAAGACTATGTTTAACCTAGAACTTGACAAGAACGATTGTAAATCATGTGTGACCCTGCTCGAGCACTTCTATTTGAGAATTCATTTTTTCTTTAAGAATGGTCAGGTCGAGTACCTTCAATATATTTCTCAGTTTTCTAAGTATAAATTTATTTATTTATATACCCATAGCAACGCACATGCACTTTTGCTAGTTCAATATAAAGGAATTACTGGAAAGTTTTCAATTTTTTCTGAGCACTTTGAATTTTTAGTTTGTCAAATAGATCTATTGGTGGTTGTTGAATTTTATTTAAATGGTTGAGATGGCATCAAAGTCTAGGCTTGACTTTGAGCCTCAAAGTTACTCAAGCCGCGTCCGACAGTGGGGCAAAGACGGCACGGGGAAGATGAAAAGAGGACGTGTGGGAGAGAGAGGTGAGGTGTGCCCATGTTAAACACTGCACACGGGACCCACATGTCAGGCACACAAACGGGCAGATGTCGTGAGAAGACTTGCTGCTAGCCGGGATCAAAGGTTGTATTGTAGTAACTAGAGGCTGGGGCGCCCCTCGGGCGCCTCCTGGCCGGTCAGGTGCTGTCTAATCACAACTCATCAGAAATCAAATGCTTCTCGATGTTTTTTCACTTAAAATGTTCTAAAGCTTAGGTTTGGTCTTTATTTTTTCTATGTTGTAGCCAAAGGCTCAATCACTTATAAACATAGGGTTTGTGACATCGGCCAAATACAACGCCTGTTGACAGACGCAATGTATATTGCTACAGCGCTTAAATTATGCAGTATGCGAGTCAGTAAATAAGTACCGAATTTAGCATAGCAATAACATCAAAACATGCAACCATTAGTTACTAATAGATATAAAAAGGGTGGAAACAATTTATAAGCAAAAATGGTTGTCTCATATTTACATCTGTTCTACTAAAAGTGCACCATCATGTATAGTTATCAGTGAATTCACACCAAACCGAATAACTATAAACTGGAAGGAAATGCACTACCAAGACGAAAAACCAATCTGCTACTCCTTTCTCCCTAGAGATGGATTTCTTAGTGCGAATGTCGGACATGTCTTGCAATGTGATGTGAGCCAGCTATATCAGACTAACATCATGGCCCAAAACATAAAGATAATTCTCTTGTGCAAATTTCACTTCAGTTCCGTCAGTCAGTGTACATGTTTCCAGCTTTTACTTCTCTAGCTCATTTCCTGCAAATAAGAACAAGAACTCAAATTAATAATCAGAACCACTTCCGACTAACCTATAATGTGCACATTAACCACTAAATGATTCAATTAGGTATGCACATGTTATTTGTAAAGCAGTAACACTGAAGCCTGGGAAAAACGTAACCGGATATATTCTTAAGAAAATCCTAATCAGAACTATCATTAACATAAGAGGTTATATCTCTGACTATATGGTAATTCTTTCAGAACAATTTTTCTGTACAGATTCAATAAACATGACAACAGAAACATTGTTTCCTTTGACATATGAGTACAAACAAAAAAATGATATCAAAATTGTTAGAACACACTCGGATAAATGTAGCATCCAGAATTAAAAAGGGAAAATAATGGAGAAAGCATGAGTCAATTCTATTCAATCCTTGATGCTAAATCAGTCAAACTGCAGGCACAGACACAAAGAAGTACCAAAAATCAAGAAAAACATCAGCTACTTGCCAGGAATTTCATAATTGAGAAGCTGAAATCACAGTGTTGTAGTAAAATGTCATAGTAAATTCACAAGCTGAAAACATCAAGCATTGAAAAGAGATGTCTCTATATATTTGAATTACTTCAATAGTTGTGAAAAAGAAGTAAGAAATTCATGTGACCACACTTACAGGGCTATCTCACATATCTTATGATAAATAAGTTGGTCTTTTTTCAAAATAATAATTACAGTACAAAATGGAACGTGCCAAGAACCTAGACCAAAGTTTACAGAGAAAAGTATGTACTTTGTGCCTCCAAGTCTGTAGCATACAAGAAACCTAGACCAACATTTTGTGAAAATCCAGGAGGGTCATAGATAATTTTGGACAAAAGAGAGGAAAAGCAACAGTTTTTTCAAGCCTCACATGACTTCACTTGGTGACAATTTGTCTATCATATTTAAGCATAGCAAACGGGTTGTACTTTCTAAATATTACTGAATAATACTTCATGGATTGTATATGCCAACGATTTAGTAGTGCAGTTTGGGTGTGTCCTTTTAAAGTTTCATAAACCTGCTCACAATATGTCAAAGTTAATGTACCGCATCCTAAATGTAGGTGTTGTTAGTAATGTAATAAAGATCCGCGAGTCACAATCTTTCCACAATATTTTTTAGCTGTTACAACATCAACAGAACGGGAGTAATTTGTATACGAATCCAGTGGCATAAATTTGGTACGTATTACTAAATTAATTGTTCGTGAAAGGTTGAACTTGCACGGTGAAAAACACGTTATAGTACATTCGGACGGAGGCAATTTATGCATAAGCCAATACCTTTTGTGCTAAAAAGGATTAAAAGTATGGCCAGTGAACTAACCTTGAGAACACCTTTGCCAAGAAATAATCAGATCCTCCATCTCTTAGCTCCAAGGCCTCCAAACCCTAGCAATAATCGCAAATCAGGACAATCACAGCAGGACAGCCAGATGGTGGAGCGTCTCTCACAGCAGTAGGCGTCCCGCAGCATCATGTCAGGGAACAACTGCCTCGGCCTGGGCTGCTTGTGCTCCTCCATTTTAGCAACAAAGAGGGGTGAGGTGGAGGAGGCTGCTCCCGGTAGGCTACCGTGGGCGACGAAGAGGAGCCGGAGATATAGGCTGCTGCTGCTTCCGCTCACGTGCTCCTCCTTGCCACCATCAATGGCGGCTCTTGGCGCCGGCGTTCACCAGCGATGATGCCACGGAGGGCCGACTCAGCTGCCTACACTCCTCCAGTGCCTAGGCCAAGGATGACCTCCACAATCTCTTGAAGTATTTCTTGGCTCTACTGCTTGTACCTCTTCTAGCATTTGAATCTACCTGCAAACATATCAACTGATTTTTCTCTAGATATTTCTGTAGGTAACGAGTATGGAACTGAACGACATTATATGAGCTAGATTTAACAAGAAAAAGTCATTTGAAGAAAGATATGGAATACTATGTAGCTGTGAGAAGTAGTGAATATTTGCATACGTCAACACCTTAGGTAAAGCTCTAACAGTGCATATACCAAACTAAAGGAAGCACTCCCAAAAATGTACCAACATCATGGAGCACCAACCCATTCATACCTTGAAGTTTCAGGAGAGAAACAGTGGATTGGACATCAAAGGAAGAAGTTCGACCGTTCCAGATAAGTCTTGAACAAAATCAGAAATCTGCACCTTGTTGTAGCTGATGCTCTCGCCCTTGAACTTAATAGTATACAGAGCTGACCTGGTCTCATCGAATGTACCAACATATCATCAGAACCAAGTGATGTTTCAACACATAATCCACGAGGTAATGACTCTTGGGTGTCCTTTACTATATCTCCAGTTTTAACATTTAGTTGATAAACGGCTAGTTGGAGGAACAACAATTCTGACAACGTATAAAATATCAAAGTGATCGAACGACTTGTTTGGTTTCTAGGCTGCACAGACATTCAAGTACAAGTTTGTATTGTTTTCATGATGTTCTGAACAAATAAAGATAAGGCATACGTATGTGCATACCCATCAAGTGGCAACTTTTTTTCCCAAGAGATGACTCCATCAATGCTTGATACATCATAAATTCATTGTCCAGCCGAAACTAAAACTAAATTCTTCTTTCCCACTTTATTGTTTAGCTGCAAAAGAAAAGGGACGGTCACTCTCAATAAGTGATACAAGACAAATAGTTGTATCATCCACATATGACGATTTGCCAATACGAACCAAAACATGCAGCGACGATTTTGATACTGTGGAAGTTTGAATATTGATTTCCCTGATCATCTGTCCATCAAAAAGATTCTATGCCCTCAATATACTTCCGCTCGAAGAAAGAGTGACAACATCTGAATACATGATCAAAATTAGACTGTTAAATACACCTGGCTTAGCAAACTAAAGTTTACATAATAATGCAATGAATATATTATGTACAATAATAAAGAAAGAACAAGAAGCAACAAACAGGTGGAACTGTCTCACATAAACATTTTGTACAATAATTGCTTTCAGGACTGATACTTAAGTTAAGTCACATAACACATTAAATTACGCTTCACTCATACCTCCACGAAGGGGAACACGTTCTACTTCTACAACATGCTTGTTATTGGATTAATGGATTGCTGATTCCATTAACTTACCACATCTAAATTGTGCTGCACAAAAGCACAAGGTCAGTAGCACAAAAAGTAAATAAAACACACGAAAAGCATAGGGGAAACTTAAATAATTCAGAAGCTTGACCTCCTGGATACTCCACCACCTACAAAACAGCACAATATTTCCAATGGGACACAAGGAAAGGCTAAAAGTAATCAGCACATGTCTTTTAAACTACTACGCACAGAACTGAAACAAGGGCATGCTCATTACCGTCAAACATGAAGCTCTAGGCAATCTGGTCCGACATTCCGTCGAGCACCCTGCGTGCATCGTTCATGAGCATGCCTAGGGATCGTGGACCAGCGAGAGGGGCCAGGAGCACACGGTGGCTAGGCCCAGCGTAGGTAGCCAGCCAGCTTGGAGAACAGAGAGGTAGGTGCGGGGTGAGCCGCCGACAGAGGTGGGCGTGTTCATCAACGAGAAAAATATGAGTCAAGACTCAGGGGAGGTTTGGAGGAGAAAGATGTGAAGAGGATGAGGAAAGAAGAGAAAAAAAGCAATACCTGATGCGGCCTCTGTTAGGACCCGTAGGTCGCCAACAATTCCAAGAACAGAGGAAGAAGAAGGATACGAGCTTCAGCTCAGATCTACAGCTAGAGGAAAGGTAAAGTGCAGGAAAGTAAAGAACAAGACAAGAACATGATAAATTTAGGGTTTTTGCGGTAGCGTGCCTCCCAGCCTCCCACCCCTGCCTTTTATACCAGCAAGACAGGGTCACGCTAAAGATTCTGGCTTAATCGCCATTACAAGCTTAAGCAGCCATTAAGGTGCGAATTACATTGATTGAACTTGGATTTGAAATGGACCACTCAGAGCCGTTGGATGAAAATGAAGCGTCATCCTAGACGTCCATCTTGGATAGATCCACTCAAGGGATCTTCTGCGGCTACTGCTGCTGTGGCTACATGCACAGCTTCTAGGATCCTGACAGTACTCCCCCTTGAGACAAGACCTCAGGGCTTGAATGTAGGAAAGGTTGACTGGATGTACGAAGCGTCTTCCCAGGTGGCTTCAGTTGGAGTCATGCCTTCCCAATGAACCAACCATTGCGGCACTGGTACACTGTATGTTCCTGCAGATCGAGGCACTTGGCGATATTGAAGCACAGCAATGGGGTTGAACTTTACCTTACCGTCAGGTGTGAGCAAAGGCAATAAGGGGTTTGGAACTGCATTTGGACCAATGTGCTTTTTAAGCTGGTTGACATGGAAGACATTGTGTAGCTGCACTCCTTCAGGGAATTGAAGCATGTATGCTCTCTGGCCGACAGGTTTCAGAATTTTGAAGGGACCATACCACTTGGATGCTAGCTTCAGAGGATTTCTTGATCCCAGAGCATGCTCTCGGTGTGATTGCATCTTCAGGTACACCATATCACCAGTGAGGAATGATCGTTCTGTGCGTTTCGCATCAGCATACTTTTTCATTGTCTTCTGTGCTTTTTCCAGATTTCTTTTCAATACTGCATCATGTTGTCTTGCTCAGCCTGTTGGATACAGGGTTTTCTGCCAATTCTGCTGATACAGGAAATGCAGACAAGGATGGTGGTTTGTGTTCATATAATGCCTCAAATGGTGACATGTTGATGGCTGTGTGGAAGCTGGTGTTGTACCACCATTCAGCTGCATGTAGCCAGTTAACCCATTTCTTTGGTTCTGCAAAAGCCATACAGCGCAGATATTGCTCCACACATTGATTTACTCGTTCAGTCTGTCCATCTGATTCAGGGTGGTATGCTGTTGTGAAGTGCAGAGATATGTTCAGCTTGGCAAACATTTCTTGCCAAAGTTTGCTGGTGAAGATTCGTCTCTGTCAGTAGTTATGATAGACGGAGGCCCATGTAGCTTGAAAATATTGTTCATGAACAGATCAGCAACTGACTGAACAGAGTATGGGTGACTCATAGGAAGAAAGTGTGCATACTTAGTCAGCCTATCAACCACCACTAGTATGACATCTTTGCCCTTGGATTTAGGAAGCCCTTCCACGAAATCCATGCTTATTTCTGCCCATTTTGCTGTTGGAATTGGCAGAGGTTGCAGTAGTCCAGGGTACTGAATTTTCTCAGTCTTTGATATCTGGCACACAGGGCAGGATTTGATGTTATCCTCAATGAAGTTTTTGAGTTTTGGCCAGAAGAAGCTCTGCTTGATTCTATGATAAGTAGCTCTGTTTCATGAGTGACCACCCAGAATAGAAGAATGGAATGTATCAAATATTCTGTTTCTCAAGTCAGTGGTCTGGCCAATATAAATCCTCCCTTTGTATCTGATGATTCCAGATTGTAGAGTATAGTGTGGCTGAGAGTTTTTGTCAATGGTAAGCTGTTGTAACAATTCTGTGCATTGTTGATCCCCATTGTAAGATTTAGTGATTTCCAGAATCCACAGGGGAACAGCTGCAGAAATTGCAGAACACTGTTCATCATCTGGCACATTCTGTTGATCCTGATATTTTCTGGACAGTGCATCAGCTGCTTGGTTTTCTACTCCTTTCTTGTATTGTATAGAGAAATCAAACTCAAGCAATTTGATCATCAACTTGTGCTGGATACCTTCAAGCAATCTTTGGCTGGATAGGTACTTTAGACTGCTCTGATCAGTTTTGATGATTAACTTGTTTCCAAGGAGATAATGCCTCCACTTCTTCAGAGATTCTAGAATTGCCATTGCTTCTTTCTCATAAATAGAGGCAGCACTGTTCTTAGGACCAAGACACTTGCTGTAATATGCTATGGGCTTGTGTTGTTGCATCAGAACTGCACCTAGTCCAGTAGCACAAGCATCAGTTTCCAGTGTAAATGGTAGTGTAAAATTGGGTAGAACCAGTAGAGGTGGGCTGGACATCACTTGCTTTAGCTGATCAAAAGCTGCCTGTTGTTCAGGACCCCAGTGAAAGGAATTCTTCTTCAGGGCAGCATATAGGGCCTGACATATGAGGGCATAATTTGGTATAAAACGCCTGTAATATCCAGTTAAGCCCAAGAAGGCTCTGAGTTTCTTTATTGTGTCAGGTACTTTCCACTCTACAATTTCTTTTATTTTTGCTGGGTCAGTTGCAACTCCCTGCCCTGAAATAACATGTCCCAAGTATTCTACCTGTGGCTGCTCAAATCGACACTTACTCAATTTAGCTTTTAGGTTATGCTGCCTGAACACTTGCAGAACTAGTTTGAGATGTTCTTCATGTTCTTCAGGAGTTTTGCTGTAAACCAGGATGTCATCAAAGAATACCAGAACAAATTTCCTCAAATATTTGGCAAACACAGAATTCATAAGCTGCTGAAATGTTGCAGGTGCGTTGCATAATCCAAATGGCATCACTTGATATTCATAGTGTCCCAGGTGAGTGGAGAATGCAGTTTTGTGGATATCATCTTTGTGCATTCGAATCTGATGGTATCCTGACCTCAAATCGAATTTGGAGAATACAGTTGCACCATGTAATTCATCTAACAAGTCCTCAATGACAGGAATGGGAAACTTGTTCTTCACAGTGAGTTCATTTACTGCTCTGAAATCGACACACAGTCTCCAAGATTTATCCTTCTTCCTTACTAAAATAGCAGGTGATGAAAAAGGACTAGAGCTTGGCTTTATTTCAGAAGTTCTCAGCATTTGTTTGATCAGTTGTTCAACTGAATCCTTCTGGCTATGTGACATCCTGTAAGGTCTCAGGTTGGGTGGTTTTGCTCCAGGTAGCAGAGGAATTTGTGATCACACTCTCTGCTTGGTGGTAATCCTTCTGGTGCCTGAAATATATCCTGGAACTCATGCAATAGTGTTGTGATGCCTTCTGATACTGGTGGTGTTCTTTACTGTCAGTACTGTCTTTGTCAGTGACACTGTTTAACAGCACATAACCCATTGCTCCCTTAGAGAGTAATTTGCAACACTGTTCTGAAGAAATTAGAAATTTTTCCTTAGGAAATAAATGATCATGGAATGTATGCAATTGACCCTTCAGACCAATGGTTAATTTTCTTTCCAGGAAATCAAAGTGACTGGATTGTGTAACTTGAACCAATCCACTCCCAAGATAATGTCTGATCCCTGCAGTTCCAGGATTCTGAAATTTGCACTGAATTTCTTCCCTTGAATTGTGAATGCACAATTGTTTGCCATGTACTCAGAATTGAGAATTCCACCGCCAGCTACCTTCACAGTTCTCTTGGTTGTGCTAGTAAGAGGAATATTATGTTTTTCTGCAAATTTCTTGTCCATAAATGTACTGGTGCTTCCTGTATCTGCCAGTGCTATAGCTGTTCCTTTACTGATGTGCAGCAGGAGAGATATTGTGCTTTCACTGGTATATCCCTGATAAGCTGCAGCTGATAAATGCATCATATTAATTTCAGCTTGCTGTTCTGGTTCTTCTGGAGGACCCCTTTGTTCCGGCAGCACTGGCTGGTCTACTGGCTGGTCAGCTTGTTGCTGTTCTTCCTCCTGTTGAGCATCTTCCTGATGAAACTGTATTTCAATAGCATTCAGAGTTCTCTGCATCCCCTGACATCTATGCCCCAGTGTCCAGTTTTCAGGACAGTACCAGCACTTCCTGGGTTCTCTGTTTCTGTCTTTCATTCGGCCCTCTGTTTCTATTGTCACGAGGTGGCATGAATCGTTGAGGATTTGCAGCTCTTGAGGCAGGAGCACCTGTGTTGCTCTTGGTCTGGTTGCCAGTAAGCCATTTCATATTTCCTGGCAAACCAGTAAGCCTTGAGCATTGTAGCTGGGCACTGGCATTGGACAGAGTGTTTGATGCCATCTTTCAGTCCACTGACAAATCTGTCTATGAAGAAATCTTGTGGCAGATAGGGTCGTTCACGTTCATCTGTTGCATCCAAGCCTCATAGCTGTCGATGTACACATTCACTGAAGTGTTATGTTTCAGTACTTGTAGTTGTTCCATTGGATCAACTGCTTGTGAGTCAGGAAATCTGTCATAAGTGCTCTGCCCAGCTCATTCCAGCTGATGGTGTGGAGGTTTAAACCTGAACTGCTCAACCAAGTCTTTGCTTGTCCTCTGATGTGTGCTACACCCCACTGCACTCTCTTGTCATAAGGAATTTGAACCAATGTGAAAATGTCCTCACACTCCAGTAACCAAGACCTTGGTGACTCTCCTTTGAATAGAGGTAATTCGACATGGGTGTTCTCATGTGTGGCTCATGGTTTTTGGTGCTGATTGTTGCTGGAAAAGGTGGTGGAACTGAAGGATATGATATGGGTATTGTTGTGGTGGAGGCTGAATATAGTTGGTGTGTGGTGGGTTTGGTTCAGGTTTGTGTGTTGGTTTGTGGAGGTGGATAGTATTGTGGCTGGTTGTGTGGTGTGGTGTGCTGGAGAAATGTGTTGAGTTTGTGGATGGTAGTGGCAGTTGAATGGTGATGACTGGAACAGGAAAGGTGGTGGCTTGTGGTGCTGAAGGTGAGTTTGTGGTGTGGAAACTTGTTGGGTGGACGGCTGCTCATATGGGTCTGGTGGGAGGGTAGTTGCCGTTGCAGAGCTCGCCGGAGGTACTGCTGCACTCTCTGGTGTCACCTGTTCCAGGAATTGGCGACAAGGCATGCGAAACAACAGGCGGTGGTGTGACAAAGGTGTGGCCTTGGTTCATACCTTCAGAGTTCGTCAGACCTGACGACTCACCCCTGTCGTTGTTGAGTCCCAGAGATGCAAATCCCGACTTGATCATCTCCGTGAGCTTCTCGAACCTGTCGTGGATGCTGCTGAACTCGGCGTCGTTGTTCTCCTGCAGCAGATCCATGCGACGACCGATGTGGAGGATAATCGCCTGAATATCCTCCTGGATCCTCGCAAGCTCCTGCTTTTCTTCCTCCTGCCGCCGCCAGTTTCTGTTCATCAGGTTTCTCGGCGTCAGCGGCCGCGGTTTCATGCGACTTCGATCGACTCTTCCTTGTCGTGGTCGTCATCGCGAAGCAGAGGGCTCGCCTCGAAGGAATTTTACCCGTAGATCGATGCGACTAGGAACCTCAAGGAGCGAAAAGGGGGATACTTTTGTGGATTTGGCGAAGAACTTCTCTGTTGCAGCGGAATTGGTTGTGAATTGGGAAGGGAGGAGGGAAAACTCGGCGCCGCCAAGGTCGATCGCTCTGATACCACCGTGTTAGGACCCGTAGGTCGCCAACAATTCCAAGAACAGAGGAAGAAGAAGGATACGAGCTTCAGCTCAGATCTACAGCTAGAGAAAGGTAAAGTGCAGGAAAGTAAAGAACAAGACAAGAACATGATAAATTTAGGGTTTTTGCGGTAGCGTGCCTCCCAGCCTTCCCACCCCTGCCTTTTATACCAGCAAGACAGGTCACGCTAAAGATTCTGGCTTAATCGCCATTACAAGCTTAAGCAGCCATTAAGGGGCGAATTACATTGATTGAACTTGGATTTGAAATGGACCACTCAGAGCCGTTGGATGAAAATGAAGCGTCATCCTAGACGTCCATCTTGGATAGATCCACTCAAGGGATCTTCTGCGGCTACTGCTGCTGTGGCTACATGCACAGCTTCTAGGATCCTGACAGCCTCGCCCATCCCATCGCTAAATCCATCCACACACATGGCGCGGGGCTCCTTTTTCTTCCTTTGTCTCGAACAGAGCAGCAGCCCGCAGTTATCTTGGACTGCTGCTCCCGCCGTTCGTATCGCCGCTGCCCCGAGCGCCATGCTCACACCGCGCTCACTGTTGGCCCACGATGCGAGGTGAAGGGAAGAGAGGAAGGAGCCGCCAGGAAGTTTTCCGATGGCGAAGCCGTCGGAGCTGACGTGCCGTCTGGCGCCGTGGCGCCGCCGCGGCAGGTGCTGAGCCGAGAGCTAGGAGAGTGGGGGAGGAGGCGTGCGTGCGTGGGAGACCTTTTTTTTCCCAAGAGGTGCACGGCGCTGCTCCTTGCGCGCACCCAATCGACGATGCCAGCGTCGCTTTTTTCTTCCGGACAAAACGTCCAGCAAAGACGACAAAACGAAACAACGAAAACCAGCCCCTGGGCGCCACGTGGATAGCGCGAGAGGCGCCCAGGGGGTGGCGATTGCTTGTCTTCAATGTTTGTCTTATCCGCCACCTTTTGAATGCTCAATTGTGTATTCTGCCATGGCTACCTATCAAGATCCCCTTGAGAAACTCTATTCGAGCTTTAGAAGAGATTGTATGAATTTAGAAAAGAAGTGGCCACCCTTTCGAGTTACTATATGTTAAAGAAAATTACTACTCAAATGTACATGTGTGGGATCTTGTTGCTTGCACTTTGGTTTGTAGCATACAGAGATGCACATGTCGCATGGAATAGTGAGGATTTCAGAAATTGGCAGACGTTAAGCAACTCAAATGTAATTACTGTTTGTCTGAAGTCAGTGAAACTAAGTTTGCTTCGAATGCAGTTTGAGATTTAGAAATTTTGTTGCTTTTGAACTCAGTATTGTGTGGTCAAAGCACTATGCATATACAAAAAAAAACAATTACAATGCCACTTTTTCATTCAGTAATAAACTAATTAGCTAAACTTTCATTGGCAGCAACCAAAAAAGAGGAGCAAATGATGATATACAACCTCAAGAAGAGGTAGCGGATGATGGACCGACGAAAGAAGCCAATATGGAGAATGAACACTACAATGTCATCGAGAGTTGTTGAAACCAGCGATTTAATTGAGAGAAATGTTTGGGAATCACTCAAGAACATCAGTATCCATTCATTTGGTGTCCGTATTGTACAAGAGAGGAACTGAAGCTTCTACACTACTCGATCCCTTCGTTCCCTTTTAGATATATCTAGTACTTATAAACTTCAGTCTTCTGACCTTTTCTATTTACACCTAGGTCCTACAACAAGAGTTTTACCCAACTCCTCACAACTCCTACTTCTAATGATGATAGTCTTTATGGTGGAAACATGTTCTAGAATCCAGATGTTGGTTACATGTAATTTGAGAGCTAGCAATAGTGTTGGATGTATTTTGGGGGTTAACTGTAGTCTTTTGAGACCAAATTGTACAAGTGGTCAGACCCTAAACGTATTTGGGGAGTCTTTTGTTTAGTATCATATTTGCTACAGAATTTGAAGACTTCCGGTGTTAAGTACTTGGGATGTTGTGAACTTCCAGTATGTGTTTTCTTGCTTTACTTGTGTGTTGTCAATTAATGAAATGGTGCAAAACGCTGCTCAAATCCTCCTAAAAGCTGCCCAAATTTACTCGAAATTAAAAATGCCCAGAAAATTTTGAAAAAATTCAGTAAATCAAACATGTTGAATTATGCATTATGGGAAATTTTGTCAGATTCGCACATACGGTTTGTGAATAAAACTCATTTTAAGTTTCACGACCAAATTTTGAATTCAAAATTTAAAGTGCCCAGAAAAACTTGAAAAAAATCCATTAAATCCTACGTACTTGCGTTATACATTCTGTTAATTTTTCATCGTAATTGGAAATACAGTTTTGTATTAAACAACATACTAAGTTTCAAGATTTCAAAAACATACTAAGTTTCAAGCTGGGAGAACTTTTGCCTGCAGCCATTCATCTCCGTTGGATCTTCTTTGGAAGGCCCAGATCGGGCCAAAGTCCAGCGTGACTTTGAGGTTCAACGTCACTCAAGCTGAGTCCATCCAAGGGGCGCTCGCCTCACCGAGCGCGGAGCACAACTGCACAGCTTCGTCTTTAAAATACTCCCCTTCCTCGTCAGACAACAAATTCTCGTCTCAGTATCTCGTTGCACAAGCCGGCCGCCGCCGCCACCAACTCACTGCTATTGTCTTGTCATCACCGCTACGATCTACATCATCATCCTGCGCTCCCACGTCTAGGCGCCAAGACGCGCCGCGCCGCCATCGACCTCCAGCTCTCTGTTTCTTCTCAACGCGGCACAGTCGATCGGCGTCAACCAGCTCACTTCTTCTTGGCGCCGACCCACCACGGACAGCAAATGTGAGCGCTGCTTTCCTTTCATTTCCCTCTCCTTCTATGTATACATCAATTGAACACTGCGATGCTTGGTCTCGGCGGTGGAGTGTCACCGTGCGCGGGTTCGTCCGCGACGCGCGCGTAGAGGACCCCATCGCGGCCGCCGGAGAGCGCTGCAGATGTTGGAATTTACTAGTATTTACTAGCCCAAGATAAATTCAGAAATTCTCATTGGCACATTATTATATTTTGTTAATTGGAAAATTAATGAGTCATTGATTAATTAGTAACGGTCACGTTTATTACGGCCGTTTCTAATTCATTAACAGACACGGTTAATACAGTCATTGATTAATTAGTAACGGTCACGTTTATTACGGCCGTTTCTAATTCATTAACAGACACGGTTAATACAGCCGTTTCTGATTCACAAACACGTTTATTGTGACCGTTTTTAATTCATAAACGGACGTGTTTAATACGGCAGTTTCTAAATCATAAACGGACGCGTTTATGAGGGCTGCTTTGACTCCCAACCTGCACTATATAAAACCGAACCAAGCCAATTTTGGCACATATACGCAACACATGGTCTCGCACCACCGTTCCAAAACCTTGCGCCGCCGTCTTCCAAGTCTTCTCCATCCCGTCTTCCGGCGTGCACCGGTTGAAGGGACAGTAGGCCTCCGGAACCCCGCCTCTTGTGATCCTGTACGGGAGAGGGGCGATCAGGTTTTTGGGGAGCGCACTCGCGCGACTACTGGCATCGAGTTCTTCCCCAACGACGACTTCTTCCCCGACATCGGCAGCCTCTTCATCGACGACATGGGCGACAACAGCAACGCCAACGCTTCGGCTGCCGCTGCACCGTATGATTACTTGATCTTCCTGTTTACGATACTGCTACAGTTTCTGCTTGTAGTAGTTGCTTTAGATTCGTTCTATTTATCTACTATTCAAGTAGATCGCATGATTAGTATAATTCTGGTTATTCTAGTCATAAACTATTTACTGTTTTCGCGGATTAAATCAATAGCTAAATTGCTTATATTTCAACAATCCAAAAACCTGATTATAGGCAATTTGCTGCGCCTGGCTTTCTCGCGTCTATGAGGCCGTTTCCCTTCAAAGGGGTACAGTATAAACGGTGGCGCATGAGAGCAGTTTACTGGTTTCAAAACAGTAACTGCTATGCTGCCACCAAAGGCAAGCCTGAGGGCGATCTCAATGCTGAACAACTGGAAGCTTTTGAGAAGCTCGATACCCTTTTCAAGGGTGCCCTTCTGAGTGTTCTTGACGACTCCATTGTGGACTCGTATATGTCGTTTGATAACGGCAAGGACATGTGGGATGCGCTCGAGGCCAAGTTTGGTGCCTCGGACGCTGGCAGCGAGCTGTACGTCATGGAGCAATTCTATGACTACAAGATGACTGATGAGCGCTCTGTTGTACAGCAGGCTCATGAGATACAGTCACTCGCTAAGGAACTTGAGCACTTTAAGTGTAATTTACCGGACAAGTTTGTTGCCGGTGGCATTATCGCCAAGCTTCCACCTTCGTGGAGCAACTTTGCTACTTCTCTGAAACACAAGAGACAAGAGTTTTCCGTTTCGGATCTCATTGGGTCGCTTGATGTTGAAGAGAAGGCGAGAGCAAAGGATACACGTGCTCGAGTTGCTGAGGCTGGTTCTAGTGCCCATGTGGTACAGAAGAAGAATTACCAGCCGCCCCACAAGCCCAAGTTTAACAAGAACAAATCGGGGGTAAAGGCAAGTCTGACGATAGGCACAAGCCTTCACAGTCTACCAACTTCAAGAAGAACAACAATAAGCCAAGGAAGGGAGCATGCCATGTTTGCGGTGATCCGAATCACTGGGCACCTCGCTGTCCTAACCGCCATGAGCTTCGCACATCGGAGAACAGCGGCAAGACTGCCAATGTTGTCATCGGCGACACTGAGATGAAGGAATCTGGGTACGGTATATTTCCTACCATTCTTTCAGTTTGTCATTCTCCTGAATGGTTGATTGACACTGGTGCCAATGTACATGTTTGTGCTGATGCTTCCATGTTTTCTTCTTACCAGGTCACAGGGACTTCTCCCGTGCTGATGGGGAACAACTCACATGCTTCTGTTCGTGGTGTTGGTACGGTCGATCTGAAGTTTACTTCGGGGAAGACCGTGCGCCTGAAGAACGTTCATCATGTGCCCTCCATCAATAAAAATCTCGTTAGCGGATCTCTTCTGTGTCGAGATGGTTATAAGTTGGTTTTCGAGTCCAATAAAGTTGTAATATCTAAGTATGGACAATTTGTTGGTAAAGGCTATGAGTGCGGAGGCTTGTTCCGCCTATCTTTGTCAGATATTTGCACCAAAGTTATTAATCATATTTGTCACGAATTTGAATATAATGTTTGGCATTCACGACTTTGTCATATTAACTTTGGTTGCATGACGCGGCTAGCTAATTTGGATTTAATTCCGAAATTCACTACTGTCAAAGGTTCCAAGTGTCAAGTGTGTGTGCAAGCTAAGCAACCTCGCAAGTCTCATACGGCTGCGGAGGCAAGAGACTTGGCGCCACTGGAACTTATACATTCAGATCTTTGTGAGATGAATGGCGTGTTGACAAAAGGCGGAAAGAAATATTTCATGACGCTTATTGATGACTCCACTAGATATTGTTATGTGTATTTTCTGAAAACAAAAGATGAGGCTTTAAACTACTTCAAAAACTATAAAGCTGAAGCAGAGAACCAACTTGATCGAAAGATTAAAAGGCTAAGGTCTGATCGTGGTGGAGAATATTTTTCCAATGAATTTGATTCGTTTTGTGCGGAACATGGTATAATACATGAGAGGACGCCTCCCTACTCGCCTCAGTCAAATGGAGTGGCTGAAAGAAAGAACCGAACTCTAACTGATTTGGTTAACGCCATGTTAGACACTTCGGGACTGTCTCAGGCATGGTGGGGGGAGGCTCTATTGACAGCTTGTCATGTCCTAAACCGAGTTCCCATAAAAGATAAAACTGTTTCTCCATTTGAGGAATGGGAAAGGAAAAAGTTGAAACTCTCTTACTTACGTACTTGGGGCTGTTTGGCGAAAGTCAATATTCCAATTCCCAAGAAGCGCAAGCTTGGACCAAAAACCGTGGATTGTGTTCTTCTGGGCTACGCTTTTCATAGCGTTGGTTATAGATTTTTGGTAGTCAAATCTGAGGTATCCGACGTTCATGTTGGTACGATTATGGAGTCGAAGGATGCGACTTTCTTTGAGGATATCTTTCCCATGAAGGGTATGCCTAGCTCATCAAATCAGGAGATACCTAGCACATCTAGTCAGGAATTAGCTGTTATTCCTGAACCTACCATTTCGATAGAACACACTGATAACCCTGTGGAGGATGACAATGAAGCTCCTGTTAGGAGCAAGAGACAGAGGACTGCAAAGTCCTTTGGTGATGATTTCATTGTGTACCTTGTTGATGACACCCCTAGTACCATTTCAGAAGCCTATGCATCTATTGATGCTGACTACTGGAAGGAAGCTGTTCGTAGCGAGATGGATTCCATCTTGGCTAACGGAACCTGGGAAGTCACTGATCGTCCTTATGGGTGTAAACCTGTAGGATGTAAGTGGGTGTTCAAGAAAAAGCTTAGGCCTGATGGTACTATTGAGAAGTACAAGGCGCGGCTTGTGGCCAAGGGTTATACCCAGAAAGAAGGTGAAGACTTCTTTGATACTTACTCACCTGTGGCTAGACTGACCACGATTCGAGTGCTACTTTCATTGGCTGCCTCACATGGGCTTCTCGTTCATCAAATGGACGTGAAGACAGCTTTCCTAAATGGAGAGTTAGACGAGGAAATTTACATGGATCAGCCCGATGGTTTTGTAGTACCTGGTCAGGAAGCAAAGGTGTGCAAGTTGTTGAAGTCCTTATATGGCCTTAAGCAAGCTCCTAAGCAATGGCACGAAAAGTTTGAAAGAACTTTAACTGCTGCAGGTTTCATTATAAACGAATCTGACAAATGTGTGTACTATCGCTATGGTGGGGGCGAGGGAGTTATTCTCTGTCTGTATGTCGATGACATACTGATCTTTGGAACCAACCTTGATCTAATCAAGGAGGTTAAGGATTTCTTATCTCGTTGCTTTGAGATGAAGGATCTAGGAGTAGCCGATGTTATCTTGAACATCAAGCTGCTGAGAGATGGTGATGGTGGGATTACACTGCTTCAGTCTCACTATGTGGAAAAGGTCTTGAGTCGATTCGGGTATGACGACTGTAAGCCTTCTCCGACACCATATGATCCTAGTGTGTTGCTTCGAAAGAATCAACAGACTGCTAGAGATCAACTGAGATATTCTCAGATTATTGGCTCGCTTATGTATTTGGCTTGTGCCACGAGGCCTGACATCTCTTTTGCTGTGAGCAAGTTGAGCCGGTTTGTTTCTAATCCGGGAGATGATCATTGGCATGCGCTCGAGAGAGTTATGCGTTATTTAAAAGGCACTGCGAGCTATGGAATTCACTACTCTGGATACCCGAGGGTACTGGAGGGTTATAGTGATTCAAATTGGATATCTGATGCTGATGAGATTAAGGCCACGAGTGGTTATGTGTTTACACTCGGTGGTGGAGCTGTTTCCTGGAAGTCTTGCAAGCAGACCATCTTAACGAGGTCAACTATGGAAGCAGAACTCACAGCGTTGGACACAGCCACTGTTGAAGCAGAGTGGCTTCGAGAGCTTTTGATGGACTTACCTGTGGTTGAAAAACCAATACCCGCTATCCTTATGAACTGTGATAATCAAACTGTGATACACAAGATTAAAAGTTCTAAGGATAATATGAAGTCATCAAGGCATGTGAAGAGGAGATTGAAATCTGTCCGAAAATTAAAGAACTCCGGAGTCATTGCGTTGGATTATATCCAAACGTCTAAGAATTTGGCAGATCCCTTCACAAAGGGTTTATCACGTAATGTGATAGATAGTGCATCGAGGGAGATGGGTTTGAGACCCACGGTATGAGTTGTCCACAGTGGTAACCTACTCTATGTGATCGGAGATCCCGTGAATTAGAAGTGGGAGACAAGCTGTTGGGCAGCTGAGAGGAGAGTATCCTTATATTATATTTCCCACTCCATGAAGATGCAATACTCTTCTATTCTGTATGGCAGGTTGATATTTATCTTAATGTATTCCAAGTGGCTTACTTTTATAAGCGGAGATGTTGTCCTGCAGAGCATCTCTTGAGGAATACACCTATATGAGTCTGACTGTTAAACGTCGCAGTCCGTGAGAGTTGGGTGCTCTTTAATAAACTCATGAAAGGTCTTGGAGTATGACGCATAAGCTCCACCCGCGGGGAAGCCTTGCGGCAGCTCAGTATTGGTCAAGGGCTTGTGTGAAACTAAGTCGCAGCAAACTTGTAGTTCAAGGCATAGTCCACTATCCAAGTTGTGATCTAGTGTAGCATAAGTTTCTAAGTGGAAGTTCAACTTAACAGTCTCCACTGAGTACCGGTATATTTATATATTTTGTTAATTGGGAAAATTAATGAGTCATTGATTAATTAGTAATGGTCACGTTTATTACGGCCGTTTCTAATTCATTAACAGACACGGTTAATACAGTCATTGATTAATTAGTAACGTCACGTTTATTACGGCCGTTTCTAATTCATTAACAGACACGTTAATACAGCCATTTCTGATTCACAAACACGTTTATTGTGACCGTTTTTAATTCATAAACGGACGTGTTTAATACGGCAGTTTCTAAATCATAAACCGAACCAAGCCAATTTTGGCACATATACGGAACACATGGTCTCGCACCACCGTTCCAAAACCTTGCGCCGCCGTCTTCCAAATCGTCTCCATCCCGTCTTCCGGCGTGCACCGGTTGAAGGGACAGTAGGCCTCCGGAACCCCGCCTCTTGTGATCCTGTACGGGAGAGGGGCGATCAGATTTTTGGGGAGCGCACTCGCGCACCTACTGGCATCGAGTTCTTCCACAACGACGACTTCTTCCCCGACATCGGCAGCCTCTTCATTGACGACATGGGCGACAACAGCAACGCCAACGCTTCGGCTGCCGCTGCACCGTATGATTACTTGATCTTCCTGTTTACGATACTGCTACAGTTTCTGCTTGTAGTAGTTGCTTTAGATTCGTTCTATTTATCTACTATTCAAGTAGATCGCATGATGAGTACAATTCTAGTTATTCTAGTCATAAACTATTTACTGTTTTCGCGGATTAAATCAATAGCTAAATTGCTTATATTTTCAACAGCAGAGACGCGCGTGTAGAGGTTCCTATGGCGGACGGCGGAGATCCGGCAGCGACGGCCGTGTATAGGTGGCGGTCGCCAGGGGCACGGCGGCGACGATGTTATTCAGTTTTTAATTCCAGCTTCGGGGTTAACCCTGACTAGACTGGCCCACACGTGATATCAATTTTTCTTGGCCTTTGTTTTTATTCCAGGGTTCCGGTGATGCGTGATACGGTAAGTCGGTAACCGTAGTACTCTCGCTGACTAGACTGGCCCACACGTCATATCGTTGTCCTCTTCCCAAACCTGGTCGTCTCCTCTCTCTCTGCCTCCTGGCTCCTGCCGATCCTCTCTCTGCCTCTTGATTGGTTGTATGATGGCATGTAAGCTGTTTTTTCTACAGCTTAGGTTAGTTGGATTTCACAGGCTGCACGGGTTGCACAATGTTCTTCCTCTCACGGTTTCTTTTTCAAGGACCTGGCGACAACTCTCTCTGGACGGTCGGGTAGATGGCAAATTGGCAAGGAGCTTCATCATGTCGCTTCAAGTCACCGGCGAGACGCACCCTCTCGCCAGCGTCGGCTTGAGCAGCCAGCTTACTGGGACAACCTTCCTCTTATGTCCTCGCATCGCCAGTTCGGCAATAGCCACTAGCGAGCAAGGCTGAAGAAAGAAAATATACAGGAGTTATCCCTAGGGACGAGCGTTTTCGCTTTAGACTAGTGTGGAAGTAATTTAGATAGTAACATAAGTGCCACATAGATAAAAATGATAATGTGACATGCAATTAAAAAAGAGAGAGACAAATGGAGTAATTATACCGTAACATCACACAACCCAAGGCAATATGAGTCTACAACCTAATTAATGAAAGTTGTATGACACCACACACATGTTACTAGTCTAAGTTACTCCCACTATAGAGGTGGTAACATAGCATAGTAACAAGTGTATTTTACTATTCTAAGCTACTCCCCACTAACTACTCTCTGCTAGACCGAGATCTGGTGCCTTGCTAGAGTTAGGCACTACTAGGAAAGTGCCTTTCTATGGATCACTTTTTGTGGCGCACCAAGTAGCCATGCGCCACAAAAAAACAATTTTGTGGCGCACTGGCCATGTGCGCCACAGAAATGTGACTTTCTGTGGCGCACCTGGCCATGTGCGCCACAACTTTCTGTGGCGCACATGGCCAGGTGCGCCACAGACGCCACAGAAATGTGACTTTCTGTGGCGCACATGACCAGGTGCGCCACAGAATTTTTTTTTCCAGATCACACCCACCCACCCACCCCCCCCCCCCCCCCCCCCCCCCCCCCCCCGTGGATCGCCTTTTCAGTTTTGCAAACAAGAAAAGAAAATGATAAAATCTTCAATAAATAAAATCTTTTGAGATATAGTTAGGTTTTTAGTGTCTACTTGGTATAGAAATTTTGAAATATGAATTTTGACCTTTTTTGCAAAAAACAGAAAAAAAAGTTTGAACGGTGAACTTTTCTCACCCGGGTTTCTCACCCGTTGAACCAAAAAAATCGTGAGAAAAAAGGAGCTCGATTTCACCCGGGTTTACCCGGTGAACTTTTCTCAGATTCGGGAAATTCCAAAAGAGTAAAAAGTTATTTCGAAAAGAAGATTTTTTTCTACAAAATCGAATAAAATCAAAAAAATTGGAAATTGTTTTTGTGGCGCACGGTGGTGGTGGGTGCGCCACAGAATTGTTGGGCGGGATTCGAAATTTGAATCCCGCCCAAGCCCTTCTCTCCTCTCTTTTCTCCTTCTTCTCCCTCTCTTTTCTCCTTCTCTCCTCCCTTCTCCACTTCTCCTCTCCCTTCTCCTCTCCTCCACTTCTCCTCTCCCCTTCTCCTCCACTTCTCTTCTCCCTTCTCCTCCCTCCTCCTTCTCCTCTCCTCTCCTCCACTTCTTCTCTCCTCCTCCTCCTCCTCCTCCTACACCACCCCGGCGATCTCCTCCTCCACCTCCACCCCGGCGATCTCCACCTCCGGCGACACCTCCGGTGACACCCTCCTCCACTCCGGCGACCCCCTCCTCCACCCCGGCGACCTCTCCTCCGGCGACACCCTCCTCCACTCCGGCGACCCCCTCCTCCACCCCGACGACCTCTCCTCCGGCGACCTCCGGCGACATCCTTCTCCTCCTCCACCATCTCCGGTGACCCCCATCCTCCACTCACCCACCTATGGCCATGGCCACGGGCAACACGGCCTCCGACGAAATTCCGACGAAATTCCGGCGAAATTCCGGCGGCCAGATCTAGATCCAGATTTGGATCTAGATCTGGCCGCCATTTTTTTTGAAATTCAAAAAACAATTTTGTAGCGCATGGTGCTGGGTGCGCCACAGAAATATTTCTGTGGCGCACCCAGCACCATGCGCCACAAAATCTGGGTATTTCTGTGGCGCACGGTGGGGTGCGCCACAGAATTAATATTTTTGTGGCGAGGATTCTGTGGCGCACCCACCATGCGCCACAGAATCCTTTTTTGGTGCGCCACTAAAAGGCATTCTCCTACTAGTGAGGTCGCGGCGTGCCTCGAGCCACATCATCTACCGTCTATTTTAATCCAACGGCAGCAAAATGATTCAGTGCCAAACAAGTCAAACAACCACACGCGGCCAGGGACCTTCGCTCGCGTTCAGGGAGGAGAAAATGCTTCGTCGGCGTTCTCGGGCCGAGCTCTGCGGTCCAGCCGTTGCCGCCGCTGCGGGAGAGGAGCCCCGATAGCTGCACCTCCGCCGCTGGCTCGCTCCGTCCGGCGGCCCTCCAACGCTCCCGTCTTCCCCTACCGGCGCCCCCTCCGATGACTTCCTCGACGATCCCACATGCGACGATTTCCGGACGTCCACTTTTCTTGCCGCTCGTAGCCACAGGGACACGGACATTCGGTTCACGGACAAAGACAGACTGTGAACCAAAACAACAGCAGATAATTGAACAAAAATAAGAACAATAACAAATTGTTTATTCCAGCAAATGAATTGAACCTAAGAAATACATTACAAGTACTCCCTCCGTTCCAAATTAGATGATTTCCTTTTGTCCAAATGTGGATGTATCTATACTTATAACATGTCTAGATACATCCACATATTTGAACAAATAAAAGTCATCTAATTTAGAACGGAGGGGGTACATCCTTGCAGCAAGCAACAATTCGTAGCACATTTCTTTCTTCAGGCAGAGAACACACCGAGCTTTAGTTTAGCAAACAACAAGCAAAAAAGAAAAATCTGAGCCATACATTATAATGACAGATTAGTGAAGCAAAATCTGAAATCCTTTGAAAACTTGTAAGGAAACATTACACAAGCAAAAGCTCAATACGTTTGTAGGTCTTAACAACTGAAATTTGAAAACTTTTGCCATAGAAATCTGTTCTTACATATTCATTCCAGTGCATAGATTTGGCCATTCTATTTATACAATTCGGCCACGAAAGATTAAAATTTGCCCGTCTACCCTACCAAAATACAGGTCAACAATGTCAAAAAAAAACTATCTAACAAGTTTTTAAATGCTAGAACAAATCATCATAAATATCATCATCACCACGTGGGGGAGCAGTTTATCTTTCAGCTCTAATACTTCGGTAAATGGAAGAAAGACTTTGGTCCGTACCGTGGGTGACGGTTCGAGTTCTGAGGCGATTTTGGTGGCGATATGAATCTGGGTCGCCGTCCTCGTTCTGATCACCCCAGTCTTGGGTTCCTGGTCCCATCACCCTTCTTTTCCGTAAGTCTCGCAGCCCTACTGTTTTCGAAGAGAGTTCAGCTTCCCATCCAAAATTTTCCACCATATTTTGGCGCTTGCTACCGGCGAAGGGCACGTCGTCGTGGCGGCCAGGATAGTGGATCGCCCGGCCACTCGGGCGCGCCCAGAGTCCAGCGATGATGCTCTCCCTTGTGGGGGTCTCTTGGAGGGGGGATAAATGGTCGGCATTGTCTCCAGAGAATTTTCCGGAGAGCCACTGCAAATCCTAGGTCTTTGTAGGCACTCGTGGGCAGTGAAGTGCAGAACGGGAGTCTTTGTCCAGAGATAGCCCCTCTGCGTCAGAGAGCTGTTGAGATCATGAGAGAAGAATGCACGAGAAAGGAGGAGGTGGAGAAGGTAATCGCTAACTCCCAAGATAGGAAGAGACAATCAGTAGCAACCCAATTCAGTTCTTCAATTGTTGGTGGTACTGCCGGAACAACCATGCGTGCATCAATGAATTGTGCATCCTAGAACGGACGGGGGCTTGAGAATCAGCTAGCTGTTCGTGGCCTTCATGATCTGAAGAAGGCAGAAGATCCCGACATCTTGTTCTTGTCAGAAACAAAATTGACAGAGAAGGAGATGGATCGTTTCAGGTGGAGTCTAGATATGCCACATATGATTGTGGTGGATCCAGTGAAAAGGGGTGGTGGTCTTGCTCTTTTCTGGCGACGGGGTGTGAATGTTGAACTGCGATGGAAGGGAGATATCACATTAATGTGAATGTTGTCGAGGAAAATGGTAGTAAGTGGAGATTCACAGGAATTTATGGGGAGTCGAGATCTGGTCAGAAGGAGAATACCTGGAAATTGTTGAGAACCCTAAAGGCGCAAGCTGATCTCCTGTGGTGTGTATGGGTGATTTCAATGAGATTTTGTTTTCCCATGAGAAGGAGGGGGGCCGATTCGGTCTGCAGGGTGTATGGACGCGTTTAGGAGAGCGTTGGAGGACTCCAATTTGGAAGATTTGGGTTTTGTCGGGGATGCTTTCACCTGGAGGAACAATTGGCATCTAGCTGAGGGATATGTGAGGGAAAGGTTGGATCGTGCAGTTGCAAATGTGGCCTGGACGTGTATGTTCCCCTTGTACAAAATAATAAACGGGGACTCGTCATTCAGACCATAGACCAGTGGTGGCGATTTTAAATGAACAGGCTGTTTCTGAAAAAATACCGGTTGGGGAATCAACTTTTCGTTTTGAAGCATCGTGGTTGCAGGAAGAAGATTGTATCCAAATGGTCCAAGATCCGTGGAATACAGCTTTTGAAGATGGTGCTTGTTCAGTGAATGTGGCGGTTAAACATGTTGGGAAGAAACTTTGCATGTGGGACAAAGAAGTACTTGGTGAGTTGAAACAACGTATTAAAAGAGCAAAAAAAAGAGTTGGAGAAATGTAGGCGTGGTCCGATCAGTCAAGAACGGGTCTCCAGGGAGCATGTCCTTCGGTACAAGATGGGCAGGCTTGAAGACCAATGTAGTCTGTTTTGGCAACAGCGAGCACATGCAAATTGGCTTAAATATGGAGATCGTAATACCAGCTATTTCCATGCTTTGCTTTGGAAAGGAAGAGAATGAATCACATAAAGAAATTGAGGAGAGAGGGAGGGGGTATAGTGGAGAAGGAGGAAGAAATTGGGCATTTCATTACTAGCCATTACAAAAGGTTGTTTATGTCTTCTTCAGGACCGCAAAGCGATGGATTTTTTTTCTCATGTCCAAAATGTGGTTACGGAGGAGACGAATTGTTCCCTTACCCGTGAGTTTGCCAGCAAAGAGATGAGGGAGGCATTGGATTCTATGGTGAATTTCAAAGCATCGGGTCCGGATGGTATGCCGGCCATTTTTATAAAAAAATTTGGAATATGTTGGCTCCGAAAATTCAGAATGAAGTGCTGGCTGTTTTGAATGGAGGGCAAATGCCGATGGGCTGGAATGATACGAATATAGTTCTTATTCCCAAAGTGAAAAATCCTAAAGGATTACTGAGTTCAGACCGATTAGCCTGTGCAATGTGTTATACAAACTTAACTCCAAAGTTTTGGCAAATCGCTTAAAGGTCATCCTTCCACATATTATCTCCCCAATCCAATCTGCATTTGTTCCTGGCCGTTTGATCACGGACAATGTGCTCTTGGCTCATGAGATTACACACATGATGCATCGTAGAAAAGGTGGGAGAGATGGCATGGTAGCAGTGAAGCTGGATATGAGTAAGGAATATGACCGTGTTGAATGGTCTTTCTTGGAAAGTATGATGAGGAAACTAGGTTTTGCTGAAGCTTGGATCCAAGTAACTATGAATAGAGTTAGATCAGTAACATATAGAGTCAAGGTGAATAAAACTTGATGGAACCCTTTAGGCCAGAGAGAGGACTGAGGCAAGGGGACCCGCTGTCCCCTTATCTTTTCATCCTATGTGCGGAAGGTCTATCGGCTTTGTTGAGCCATGCAGAGGAGGAGGGGTCGATCCAAGGTATCAAGCTCTGCCCAACAACACCAAAGATTAATCATTTATTTTTTGCGGATGACTCGTTGATTGTTATGCGAGCAAACGAGGAGAATGCGGTCAAGTTAAAACAAATCCTTGCTCTGTATGAAATTCAGTCGGGACAAATAATAAATAAAGATAAATCATCGGCAATATTCAGCAAAGGTACCTCTCGTAGGTCAAAGCAAGTGGTGCTTGGTGTGTTGGGTATTCCGAGGGAATCTATGAATGACAGATATCTAGATTTGCCGGTACATCTTGGGGCTTCTAAAAGTAAGGAGTTTGAGTATTTAAAAGAACAGATTTGGCAAAAGATTAAGGGGTGGAAAGAGAGATTACTGTCTAAAGCTAGAAAGGAGATCATGATCAAAGCAGTGGCACAGGCCATCCCCACTTATGCTATGTCATGTTTTGATCGCACAAAAAGTTTGTGTGATGAGATTAGTCAAATGATCTGTAGGTATTGGTGGAGTCAGCAAGACGAAAAGAATAGATGACATTGGATTGTTGGGAGAAGATGACTCAATCAAAACAGAATGGAGGTATGGGATTCCGAGAGTTACACATATTTAATTCGGCTATGCTATCTAAACAAGGGTGGCGGCTGTTGCAAAATCCAGGCTCTTTGTGTTGTATTGTACTAAAAGCTATGTACTTCCTCGATAGTACCATTCCGCAAGCGACTCCGAAACCATCAATGTCATACACCTGGAGAAGTATCTTGAGGGGCTTGGAGTTGTTGAAGGAGGGTATTATTTGGAGAGTAGGGTCGGGTGAAAATATTGATGTTTGGCGTGACCCTCGGATCCCAAGGGGAGTAACAAGGCGAGTTCGTACACCAGATGAAATGGAATAGCCCCTGAAAGTTTCAGATTTGCTAGATCCTATCACGGTATAGTGGGACAAGAGGTATTGAGAGCTATTTTTGTCGCCGAGGACGTGGAGGATATTCTCTCAATTCATGTTCGTCAAGGGATGGAAGATATAGCATGGCTTAGCATTATGATAAGAAGGGTATTTTTCTGTGAAATCTGCCTATCGCCTTGGAGTGGATATACGCGACAATAAACAAGCTAGGGATGCAAGTACTTCTTCAGATCCTTCACACGTGTCCCCTGTTTGGACAAAAATTGGGAACCTGAAATTGCATGGAAAGGTTAGAATTTTTCTTTGGAGGCTTACTCATAATAGTCTCCCGCTGTGTCTGAATATAAAGAGGAAAAAGATTGAACTGGACACTAGGTTCTCCATGTGTGGGAGATTAGACAAGGATGGGGGTCATCTTTTTCTAAAATGCAAAAAAGTTTAAAAAAGTTTGGAGACAATTGCTGCTTGAAGATGTTTGGATTCAGTTGATGGTAGCACCAAATCCAATGGTTTTTCATGGATTCGATTTGGAGTTTACCAAAGGAGAAACAAGAGCGAGTGTGTATCTTACTTTGGGACTGGTGGACAACGAGAAACAAGGTGAGTGCTGGGGAAAAGGAGAGGACGGTGGATGAGGTGTGTCATATTGTACAAAGGCATGCCATTGAGTTCAGTCCTAGGATTTGCAATCCTATGTCTGCTCATACACAGGAAAGTACTGTTCCCCATCCAGCAACAGCGATGTGGAAGAAACCACAAGCGTCCTAGGTGAAAATGAATTTCGATGCAGCGTTCAGTGAACAAAGAAAGGATGGAGCATGGGGTTTTGTAGCTAGAGATGATTCTGGTGAGTTTATTGCAGCTGCGGCAGGGAAACTGAGACACCTGCGGGATGCACTGCAAGCTGAAGCTGAGGCGTGTGTTGCGGCAATAGAAGGAGCTGTGGCACTTGGTTTGAATAGGGTCATTTTTTAGTCTGATTGTCAGACTCTGATACAAGCCCTCAACTCAAGCAATCATGAGCTCTCCCAAATTGGCGTACTCCTCCGTGAAGCTAGGAGTTCTTGCATTGGGAATTTTGATGAATATGAATTTTCGTTTTGCCCACGGGCATGTAATTCTGTAGCTCATTCCCTTGCTCGGTTTGGTTCTCTTCATGAGATCGAATGTTCTGGTTGGGCTGATGTTGCCCCTCATTTTGTATCTGACTTGGTTGCCAGCGATTTAGTTGTGCACCTCGGTTAAATAGATTTACTTTTCCGTTGTAAAATAAAATACTTTGGTCAATGATCTATTATTATCTCCTTATTTTGAACACCCTAATTAAAACAAACAAACTTTCATGAAGTCACTTGACCATCAAACTTACTTACATGTTTGTTTCTCTGCCTCACATCAAACCCTGCACGACCCTCATATGCAAGCCAAAACACCCAAGCTTCATCTCGATTTCTGAACCTCATACCTGTTGAGTGTATAAGTGGATTGTCTGGCCCGTTCCATCAGATCGATCTTTTGGAATAGTGGCAGCGCATGAAACTTGACATTTGACATGGTATCAGAGCCAAGGTCTCGAGTTCGAGTCATGTGTGCGCAGTTTTACTAAAAAATACTGATGCCCTTCCGTCCACAAACAAGGCCCATTTATCTTCATGCGCCTACCTCTAAGTTTACACACACTAGTGGAAACACCACCTTTAGTCCCGGGTGGTAGAGGGCTTTTGGACCGGATTGGCATCCGGTACATGCCAACCGGGACTAGAGGCCTCCCCCTCTTGTCCCGGGTGTGCTACGACCCGGGACCAAAGGCCTCCACGCGGGGGCTGCACATGGCGCGTGGGAGAGGGGCTCTAGTCCTGGGTTGTAATACAACCCAGGACTAGAGATGCACCCACGTGGCGGCCTGCTGCTTTTCTCGTTTCGGTTCTAATAATTTGCAAAAAATACGGTTAATTATCTGTAAATCAGAAAAATACATATAGCATATCAAAATATTCGTAAGAGAAAACTTTATGAGAAAGTCGGGAAATCGGAAGTCGGAACGGAAAGTCATGAAGTCGGGAAAGTCGTGAAGTCGGGAAAGTCGTGAAGTCGGGAAAGTCGGGAAGTCGTGAAGTCGGGAAGTCGGGAAGTCGTGAAGTCGGGAAAGTCGACGTCACGTTTTCACGGCTTCCCGGTTTCACGTTTTCCCGGCTTCCCGGCTTCCCGGTTTCCCGGTTTCACGTTTTCCCGGCTTCCCGGTTTCACGTTTTCCCGGCTTCCCGTTTTCACGTTTTCCCGGTTTCCCGGATAAATTTACATATAAAGATCATATATAAGAGGGACTAGAACCGTCATCTATTCGATTACATGGAGATAATGAAGCCACTACTAGAGCCCGTCTTCTAATTTGATATGGTGCCATTGTATTTTCCCTTCATGTCTAAGACATAGTTCATCAAGAAGCCCGCAATTTCCTCGCAAATTGGTCGAAAGCGGTCCTTTAGTTGCACGTCCCTCCGCATTCGATCCATCTATAAAAGAAGGGAGATTAATATGAATTTCAATCATCATAACAGAAATTATGAATGACACTCAACACAATTGATGTTTATAAAATGAAATTGTGAATTTATTTGTTCACTTACTTCGATAAATGTCCCTGGGTTCCGCTCAGAGACTATCGTGCGAATCCACTCGCAGACGTAATATCCACACAAATTGGTCCCGGGAGGCTGCCTATCCAAGTACTACACGAGAATAGATTTCAATCAAATAATAATCAAGCATCACGATGGTATTGAAATTTGAATTAAAAGGGATGCGCGAACACATAGCTCGTACTACTTACTTTGGGGTAAACAAAAGTAAGTTCCTCTTTAAATTGACCAGGTGTAGCATTAGCTTTTCGGAAAGCTTTCCAAACCCTGCCCATCAAACAATTGAATAAATGAGTTACTAATTAGTTACTTGATATCTCAGGAATGGAAGGAAAGAGACCGATGTAATACGATAAAGATTGAAATTACCGTTTGAGCACTCCTTGGATATATTCGTGCCGCTCTTTGGGCCAGTGCAATGAGTCCAAGATTTCAACTTCTGCTCTATCGATTTCAATGATTAACAGAATGTAATGGGCGCTGCGCACGTTTATATATGTCAGTAACTAATCAGTTACACTTAACATCGAGAAAGCAAAAACCAATGTGTACAAGATAGTAAGACTCTTACCTGAAGTGGTACGGAAACAATATCTTCCCTTTATAATTTTGGTCCCGGGTGGACCTAAACAAGGTGTTCACCGTTTCCTCGTGGTGGTCACTAGCAATTTTTCATTAACTCGGCTTGGGTCGATGAACCCAATCTCAAACATTCGGTTTCTGTCACATTCATCGCTCTTCATTCTGCATAATACCGTAGTGAGCATAATTAGAACAGGCAATGACCGAGCTAAGCTATAGATTTTATTTTAGAAAATAAATGAATTGAATCACTTACAGACAATAGGTAGTGAGAATGCTCAAGTCGAGGGCGTCAAGCTGGTATAACTGATAGATTTCTTCAATAGGTACAGTTATCTCGTCTGCACCGTTGAAATGTTCATCTGTAATTTTCACCGGATCATTTTTCGACCTTCACTTGTGACATTCTTGTCATCTGTGTTGGTAGATTCTGGAGCTCATCAGGTGACACTAGATCCTTCCCGTATTCCCAGGTCCATCTAGTAGGTCCCATAAGGGGGGGGAGATCATCTGCATCCAGTTGAGAAAGTGAAATACCAATATCTGCAGCAAATTGCGCGCGGTAAGCGCTATCGTTCTCAAGCGCAGAGCCCATATCAGTGGCCACCTTGAGCGGGGAGATGGACTGCTATGACTGATGTCCGAGCTGGGCAACATCTCTTCTCCTTTTCCCGTCGGGTGGAATTTTCCTCATAGTCCGTACATAGTCATCTGGCCTATTTATCGAAAGTTGCGATGGCTGAGTAAGGAAACTAACAACAAATTGTGTTTGAGCTTCCGAATACTTTTCCTTTGGCTTAGGTTTTCTTTTCTCAGCCATTTCTGCAAATGGTCTTCTCGATTCTGTTTGTAGCCACACCCTGTCTTCCTCTTGATCAGTACACTCGACGTCGTAAGGTCTCGGGGGAGGAACCTTCGGTACTTTTGGCAGGGGCTCAAGTCGGGGTTTGGGTCGGGAACCCATGGCGGTGGTCTTCATCCCCTTTCGACCGTTAGCCTTAGTGGGCGGAGGCGGTGGAGACGGCTCAGGAGTCGGCTCAGGAGTCGGCTGACGCGGCGACAGAGTCGGCTGACGCGGCGAGTGACGCGGCGACGGAGTCGGCTGACGCGGCGACAGAGATCGAGAAGGCGACGGTGGCCTTGGCGGCGGTGTCCAGCCTGGAAACATGATCAATTTCTTGGGCCATAGAATGAGTCCACCCTGGACATCTCCCAGTGTCCTCTCATCATCACCTCCAGGGAAATGAAGTTCGAGTGATGCATATCCGGGGTAAACTTGATCCACGCCGACACAAGCATAGCCATCTGGAATCTCATTGCCACAATACAGTGCTGTAGATTCACAAGGTAAAGCATAGCCGTCCGCCGCCTTCATGGTTATGTTTCTCACTGCCTCATGTAGCTCACAAGTTTTCTTCTCAGTGATAGAATCCACGGGGTCTGTTTGGTTCGATGCCTCATCAGCAACGACCGTCGCGGAAGCCACGCTGCTTTTCCGTTGAGACGGACCCTCATCTTGCAGCTGCAGCTGATGAGTTGCCCCTCGAGAAGATTGCGCGCGCCGCAATTCATCTAGTTCCCGTTGTTGTTGGCTAATGATATTTTCCACTTTGCTCAACTGGTCGTTTTGCTCCAGCTCCTTCCTCCTCTTTGCTCTTTCTCGGCTTCTATAAGACTCACGGTCCTCAGGAAACCCTTCATGCCACGTCACACCTCCCCTGCCTCGAACAGATCCTCCTTTTTCTTTAGTACCGAGAGCCTTCCACAGCTCGTCGTATTCTCTGTCGGGATAAAACCTTCCCTCACGAGCATCGGCGATTGCATCCAGAATTGTTTGCCGGGGTATAGGAGTTTCTTTCGTTTCATCAACTATTACATCGCCTGTTGCGACGTCATACTCCCTCCATGAGCAAGTATCCAATTTCTGACCCTACGGGGCCACAAATCTGTAACTGGAATGATCCCTTTTTCGCGCATAGTGGCCTCAATCCGATCCCACTTAGGCTCGGCAGTTACGTAGCCACCTCCACCCAACTGATGGTGATATATCTTCTTCGCTGCATTCAACTTATTCTTTGCCGATCTTTCCTTGGCTAGTTCTGTATCCTTGTATTCCAGAAATGCCGGCCAGTGAGGCCGCTGCCTCTCTAGTGTCCCAGTGAAATCTGGAACTTTCTTTTTGTCGACCCAATCACGGTATAATCTGTTCTTCCATTTATTGAATTGTTCAGCCATCTTCTTCAGAGCCCAATGCTTGACTTTGTCCGTCATGGCTTTTGTCCTTTCGGGACTATCCCACACCGGCAGAGTGAAATGTGTCATGAGCTTCTTCCAACATATATCTTTAGTTCTCTCGGTGACATAATAATTGCCCTCTAAGTTTTTTATCTCGTTCCATTCCGAAAGGCTGATTGGAACATTGTCCCTGACAACAACTCCACATTGATGCACAAACTTAGATGCGCTCTTCGGAGGCGCCAACGGTTTTCCATCTGAAGAGACTGACTCAATTCTGAAATGATCTTTTATTCCCAACCCTTTGGCATGGCCTCGTTTAGTAGTTTGGTTCGATGCGGAGTTCTAAAAAGAAGAAACATTTGTTAATATATATACAAATAAAATTTTACATCTAATCAAATAGAGGCTTAATATACCATGCCGGACTGCGAGGGTTCACCAACTGTGCTAGTTTGCCCTTGGACGCTTCGTTCCACCTCCATTCCCTCACCGGACTCGTTCAAAAACTCGGAGCCATCTTCTTCTGCTCCAATGTGTTCATCACCATCCGCGGGTTGCCGGATATAGTCGAGCAACACATCTTCCCCTTCTCTGGATTGGAAGGGAGGAACATCTCCATCGTCCATTGCTTAACTATTACAAAAGAAAATAAAACAATGATAGCATTAGCAGAATAATTCAATGTAGCGAACTTTACACTTAGCAAAATTACATCTACAAATATACCATATCAAAATTTAAACTAACATGAGCGATACATCATGTGTATTGTATGTGTTACCGGGAAAACGTGAAACCGGGAAACCGGGAAGCCGGGAAGCTGGGAAAACGTGAAACCGGGAAGCAGGAAAACGTGAAACCGGGAAACCGGGAAGCCGGGAAGCCGGGAAAACGTGAAACCGGGAAGCCGGGAAAACGTGAAACCGGGAAGCCTGGAAATCGTGAAACCGGGAAGCCGGGAAAACGTGAAACCGGGAAACCGGGAAAACGTGAAACCGGGAAGCCGGGAATTTCCCGACTTCACGACTTTCTGATTTCCCGACTTCACGACTTTCCGATTTCCCGACTTCACGACTTTCCGTTCCGACTTCCCGACTTTCCGACTTCACGACTTTCCGACTTTCCGTTCGGACTTCACGACTTTCCCGACTTCATGACTTTCCGACTTTCCCGACTTTACCGACTTTCCCGACTTAACGACTTCCCGACTTTCCGACTACGCAAAATTTCTAACACTAAAATATTTCTACACATAGCAAAATCTACCTAAGCAAATATACTAAGATAAATATACTACACTTAACAACAAAAAAACTAACCTAGCTAATTAAACTATGAAACTAAAAACTAAACTCAAAACTAACCTAGCTAATCAACACTAACCTAGTATACTAAGCAAAACAGTACACTAACTTAGCAAATTACACTAAGTTAATTAGCAAAAAAACTTAGGAAAAAACTAAGGAAAAAACTTTAGAAAAAAAAGCTCACCGGTGCTTGGGAGGGCGGCCGCCGGCGGCGGACTTGGCGGAGGCCGGTCGACGGCGCGGTGGCGGAGGAGGATGTGGGCGAGGCGGTGCGGGTGGACGGCGGCGGCGGCCGGAGGCGGTGCGGGCGCACGGAGAGCTCTCGGGCGCGCGGAGAGGGAGCAGCGGAGAGCTCGGGCGCGCGGAGAGGGAGCAGCGGAGAGCTCGGGCGCGCGGAGTGGGAGCGGCGGAGGCGCGGGCGGCGCGGCGGAGGGCTGGCCGGAAAATCCGGCAACCTAACGGCGTGCGGAGGCGGCGGCGGCGCGGGGGCGCTGTGGGGAAGAAGAAGAAGATCTCCCGGGTCGTGGCACGACCCGGGGTCAACTCCCTGGTATTTATACCAGAGGAGATTTGGTCCCGGGCGGTGCCACGGCCCGGGAGAAGAGGGCACCCTTTGGTCCCGGGTGGTGCCATGACCCGGGACCAGAGGTATTTTCGCCCAGCGCGCGCAAAGAGGCCTCTGGTCCCGGGTCGTGGCACCACCCGGGACCAAAGGGTCCCTCTTTTCGTTCCAGCGCTCAAAGTTTTAAAATTTTGCGCGCGAATTTTTGAATGTTAATTTAAATATGCATTTTAATAACTTCTGCATACTTTCGAATATGAAAAAATACAACATGAAAAGTGTTTGAATTTGCAACACTAATCCAAAGCAATTTTCTGTTGTTTAAATTTGCAACATTGAAAAGTGTTTCAATTTAGAAAATGCATTAAATAATATTGTTTAAATTTAAAAGACATCTCTTTATTTTAAAAACATCTTTAACAACATCCAACGGACTTACATAAAAGGATACATTATTACACATTACTAACAATTACGTTACTACATAAACGGCCATAGGAGGCGTGGCGGATCCATCTCGTGGAGACGATGCGTTCGTGGCTAGGAATGGTGGATTAGGGTTTACCCCGTCGGCGACAATATATAAAGACCTCCAGGGCAGCGCTAGGGGAAGACACGTGGCTAGGGCAGCGCTGGGGGAGGACACGTGGCTCCGCAAAGCCCGACTTTAGTCCCGGTTGGTGTTACCAACCGGGACTAAAGAAGCACACGGATCGTGTGTTTCTTTCAATCGCTTGTGAGACGTTGGATCAGGGGTGTGTTTCTTTTGAGGGATTGTGAGCTGTTGGATCAGCAGTATCACGACCACTTCGTGAGCCACATGACCCGGTTGGTGTTACCAACCGGGACTAAAGAAGCACACGTACCCTATATATGGCCCCCCTTCGTGAGCCAAATATAACGACGCCTATAAATTGGCCACTCCTCAGACAGGTCACTCACTCACACAAAACATTCCAGCGTCACTCGGAGAGGCATCTTTGGGCAACCAGCGGCAATACGTCTCTGATGACCTGCGACCGTTCCAAACGGTTGCAGATCATCAGAGATGTCTTGCCGGACGGTTGTAGATCATCAGAAACGTCTTACCGCTGCTTGGATCGAAGTGGCGCTCAAACACAAAACATTCGGGTTCCCTAGCTACGTACCCTATATATAGCCCCCCTCCCGCTCATATTAGGGTTTACGTACATATATATATATAGATCTTGAGGGCACGTCTCTTGGGCAGGACACGTGGGACCAGGTCAGGGCTGGGGCAGGACACGTGTGACCAGGTCAGGGCTGAGGTAGGACATGTGGCTAGGGCAGCGCTGGGGGAGGACACGTGACGGACCCGGCTTTCGTCCCGGTTGGTAACACCAACCGGGACTAAAGAATCACACGGATCATGTGTTTCTTTCAACCGCTTGTGAGCCGTTGAATCGGAGGTGTGTTTCTTCTGAGGGCTTGTGAGCTGTTGGATCAGCAATACCAGGACAACTTCGTGAGCCACATGACCCTATATATAGCCCCCTCCCGGACATGTTCAGCACTCACTGTCTACTCATTGTAGTTCATTTTGGTATACGAAGCATTCGGACTCCCGTCATACGTCCAACGGTGCATTTGATATATATGCAGGCACTCACGAGCCACCGTTGGGCTGTATGACAGGGAAATCGTGTGTTTTGTTTCAAACTTTCTCGAGCCACCGTTCTTTTCCTTATATAAAGCCCAGGGGGGAGACCGGAGGCTGCCCCTAGCTACGACTCCGTTCTTTTCCTTTTTTTAGTCTTCACTTTTTTGGTTCCGTTCTTTTCTTTTTTTAGTCTTCACTTGTTTTTGGTTTCGTTCTTTTCCTTTTTTAGTTTTGCTTATATAAAGCCCAGGGGGGAGACCGGAGGCTGCCCTAGCTATGACTCCGTTCTTTTCCTTTTTTAGTCTTCACTTTTTTGGTTCCGTTCTTTTCCTTTTTTAGTCTTCACTTGTTTTTGGTTTCGTTCTTTTCCTTTTTTAGTTTTGCTTATATAAAGCCCAGGGGGCCGGGGAGACCTGAGTCTGCCCCTAGCTACAACTCCGTGTCCGCGCCGCTCGACGCCCTCCTCCGCGCCAGTGTACGCTATCCTCTCTCCCTGATCCTCTCCTCCCTGCGTAGGTTGCATGCACCTTAGGTGTTTGATCAAATTCCCCTTTTTTTCAGATCTCGAGCATATACGTCGGCGATGGCCGCAGCCGGACACCTGTTGGACAATAGAGGCCCTGTGCGGGATTGGGCTCCGCCGGGCTGGCACTGGGAGGTGTTATCTTCCGGAACGCGTAGCTTGGTGAGAAATGCGGGCGACGTCGTCGACCCGGATCTTCTTTGGTGGAGGTCGAGTGGGCCAGGGAGTTTCCAGAGGGAGCCGGCCCCGAGGAGGTGGTACGTTGCCGTATAAGGGAGGAGGATGCGCACGTCCGTCGCTACATGCATTTGTTGGATACGGTGTATACTAATACATGGCAGGTAATGCAAAGGGATCCTTATCATGTGAGTTTTAACCGTGTGATGGTTCCTACTCTTTGGGTGAGGAGCGCGCGTGATGGACCCCGCGGCTTAGGACGAGGCAGAAGTTAGTAAAATAAAAATGGCATGGAATCCAGCTGTAACCGGATTAAATAAAGATGTAAGCGTGTGATACACTCCAGCTGTAACCGGATTAAATAAAGATGTAAGCATGATGCACTCCAGCTGTAACCGGATTAAATAAAGATATATCCTCTTGCATAGAGTCTTTTTATGTGTACTAGTTGCTATGTGAAATAATAAACTTGATTTTCGACAAAAGTTTCACAAACATTCTTCACAAAAAGTACTATCATGTAGAAACAACTATAATAGAATGACATGATCTAAAAATTCAGCACATACATCAAAAGCTTCAGAAAGCTTGATCACATCATACTTAAACAAGGACATAATTAATACAAATAATAGTTCAGATATCCATTACAGCATAATTAAAGATACACACATATGAAACTGCAAACATCTACTTGTCCGGATCAGGAGACCCCAACCAGTACATAATAATAGAGATAGCTAGAGATCGAAGTGTTCGTCGCCATTTTGCAAACACTACTCGTCCTCCGAATCAGAATACTCCGAAGCAGTAGACGTCCCACGGGGCACTGGTGTCAGCCCAGTAAGAACCAGGGTGTACTGGGCCAGGCCTCTATAACCCTCAACACTCGGCGAGTGAATCTCGCTAAGGACCAGGTCTGCAAGCCTGGGGAGCCCGCGGGGCAGAATCGCCTCGCGGAGGCCTGAGGAGGCAGCTAGGGCCTGTGGAGCCTCTACTCCGCTGCCCCTCTCCAAGGAAGCTTTCCCTGAAGGGAAGTCAACGCAGAATCCTCCACAGGGCGTTCCCGCCCACGCGAGGGTTCCTTCACTGTAAAGCAAGCTCTGCGGAGCGCACATGGCTTCCGCAGCGGCCGCAGAGTGACCGCGCCTCTGCGCAGGGTGACGACGGAGCTACAGTCCCACTTTGGTGATAAAGGAGTCAACAAAGCAGGGGCAACGGCGCAGACCACCAAGCTTTCCTCTTTGGTGATAAGGGAGCAGGCCGGCGCTACGCGCCAAACGCGACGTCACCGTGGGGACTTCCCCCGCTCCTCTGCGGCAGCAGCTGGCCGTCCTGGATGGACGGCGGCCTCTCTGCTGCGGCCTCAGCTTTTGTGCCCATGGACCGCGCTCATGGACGCCCAAGCAGCGGTGCACCGTGCTCCCGACCGTTGTCGCCATGTGGTAGCCCCTCCGCTGCACAAGGACAGGGAGGAGGCCCGGGGCCTATAAAAGGAGCTGGTGCACCACCCTAAGGGGGATCGAACACATTTTACTCCTAGTCTAGCTACTTGCGCGCAAGGGAGAAGAAGACAGTAGTTTCCCTCCCCTTGTACGCGCCATTGCCACAACTGTGCCCTCGGCAAGCACGCTGTACTGTAACCTCTACAAGCAGCAATACAGACAGGCAGGACGTAGCGGTTTTACCTCCACAAGAGGGCCGTGAACCTGGGTACGCGCCGTGTCTCTCTCTGCCGTGATGTCCCTCCTCAGGCACGACGAGCAGCGTCGCCGCGCCGGATGAGGGTTGATTGACGTCGTGTTCAGCCCCTTACACGAACTCTCTTCGCGAGTGTGACTGCCCCTGTTTCGTGGGAGTCATTCTCCGACAATTGGCGCGCCAGGTAGGGGGCTGAGGCGCGCATTCAACCTCCATCGACCTCAACGCCATGGCGGACACTCGCGCTGCTCGCGCCAACCGGCGCGCGTCAGGCCGAGCTGAGACCGAGCCCGTCGTCCACGCCACCAGGCCACGCGGCCGTCCGCGCACCAACCGCGCTTCGGGGCGCACTACTGCGGAGCCACGCGTGGAGCACCCCGAGGATGAGGACGACCGCTACGACGAAGACGTCGACCACGAGCACAGCGAGGACGCTGAGTCCTCGCATCCATCTCGGCGCCAAAGCGCGTCCACGCTTGGACGCCCGGCGCCCAGCCCAAACACTGCGCTGCTCATGGCAGCAGAGCTCTTCCGCTACCGCCCCACCGCCGAGGCGCACGACAACTGGCTTGGCCGTCTCCAGCACCTCGTCGACATCGCGGCTGCGCCGCGCGCGGTTCCAGCACCTTCGCGCTCCCTGGTGCACCACAACTCCGGGCGCGCAGGCACCGCCGCGCATGGAGCGCCTCCGCCTCCGCCTCCGCCAGGACCACCTCCGGCTGCGGCAAACAAAGCCGCCTCTCACGCGTCCTCGCCGCATGATTGTCAAATCGTGCAGCGGACGCCGCCGGACGCGCGGGTGGAGATGGAGCGCCAGCGGGACCTCCAGAAGCGCATCGTCGAGGAAATTGGCCAGGCCGGGCGCCAAAACCGCAGAGCTCTCCAGGGCGGTGTGGCCACGTACGCCACTGGCTGCACGGCCTTCACCCGCAACCTGCGCCGCGTCGTCTGGCCGCAGAAGTTCAGGCCAGACCTCCCCAAGGGCTACGATGGCACGAACAACCCCATCGAGTTCCTGCAGCTCTACACCACCTCCATCCAAGCTGCGGGAGGAGACGACAAGGTCATGGCGAACTGGTTCTCGCACGCCCTCAGGGACTCTGCCCTGTCGTGGCTCCTGAACCTCCCTGAGGACTCCATCGACTCCTGGGAGGACCTCTGCAAGCAGTTCGTTGCGAACTTCAAGGGCACGTACGAGCGCGCCCTCACCTACAACGACCTGCGCGCCGTACGCCAGAAGTCTGGCGAGACTCTCCGCAAGTACATCCAGCGCTTCAGCCAAGTCCGCAACAAAATCCCCAACATCCCTGACTCGCACGTCATTGCTGCCTTCAGAGAGGGCGTCACCAACCGCAGGATGCTTGAGAAGCTCGGCATTCACGATACCCTCTCCTCTGTCGTGAAGCTCTTCGACATCGCAGACAAGTGTGCCAAGGCTGAAGAGGGTCTCCTCTTCACCAAGGTGGCCTCTGCAGATGACCCCCAGAGGGATCCAAGGCCCACAAGAAGCGTGACGAGACCAAGCGCAAGCCTACTGCTGTGCTGGCTGCTGAGCCCGGCGCTAAGCACGCTCGAGAGGACTCTGCAGAGGATGGCGAGAAGAAGATCGACAACCGTCCCTTCTGCATCTACCACAACAGGCGCGGCCACGCGACAGAGAACTGTACGACCTCAAGCACTGAGCAAGAAGCGCGAGCAGGAAGAAGGCAGCGGTGGTCGCGGCAGAGGCCGTAACTACCGCAAGGGCGGACGCAAAGGTGGCTACCAGAAGCCTCAAGGGACTCAGGCCAACGCCGCTGAGAAGAACAACAACCTCCCTGACGAGGAGCCTGGGGGCTACCAGGCCCCTAGAGGCGCCATGGCGTGCATCCTCGGCGGGGCTCAGGCGCCCAAGTCCAACAATCAGTTCAAGCAGTTCGCCCGCGAGCTCAACGCAGCGCTGCCCGGGGTGGAGACATCGCGTCCCCTCAAGTGGTCTCAGTACACCATCGCCTTCGACGCCAAGGACCACCCCAAGTCCACCAAGACTGTAGGCACCCTCCCGCTGGTGTGCACCCCCACCATCAACAATATCGCCGTCGGCAAAACGCTCATTGATGGGGGTGCAGGCCTGAACGTCATCTCTGTCGAGACCTTTGAGACGCTTCAAGTGCCCTACGAGTGGCTTATGCCCTCCAGGCCCTTCACAGGGGTCACCAGCGGCTCAATCTCGCCTCTGGGGCAAGTGAGGCTTGCAGTCACCTTTGGCACGCAGCAAAACTATCGCACCGAGCTCATCGACTTCGACGTTGCGCACATTGGCCTGCCCTACAACGCCATCCTCGGCTACCCCGCCCTCGCGAAGTTCATGGCCGTCACGCATCACGCCTACAACATGGTCAAGATCCCTGGCAGCGGCGGCACCATCACCATCCATGGTCACGTACAGGACGCTACACGCGCTGTCGAGCTCGCCTACAAAGCTGCTGCCATGGCGTTCCCTGCTGACGAAGACCTGGAGCCCCTCGCGAGGCCCAAGAAGAAGAAGCAGCTGTTCTCTCAGGAGCAGGCCGCTACAAAGAAGGTGTCGCTGAGCACCAGCGATTCGGGGGCTGAGGGCTCGGGGGCTAGCGTCACCATAGGCGCTGGCTTACCTCCCAAATAGGAAAGCGCGCTCGTCGCCTTCCTTCGGGCAAATTCTGACATGTTCGCATGGACTCCGTCAGAAATGTCCGGCGTACCAAGGGAGGTGATCGAGCACCACTTAGCTGTGTGTCCAAACGCACGCCCCGTCAAGCAGAAGGCACGGAAACAAGCCCCTGAGAAGCAAGCCTTCATCATCAAAGAAGTAGAAAAGCTAAAAGCAGCAGACATTATTCGAGAAGTTGCCCACCCCACCTGGGTCTCTAATGGCGTGGTTGTCCCAAAACCCAATGGGGGAGGCCGGCTCTGCATCGATTACACTGATGTAAATAAAGCCTGCCCCAAGGACCCATACCCCATGCCAAGGATTGATCAGATCGTGGACTCCACAGCCGGCTGTGATCTCCTCTGTTTTCTGGACGCCTTCTCAGGCTACCACCAGATCAAAATGGCTAAAGAGGACGAGGAGAAAACAGCGTTCCTCACCCCCTGTGGCGTGTATTGCTACACTTGCATGCCCTTCGGGTTGAAGAACGCCGGCGCCACCTTCCAGAGGCTCATGAGGATCGCCCTGGGGGCTCAGATGGGAAGAAATGCAGAGGCATATGTTGACGACATCGTAGTCAAGTCTCGCGAGGGAGACACTCTCTTGAAGGACCTCGAGGAGACCTTCGCCAGCCTGCGCAAGGTGAACATCAAGCTAAACCCCGCCAAGTGCGTCTTCGGGGTACCTTCAGGCAAACTCCTCGGGTTCCTCGTGTCCCATCGCGGCATAGAAGCAAACCCTGACAAGATCAAGGCCATAGAAGAAATGCAGCCACCCGCCGCCTCAAGGACATGCAGCGCCTAGCTGGGTGCATGGCCAGCTTGGGCCGCTTCATCTCCAAGTTTGGCGAGAGGGCCCTGCCATTTTTCAAGATCATGAAGAAGTCCGGCACCTTCAAGTGGACTCCAGAGGCAGACAAGGCATTTGAGGACTTGAAGAAGTACTTGGCTAGCGCACCAGTTATGGTAGCCCCCAGGACGGGCGAGCATCTAAAGCTGTACCTTGCAGCCACTCCACAAACCGCAAGCGCCGTCCTGGTGGTCGAAAGAGAAGAGCCAGTCCTCCCCAAGAAAAGTGCTGCCACTCCAAGTCCAGAGCCTCCCGACAAGGAAAAAGTCCCTCCAGGCCCAGAGCCAGACCCACAGCCAGCTGTCGAGCCTACTTCAGGCACCCCTGCTGAGACTCCTCCACAAGGAAACCTCGCCAAAGGGCCTGAGGAGTCCTCGAGGGAGCCAACGCTGCGTCACCCTCCACAACCCTTGTCGAGCATCCAGTCTACTATGTCAGTACTGTGCTAAGAGATGCTCGCGAGCGGTACCCTACGCAGCAGAAGCTCCTTCTCGCCCTGCTCATCGCCTCCAGAAAGCTGCGCCACTACTTCCAGGGCCACCCTGTCACGGTGGTCACATCATTCCCTCTGGAGCAAATCCTGCGCAACCCCAACGCCACTGATCGCGTAGCAGGGTGGAACATCGAGCTGCAGCCTTTCAACTTGCGTTTTGACACCACAAGGGTCATCAAAGGAAGAGCACTGGCAGATTTTGTCGCCGAATGGACAGACCCAACTCCTGAAGAGCCTCCTGAAGCAGAAACTATACCGCCTGGAGATACACGCCAAGCCACTGGACCATGCACTTCGATGGAGCTTTCTCCTGCCGCAACGGAGGCGCTGGCGTTGTCCTGACCTCGCCTAAAGGCGACAAGCTCCACTATGCCGTCCAGTTGTGCTTCACGATGGACAAGATCTCCAACAACATCGCTGAATATGAAGGCCTCCTCGCCGGGCTCAGAGCTGCCATTGCCCTCGGTGTCAAGCACCTACTCATCAAAGGCGACTCCCAGCTCCTGGTCAACTTCTCCAACAAGAGCTACACCCCTAAAGACAGCCATATGGCTGCCTACCTTGAAGAGGTCCGCAAGCTCGAGAAGCACTTCAGGGGCATGGAGCTCATGCACATCCCGCGCAAGGAGAACCAGGAAGCAGATGACATCGCCAAGCGCGCATCGCGAAGGGAGGCCCAGCCCGCAGGTGTCTTTGAAGAGAGGCTCTCCAAGGCATCCATAAAGCAGCCGCTGCAAGCACCAGCTACAAGCACAGACGAAGTACTCCCACCACCTCCCACAGGTGGCGCACCCAACTGTGGCCCATCCTCAGGGGAGCGTCTGATGCTAACCATGGTGCACCAAGAAACAGGCTGGGTTGACGAGCTCAAGGACTACTTGCTAAAAGGAGTCCTTCCCGAGGAAGACGCAGAGGCAGAACGAGTCGCTCGACAAGCGAAATCCTATTACATCCTTGAGGGAGACCTATACCGCAAGCGCCCAAATGGCATTGCCCTCAAGTGTGTGCCTCCTGAGGAAGGACGCATGCTCCTCAGGGACATACACAGTGGAGAGTGCGGCCACCATTCCTGCGCGCGCACCCTCGCCGGCAAGGTCTTCAGGAGCGGTTTCTACTGGCCTCAAGTGCTTCAAGATGCCGTCACCATCGTTCAGTCTTGCGATGCATGCCAGTTCCACGCCAAGCAAGTCCATCAGCCTGCACTGGGACTCCAGACCATCCCGCTCTCCTGGCCGTTCGCGGTCTGGGGGCTGGACATCTTGGGACCCTTCCCGAGATCGCAAGGGGGCTACCGCTTCCTCTTCGTGGCTGTTGACAAGTTCACCAAATGGGCAGAGGTTGAAGCGGTGCGCACCATCCCAGCCAGGGCAGCCGTGAAGTTCATCAGAGGCCTGGTCTGCCGCTTTGGTGTGCCAAACCGCATCATCACCGACAATGGCTCACAGTTCACCAGCGGCATCTTCAGGGCTTACTGCGAGAGCCTCGGCACCAAGCTCTGTTTCGCCTCGGTAGCTCACCCACAGAGCAATGGTCAAGCCGAGCGAGCAAATGCTGAGGTCCTCAAGGGCCTCAAGACGAGAAGTTTCAACCGCCTCAAGGGCTACGGCAAGGGCTGGATCGATGAGCTCCCCTCCGTGCTCTGGTCCATCCGCACGAACCCTACAAAGCCCACTGGTGAGACGCCATTCGCCCTGGTGTATGGAGCCGAAGCAGTCCTCCCCACAGAGATCAAGCACGGGTCCGCAAGGGTCCTTGCCTTCAATGAGGACAATCAAGAAGACCTCCACAACGACGACCTGCTGTTCCTCGACGGGTTGCGCCGCCGAGCCGCCCTCAGAGCGGCAAAGTACCAGCAAGACCTGCGACGCTACCACAGCCGCCACATACGTCCGCGCACTCTCGAGACAGGCGACCTTGTCCTCAGGAGGATCCTCTCCAGGGAAGGTCTCCACAAGCTCTCGCCCATGTGGGAAGGCCCCTACAGGGTCGCGCATGTCGCCAGACCTGGTGCGGTGCGCCTCGAGACGGAGGACGGCATCCCGGTCAAGAACCCTTGGAACATCGCGCATCTACGCAAGTTCTACCCGTGATCTCTATCACACCAGGCATTTTTTGTCTCTAGAGGAAAGCGCACAGCTTCACCTCCAAGCTTCACAAAAGCTTCTCTCTCTGAGGGCCAGTCCCTCTGAGCTCTTCCTGTAACGTGCCGCCGCAGGCCGTGAAGAGTCTCAGCCACTGAATGTGGTCCCCATGCCTCGACATGGAAACTTTATCTTGGCAAGCCCAAGTGTAACGAACCAATTCGTTTCCTAGTGAAACATTGCGCTGCGGCGCCGCTATGTAATATTTTGGGGGTGAGTTTTAGTTCTCATTACTCTGTGTTTTCATTCGCGCTCATATCTTTCCCCTTGCGCACCTCGCGAGCGGGGGCTGAGTACGGTGACTGTGCCTCGGGAGCATCCCAGCAGCACCGCAAAACCCAAAAGGATCCGAGCTCTAACACGTGAGCACGCTCTCACGCCTGTTACCTCACCAAAGAGCTCTGGCCCAGGGGCTTGCTCCCAAACCTGCCACCTCACCTAAGGACCTTTGGTACTTACTCTCCTCGCGAGGCACCCATGAGGAAACCTATAAGCGCGCATGAGTTTCTCTACCATGTTTGCTTTGGTTCCACCTCTAACCTACACAGGGAACAAGAGTCCCCCCAAGGCTCGTGGAGTCACGCTCCAGACCCAAAGAGGGAAGCACACTTCAGGGAAATCAACGCCCTCCACGAGGCAGAACCTCGCTAAGCTAAGTCCTGCGCTTACACCTCAGGCGTTGTGTTTTTCCTCTCACGAGCAACTTCCGTCCCTCGGGCGGGTATTTTCTCCTTCGCATTTCATGGACTGCTTGAGCGTCAAAGGGGAGCCCTCGAGCATCGCGACTCGAGAGCTCTTACCTCTCTAAGCCTTAAACACCCCCCGGCCTTGCTGAGTCATTGCTCTGGCATACCGTAGTGGCGGAGTCATAGCGCTAAGAGACGGGTCCTGACGACGTAAAGCGAAAAAGGCATGGAATAGGGATAAAATGCCCGTCGAGGGGCACACGCACATTGCAGCACAATAAAGTGTTTTACAGACCATCACAAATGAAACAAAGTCTTTAAACAAAGATAACTTGCGCCTCAGGCGCGACTTGTGGCAGGAGCAGCTTAAGCAGAAGTCTTGGCGGCCTCATCCTCCTCAGCGTCACTTCCTCCGCGCCTTCCTCCTCGACGTCTTCCTCCTCGCCAGAGGCCGGCTCTTCAGCGACCCTCTTGAAGCGGTTGACATAGTCGTTGATCTCCTCCCGCAGCGAGTTGAAGAGGCGCGTCTCGGTCTGAGCATCCCCCATGGGCTCGGTCACGGACTCGAAGTCGAAGCATGGATATAGGCGCTTGAGGTTGACGAAGACGCGCTCGACCGCCACCAGCAGGAGCTTGCGGCACTCCTCGTCGACAACATCGTCGAGTTCCGCCACAGGGCCCTCAAGGACGGAGAAGAGCTGGTCGAAGTAGGTCAGATACGTGGCACGTCGGCGTTCCCGTGGACGGGGACGGCAGGAGCATCCACCCCCAGCTTCGCAGCAAGAGCGTTCCCGCTTCTTTGGAGTGAGCTGGTGGAGGGGCCTCAGGTGCTCAGTGCCCGGAACAGGGATCTCCAGGGCAATGAAGAGCGTGCCTAAGATGGAGGCGACGTCGTCTGGCGCGTGGGCGCTGAGGTGCAAGCGCATTGGATCTGCCGGGCCGGAGTACATCCACACCGGCTTCGTGTGCGCCTGGAGGGGAGCGATGCGCCGCCTCACGAAGTCCTCAGCGACCATCTGCCCCGTGAGGCCAGCCTCGCGGACGAGCTTCATGCGCGAGACCAAGTGGGCAATCTTCTGGTGCTGGAGCTTCTCGCTGGACCAATTTGAGTTCTTCAGCGGCGGCGCCTCAGGCTCATCGAAGAAGGCATTCCGCTCCTTGGCGTCGACAAGGACCCACTTCTGGCGGAAGTCCTCCACCTTCTTCGTCACCCTCGTAACGGCCTTGTCGCCGTCCCACGACATGGGGATGTAGACGGCGCCCATCCCGTCTGCGATGCGGAAAGACACGCACCCAGACCGCTCGCCGGGCGCCGTGTTGCGGAGCGCATAGAAGCTCCGGAAGAAGGCCACGGAGGGCATCACTCCCAGATACGCCTCGCAGAGATAGGCGAAGATGGCGAGAATCAGGATGGAGTTCGGGTGGAGGTGCAGGAGCTGGATCTGATAGAAAGCCAGCACCTCCGCAAGGAAGGGAGAGAACGGCGGCACCAAGCCGGCGAACAGCGTGTGGACGAAAATGGGGTACCACCCCGCCGCCAGCTTGCCGAAGCGCGCCGCCTTGACGCCGCTGGCGCCATGCTCGTTATTCCTCCTGGCGACGAGGACCTTCAGCCTATCCAGCGCCTCCGCTGTGGAGATGCGAGTGCCGATGAGAGCCGGCGCAAGCTCCTCCACCCGCTGCGCTTCAGCAGAGGCCTCCACCATCGCCGCCTTGCCTTTCTTGGGGCCCATGGCTCGCGAAGGAAGGGCGGCGGAAGAGCTCGGAGAAGAACGGAAATCGCCGGAGTAGTGGAGCACCGGAGGTGTATGCAAGAAGGAAAAGGCGTAAATGCGGCGGAACTGCTGCCGGCACAGCCGCGGCAGCCTTTATATCACCTCAGAGCGGTTTCCGAGGCGTCGTGGGTCCCACCACGACGCCCACCTCCTCCGGAGAAGCCGAGACGCACCAACCGCTAGCCACGTGTCTCGGGCCGGCCGGCACTTTGGGCCCATGACGCTTCGCCTGCGCCCCCTGGACCGCGTCGTGCCCGTCATGGGCCCGGGGGCTACTGTCAGCCCAGTAAGAACCAGGGTGTACTGGGCCAGGCCTCTATAACCCTCAACACTCGGCGAGTGAATCTCGCTAAGGACCAGGTCTGCAAGCCTGGGGAGCCCGCGGGGCAGAATCGCCTCGCGGAGGCCTGAGGAGGCAGCTAGGGCCTGTGGAGCCCCTACTCCGCTGCCCTCTCTCCAAGGAAGCTTTCCCTGAAGGGAAGTCAACGCAGAATCCTCCACAGGGCGTTCCCGCCCACGCGAGGGTTCCTTCACTGAAAAGCAAGCTCTGCGGAACGCACATGGCATCCGCAGCGGCCGCAGAGTGACCGCGCCTCTGCGCAGGGTGACGACGGAGCGACAGTCCCACTTTGGTGATAAAGGAGTCAACAAAGCAGGGGCAACGGCGCAGACCACCAAGCTTTCCTCTTTGGTGATAAGGGAGCAGGCCGGCGCTACGCGCCAAACGCGACGTCACCGTGGGGACTTCCCCCGCTCCTCTGCGGCAGCAGCTGGCCGTCCTGGATGGACGGCGGCCTCTCCGCTGCGGCCTCAGCTTTTGTGCCCATGGACCGCGCTCACGGACGCCCAAGCAGCGGTGCACCGTGCTCCCGACCGTTGTCGCCATGTGGTAACCCCTCCGCTGCACAAGGACAGGGAGGAGGCCCGGGCACCTATAAAAGGAGCTGGTGCACCACCCTACCGGGGGGATCGATCACATTTTACTCCTAGTCTAGCTACTTGCGTGCAAGGGAGAAGAAGACAGTAGTTTCCCTCCCCTTGTACGCGCCATTGCCACAACTGTGCCCTCGGCAAGCACGCTGTACTGTAACCTCTACAAGCAGCAATACAGACAGGCAGGACGTAGCGGTTTTACCTCCACAAGAGGGCCGTGAACCTGGGTACGCGCCGTGTCTCTCTCTGCCGTGATGTCCCTCCTCAGGCACGACAAGCAGCGTCGCCGCGCGGATGAGGGTTGATTGACGTCGTGTTCAGCCCCTTATACGAACTCTCTTCGCGAGTGTGACTGCCCCTGTTTCGTGGAGTCATTCTCCGACAACTGGTGGTGGTACTAGGTGACGCTGCCCATAGTTGACGCTTCCAATCTTGCGGTACACCTCGTATGCAACATACGCATCTACTGCTGCATACTCAATGTTGATACCGTCAAGTGGGTCTTCTCCCAGAGTTTGTGCTGATCGTTGGGTAATTTTGTCTTCATATCAGCGTACTCCTCGTCGATCAAGGTGAATGCCATATCAACCATTGAAGTCTTGTCATGCTTAAGCTTGAAAATGCGCTGGATATCAATGTGGCAGGCAGCTGGTATCTCAATACCCCAGGTGCGCCTCATCTTGATCTTGTCATTCGTTATATCAACGCTAGCAAAATGTATGCCGCTGCGAAGGAACTCCATGAGTACTGGACAGTGCTTGTCACTACTGCAACAACAAAATTGAACAAATGTTAAATACTGGTGCAACAAGTATATTTCGGCATGCACAAGTATGTATAATAAGAAGTGGAACACATGTTAAATACTGCTGCAACAAAGTGGACAGTTCTTTATGAGAATTTCGATCATTTTTAATTGATTGCATGTATATCACAAACGGCTTCCCGGCTTCCCGTTTTCACGGCTTCCCGGTTTCACGTTTTCCCGGTTTCCCGTGAAGTCGGAAAGTCGTGAAGTCGGGAAGTCGGTACGGAAAGTCGGGAAGTCGGTACGGAAAGTCGTGAAGTCGGAAAGTCGGGAAGTTTTCACGTTTTCCCGTCTTCCCGGTTTCACGTTTTCCCGTTTTCACGGCTTCCCGGTTTCACGTTTTCCCGGTTTCCCGTGAAGTCGGAAAGTCGTGAAGTCGGGAAGTCGGTACGGAAAGTCGTGAAGTCGGAAAGTCGTGAAGTCGGGAAGTCGGTACGGAAAGTCGGGAAGTCGGTACGGAAAGTCGTGAAGTCGGAAAGTCGGGAAGTTTTCACGTTTTCCCGTCTTCCCGGCTTCCCGGTTTCACGTTTTCCCGGCTTCCCGGTTTCACGTTTTCCCGGCTTCCCGTTTTAACGGTTTCCCAGATTAATTTACATATAAAGATCCCATATATATAAGAGGGACTAAAAGCGTCATCTATTCGATTACATGGAGATGAACAAGCTAGCCACTACTATTCGTATTACCTTGCCCACTGGAAGACCATGACATGTTTCTTGAAACAAAGTTGGATGACGGCAACATCTCTTTGATCGGCCGTGTACTCGAGATCAAGGCCCATGAACTTCTTGTTGTTGTCTTCCTCCTCTTCAAGCCAATACTTGAAATCGGAAAGAAAATCCGGCACCTTGGCGCTGTCGTTCGTGTAGATGACATTGAGATTGGTCGTGCCATGTGCGAGCACCTTCCCGTAGCGAGTGATTGATTCATGGTGGAAGGATGGGGAAGAAGAGAGGAGAGGGGAGACGAACAAAAATGTCGCGGTACTGTAGCAACAGCGGTTCCAGTGCGTTTTGATCGCTTGCGCGGGAGGCAAACCGTTCGGACCTTTAGTCCCGGGCCGTATTACGACCCGGGACTAGAGGGTATCGCGCCAGCGAACAGTTGCACCAACCCTCTGGTCCCGGGCTGTATTACGACCCGGGACTAGAGCTCCCTCATGACCCGGGACCAGTACAAACATTTTGACCCGGGACTAGTGCCCCCCTCTAGTCTCGGGTCGTAAGCCACCCGGGACTAGAGGCAAAATCGGCCCTAGACTAAAGGTCTCGTTTCTAGTAGTGACATGTTGTCCTCTCCCTTTCCGTCACATGTGAGGAGGGGTGTTGAGTGTGTAAGTGGAATGTTTGGCCCTTACATCTCAGCGCATGAAGCTTGACAATACCAACTTGGGGCATCCCCTTGTCAATTTCTCCCATTGCACAACTCGAATGCACAACAATAATCTAATCTTGTAAAATTGCGCAACACATCTTGCCAAGCAGCAAGAATCATGTCAAATAGGACAATAGATATGTTACCCAATTGCACACAACAAGGTTAGCAGTTCATTACCGAATATTGCCACAACATGATTTGGCCTAAAGTAATTGCACTACTAGCTAAAGAACAATCCATATGCATATGAAAATTCTCAAGTATAAGATGAATCGAACTGGAAGTAACCAATTCTGGAGTATATATATGCATTACATCCCCTCTTCTACTTATCAAAGTTCATGGCAACACACAGCAGGACCATCAATAAAAGAACCCATATCACACAAATCAGCAAAGCTTGCAACACTGACTACCTGCAGGGAGTGGTCACAGACCCTGCGAAGAGTGTCGGCAGAGTGGGCGGAGGAGCCCCCAAAACGGCACGGGGAGGAGTCGTCGCCGCTGTGGGGCGAGAGGAGAAGCCCGACATAGTGGGAGCGGAGGGATTGTCGGTGCAGTAGTTTTGTTCGATGGCCGACATTGGAGCTTGATTCCCCCCCCCCCCCCCCCCTTTTCCATGGCGGGCGCCGGTGGCACACCTCCGCGCACGCGTAATTTTCCCCCTTCCCGCCTCGTTGCCTGGCTTGGTTCGAATTGCGAAAGAAATAATCCTTTGGCTGTTAGGCGTTGCTACCTGTTGGACGGGATAGATGGTGGATGCTGGCATCGAGGCACAACGTGCCTTTCCTCTAGCGGGGCACGAGATCTAAGTACGCGGCAGACCTCCGTCTATCCTCTGCTTTCTTGTCGACGTGCCAGGGACTTCAAGGAAACAAAGGTCATTTAATCTTCATCTTCTCCCATGTGAATTTGCCGCATGTACATCTGAAACCTGTCTGGTACTTGTATATCTAGTAAAGGGTTTTCATAAAGAGAAGCTTTCGCGCAGTACACCTATTTTTCTATAGAAGTGAATGGCCCCTTAGTTGGCTAGTTTGATCAATCGGCAGGCTCAGCCTCTACGTCGTATTCTGATATAGAAACAAAAGAACCAAACTCCTGGAGGGTGAACGAAGAATCTCAAGTTGATACTCTGCCAAGGGATCTGTTCACAACTGGTACTTCACATGCCTTAGAAGTCGATTTAAATGAGAATGTATGAAAATATCCGTTTTGCGGAACTTATCAAATTCCATTTACAAGTGTTATAAGACCAGTTCTGTTGCCTCTACTCTCAGACTGTATTCAAAGCTTATGGTAACTATAATTCTACCGTCTGATAGTGTTCAGTTCGACACCAGTGCCGATCTTCAATACAAGTCCGGATACAGCCGACGTCCTACAGTTAACTAAACATATCCTCATGATCATTAAAAGATTCAAATCGCTAACAAGCTGAAGAAACAATTTTCAAATCTTACCCTTCAGGGTGACGAACGGTTGATTTATGAGGCTCTAGAGCTGCAAATATTTGCTACCCACATCCTTACCGTTGTGTCGGCCCCACCCATCTTTTCTAACCCTGCATGGTCCATATTTGTGCACATATCCGTGCAAAGCGTTTAGCCGAGACCTCCCTGCGCGCCGTCTAATGATGTAGTAGTGGAGCTAACGATAATGGTCTAAATGACTTACGTATATTCGGTCCCATGTGTCATAAACGAGTCAAACATACGGCAATTGTTGGTCAGACCCAACGACAACCAACGTCAATTGCGTAGAGTGGTAGAGATTCAGGTTTCAAAGCGGCGCCCGAATCCGTCCCGCAAAACAGAAAAATAGGAAGGCTTAGTACTAAATAGTTTGTGCTGATTTCGCTCAATGTCGGCTGAAATCTGGTTTGGTGGGACTTAGCGGGACGCCGCATGACACCCTTAGTAGAGATGTAACGAAGTGCCCAAAGTAGTATCCTTTTTCCAATTTAAGAAAAAGTAGTGACACGGCGTGAACTGATGCATATGTAATTTGCCCATAAATAATACAGCTTAGCTACCGAAAAAAATCCCTTGCAACCTAAGGAAGTAGAGATACCTATATATTTTTCCAAACCAGCTACTCGCATTTCCATTGATTGCTCAAGAGAAATAAGAAGGCTCATTACAAAGCAATTGAAACTAGGAAGGAGAGAAAAAAGGGGGCCCGCTATCGCAACACGGCTATATCGTAGCTATATCCATACATAGATATATATGTGTTTGTGCGCGCGCATGCTTGCGTGTGTGCGAGCGCGCGTTTGCGTGCGTGCTAGAGCATGATTGTAGCCCGCTATAGCGACAAAATAGCGAATTCTGAGAGTGCTATTTGTTATTGCACGTTATTTTTTGATTGCTTAAACATCAATGATAGCTGGTGTATCATGAAGGGCTATAGTGATGAAATAGCCGATTATATGAGGGCTGCGGGCTGCCACTAATAATTTACTTAGCACGCTATTTTTCCATTGCATAAATGTCACTGATAGCTTGGTTTTGATGAATCATCCAGGTACGCGATAAGCTTGGTACCAGAAAATTATGGAAACGGTATTATCCGCTTACTAACTTTTCTCTGAAAAGGGAAAACCCAAACCCATGCTTCACTTGATTTATTGCGAATGGCGAAGTTACAAGGGAAAAATGAGGGATGCAGAGGTCTAGTAAACACATCTCTTATATCTCTACACTTAAAAAACACGCACACACACATCTAATCTACGCTCGTTGACTAGACTATCCAACACGTCATATCCATCTGTCTCTCCCATATGCGCAGCCCGGTCGTCTCCTTCCTCTAGCTACCTGCTCTCCACACAACTCAACTCTTCACCCACTCTCCAATCTCAAGCTCTCTCAGACGCCCAGGACTAGACTTCCGGTAATTAGCACGCGGCACGCGCACACGCGAAGCGAGAAATATTGGAGATAAAGCGCGCCGGTTTATCCCGGAGTGTGTGCGTCGAGCTCCAATTCCCTCCCTCCGGTTGCGAGCCACAGATCCTCACGCGGGCCATGGACCAGGAGGACAGGAGGGAGAAGAGAGAATTGGCGGGGCACCGGCGAGTGCAGCGCCGGTGCCGGAGTGCGTGTTGGGGAGCTCCAAAACGGAGCCGTGAGGCGGCGGCCGGGCTGTCGCGCAGGAGGGGACGTGATGGAAGCTGAGGCGGCGAGGCCGTGAGAAAAAGGCGCTGATGTTCGTGTTGGGGGCCCGGCAAGTGCCGGCACGCTGCAGCGTCATCCGAGCAAGCCACCACCACGTCAAACTCCCTCGTGCTGACACCATGGTGCTCAACAACAAACGGCGGCGAGCTGTCGTGGCTGCTCCTTGTCATGCGGCATATGAAGGAACGCCGAGAGTCACCGCCGCCCTCTCATGCGCATCCACGCGAGCTTCCGTCGCCGCCGGCCTGCAACAGTGCTTCAAGAACACCAGCGTGGAACTGGACGCAATCCCCGCACGCCGTCAACGTCGATCGTCCAGGTAAATGGCAAGCCGCTTCCTTTGTCGAGGGTCGAGGCACACCGCACACCCAGTCGCTGAACCGTGGTTCGTACTGTGCCCGGGCCCACATGTCAGGATTCGTACTGACGCTGGGTCCGCAACTCCGCATAGTGGCGACCAGCAGTGGGCGGAGCGTGACTCCAAACAGCGCCACGACGCATTGCAGTTTTTTTTTTTGACGAAAAGGCAGCCTAGCCTGTTTTTCTTATTGCTTTAGATGGGGAGAAAAACTCCAGGCCCCTCTTTTTGTTTCCTTTTTGGCCTTTTAGTTTTCGTTGCTACGCATTGCAGTTTTCTGTAGTCTGGGTCAGATGAAATAAACTGGGCCAATATTAATGGGTTATTTAACCTGGAATTAGTGTTTCGTTTCCAAAAACCGGCCCAGGGCCCAGTATTGCGTACACCCTCCTCACCTCGCGACCAGCTGTCCGTCCAAAATCCATTCTCCTGGCTCGCTCCCACCTCTCTCCTCCCACCTAAAACTCTCTCCTGATCGCGCCCCGAGCAGCATCAGCATCACCCTCCTCCGAGCTTCCCTCGTCTCGTCCCGCCGCCGACTTCCAGCTCTCCTCTCCTTTGTTCTCGACCGGCCACGGTCTCCATCGGCATCGTCAGCATCCACTCTCCATTTTGTTGCGCACAAGGGCCACGAACTGCACAGGTGGTGTCTACTTTCCCGTCCTCCTCCTCTCTGTATCTGAATTGGACAATTTGTTAGCGTCTGCTTGCACCGAGTGATTGGGCCTCTTCGGATTATGCGCATGATGTGTGTGTGCGTGTGTGTGTGTGGGGGGGGGGGGGGGGGGGGGGGTCCATGGTTTCGTTTGTTTGACTAGGCCGAATTGGCGAGCCGCCGTGGTGGAGGCGGCGGTCCGTGCACTGGCTGGCTCGTCGGATGAGAGCGACCGAGGTCGCGGACGGCGTCACACGCGCTTGGTGGGATTACTCATCAGCCCCCACCGGTTGTGATAAATTCCAAGCAGGCATGAACAGCCAATTACACAACAGGTGGCTCCGGCAAACTCAATCCCACCGGAGTAGGGGAGGCGATAGTCGGAATCGAGGCAGTACCGTTGTCAATGTCGACCAGTCGACGGAGAGGCGCTGCTGAACTGCAGTAGCCCCGCTCGCTGTAGAAGAAAGAGAGTCTCTTCAGCTCCGTACGACTCACGCACCATTGTGGTGGCTCGTCAACGAACATGAGTCCACACCGCCGCCGGCGCCAAACGGCGGGGAGGTTCAGATGTGTGTACTCGGCTACTCGCCCGCCATTGCGGGTGGTTCGGATGGAATCATGGAACCGTAGTCGTTTCTTAATGTCAACTTTAAGGACAACAAGTGTCGGGGAGGGATTCCTTCGTCTAAATAGACCTCAAAGGTTAATTATCTCCATCAACATGAGATTAATAGGTTACATAGGTCTTGACTTCATCTTCTTGCTCTGCTTTTGGTTTTGCCGTCTGTTTGAAATATGCAGATGTTTACAGCTTGAACATCCGACCAGCTCTATGAAAAATCATAAGCTTGGTTTGCTGAAACCATGTTTTATTCTTCCCCCTTGTTAAGATGAGCCCTTTGTACCCGTGCCTGTCTTGGTCGGTGCGCGCTAGTGTTTGAAGAAACACTGTTTGATAATCGCTTTGTTTTGTTGACAGGAAGCAACGATGAGTAATCAAACACATGCGTACAGCAAACAGTTTGTGGCACATTTATCGTCACATGTAAGCTGATCTCCCTTACAACAGTTCCTGTAATTTGCCACTTGGTGCATGGCACCGTTCGAATCGACCTTGTTTGATGATCGATCTTTTCTATATTGACAGGAAGGAACGACATATAGTCATGAAGATGATTACAAATACGCTGTGGTAGATATATCTTCACATGTAAGTTGGTTCCTCTTCTTGCATTTAACACTTACTGAGCACGAGCGCTTGAAGAGACCTTGTTTGAATGATCGCTCTTTTGTTTATGTTGATAGGAAGAGGCTTTGAATGAGCAAGGTCGTGATCGCAAATATATCGTGGTAGATATATCTTCACTTGTAAGTTGGTCCTCTTAGATCAGTTCCTGTCTTTAATTTGCCACTTGTTCAACAGTAGTGTTTGAAGAGAGATCATGTTGGATGATCGCTATTGTAGGCGATGATCACTCTTTGTTTTTGCGGGATGATCACTCTTGTTTATGTTCACAGAAAGAAACGATGAATAAACCAGGAAAATGGATAATTCTTGAGCTCCCCACAGTTTGGACTCAAGAGGGGCGCTCCTATGCGTTCAACGCATTGGCGTACGCGAAGAGAGTTGTGACCAATTGTGAATCCTTTATGGCTAACTGCTTAAAGAAGCTTAAGGTGCCGCTTTGCTTCCATCAAAATTTCAAGGTAATCACAGATTTGGATATCTTACATATAACGCTGGCATGGCGCCAAACCAAAATACACTACTCCCTCTGTTCCGTTATAAGCCGTTTCAAACTAAATTAGTTAGCCAAAACGGCTTACAATGCGGAACAGAGGTTGTACCATTTAACAGCGATTGCACATGTATTTTGTTTTGTGTCGCTCTGATTTATGTTCACAGGAAGCACAGATGAATAATCAAGGACGTGGATATGCCCCGGCTGATATATTTTTCCTTGTAAGTTGGTCCCTCCTTGCTATAGGTGAGCACTAGCGTCTCGAGAGATCCTACTTGATACTTGCTCTGCTTATTGTTGGTAGGAAACAGAGATTAACGATGAAGAAGATGATTACGAACGTGTTACTTTTGAGCTCCCCGAAGTTCGGACTCAAAAGGGGCCGACCTGCGTCTTCAACGCAATCGCGTCTATGGTGGAGTTGCAACTGAAGGGAGTTGTGATCAATGTAGATTCCTTTGTCAATGATTACACAAATGAGGTCATGGTGCCGCTTGGCAGCGATCAAAATTTTTCCCGAGTAATCATAGCTCTCGAGATTATCCGGAATCAGGGTGTGATTGCTAACCACAATGGCCAAGAGGTACGAGTGCGCATATCCAGGTATGAGTGTCTCTTTGTGCATTATACCAAGTGTTCAACATGATCGAGCGCCGCATCCCACTCATGGGCACTTTCCCGGTCCGAGAAGACTTCAGCCATCTTGGGGGCGACATCTACGAGATGAACCCTCCTCTCAGAGATGATGAACCTGCACTGGCAACCCACATTGTCATGTTCGTTGGGTATGGGGAGAGAAAGGGACGTCCATATCTTGTGTTTCAAAACTCTTATGGCGTCGACTGGGGAACAAAGGGACTAGGACGTGTATACTTTGATCAAGTGTATCAGTTGCCTGATGAAGCATTTCGGTTCATCACGGTGGAAGTCGATGACGTGAGTACTCCGCTTGTCGAGGCTCCATCACCACCGTTTCCTCATCCTGGGCGCAATGCGTCTGGCAGCGAGGATCTCATCTCCCGCAACCATCCCCTTTCCCCCTCGGAGCTCACCCACCAGCCTGATGACAAACCACCTACGCGCCTCGAAATGTAAAGCAACTATCAAGAGATGCTTCGTTTCCATATTCTGTATTGGTTTGTTTCCTGCCCTTAACTGCTTGTATTTTGCGTCCATTCAGATCTGCTCCCGGGCAGGCCTATGCGAACTTAGCATTCATGCCAGATTATTCTCATGCTGATGATGAGGGGGAGATGTTCACCAAGAATGTCAAATACGGGACAGGGTGCGAATGACTGTGCTCTTATATGTACCCTTACAATGATGCAATTTAATCTATGACTGATATGTAGTAGCATAAGCAGGTATGAACCATTGACATCTGATGCATGGGGCGATGATGCCAACACAACTGGTAATACAAAGACGGAAGCTGCCGTGACAAACAATGAGCTTATGAAGTCATCTAAAGCATATCAGGTATTTCTTTCCCTTAGGTTCCCAGAATACTACAGTTTTGGCTGGCTTATACTACTAAACCAGGCTGGCAGATTTCACAGTCGTGTTAATCCAACAAATGCAATATCTGATTTAACTGAAGTTTGTATCACGCTCACCATTAGGTTTCAGGAATTTCTAAGATGAATGCCCCGTTTGATTTATGACCAAACGCTTCCATGAGGAGTATATCAGAGACAGGTACGATAAAAATACTTATATTTATCTTTTCCTAAATGATCCCATTTTCTTATGTCGCTTGAGTCATGACACAATTTTCAATTACCTTGTTTGGAGATAGAAATCAACTGCTTCCGTCCTCTGAGATTTTCTGCCCAATGGATGCAGCCAAAGTAAAGCAATTGCATTTACTTCTCATGCCAGAATCGAAGCCTGACTCTGAGATGATCTCCTTCAGGTACTATGGTACTTATGACTTCATGCAATCTAAAGGAATTTGATCTTATTAACACCTTGGCCCTTCGATCTTATTAACATCTAATTATCTTGTGCAGTACCATCTTTACCCCATCTGCAGTGAGGCTGTACTTAGTAACATGTCCGAGCTGTGTGTGGAAAAGAAGATGCCATTCCTATCATCTCATCTCTTCCCTTCAAATAGCTCACACAGGTAATTTTATAATTTATGAACGTTCTTGTCTTTGAGCAAAGCTATACCACATTGCAGCTTAATTTGCCCATAATTTGTCTTGGAGCTCATTGCTTCTGAGTTCTATTTTATACAAATATCCATCAATTGTGAGTTGTGAGTGTGACACATCAGGATTTTCTAGCTAATTGGGGAAATGTGCAACTTATTTGGGCAAGGGGATGCGTAGAAAATAATTGCAGTCCTGGTGATTCGGCAAAAGAGTTCGCCTTTCTGCCGCAGTTATTTTCTACATGTTAATTCAAGTTTATTAGAGGCTTGTTTCTAATTATATATGCTACTGGCATGTTGGAGGGAACGGTATATTGATTCCATGCTTTTATACAGCTGGTTTTGTGGGAAGACTATAATTCTTCCGTAGTTACAAAGCTGGTCCCCAAATTTGCCCTATAGAAACCAGTTCATAACAAAACCATTTTCTTTCATTTGTAGATTGTAAACTACCTTATTGATTCATGTTATTCACTTTTCCTGCTATCTTTCATTTTTATTGTTCTCATGGGCCTATAAAGTATTGGGATTTGGTTTTTTGGGATAAATGAATTATATTGCAGTGATAGTGTTCTGCAACATATAGTATGTTGTTTTCTGCAACATTTATTTTCGAAATTTTTGCAGAGTAAGTCACCTTTAAAAGATCATTGTAAATACCACTAATTGTAAATACCACTGCAATTATAACGAATTTCAAACTTGTCAGATGCATAGCTTTTCTTAGTGAAACCTTCCTCCTAATTCACCAATAAGGAAAATGTGTCTTTTCTGTTCATGCACATTTGTTCTATAATAGGCATGTATATTTTATTTTTTGAGAAAAGGGTTTCCCCCGATTTCCATTAGTATATTTTATTTTCTGTTCACCTCATCAACACAGCCACCACTTAGTTTTACTAACCAGAAACGACAGCCCTCACACTGCTGGCAATTTTTTTCAACAGAAAACAGCTGCTAGCATTCAGTACCCTAATCTATGTTTTGTTACCGCCGATCAGGACTTTTGGAAACATAAAGAAAGCGTGCTGTTTCACAAGACATGCCCTTGATTGCTCTGTGCTTATAGGGAACTGTTGCTTTGGGTATCATACTATGACAAAACTTTGGCAAAGATAGGTTAGTTGTTGTTTGCTAACTAGAGACAGCATCAGGAAAAGAAATTGCTGGGATCTCCTCTTTGCTCTTTTAGAACATAGGCCGAAAGGTCCAGCGTTAAATTAATAAAGCCAAAATCGGCGAAAGGGATACAAGGAGCTGAACTCAGCTTACAAGTTAGGACTACACACACCCACACAAAAGAAAAAGGACCCCGATGGGAGTACGACAACCCAAGGCAAGGAGCACGAACACAGCCACTGGAAAACAGCGCCGAAGAGGGAGAAAGGAACGACGGGCTGTGATCAAGCTGAAACTGCTCAACATTGTTTCTTCCAATGCCATGTTTTACAAGTTGTTTGCCTGATTTCATGCTTTCTTACCTTTCGGTGATGAGATTCATATGGTAGGTATATTTTTTGTTTGCCTGATTTCATGTTTTCTTACCTTTTGGTGATGAGTTTCATATGGTAGGTATATCTGTTGTTTGCTGGGCCATATGCACTGTAAGAAACAAAGTGACTTTGGATAAGTAGATTGTGTTCTTTACTTCGTTTTTGTTACTGTACTGACAGGTTTACATAACGATATTGGGAAGGAAGTATCGAGCACGGGTGCTTCCAGGCTGATGGAAGCTGCGTCGAAGCTGATGAACAAGGCTGGACCAAGATCGTCGCAGGATGGTGCCTCCTTGATGATTACGGGCAATCTGATGTCTTGTTACTCTGTATCTGTACTAGCTACCTGATAATCTAAAACTTTTCCCCCTTCTGGTCCCATGTTGTACTTTTTGACATTAGTTCACATATTTTTGTCTGAGAAATCAAAGCTTAATGAATTCGTGATTGAGATTGTTGAAATGAAGGACAGCAAATCTGGATGCTTCAACCCTTTTAGCTGGATTCAGCTAAATCCTTTCTATGGCGTGATAAATACTTTGCCTTCGCCAGATGTTGCCTCCTGTGTGCGTCTTGTGCACGTACGTTGCTGCCGTCATTGGTGAGCTCTCTAACGCTGGCATCGACCTCAACTACGGCGACATGCCGGGTACCTCCCACCAGAGCTCGGACTACTCTGCAACCTCGCACCATTCCACGTCAACTCGGTCGTCCTTCAGGTTCCTCGACTTCTTGGGGGCGGCGAAGAAAGGTCACTTCGTAAAGGAAGCTTGGGCGGTGGATGCTCCAAATTAATCGACGTGTTTTGCTCGGTTCGTCGAGGAAGTGACGGTCCTGCACACAAAATTATTGCGCAGGGAAGCCCACACCAAAATTTGGGACAGAGCAGGGGATTTCAGTGTTAGTTGCAGGCAATCTGTCGCTGTGCGTTTCTTCAGTTAGCTCAGTTTCGTCAGGTTTCAGTTAGTGTCGTCCCTTCAGTTTCGTCAGACTTAACAGTTAGCGTTTTCCCCATTTGAAAATCTGATGTGGCCTTTTTGTGTCACGCCGTGCGACTAGGTCGTACAGGACTTTGTTAGCTGCAACAATTCGGCAGCGCAAAATCTTCATTGATCTCTGCGTGATCTTCTACTCTCTCGCCTGTGTTAATTGAGCCTCTCTTTTTTCTCCAATTCGCTATAGCTTGCCATCTCCAATCATGCGAATGGGAAATCTCAAATATACTCAATACGAGAAATATTTGAATAGCGATAAAATGGAAATATTGCAAAATCTACAGTACTATTCTTGATTCTTGTAATTGGCAAGCGTTTTTTTTAGGTGGAATTTGGTTTGAAGCATTACTTATATTTTTATTTTTTTGAATTTGCATTACTTATATTACTATTAGATAGGTGCCCTACATACGGCACTAAATATTAGAGTTCTCGAACTTTGCGTTCTATGGACGCAAGTTGTTCCAAGGTCCCAAGTGTAAAAAACTTGGTTTTTGCAATTAGATATATGTCATGTACTGCTAGTGTTATTTATTGAAAGGTTGTTCCTTTTATAATCTTTGTGCTCAGCTTCTAGCCCCAACTTTCATCATCCGTTGACTGTATATTACAGATATAGATGCAGAAACGGGTGATGATATAAAGTATTATTTAAATTCTCATTAATTCATTGATGTAGGTGTAAAGACTGGTACAAAACAGTGATATAACCCTTATATGCATCAACATCATATAAAAGGGTTATATCACTGTTTTATAATGATTTTGGGAATATTTGACATGTTTCCTTTTTTATGGAATTAACCCTGCGCAGACAGAAAACCCTATTTCTTTCCTTTAATATTTCAGGGACCCAAACGACGACGTCCAAATCACCTGCAAATTTACGAGCATCAATATTTGGAAGGAAGAAGACTTGGGGGCGAAGGAAACGAACAAACGGAGCCCCGAGGGCCAAAAGAGGTGGGCCTAGGCGGCCCCTGTACCTGGCCGCGTGGGACCCCCCAATTTGGCCCTCGACGCTCCGCTGACGTCGATCTTTCCTCCACCGACTCCGTTTTGACCTAAAAACGCCTATAAAAATAGTCTCCCGACGTTTTCTAGAGGGAGCGCCGCAGAAATACCGAAACAGAGACCGGAGCTGCAGATTGGAGGGGGAAAACTCCGGCGGGGCGCTGCCGGCGTGGTCTCCATCTTCTCCAACGATTTCTCCACCGTCTCCATGATGAAGAGTTAGTAGTCCACCTCTGGACTATGGGTTTGTGGAAGTAACTTATGTATCTCTCTCTCGAGCTTCACTAATTAGTACCGTATGAGCTGCTAAATATGATTACGGTCATCTATGTAATATCTTTGTGGTGGGTTTTTTTATGAGTTAATATATGTTTGAGATTGCAATGGTTTTGTTTTAGTTATGAAAGTAGATGCATATTATGTACCTCGTTCTTATTTACTTGTTATGATCAAGCATGTTTATGAGAGCGTGTGAGGGGGAACGTGTGCATTAGTTGGAGTAACGGGGGTGGCTAGTGCAGTGAACGTAAGAGAAAGTTCTGCGATCCACTTGGGTGTTTTACCCTACTTTGTTGCCTCATTAGGGATAAAAAGAAATACCATGCTACCGGAGATGTGGGTGTGACCATTGCCACTACTCCATGACTAGATCTAGCATGTTCTTATTTTAACTTCATGTCATGATACTTATTGCTATACTCTGAGTTATCTTAATTACCGAGGTGTTATGATTTAGTTCGCATCTTGGTGGAGTATAAGAGAGACTAATAACCAAAAGGTCTCTATGTTAGGACGTGATGCTCATATAATTATAACTTGTCATTAAACTGTTGTGTTGCAATCTCATATGTCAACTCTAGTGTTCCATTGTCTACCACTTTATTAAAGAGAGAGTGCATTTGTGAAACCATGAACCCCGGTTCTTTTTTAATCATAAGAAACATCTTTCCAACCACTTTTACCACTTTTCCATTTTCTACCATTTAAAAATCCGAAAATACAAAAATACTCTTACATCTTGCATTCATCATATAAAACCCAAAAAAATCATGATCTGAGCATGATCTGTTACCGCTGCGAAGGACCTCGGGAATCTGCAACCCGGCGGCGAAACGGGAGTCAACGGAGTAGGATGCGATGGAGGAGTCGGGGCTGGCGGCGGGGATGGTCTGAGCATGATCTGTTGCAGCGCGGCGTCGAGGGTTTGCGTCGAGGAAGACGGCGCTCGATCCCACAACGCCTTGTACCAGCGGCGGGGATTGCTCTGCCCACAGGGACGGTCAGGATCGACCGCATGCACTGGGGCCCCAACAGTCTGACCCTCCGAATTTCGAATCCCGCCGCGCGATCCCAGGTCAACTGCCTCCGCGTGCCTCGGATCGGACAGCACCACCGCGCCTGGCTGCGGCGCCGGCTCCCTTACCGCCGACGAGCATTCTTTGCCTTCCATCGCCTTGGCCACGAGCTCACCCAGGACCGCAAGTGGCGTAGACCGTCGAGGAGGAAGCGGTCCACGCCATGCTCCCATCCGCGGCGGCGATCTGGTTAGCCGCAAGCCGGACGGCGAGGATACCGGGCCGCACCGCCACCGTCGCTCCTTAGGCGCTGGCTCCACCACCATCTCCTCCCTGCACACATCGGAAACGTCAACGTCCTTACCTTGCTTACCTGACGAACGTCGCTCCCATGAACGACTCGACGGCGACAGGAAGCCGGCGGCCGCCCAGAACTCGTGCAGGCGTTGTTCGTCTGGGACAGGTTCGCACCGTGCCGCCGGAGACTCAGGACGCGGCGGCGCCTCTTCATCCAAAGCTTCCAACGCCGACTGGACGGCGACGTGTTCCCCGTGGAGATCGTCTCCGCCGTCGGTCATTTCCGCCTCCCCGGACGGCGCCGCGTCTAGCGCCCCTAGGCATGCGAATCGAGACCCATCACCCACCGGAAACCCCTCCGCCATCCACGGCGGCGGTGCTACCGTCCACCGCCGTCGCCTCAGCATTGCCCCTCCGCGCGTCTCTATGTGCATCTTCCTCCAAGATGCCCGCGACGGCTTGCCGAACCTGGTGAACATGATAGCATCCCGGCCCGGCTTCCTCCACGAGCACCTGCCAAACGAGAAGATCCATGTCGGCAAGTTCCGGGTACCCAGGTTCAAGCTATCCTTCCAAAGTGGCTTGGTCACCGTTCTCAAGAAGCTCGGGCTTCGATTGCCCTTCGGTGATCAGGCGGATCTGTCCGGCATCGTTGAATCTGGCGCGGCAATGGAGCTGAGCGTCGTCCACAAGGCGGTCATCGAGGTGAACGAGGAAGGCACCGAAGCCGCGGCTGTCACCATGATTTCTTACAGACTTACTTCCGTGGGACCGGCCCTGCGACCTCGTCGAGTGGATTTTGTAGCTGACCATCCTTTTGCCTACTTCGTCGTGGAAGACGCGACTGGCGCGATTGTCTTTGCGGGGCACGTCCTTGATCCGTCTATCTAGAGATAAATGGGACGTCTCCAGCTTTGTGTTTGCTGATTTGGATTTTGGATCCCCGCAAGAGAAATAATGCCATAATTCCATATGCTATTTTTTATATCAAAGACATCTCCGCTGTGCCTTTTTTATTATTTAAGAGAAGTTGTGCATGCATGAAAATCGAGGTGATTTTTGAATCAATCCATGAAGCATTCCGCAGATGGTTCCGCCGTGAACTCGCACAAATTGTTTTCCTCTTGCCGGTGATTGTCCCGTGACCTATGCACCTGCAACTCCTCCAGTTGTTTCTTGTGCGTGGCAGGAAGAAATAATTTCTCTTATCTGATTGATTAGAACTGGCTAGAGGGACTTCGGGATTTTGGGATTGATAGTCCACGGGCATGCACGTGTGGCCATAAGCACAGATCGAATTGCTTTTCACCTCATCTTTTGCTGATTCACGAGACAAAGGAAGTCCGATTAATTTAACTTTTGTTCGTGTTGATGTTGGATTGCCACCCATGCCTCCAGCGCTAGCTCTGTTATAACAAGCTGAAATTGGGGAAGGAATGACGGAAGAAGAAGACAGGACTGCTTTGAGATCTGTATCTGCTTTAGGATTATTTTCCTAGTAGCTCATGTATGCATGCATGAAAAGAAGAGTTCGAGGCTGTAATAGGTGCCTAATAGCTTCCTGTAACTGACACCACTTTCAAATTCTTTCAGACTATGGCAAAGAAATGCACATTCCAGCAAGGAAATGGAGTCAATCTCAACGAACAGTTTCCAGCAATGAAATGGAGTCAATCTCAACGAACAGTACTTTCAACAACTCAAATCCCTTTTTAAGGATAGGCTATCACACACGAGCCATCCCGATCAAGCAGTAACAAAATCAGCATTCACTGCCTCTTCAGGATCAGTAGTAACACTTCAACCTGATAGCATATGTTGGAAGTTACAGAGACCTCTCTCCTAGCTAGAAAAGCATAGTGCGTAGCCTACAGGCTGACCATTCGTAAGCATAAAAAAGATTATGCTGCCGAGCACACACGCACGCACACACGCGCCTATCTACCACGCTGCCGAGCAACTAACTCATGCATGCCGCTAACTAATAGTCTAATCAAGATTTTACTAACATGTACAAACAAAAATCTAAATCAACAGCTAAACTTGGATATTTTCACGGGGGTAACTTCATAAGCTAGTGGAATTACATACGAATTTTAGAGTACAAGGAGGCCGGCTGAACCTTCTTTTATTGATGACAGAGAAAAACGAGGTCTTTAACAAGAGTAACGAATATGCCTGGTCCCAAGTTCATTATCTAATTTCTATAGATGAGACACACCTCGGAAGCCATGATGTGCAAAACTATCAGGATCAACTAGTTGAATTTGGCGTGGCGTCACGCCACGCCCTCGGTGATTTTTTTTGTAAAATATTTTTGTTTTTTTATTCGACAAAATGTTAGCCAAATTGGAGTGTTGAAACATGTTTTTATTTCGATATACGAATAGGCAGCATTTTTTGTGAGCATTTTTGATATATTGTGTAGGATATTGAAATATTTAGTGGTTTGAAATGCTCAAACATGTTTGTATTTGGACAGCAATATTTAATTGAAATTAGAAAAATCCGTCGGAATTTTATTCGCCATTTGGGGAAATTTTATCTGTATGGTGTCCAAATATTGGTCAAATTAGAATATTCACATATATTTGGAATTCGGTATTAGTAAGTAGAATTTTTTATAGCATTTTTGATATATTTTGTAGAATATTCAAATGTTTAGTAGTTTTTAATGGTCGGGCATTTTTTTTTACTTCGACGTCAATATTTAACTTAAATTATAAAAAATGCGTTCGAATTAACTCCAAAGTGGGAAGCTATTTGTATGTTTTTTTTTTGTCTTTCAAATACCCAAATTTAGAAGCTGTTGGAAATTTTGAAGCTTTCAAATTTAAAATTTGGTCCTACGGCATAAACAGAAAACGTTTTTTTTTTCTTGTTCATGTTGATATATTTGTCATATTTGTGAATACGGTGGTGGGTGGAAGTCAAATTTGAAGATGTACACATTCAAAAGTTGTTTAAATTTGTTTCATTCTTTTCGGCGGCATCCTTCCGCATTGGCGGCGAGGTTGTCTAAATTTCAAAATCGGTAAAAGTTGCTCGCATGTGAATTTTTTTTTGTGGTTTTTAAATGCTCAGCTTCAGAAGGCATCGGAAATTGTAAAGTTTTCAAACTTGAAATTTGATCAAGTGCTGTAAATAGTAGGTGTGTTTGGTTTTTTTTGTGGTTAACGTTGATTTATTCCTCATATTTGCGAATATTTGGTCGGAAAACTTCAAATTTGTGAATGTGCACATGCAAAAGTAATCTATGTTTGAATATGTTGAAATTTGGTAGAAGAAGTTTACATTTACAAATCTATTTCAATTTAGTTAAATAGTCTAGGCCCACACGTCAGAAAATCTATATTTAGAGGGAAATGAATTTGCGATTTTTTTTGGAATGTGCATGCAGTAAAGCATTATTTTAATTTCACTATATAATAAGGGGGAATTAAGTTCTTCACTATATAATAAGGGGGAATTAAGTTGAATTGGAAAATCGGAGGGAGTGCAGTTATATTATATGTAAATATTAACTTATTCGAATTGATGTGTTATGTGTGTGTTCCGTTTTAAATATTTGATGTAACCCATTAATGAGAAGAAGTACATTGTATGGCTATCTAGTAAATTCAATTTAAAATCAGTCCATAATTGCATAGTTGGAGAAAATGAATTTTCATTTTATCTAAAAGTTCATCTAATCTAGCTCAGAATTGTTGAAGTTAGAAAATTAGTATGAATTGAATTGGTTTCGCGTTTGTAAAATGTTCAGATTTGAAAGAACGATGCAATTTTGAGAAGACTCAAATTTTAAATGCCGATTTAAATTCTTTAACATGTTTGTGTGTTTCCCTCGAATTTATCCAAATACGTAGTAGTTCGGAAAATTCAAACTTTTCTTTTGCTGCCCTTTTTTTTTCGCCTTCTTCTAGTCATATTGATAACTTCTAATAGTTTTTGGATGTTCATTTATGGAGATGTTTCTTTTTTTTTTCTTCAAAATACTTATTGGAAATGACGATGTTATTTTTTTGATTTTTTTTTAAGTTGGACCAATTTGAGTATTATTCCAAATTTGAAAGACTTGTAATAGTTTAGAAAAGGCCCCAAAGAATTTGTAATGGTTAATTTGGTTTTCACAAATTGTTAGAAATTGGTTTGAAATTTTTTGGAGTTGCATTTTAAAAGTTTAGGAAGTTTTGTAATGCAGGGAAAAAAGAAAAAAAATCGGACGCAGCAGGCAGCCAGGCCGGCCCAGCACACGGCCACTGGGCCAGCCTGCCAGCCCAGGCCCGCTGGGCGCCGTGCCGACGTCAGCGGCGTCTGGAGCCGCAGCGGCGGCGCGGAGCTCGCCGGCAGAGCCCCGGCGCCTTCTGGGACGCGCGCGCCTGCGCGGAGGACGCGCCTCGTCGCGGGGCGCCCGAATCCGGCGGCGCCGCCGCTTTAGGGTCGCCGGAGCGCCGGCTGCGGCGTGCGGACGCGGCGGAGGGCTGCGGCGACGGCGGGGCCGATTCCCGCGACGGCGAGGCGTCCCGGCACGCGGCGCTCAGCCAGGAGGGGGAGGCGGCGACGGTGGAGCCCGTTGTTAGCTCCGATTTGAGCGGGGAGTGGCAGCGCGGCGGCGCGGCGCGGCGGCGGCGGCACCGCGGCGTCGCGGGAGAGAAAAGGGGGAGGGCGAGAAGTGATGACATTTTTGCAAAAAACACCCTCGAGTTTGCCGTAATTTTGCATAGGTGCTTTTACTCGCAGAAGTGTGGACCGTGGTGCTATTTTTCGGAAGCGAGGGGCCGTTTTGCAAAAATGCTCGCGCGCTCTCTGGCTGACATGTGGGGCCCACCCGGTACTGTTCAACACTGCAGATGAACAGTGACATGAACAGTGCGCGGGGGCTGAGAGCTCGTGATTCTCACCAACTTTCATATAGTGACTAATAAGAGACAAATATTGACTAGAACCTACTAATATTAATTCATACATGGATTGGTAAAACAAAACCATCAAGATTTAACAGGAACTAACTCTACATTTTCATGCATGATTTATTTGAGTATTTACAACAATATGAAACTATTTCAGAAAATTAAAATCTATCAAGATTTGTTTAATATGACAAGTGCTCGTAACATGAGAAGTGCAAAACCAACTTCACTGACCTCAGAAAAAAAACTATGCGGATATAAAATAATTTACTAGTGACGGGCACGGTTTTTCCTGTCACTAACCACTTGGCGTCTATAAGCCTTTCTGCAGCAGTGAAGTTTGAGTTGTGACCGCAACAGATTTAGAACACTTGCAATTTAATGGACACCAATATTGCTCACCGAAAAGGTTGTCTTTGTGACTTTCAGTGATTTAAAACATAGACATGAAGAGATCAGCGGGACATTGCACGGATGCTACCATTTATATAATAACATATCAAATACCATTGTGTCTAGCTCTAGCTTTATAAAAGTAGGCATGCATGTGTTTTATATATAGTTATACGTGCTAACAAAAGAACCTACACAACATATATTGTCATATCCCCCATTTAACCGGGACCACTTAAACAAACTAAAGGTAATCCATAATGACTTCTTCCAGTCACCCTGATCAATACATTCCCATTTCATGAACGCGTGAACTCCTCAAATTATAACATACCGGTCACTGGTATGCCTCTCTGAATCTTCAGATTTACATTAGACTAAATACAAAGTAAATACCGGGCCCTCGGTGGCACTTGCATAATTACTGGGGCAACCACCAAATCGTTACTGGATCCTTTGGTACAAAGCCAGGTAATTATCCCCGTAATATCGGGGTGAGGTTTACTGGGAGCATCTTGTTTTGGCTCTTAAAGCCTCATAGGATCTTGAATTGAGATGATCTAAGGAGCAAAGTTCATCTCAACGAGGCAGATAACTTTCATGTTGAACACTTTTTTTGGTCATTTTGATGACGCGCCTCTGTAAGACAAAAGTGGTTATCAACGGGCGCCAACTAATTGGCGTCAGCAAAGAGAAAAGACTGAGTATGAACTACAATAAGACCAGAGGCCGCAAAAGCCGTAAGGCATGATCAACGGGATCAGATTTTTTTTCAAACATTAATCTCCTGCTGCATTTCTCATCCTTTTGCTTCACGGTCGATTTTGCTTGCTCCATCTGCTCAAGCAGAAGCAAAAAAATCAGATCATGGACATTTCACAGTGACAATTTTGTATCGTATTCGCCCGCCTGGGAGTTTCCATGTGACCAATTCCAGGTATCAGGCGATCTCTCTCTCTCTCTCTCTGAAATGATAGTTCTAAATTTAAGATGTTTTAGTCTTTTTGGCCCGCTCTTCGGCTCCTCCCTTTGCCTCTTCCACTTCTTTTTTTTTAAGCGAGGCAAAACCCTTGCCTTTTATATTGATATAATAAAAGCAAAAAAGGTGGCCTAGGCCAAAATGAAAAGGAGTCACATTTTGCTTAATTCACGATCTCTCCTAGATGCTTATCGCCTACAAGAATCCAGCTTTTTTCCTTTGTCCTTGATCTTTTGGAAATTAACCGACTGCCTTGAAGATTTGTTGTTAAGATCCTGGCGTTTCGCTCCTTCCATATCTCCCAAGTCAACAGGACGATAGCCGACTTGAGCCCCTTGGAATGCGCAGTTGGGGCCTTAGCAATGACCTGCCAGTAGACAAGAACAGTTGGGCGGCCTTTTCCACATCTATTTTTGAAATACAGGAAAGATTTACTTGTGTACATGCACCATAGATCGGTTCTGGGTGTACGTGGCTGAAGCCTCTTGTGTTACCGGAGGAGTCCAGTACTACTCCAGTAGCTAGTCCTTTGCTTGACTGGGTTTCCATGGATTGTGGATCTTGAACCCAGCCGGCCAGGCCAAGTAGCTAGCCAGCCAGCCAGGCTTGCTTAATCGGTCAATCTGCTAACAGCTATAGCCTTCCTCCCATCTTTAAAACAGGGCGGTGTCAGTGCCACGCGCAAGATCTAACCTTATTTTTCTACGTATCTTCGCCCCTCCGATTATATCTCGATCGATCACCCGTGATCTGCTACTCGCGTGTTCCCTGGTCAGTTCATCCAACATGGCTAGCTACGACTCTTTCGTCAGTCACAGGTATATATGTCCGGGCTGCAGATCAGTATTGTGGTTTCTAATTTACCTATAGAAGGTCTCTAGCTTAACTGTGGTTTGCTTGCTCGTCGTCTGAACAAACTGATTCAGGTCAGCAATGCATGCCGGCAAGAATCCGACTGACGAGGAGGAGGAAGCGGCCGCGGCGGCGGCGACGGTGGAGGATGCCATCGGCTACGTGGAGGCGGTGAAGGAGGCGTTCAGGACCGCCGGCCGGCCACGTACCACGAGTTCCTGCGCGTCATGGACGACTTCAGGAACCACAGGTATATTATCCAAGTCCATCTCGATCGATTTCCATTTGCTTTTCTCCCATTAATGGATGTCGATCAAGGTTGTGCGTGCCTGCAGGGTGGGTATCGCCGAGGTGGCGGCGAGGGTGAAGGCGCTGTTCCGGGACAGCCCCGGCCTCATCGTGGGATTCAACGCCTTCCTGCCCAAGGGGTACAAGATCCTGCAGATCGTCGGGGTCGACGAGCTCGCCGCTTCCTTCGTCAGGGACATGAGCCTCGACGCCGCCGACGACCATCGCTGATGGTGATGGATCGATCTCACTGTCATAATGCTCTGTTTTTTCTTCTTGTGGTGCTGCAGCTGGTTTCATCATGCTCTGTTTTATTTTCCTTTTGGTGCTCGAACCTCATCCTGTACATGTACATAGTTGTGTTGCTTAATTAGTCCAATGTAAATGATAATGGGAAATGCACTTGTCTGTTTGTTAGATGCAAGTCTTTAGAGAGGTGCTTGCAGAATAAACCGGGTTTTTTTTTTCATGCAGGCTAATAATTGGTGATTATTGTGAACGATGAGTGCTTGATTGGACACTAAAAGGCGCTTTGCTTAGGCATTTAAATGGCACTAAAAGTTGGCATACAGATTTAAGAACATCCAGATAAATAGGTGCTCGTATCGAAGGAGTTGCAGACTTGCACTTTACGGTGACAACATACAAAAATTAGAACAACATGAAAAATATTCCATGGGGAACAGTGAGTACATCGTTTTGGAGCTCGGGCTCGAGTGAGCTCTTTTTAAAATAATTTAAAAAGGAATTTCTTCAAAAATGACAAGGGTGTGGATTTTGGTGTGGTGAACAGTTAGCTTCAGTGACCGCCGAGGTAGTCGATCAAGCTAGCTCGATAGTGGAGGGTGCAGAAAAGGCCAAGGAGTGCGCGCAAAGATCCTCCCGGCCGGTACGTATCGCCATATGCACGGCGTCAAGGGCTTAATGTTCGAGGAAGAGGAAAAACCAGCTGCTTTTCGAATCTAACTACTGTATGACTGAGGAGGCCGGAGAAAAGTCTTGCGAGCGATTTCAGAGATGCCCATATGGGGCCGAGAACAAGCGAAAATGCAAATCTGGCGGCGCCCTCCAACCAATAAGACTAAGCCACGCATGGCTGTACGATTATACCTGGACCCACAATGGACTGTATTTGATTCTTTCAATCTATTAACTGCGTCGCGTATTTCTCTTAGGTGGGGTGATTGGGTCTGTGGCAGCAAAATGAGAGTGCTCCCATCGTCCCAGCTCTTTGCCCATTCTTCCATACAGAGGCCACAAACTCGCTGAGGACGGTCAGTCCACCTACGGTACTCCGTTCCATTTATTTTTAGCATACATTTCAATCATGTTTTTTTATAGTTGCATTAGATTTTTAGAAGAATATATTTTTGAGGTAATCCCAATAAAACGAAAAAGATATTTGTCAAGTATGGGTACAATAACATTTTAGTATCAAAGAAATATCACATATATTACACATTTAAAAAAATTCTATCATACCAAATATGATCCAATTATTTCGATTATGCATACCAGCATTATATCAAAATATGATCCAAGAAATATCTCATTTTTCCAAATATTTCCATTTCGTATCAGAAATGTTTCAAAATATTGCGAGCAACTCAAATCAAACAAGATATTAGTCATAAATGGGTTCCATAACATCTTATATATTACATACCTTTACTAAATTTTGTCATGCCAAATATGACCCAGTTATGTTTTTATAAATAAACTATTTTTTATTAGTGATATCAGTATTATATCAACAAACTATGACATATAATATTGAAATATGCAAAATCCTTTTTGATGTTCTGTGGCATAGCAAACATATCCATGTTACTAGCTAATTTAAATCAACCCAGCCAAAAATTGCTGCTACCTACAAATACAATCGTTATGTTGCTGCACCTAGTACCAATTAGATGCACTAGAGGCGAGCACTGAAACCACAAATCCATGTATGAGGAAAACATTACACACAAAAAAGGTCAGAAAAAAGAAAGGGCTGAGAGGGCTCCAGCATCAGATGAACATGAACAGATGCAGGCTGAGAGAGCTCCAAAACAAGACGAACAGATTCAGAAAATCTCAATTCCACACATTACTGAAAATTGGGTTATACAAACTAGGAATCCAACTCGTTTCAAATAATAGATCAAACAAAAATCTCTACAACATATCCAGCAGACACCTGGACCTCCTCCCCGTTCCCCATCTACAGTGAATAGGGGCGATTTTTGGGCGAAGCCCGTGCAACCAAGCTCGCCGCCGGCGATCCGGCCGATTTCTCGCCCTCCGCGGCCGCTCTGGCGGCGGGAGGACGGGGAATCGCCGGATCCCGGCGTGTACATAGTTTAGGTGTGTGTGGGGTGCCTGCCGGCGGCGCTGTGGAGGTGGCGGCGTGGCCGGAGAGGCTTTTGGTGGCGGCGGCTCCCTCCTCTGTACTTGGTGCTCCGGCGGACGCTCGGGACAGATCCGCCGTTGCTGGTGCGTCTGCTGCTCCTCGGAGCCGCGGCATGCCTTTCCCCGAGCTGGTGGCCGTGGTGGCGGCGCTAGCTCCTGTACATGGGGTCCTTTGCCTTGCACCTCGGTGCAAGGTGGTGCTTTTGCTAAAGTTCTCTGGGAGTTTGCAGGTGGGAAGCTCTCCATCGTCGGTGGTCGCGGATGGCGCTGTGGAAGATGGGTGGTTCTGGCGGCGGCTCGACGCCGATGCTCTTTCAGCGTTCAGACTCTGGTGCTTGCGTCAGACGGCTTCTGCGGCATCTCAACAAGGTTGGTCGAGCAGGTCGCTGCGGTGCGAGGTGAGCTCGCCTTCTTCCTCCCCGGCGGCGTGCTGCTGGAGCTCGAAGGAGGTGCTCTGCTTGGTGGATCTGTGTTCGCCGTGTGTGGTGTGGTTTTTCCCTCTGTTCGTGTGTGTTCGTTCGATCTCTTGTTGATCTTGATCTTGTTGATCTTGATCTTCATCTTGTACACGAACTTCCTTCAAAAAAAAAAATCTCTACAACATACAATCCCACAAGAAATGGCGAGTTGCGGTTGCTCGCAGGTTTTGATGCCAAATCAGCCGTTCGACCAGCCGTGGATGGTGCAGATGTACTAGCGCAGTACCGACTATTGCCGTTCAAGCACCGTTGACGGGTTGCTGCATCTTGCATCCCCGAGTCCTCCTACGCATGCGCCGCCAAGGCCGGTGCCACGAGCTCCGGCACCGCCCGCCCTCCCCAGCCTCGCCGCCGCGTCTCCGTGGTGCTCCTCGCTGGCCTTCCAGCGCCGCCGGAAACGCCGTGCCAACAGCGCCCCGCCTCCATCCCCTTCACGTCCTTCTCCCGCTCCGACAAGCTTGGCCGCACCGTGGACTGGACGCCCAGCCCGGGCGCGCACGCTGTGACTCCATCTTCGGCTTCTCCTCCACGGAAGACTCCCTCTCCGTTGCGGCCGAGGACTCCTCCTTCAGCCGGCGCGTCACCCGCGCTTCGGCCCCAAGTGGCGCTTCAACCAGTGCCCGCCGGTGCCCCAGCGCCGCGATGAGCAGATCGATCTGATTTCGATGCCTCTTTTTGGTGGTATTTTCCTTACATTCTTTTTCCTGTTGCTTTTGGGGGTTCCTGTGGGATCCCGCCGAGGTCGCCCATTGCCCAGGTCGCCACCAGCCTCCGCCGTCCAGCATCTGGTCTGCTTCGGTGTTTAAGGTCGTCTTCCACCTATCGATTGCCGCGAACCTTCATGTCCAAGGACTCATCAAACCATGTCCGCCTACATTTGGGGAAGCGTCTCCTGTCCGCATGGCGTCGATGATGGAGGTTGGAGGAGCCGCCGGCGCAGGCCCAGGCTCCCGAGCGGCGGTACGCGCCGGGTCGCTGCTCCTCAGTGCCAGCTCACTCCCGCCGCGCCTGGTCGCGCGTTGGCTTGGAGGCCACTCGCCGGCGGCAACATGCCTCAGGTTTCTGCTCCGCCCTCTGATTTCACATCAGACTCTTGTCTGTTCTGTGCAGATGCATAATTGGCTAGATTAGCAAAATGTATTGCCTCCCTTCATTACTTATTAGATAAATTGCTTTGTTCTTGTATGCCAAATTATCAAATTTGTCACGCTGGTACTCACGTGCAAGTGGTTCAGTTCATTTTGAAGTTCTAGCTATGTGCATGGAGAAATCAAGATAAATGATGCTGTGAGTCATGGAGTCTTCTCCCACATTTTATTTAACTTGTTGCTATATACAGGCACAACAGACCAAAAAATAAAACAAAGAAACATGCCACTTTGTCCATGATCGATAGGCTTATAGCAATTCTGATTGTTGGTGTTTACGTCAATCTTCAAATGCTTAATCGGTGTAAATACACCAAATTCATGATATTGTGGTTATTGGAAAACCATAGTACACAGACTGTAGTTATCTAAGGTATAAGTTTGTATCGATGGTTTCTGAGCTGATTTATTTTCTATCCTTCACTATTTCAGTTTCTGGTGCATTTCTGCCTCTTATGTACTTTTTGCTTTTGCGGCAATTTCTCTTACAGTTTGTTTTCCATGTTTTGAAAAATAATTTTCCTTTTGACATCTGTACACTAGGACTGCAATGGAGGAGGCTGTGTACGACAGTACGAGGTGGGGCTATTGCAGGGGACGGCCAAGAGCTTCTACCTTGGTGAAATGGTGAATGCCTATGCCTACTATCCAGTGTATGTGTAACTGTGTCTGAAGTCGTTTCAAGGAGAAGATATTATCAGGAATTCTAGATACGCAGCAGGAATTTTAGGATGAACAATAGAACAAGAGAGTTGTGATATTGAACTAATCACACCACTGAATCTTTTTATTCAGATAAACATTTAGTTAAGGATGTGAATTTATTTAACTAATCACAGTACCGAGCTCTTGTCTTGCCAGTCCATTGTGGTACATTTCACTTTTTTCTCTGTTGCCCATGTAGCCAATGATTTTGACTCAAGAGCAAGTTGAGAATAAGGACATTGCAGGATAGACTGGCTAAGAATATATTAAAGAAATATATGACTGTTAATGCACAGGTTTTTCTACACTACCTTGTTCATTTAAATGTATAGAATCATACATTTAGTTGAGAATAAGGTATATTTAGCTCGTTAATTGAGTGATGAAGGCTATGGTCGCTGCACAGGAAACCACAATGTCGTTAGTGAATCCAGTTTCATCTCCAAAATCATGTGAACCCCCAGCTACCATATTATTGTACCATATGTATTTATGAGGCATACTTTACGCACATATAGTTAGAAAATCTAAAGCACATGTTATATCGTTTAATCACAAGAAGCACATGTAGTTTGTTAGCTAACAGTATGGATCAGAATCAAGTACTTTATTTATCTGTTGTGGAATGAGAATAGAATTAAGAATCAGATTCAATAAAAATAGCAATTTGTTTGGTGCTTGATGCAGGTGACTTTTATCCAGCCAAGATATTTTACCTATCCCGTATCTATATCGATGGATTGTTCGAGTGGTTGTTCACGCCGTGAGAGCAATGACTGTAGAAAGAAATGGTTAGAAATAACCACCTTTGAACAGGTTTGTTCTTTAGGAAGGCCGAGTGATTTCTCTTTGTTATCTTTATTTATAGGATTTCCTTTGACTTTACCCTTACTGGTACCACTATTACACACTACAATTCATATGCATGGTGATCAGATGTCAGTGGGTAAACTTCGCGTGGCTGATGTTTCAGTCGTTGCTGGGCGGAGTGGTCGGCAGCGTGCAGCAGAGCGGCTACATAGCCGCTCAGAATCTCAGATAGTCTAGCAACAATGAAGTCACAGAACCGGATGGTGGCGCAGGTGCTGGACACTATAGTGAATTTCCAGAGCCGTGCTCCATCGCTGCCTTGCCACCGATCTTGAGCTGGCAGATCCCTAAAGAGGCATGCACCTTTTTCGTCCCATTCTCCTTGCATCACAGTAATTTAGATGATATATTCAGTCAAACAGGTTTGTAATGCCTTTTTTACTCATGTTAGTGCTCCTTCGTTTTAGAGCTTTATTTAATCGGCATACGAAGCCAACGTCCTTGCCTATTTAGAGGAGTGTTATGTGCAAAGAAGATCAATTTATTTTCAGGCTCATGTATGCACGCGTAGTTTAGAGCTCCAAAATGCCATCAACTGTATCTTTGCTAACTGCGTTTGTGTGAATACGAGTTAGATTGAAAGGATTTTATTTACTTCGCATGCAATCCATTATCGTTGGCAACTACATCTCTTTGTGTGAAGATAAGTTTGATTCCAGTTGTGCTTGGACAGAATAAATACTCTCTTTTCGATCTTTCTTTGATTCGGGAATTTCAGAAACAGAAAACAGCATGGTACATGCTCTCGGTTTCTGTTTTTAGGACCATAGCTTTCCATTCACAAAAAATGCCATGTAAAATACTTTGATGATCCTGTTTACTCCTGGAAATGCATATCCGTTTTGGAGCAATCTGCATGTGTAGACATCTTTCTGGGCAAAACAGATGCATTGCTTTGGAACTTTGTTGTATACAGGCAAATAAAATGAAGGTGATGTGTAGTGTATTTTCTGTGATCAGTCATAGCATCATTTTCCTTTTTTCTGTCAAGTTTCACATCGGATCCGTTTCTCTGCACGATTGGAGATGCTGGGTGTATTTCTTTTGCCGAGATTGGTGCATTGAGTGTGATATATGATGTACAGATTGAGTCCAATTATTATCTATAGCTACATAACTGATGGAATGCAAGCCAATGCTTGTTCATTTTGTTTTTTTACATGATTTGAGCAGCAGCCACTACATAGTTCTTTTGTCTGTAGAGTTGATTATCTGATATTTAAGACTTACACAGGACACTGTTGGAGATTGTGAAGATTACTTGTATCAAGGACATGGGGATGAATGCCCCTGTGCTTGTTCATGGCTCCAACAGTTGGTTATCGAGGAAGTTGCTGTTATATTGTTGCTTTTCAACAACTTTTTTTAATCAAAGTTTTGTTGTGTATCTCATAACTCCATTGAATTGCATCCTTTAAGTGGGCGTTAATACATTGTTGCCTTGTCGGCAGCATTGGTTTTATTTGCATAAGCATACAACATACACAAATGATGGATGGTACATTTATGTTCCTTTGTTGCATCTTTTCATATTACATAGATGTCTGGGTATAATAAGATTTCCTACAGCACGCCAATTAAATATATATTCTAGCCAACGAAGAAAATTATTTATCTCTTGATCATCACGACCCTAAGAAACAACGGGCGCAGCAACGAGCGCCTTTCCCTTCTAGTATATATGAACTGAACAAGAAACAACTGCAACCGGAATCAATTTGCAGGCCTGCAGCCTCGCCGCCGTTCCGGCCGCTGCCGCGTCGCGGCGTTGTCCTCCCCTTTATTTGGTGGGTCACACGGTGGATGACTCGTGGCCTGATATTGCTGGTGGGTCTACGTATATTCGTTTCTGTCTATACGATACTCCAGCAACCCATGGTCAGATGCTGACCGGTAACCCGGCCCCGGCTCCGCTAGAAAAATCGGGTAGGCATGCATGCGAATCGATCCAGAGCAACAGCTGTGAGAGCGCAGTACGTCGTACGTCCGATGTGACAGCTCTCTTATCTTATTCACAACAGAGGCGCAGATATTCCTCATGACATGGAGCAGCTAGCTAGCTTGTGTCCGTAAATCTAGAGCAGTATGTTGTTATTAACCTATGTTATTACCTTCATGTAGTGGGAATAATATACTTTCTCCGTTCCAATTTAATTGACTTGCTATGTACCACAAGTGGATGTATCTAGACATGTTACAAGTCTAGATACATCCACTTGTGATGCATAGCAAGTCAATTAAATTGGAACGGAGAGAGTAGATTGTAACATGCATTACATGTAGTAAAAAAATAATGTGACCAATAGTTAGTGAGGAGCTTATGGTAACATGATATGTTATTACCATAACATAACGCACCTAGAACAAAATAAATATACAATCTTATAAATGAATCTTGACATGATATCACACATATCTTCCGATCCACTATGAAGTTAGTAAAACATACTGGTACCATATTGTATATGTATAGTCGGAAAAAAATGGTGCACACATAAAAGCAAAAGGGCTTTATAAGACAACAAAAATTGCATGGACATGCAAGCTTATATATTTCCATTATCCACAATTTTTTATTTGTAAGTTTTGGAGATTTCTTCTTTTTGTGGACTCTTTTAGTACTTCCAATAATTTTTTTTAGATAAAAGGCACAGGCCCGGCTTTGAATTAACAAAACCAGAGAGATCCACAAGTTATTACAAAGTGCTGCGGCATACAACTTAGCCAAAAGAAAGGGTAACATGCTGGGCACACAGCTTGCCGATACTAAGGAAAGATCGCAGGACCAAAAAGGTCAGCCCTGTCTACGGGGAATGCTCGCAGCGTGCAGCTCCCTAAGTTTTGCGACCAGCCATCTTGCGCCCTCCTTGTCCTGCGACTTGAGAGGAGGGATCCAAGCCTGCAAGAAGATCATAGATTTGAAGATGATATCAGCTGGATGATTAATGGTTTTCTTCTCAATAGAGAGTTTATTTCGCACAGCCCAAAGCGCCCAAGCTTGGGCTAAAAATAAGATCCAAATCAAGCGTCTAGTGCGCCCGAAAACGCAGAGAGTAAAGCAAAGAACTGGGCAAAGTTTTGTGGACACCAGGCCCTCCCCAGGACCTGACGCATCACCGACCACATGTAAACCGCCATCGAACACGTGAAGAAAATGTGTGTGGCGTCTTCAACCTGTCCACAGAGAGCACATTTGCCATCAGAAGGCCCCAACCTTGTGGCAAGTTGTGTTCCTGTGGGCAAGCGGTCCAAAATGAGCTGCCAAGAGAAAATTCGGATCTGAGCGGTACCCTAGCCTTCCAAACTTCCTGAAAGTGCGCCACTGTCGCCCCTTGCGACAGTCTTTTATACATAGGGTTCACGGTATATTTACCCGTCGCGTCAAGACTCCAGGAGATGCTATCCTGCTCAACAGAGAGATTAACTGATGAAATAATCTCAGCTAATTGCGTCCACTGATCAAACCCTGCCGCGTCTAAAGATCGCCTAAAGCGACAGCCACCATTGACTGCCTGCGGGATCTATGCCGAATCAACAATTTTTCTAGAAGGGATAAGTACTATTTCCTTTTGCGGGAACAGCAGGAGCTCTGCTTTTGTACTAAGAAAAGAAGAGGAGGCAAAGAACTACTGTAGCTATGACCATTATCCACAATTTTTTATTTGTAAGTTTTGGACATCTCTTCTTTTTGTGGACTCTTTTAGTACTTCCAATAATCGCGCTAAGATTCTAAAACAAGATTACATATACGAATCTATGCCGAATCAACAATTTCTCTAGAAGGGATAAGTACTATTTCCTTTTGCGGGAACAGCGGGAGCTCTGCTTTTGTACTGAGAAAAGAAGAGGAGGCAAAGAACTACTGTAGCTATGAAGTTCATTATACTATTTTTTTTTTTTTTTTTTTGCATATGTGAAGTTCATTATACTAGCTTGGATTTAGGAGGAAGAAGGTACACCGTACACACCGTACAAGCTAGTTAGACGTACAGCATACATACGAGATCGATCTAGGACGCACGCATATTACCTGAAGGAGGAGAAGAAAATCAAAGGAAGAGAAAAACCGTACACACGAGCTCTGGCTAAAGCTTAAGGTTAAGATCAAGCTGCTGCTGCATCTGCTGCTTGTGGCCGCCGTCAAGCGTCGTGGTCGTCGTCGTACGCGCGCGCCGCCAGCTCCCCGGCGCCAGCATGGCCGGGTCGTGGGCCTCCGCCGGATACGCGTCGGGGTGGTAGAGATGGGCGTTCCAGTCGACGACCCTCTCCTTCTTGTGCGCGTTCTGGTGTCCCCCTAGCGCCTGCGACTTGAGGAACGTCTTCTCGCAGAAGAGGCAAGAGAACAGCCTCGATCTCTCGCCACCACCATGGCCATCGCCGCCATGGCCGGCCCGGCCACCATCGGAAGAAGCAGCCCAAGGAGAAGGGGCTGGTGGCATAGGGGCCAGTGTGAGAGACAAGTCAAGCGAGTTTGCAGGGGGAGGCTCCATTGGAGAAGAAGCTATCTAATTTCAATCTAGTGTTGGTAGCATGAGCAGCTCAGCTGAGGAGTGAGCTCCCTCTGCCTGCGTGGGTTCGCAATGGCCAAGTTTATAGTACGAGATGCCATTGTTGTAGAGGGGCATGAAAGGAAGCCTACCACTTGCTAAATCTGGGACTGTGCATTATTGCGAGCTGCACTAAGGTCCAACCATGGTGGCCCCGCCGGCCATGGCTAACCACGAAGGAACACGTACGAGTAGGACAGGCGATCGAGCTCAAAAGGACGTCGAGGTAGATCATGGCTACAGAAGTAACATTTCGTTAGTGGATCCCGCATGTCATCATTCGCTAATTGACCTATGTTGGCTCAGGTTTTGATTGTGTCGACGACCCGTAGCCTGTTTCCGCAACAGAAATCGCATGTAAAATTATCTGTGATTCAATGAGTATATATGTACAAGATTACTTTAACATTGCCGAAGTTTGATAAGAACTTTTGTCGCATAGTATGCCTATCTCAGCAACGTCACTAGGAAGTTCAACCAAATGAAGTTTTTCACTTTCAGTGAAAGAGTTGCTATCCGCTCTCCCACCTTATCCGCTCGGCTACAGTAGAGAGAGGCGGAAAAGGAGGCGACCGCGCGAGCTCGGTTTCCGCCGGCGAATCCACCGCTCCCCTCCGCCTCCGGTCGCCGTCGAGGCACCGCGAGGTGGGGGGAGCTATGGTTTTCGTCCTGGTGTGTAGATAGGTTCCTATCTAGGTGTGAGTGCCTCCCGACGACGTCGAAGACGGGGCGATGGAGTCGGTGTGTTGGTTGTGGTCCTTCCCCTCCTTCTCCGTTCCGGCGGCCTCGTCGCCAGGGAGGACGTGAAGGTAGTTCGTCAGGTGCGCTTCTTCGTCCTTGCTCCTCAGGCCGGCCGTGGTGGCGAGGTGAGGGCTCGGTGGTTGTTGGCGACCTGCTTTTGTTGGTGCTGGTGGATGTGGTCTTCGTCGACGGTGCTGCTCCGGCCGGCCTTGGTGGCGAGGGGAGTGGTGTCTGTCGGTGTCGGCGTGCTGCTGGTGGTGGTCCTTGGCGATGGTGGGACGGCTGGAGGAAGGGCGGAGGTGGGAAGACGGCGCTGTGGCCGGGCACGTTCAACGAGTCTAGATCCCGGCGCTGGCGGCGGGTGGCTCTTGCGGCCGTCTACAAAGCGTGTGGTGGTGCTGTCTTCCCGGCGGTGCGTGGTACGGCGTCTCCGGCGTCGCCTCGGAGCTTTGGGCGCGACGATGGATCTGATCGTGATCTCTCCTGGTAGCTTGGGGTGCTCTCTGCACTTTGCCTGGGTCCGTCTGTAATTTCTGTTTTCTTTTAGACTGTCTTGTAAAGTGTACTGGGCGGCCTTGTATTTGGATCGGATCCTTTCCTCAAAAAAAGAAGTTTTTCACTTTCAAAGGAATTTTGATTTATCACAAAACGTCTAGGCACCTATCTAAGCAGCTATCTCACAAAACCTGTAGCAGAATCTTCATGTCATTTCAAATCCATGTATATGCCTGTTCGTGGCCAGCCAAGGGATGCTTGTTGTGGGTTGTCAGGAGCAGACACCGAGCACGTGAGACATGCAGCCATGTGGTCGGCACAAAACAAGAAATCCTAAACATGGCCAAAAGCCCAAAACAGGCGGCTCCGACATGCATGCAGATCGATCAATCGCGTCGTCGTCAACTCCTTCTGATCAAAGCTCAAGAGCCTGTCTGGGCATTGCCAGGACAAACTTGGCTTCACGCTGGCAGATGCCTTGCCAAGGTCACCATCGCGTATGCAGTCAGTTCAATAGTGCATCGACGACCATGCTCCTACATGCGCTGCAGCACAGTACAAAACGGACCCAGGAAACCAAACATATATATCTTCGATATTCATCCGTTCCATAAGGTTTTTGTGTGTCCCAAACACTGGTTGTTCCTTTCTATCAAATTATTCAGAGTTAGAGCACCTCTAACAGATAACGGATAATCTCATACCGGAAAATTGGTATCCAGTTCAACCGGATATTTTCGGTATCAAATTTTACTCTGGTGAAACAGATACCAAAAAAAGACCAATAAAATGCACTAGACCCACAAATTAATAGTTTTTCTTTTCCTCTTCTTCTTTCCCGTATCCTGCCTCCCGCCGGCCCGCTCTCCACCGCGCCCTCCCACGCACCTGCCCTTGTCAGCCGCCGGCGCAGCTAACTAGCTAGATAGTGATCGATTTGGAGTACGGCCGTACACGCCAGCTAGCTAGCCATCAAACGATCTGGACGAAAGCTAGCTAGCTAGCTATTTTCGCAAAAAGAAAAAGGAAGCTAGCTAGCCGCACCTGGCTGCACTCGCGCCGGCCCGCGCGTGGCTACGCTGTGCCCGGTCCTTTCTCCAATTCTCCCGCGTAATTTAGTAAAAAATCGACCAGAATCGAGAATACGGGTGACGGTGCGGATTTGGTTGGAATCGAGATCTAGCGGTGGAAGTTTGCTGGATTCTGACGAGTCCAGCGTCGGTTGGTGACGGTTGGACTGAAATTTCCTCCCGCCAGCTGTTGTCTGGCTTTTTTGGTTCACGAGAAAATTATCTCCAAAACTAAACATTTGGAGCAGGGTGGCGAAGTATATTGCTCTCCGGATACATTTTTCCGTTTCGATACCATATGCGGTATCTATTCCGTACGACTTTTATCCCGGACACAGAAAAAACAGTTATTTTCCGGATCGAGAACTTATCTGGTATCTGATATTACCATGAAACTGCCATTGCTCATTTGCTCCATGCAGAGTTGTAACAATGAATCTTACCATGCCCCGTGCAGAGTTGTGAACTTCCCCGTTGTCCACTGCGAGATGTGAGTCATCATCGTCAGTGCCGAGATGAACACCACACCTGTGGCCTCGGTTACTGTTAATGCCGATGTTGCAGTGTTTCGTTGTTTCAAGATATTCAGTTCTTTTTTTTTTTTTTTGAACAGGATCCGACTTACAACAAATAGGCAGCTCAACACAGATTACAAACAGGTCCAAAAGAGACAGGAAAATACAAAGAGGACCTAGCAATATGCGAAGAACACCCAAAGCCACCGAGAGAGAACACAATCGGATCCAAGCACCGCGCGCCCAGCACCTAGGCTCGCCGGAGTCGCCGTACCCCAGTCGCCGAAGAGAGAGCGCCTCCACGCATGTAGAAGACTGCAAAGCCGTCCGCCGCCTGCGACGGAAACCGAGATCGATGAACAAACACAGCCACAGCACCATCTCTCCGGAGCCACCCAGCTTCCCGCCGACTCAGCGCCGCCCAAGTCAACCACCGGCTTCCCCTTCCAACTTCCTGACGGCCCCTCCCCTCGCCACCACGGCCGGCCGGAGTAGAACCGTCGAAGAAGACCACCTCAACCACCACCAAAAAACGGATGCCAACTGCAGATCCGGCGAACTGCACACCACCCCAGCCTCTCCCCCCACCTCCACGGCCGGCCAGAGAGACGGTGAGCCCACAGCAGCAAGAGATCCACAAAGAGCCAGATGTACCTTCAAAGGGAAGAAGGACTCCAACCACCGCACCACCACCGTCAACCTTCCACCATGGAAGCTCGCCGGAGCGCGACGAGGTCAACCAGCCCGTGCAAAGCACCAGCCTGGAGAAGCCCGGCATCTCGCCATACGCCAAAAAGGACCCTACTACTACAACTAAGACAAGAGGAACTACGCCTACTATGGACAGAGGAACTCGGCCGCCATCCCCAGCTCCCCTCCGGCCGGCAGAGCCGCCGGAGAAGGAGAGGAGCGACGCCGAGGGCTCACGGGCGACTCTCAAGAGGAGGGAGGAGAGAGAACGGGGAGGGGAAAGTGAGAGCCCCACTAAAATATTCAAGATATTCAGTTCATGGGTGCATGGGTGGTGATATGGAACCACATCGGTGATACTGTATTGTGGCTTGCTATAACTTAGACTTTTTAAGGTGTAGCTACCCTAGAAATGGCAGAAGCAATTATAATGATTCCAGCATGCGATTGGGCTTCAGACAGCCCGACGGTAGTGACAAAGCTGCCGGCCTCAGCTAAACGTAAGATGGTTAAGAGGCTGGTTTTACCCCCAGCCCACCAGAGTTCAAACCCTAATTTTGACAATGGTGTTTTTCAGTTAGAGAATATTCTTCAGTGCGAGACGACGTTCCCGTCGACAGAGAGGCGTCTGTGGTGACTTCGTCAATCTCAAGACTCGACCCGCCGGCTCAGTATTTCGAACGTGCTCATAGGGGTAGGGTGTGCGTGCGTTCATAGGGATGAGTGTGTGCACGTGTATGCGAGCGTCTACGTTTGTAGTGTGTTTCGCAAAAAAAAAGCTAAACATTGCTCCGATGTGGGTGTTTCTCTTGTTGATTCAGTATCCATTGTGCGCCAGTTTACCAGTCGTGTATTCACTCATGTCAATCGTATCTGTATAGCTAGGGCTAGTTCTTTTTCTGTCCCTATTTGCCCTTGTGTGGTCTTCGATTGCATTCATCGGAGATCAAGGTTTTGGTTAACAATAGTAAATATTTCCTAGGGGGTCAGGTACCGGTTACGGGTTACCGTGGTTACAGGAAAATACCGACAGGTTATCGGACGAATTTAAAACCGAAATTCAAAAGTTCAAACAATTTGGTTGCCAGTGTGACCATTTACCGAGAGTTTTCATTAAAATTTAAAAATTTCAGAATTTTTCACTCGGTATGACCATTTCCCAGGGGTGCTCAAAACGATGTCGGAGATCACTCCTGCTATAATGTCCGCGTCGGCCTCGTGATCCGTCGTCCTCATCGAAGGAGACGTTCCATTCCTCACCGCGATGGCATGCATGGTTCTCCTTGACGAGGATAGGGTTGCTGGTTAGCTCGGCAATGACGGCTTCGTCCGCTAGCTGCCGCGGTGCGTTGTGCCTCAAACAGGAGAGGTGCTCCGCCTACATGGCAAGGTGGAGCTGCTCACGCACCTAGTCGTATCTTCTTTTTTAAATCCTACTAACCAAAGAGATCATGACTCGGGATATTATATTTTCAGAGTATTCACATTGGAATATGTGGTTGGCTTACCTATAAATCGCACTTATATACGACTTTTGAAAATTAAAAAAGAATCCTACATAAGTTTAACCGTGTATTTTTTTATAAACTGTTATGGCAATTTGTGACGTTAAGTGAACATCAGAAAATGAGAAGCTGGGGATCGTAGAGAGCTCTCTACGAATGAGTGACTTGATTATATCGTTCGTAGAGACATCATTTTTTTGCATATTTGACATCATCTTTTTGGTTTTTATTTGGATTTTCTTTTTATAAGGTTTTGGAGCTTGTCATGATCTTCAATACAAGTTCAAATTAATCAAAAATACTTATTTACTCATTGTTACTTACCAATCATAAAAATGGGCCATATTTGTCCTCTATCAAACAAATTTGTTTAAATAGAGAGACCATGTTGCAGATGGTTTGCATGCTCGGATTTTATGTAAATAGGCTAAGTGTTTGAGGTAATTATTGTTTCATATATGATGGTCCCTCTTGTTCAAAAGAAAAGAAAAGAAAATATAACACCGATATAATCATCATCGTAATCGTAAGCTCTGTTTGACATTGTATTGGATTATGAAATTGATTATTTATACTACGTCCGGTACGTAAAAAGTGTCGTGAAGAAACTACTACGACACTACAAAATTATGTACAGCTGGCGACACTCATTAAGGATCGGAGGGAGTATATAAATATAAGAATTAGCGGGCAATTATAATAACATAACATTAATCTTAGTAATTATTAGACTAGATAAATTTCTGGTGCAATGCAGAACATAAATTAAACATTGTAACTTGTTAATGGAGAGAAGCTGGGGTAATGTATTTTTGGATAATATCTAACAAACCTTATATGGGGTTAAATGGGAAATCACAATCTATCCTAAGTCTCACTGCCAGAAAAATAATTTTCATTCGTTATAGTCCGAGCTATTTGTCGCTTATTCATGAGTTGTTGGATCATACATGGTTTTTTTTCACATTTCATTTCTTATTTATCTTTTCATTTCATTTTATTTTTATTTATTTTAACTCTCTTTAACTTTTAATTTAAAATTTGTTTGATTTATACATTTTTGGTGGTTTTTTCTTACCATATATATGTATTTTACCAATACATGCATGATCTATCTATTTCATTTTATACAATGTTCAAGTAACATTCCTTTTTTCCTAACCATCTTATATAATTGGTTTAGGTACAAACTGGTTGTCTTGGAGAAAAACTAAGAAAGGATTTTACTTTCTTCTTCATCGAATATAGAACACACTGTATTAAGGTTATAAATATATTGTTTTCATGTATAAACAAAAATTTATGGGTGGTGAAATATATTTAAAGAGAAATATTTTTCCATACAAAGTAATTTCACCCGTCGATACAATTACTTTTAAATACTGTGGACGTTTTATGTGAACACAATATTTTTATAGCAGATGGAAGATATTTCAAGAAACACCCTTGTGTACATAACATTAACATCTCTCTGGCTGAAAAAAAAAAGAAGCTACATGAACATAGGAGATACTTTTTATTGATGGTGAAACGTTGTAAAGTTCATAATTCTTAGATTTCTGTTATGCAAAACTCAATACTTCTGTTAAATTCATGACAAATGATTCCAATATTTTCGAAATGTAGAAGTCGGATAAGGATTTAATGGGCCCGCTCTCTCTTTTCTTAGCCGTACGGGCCAGAAAATTTAGGAGCCTGTCGCTTGGGTCGCTACCTAATCCTGGGCCTGGGCAGGATGCTACAAATTGGGTACACGAACCCGATAGCCCAGCATGACCTTCGTTGACCCCAACAGATAAGAATCAGACGACACCTACCGCCGTACTCCTCCACAGTCACTGACACGCTGGCTCCTCACCGGTGTACCCCGAGTGGACCCACCTGTCACTTTCGCGCGAACACTTTACTCACGTGCGTTGCGGGGACGACGGGATGGATCCCTCCCCCACCGCTTCGTCGTCGTCTCCCCTGCCTTTCCCCTCCCCCCGAATATTCCAAGCTTGCGACTTGCGGCGGCGGCGAGGAGGCGGAGTCCAGCTTGGCGGTGGAGTGGGCAGGAGGAGGACCCCGCCCCGCCCCGAACCCTAATTCTTCTTCCATCCATTGGGCGAGAGGTGCGTGCGTGCCTTGCCTCCTCCTGCAGAATAGTACCTTTTTTTCAGCTGTTGCGGTCAAGAGGATGCTGCGTTAGCGTGGCCCGATTCATTCCGGAGGTGCCTTTTCTCGCCTCTCTCCGCACCGTGACTCCGCGCCAGTTCCTTGTTCCGGCAAATGGATTCCGGGCTCGAGCTGAATGCCACCCATCTGCATTTGATTGGTTTCCTTGTCCTGTTTTTTGTTTTTGTGTGTGGGGGTGGGGGGGACTAGGCTGTAGTTCAATCAACGTTTATTCAGTCGTGCAAACTGTACACCGAATGTGATTTTGTGGACTGGCTGCATGAACTGGAACTTCCATTTCGCTGCATGTCGAAACAAATGGAGGGTGTTTGGTTGCGATGGTATCGGGCATTTCGTGCTTCAGTCCGTGTTCTATTGTTCTTTCCAGATTCAGCACTGATTGATGCAATCCGTTTTCGTTTCTTTTTCCCAGCCCATGGTAGAAATCTAGTCCTGTTCTTTGATGAGTCTGTCGAGTTCCTTTGATAATAAACCTGCAGCTTGCTGAACTTTCTTCGCTCCTAGTATAATTTTCAGTCGATTAGTTCTTCCCATATTGTCCATCGATGATGAATTGGAGCTAAAATGTTCGATTTTCCATCCAAAACAGAGAGTGTCCCGACGTCATTGTCTGCTGCTGGTGCTTATCTTTTCGAGTTTGGTGGTCGTCTCGGTTGGCTTGTACCCAAATCTTTCGGTTGACATGTACTGAAATTCTACACTTGTCTGGTGGGTTTGGATAACCACATAGCAATGTTGGCTGTTGTCATAAATGGAGTTTCGTGGTGGTTGATGTTGTGTTTCCCTTTTTCTATTGATTGCAGTTCAGGGCCTAGTTATACAGTAGCTGTTGGTTGTGGTTGGACTACTTGTTATCTAAGAATACATCTGTCAGCGAACTTGCTGCAGTTCATGGTGTAATTGGTGGTTGTCTTACAGCACAGGGGCAACGGAGTTACTATGTCTAGAGCAGATGAGGCGTTTAGGGCAGAGTCGAGAGTCACGGTGTTCTTTGGTGTTGTATCATCCAAATCGGAGCCACTCACGTTTGAAGATTCCCTCACATTTGTCAAGAAAGTGAAGGTAACTTTCTATGCTATAATACCATGATTTACTACATCCTTGTGATTGTACTGTCTATCTTGCATCACTACTTCATCCCTCTACTAAGGCTGTAAATTGGTGTATTGTCCACTACTCAAATTAAATTTCTAACTGAAACTATATTTTTCTTATTTGTATTTTGATGTATCAATTATCTACTCTTTTCTGCTTGGAAGAAATCCACCTTGTAAGATCTTGAATACCTCATGGGTACCTCGGTTTGTATAATTTGTAAGTTACGAACACACCATACTTTGAACCAGTGCTAACTAGGAGGGACAACAACGCAGTGAGGTGGGGAGTTAAGAATGGACCATAGATACGTCAGCTAAAAACTATTGGTACAATCACAGGAGACAGCATCACAAACTTTATTTTGATCTTTCTTTATCCCCATTCCTACAAAGTCATGTAGTAGTGACTTAAGTCTGCTTTGAAACAAACATTATACTATATCTAGCCAAGTAACTGTCATTATGTCTGGATCTTATGGAATCAAAATTGGCTTCGGCATCATAATCCCATACCATACTGTATAATCTGGCAGCGGAAAGAATCTGAACACTGAGTCCGCCTTCAACTAATACTTCTTAGAACTCAGCTATATCCTATTTCATCGATATTCAGAAGTGTAGTTTCCTTACCACTTTGAACATGCCCGCTAAATTCCCAAATGAGCTATCTAGTTGGTTATGGTATTAACTCTGCTCAGTCAAGTCTCGTTTACGTATGCTTCACTTCATGATTAAGTTCCTTGTTTCCCAGGCTCGTAACCCAATGCTATACCTATCACTGTTCGACATTCTCGGCAGAATGGACTTGTCCCAGATCGAAGCGTACAGAGCGGTACGAATGCCATTCTGCCCCTCTTCCAACTGATTCCTGAAGTCGCAAATGGACCATCTAAAATAACATCTGTCTGCTCCTTCCAGTTGCAGCTGCTGTTCCGAGACCACCCCGACCTGCGCGATGAGCTGGAGAAATTCAGACCCCCTGTGCCCATGAAGCAGGCTCCAAACAACATCTGGCCCTGGGTCTTGGTGTGCGCGGTCCCGCTGGTTGCGGTGAGCCTGATCCCGGCGCTGGGGAACCCGGTGCTCTGGTTTGTCCAGCAGACGCTCGGCGAGAAGATGAAGACGGCGGCATGATTCCAGTCGGCACTCGGTATATACATGCAGTAGTAGCTCCTTGGCTGATCGGTGTTTATCCCGTCATTCAATAATGTAATTAAAAAAATTGACACATGGTCGCCTGCGTGTGATGTATATATAGTTTTAGAGCAACATCCTGGAAGAACGGAAATTGGTGGCTATTGTGGAGATCAGGTAGGCACTTGAAGGAAATTTTTAGCGACAAACTTTGCGGAGCTGTGCGGCAAACAATTATGCACTGGAGTATGCTCATGTACTGGATGCGACATCCGTCGCATCTCATTTACGTGCTGGGACAGCACTGCATATCCGAGCTGAACTGTCTGCAAGTTCGACTGTGTTTGTAGCGTAAACTGTCTGAATTTCTGTGGAGATACATATTCAAGAGATGTGCGGCGGATTCGCAATGGATTACAATTGTTTAGATACGCGGCATTGATAATTCTCTTAATGTGCAAAAGGAAATTCACAAGTAATCAGGATTCGCAATGGCCAAAACCACCAACTCAGCTACTTAAGAAAACATGGAAGCCTACAGCTGAAATTGAGCTTAGCACAAGGATGCATCTAAAGCTACTGGAACTGGGCACTATCGACATTTCTTCCTAAAGTGGACGATCCGGCAAAACTTGGAACGGATTCATTGAACAGAATGCACAAGCTTTTATACTTGTCCAAGATCAAACACAATCAGAGCTTTCCCTTCCAAACTGCACGAACTGAAGCCATGTTACAAACACTAATTAGGTGTTCTAGACTGAAGATAAGAAGTAAGTAATGATTGATATGGCAACATATCAGTAGCGAGAGGTAGAGGGACATACCCCGAGCTCGTCGAGGTTGGTCTTGACAAAGATGGCGTGGGCGAAGCAGGGGGACCATCTCCTTGAAGGCGGGCTCGACGAAGCGGCAGGCCCGCACCATGACAGCGTGAAGTCGACCGCCATCTGGAGCCATATGCCGGCAATTCCACTTAGTCAGGTCCGACGGACCACGATATACTTGTAGGGATTAACAGAGGAGCGGGGGCGGGGGAGGAAGAGCAGAACGGGGTGGTGGCCTTGCTCACTGGAGGCGCTCCGGTAGACTAGTTTCTATTCGATTCGGTCGGTGGGTGCAGGGGACTTGGCGGCTTCTCGCCCGCAGCGTGCAGGGCAGCACGGATCACGCGAGGCAGCGGCTGGCGGGTGCAGGGGAATCGACGGCGTCTCGGCTGCAACATGCAGAGAAGCCAGGAGCTCGAGCACGACTTATTTTTTAGTGGTGACAAATCTCGTAATTACAACGAAACTGAAAAAGTGTGTTGAGTTATCAAATAATGGAGCGATCTGAATCTTTGATAAAATATTGAACGGCTCAAATTTAATGTATCACCACATTATCAACACATGTTTGCTATTTTAATAGTAAGTATAGATAATTTAGCGCACGCGTCAGTAAATGAGGCCATTTTTAGATATACTTAACCAAGGCCCAGCGCTTCCAAATTACTACGGAGTAAGTACTGTACAATAATTGATTGTTAACCAACCAACTTAGATGAATCCAGGACGCTTCACACGCAGCTCGTGCCCTGCGAGCATCCTGCGGTGGCCCGTGCTCCACGCCAAATTTTTTTTGCAACGACGGACACTACATGATCGCACGTGCATGTAACCGAGATCAATCCACTCGTCTGGGTTAATACAACATGAACAAAAAAAATCTTCTGATAATTTTCTAAACACAAACATATAAATACATGTCTACGTTGTCGAAGTCCTTTTCTTTGGTCTTATTCCCTCCGTCCGGAAAATGATGTCATACATACATTTTAAGACACTAGGAAATTGACCGGTACGTTGCTACGGGTTTATTTTTATTTAAATGGACCGTAGGCCGGCTTAAAAGACTCGGTCTGCCGGAATCAGAATAGTCATTTACCATTTTTTTTTCCCACCATGCCAGAGTTGAGTCCTCAAGCTCATTGTGGAATGCGGATCGAGCACTGAGGAGTCGAAAGAGCGTGGTGGTCCTTGGCGACTTAATTCTCGGTTCGACCACAATCATCATTTGTACGACTTCGTGCTTGCTACCCTCGCATATATGGATATGAATAGCGTTTGATCTTATTTGGATTTGGATTTTGCAAACTAAATCAAGTGGACCTGATTACATTTGATTATTGACTATTGATCAATAAATCTTGACAACTTTGGAATGCAATATAGCATGTGTGATATGTAGTACGCTGGATTTAACGCATACAAATTTTACTTGGAGAGAGCGATATCCCCTCCCTTGGGCGCGGCCACCGGTGCGGCCATGGCCTTGACGGTTACTTGTCAACATGAACTGCTTGAGTTCAGAAACAGATATAAAAGAATAGTGCAATTGCACGGATGGAGTTACGAAAATCACTGAAATCAAGGTATCAATTAAGAATGAACTCACAAGCTAGCTGCCGTGTATCTATTTCACTCGAAAAGCCATGGATTCTCCTCGTACGTGCGCTCTTGCGTGAGTTAAGCTCAACGGCAAAGAAGCCTTCCAAGTTTCGTGGTGTACTTTGAGAAGTTTGAGAATTACAGAAACATAGTCCTGCATAATCCGTGCGGTGTCCCCTCTGCACCTGTACGGCTGTACGAAACTTGCCCTCAATGTTGAGAACGCGGACGGAGAGCTAGGACGGGGAATGGCGAGCAGAGAAGACTCCAAAGCGTAGCGCGGGAGAAGCAGCGGCTGATTCCGCCGGTGGAGAGACGTCCCGATCTGAAGGTAAGCGAGTGGGGAATCGTAGAGGCGGCGGCATCGGGCGAGTGGGGAATCGCAGAGGCAGCGGGGGTTGGTGCTTCAGGGCAGGCCGGGGTTGCCTCCTCGCTGCCAAACTGGAGCAGAGCTCACTGGCCATGGAGGAGATGCGTGGGGAACGGGAGGCAGTCGGGACAGAACAGATAGAGCTGTACAAATAATTCGAAACGTTTTTTTTTTACTTATGGGTAGCATAGCTGGATAATTAATTACAACAATTTTAAGAATAAATCAGATGACCTACCAAACCAAACCAAACCGTGAAAGTCTTAGTGCCTTTATTATTAGCTATATAGGTATACTTTTGTGGAATGTTGCAATTGAACAATACTGTTTCGTTTTTTGTCTTTTCCTTCTTAATTTGGCGCAGCCGCGCACACACGCAAAGGCAACACGCAGAATTAATAACATCCTTAATTAGACAGGAGCATCCAAATTATTACCGCGTGCACGTCGTGGAGCAACCAGCATTGGCCAGCTACGAGACACCAGCATTGGTCATGGAAAATTATTTGGACATTACATGCATGCATTGTCGTGCATGCACTAGTGGAAAACGGGGCACTAGTCCCGATTTCAGAGGGCCTCTAATCCTGATTGAGCAATCGGGACTAGCCAATCGGGACTAGAGGCCCCCCCTCTAGTCCCGGTTGTCCACGAACCGGGACAAGAGGCCCTCCCATTTGGCAACGGAGAAGCCCGCAGGGATGGAAACCTTCAGTCCCTGTTCGTAACACGAACACGAACCGGGACTAAAGGTAGGCCCTTTTTTTTCGATTATTTTTCAGGGTTTCAGGTTTAGGAGGAGTTTAGGGGTTTCGGATGGTTTCCATCGAACGGGGATCACATCGTACGGGGATCAAGTTGATGCATATATACATAACACATACAATTACATGAAGATCACGTTGATGCATATATATAACACATACAAATTAAGTAGTACATGAAGATCACGTTTTCGTATAAAATACTTAATTACATGGAGATCACTATTACATGGAGGCATACTATTTTACATCATAGTGGTACTCTCCGAATTTAGGTATGACCTCCGCAAGGAAAAATCCCGCCAATTTCTCCGCAATTGCTTTGAAGCGGTCCTCTATTGGGAGCGCGTTCCGCTTTCTTGCCAACTTTAAAAGAATGAGATCAAAATGAATACATGAGTTATGTATATATATCAAATCATAATAAAACAATTATGAATGAAACTCAGCACAACTGATGGTAACAAAATAAAATTGTGAATAATGTTTACGTACATCTTGATTTCTTCGGTTGTTGAATCTTTCGTTGGTCCTAATGTGAATGTACTCGCAAACGTAGAATCCACATAAATCAGTCCCCTGTGGCTGTTTAAGGCAAGTCTGTACAAGAATAGAATTCAATCAAATAATAATCAAGTATGATAATGGTACCAAGCCTCATAAAACATATATTGAAACTAACATACAACTATCTAAAGAATTTAAATCCAACAACAAATGCGATCAAAATCGCAACTAAGATAATTACTGAACCAACAACATAATGATACCAAGCCTCTTGATTAATGGCATATTTTCTAATCTTTTTAATCTTCAAGCGCATTGCATCCATCTTGATCTGGTGATCATCATCGACGTCGGCAAGCTTGAACTCCAATTTCATCTTCTCGTCTAGGCATTGGAGACGAAGATCTTCACTTCTTTTTAATTTTGCTTTCAAATCTATGTTTTCTTTTTTAAATAAATTTAGCATCTCGACAAGAGGGTCGGTTGGAATTTCCGGTTCAACTACCTCCTAGATAAAAATTTCTATGTCAAGTTGGTCGGCATAATTGTCATAAAAACGAAATGAAACTAAAAGTTATAAAAATATATCACATCCGAATCATAGACCGGACGAGGGCCGACGGGGACGGATATCAAAACCATGGCACTATACATATAAAAAACAATCATACAAGTAAGAAAATTATAGAAGTAATAACTATGCATCTAAATCATAAAACTAAGTTTTCTTTTTAAAATAAAAGATAAAAACAAGAGGCTGACCGAGGTGGTGCCGGTGACGGGATGGCGCGGGCGATCGACGGCGGTGAGGACATGGACGACACTAAAACCCACAAATCATACTTTAATTTGAGCTCAAATTGCATATAAAACAAATGAAATACCTAACTTAGTCATTTCATCAAACACGTAGCTAGCACTAGAAAAATGAAATGAGCTAAACTAGCAACGAAATGAGCTAAAGTAGCAACGCCGGAAGTGCTAACCCTGGATAGATGGGACGCCGTCAATCTTGACAAATGGTGAAAAAAATGGGACGAACTCGAGCTTGGGAGAGGAAATAGATGAGAAAATGTTGATGAACTCGAGCTCAAGAATGGCCACGACCGGCTCGGGGTGGAAGAAGATGATATAGGGAAAACTGTAGTCCCGGTTCGTATCACGAACCGGTACTAAAGACCTTTAGTACCGGTTCGTGATACGAACTGGTACTAAAGGGTGCTGGCACTAGCCCCATCTCCGCGGCTACCTGCCGCGACCATATAGTACCGGTTCGTATCACGAACCGGGACTAAAGGTCCCGTTCGAACCAGGACTGGAGCTGGCCGGCGCCCTGGGCATTTGAACCGGGACTAGTGCCCCCATTAGTACCGGTTCGTAAGGGAACCGGGACGAAAGGGCCAAACCGATGGCTCTGTTTCCACTAGTGATGTAACCGAGATCCATCCACTGGTCTGGGTTACACACGAGCAATTGTCGTGCATGTACACTGTATGTACATGCAAACCATTTGCTTCCCAACAAATCTGTTTAGCTTAATTTGGTCCACGCGCACACGCAAAGGCAGCACACAGATTAATGAGTTAATCAGCCAGGAGCTTCCAAAAATCACACGACAACACACGCTCCTTCCTGTGACTCGGCTGTATACGCTCATGTATACTCAGTGGTATTGGTATACGGTTGCGATGTATGCATGGTCCTGCCTGTAGCACAAGGGCGGTGCACATGCTACCGTATCTACAAATGGGTTCGTTGGAGCACAGGAACGGAGAGCCGCTCATCTCTTGCATTGGATGCACCAGGTCCGTCCACGCACTTGCCCAGCTCTTCCATTCCGGAGGGTAAGGTCGCGGTTCCTTGGGTGGGTGCCCCTTTCTAACCCATGCCGTACGTAGTAGATTAAATTGGCTCATTGATATGGTAACTATTATCATCGAGCGGTAACGACTAACGACTTTACAATTACACGCGTATGGTGCGTGAGAGGGGACATACCTGTTTACTGTCTCTCAAGGTTTTGTTCGGACATCCGGTGACACTACCGCTACTTTTGGCTTTTTCTAAGTGATGCAAGCAATGTTGATGCTATCATTATTCTCAGTGAGCTCGGATATACGATGCACAGATAAGATAACGGGAAACTCGGGACACGTGGAGGAACAAAATAAACGCCATCCAAGGACCAAACCAGACCCTAATTTGACACAACCATTCTTATATGATTTTCCTTCATTTCTCCTACTAGTAGTATAATCATATAAATAAAGTATATCCTATTTCATCCATACTCTTTGAAATTTTTGCGACCCTAATTCGAAATCCGAAATCTCCACTAATATAAAAAGAGCCAGAGTGGCTGATCCAAATAACATCAGCCGTACGATTGACATTATCCAATGCTCTAGATTTCACCAATGATGTAGTCGTACCCCCGTGCTTAGAACCGTCGATCTCCACTATTCTACAGCCACGATTCGCTCAATGTTGAGCATCCTCCCCCACGACCCACGCACCCTCATCATCAATCACCCCAAGAAACCGCCCCGCAACAAATCACGCAAAAACAAACCACCGGCTATGGAGTTCATCCACGACGACTGGGTCTCCCAGCCGCGCGCGCGTCGTCCATTCCCGCGCCAACGCCGTCGCCGACTCCTCTTCCAGCACGGCCGCGTCCCGCTTCCTCCCCCACGCCGCCGCTTGCGTAGCATCGGCTGTGCTCCTCCTCTCCGCCGCCTACTACCTCTACACTACCAGGTATTCTCCTCCGTCCTCATCTGAATCGCGTTCTCCCTGCTCCTCGCTCCCTTCGCACCCTCCTCCGCCACCGGCAGCGACATCTCCGTCGGCCGTGGCAGCCTCCTCCCCGACCAGGAACCGTCCCAGGAGCCCACCCCGGATCCCGTCCCCACCTCCCGCCGGGGTCGCCGCCAGAACGCGGCCCCGCCGCCCCAAAGTCGTCAAATCCGATCGCTCTTCCCTCCCAGACGCGTGCGCTGAGGCACGAGGCGACGGATGCGGGGGCTGCTGTCCTAGACGCTAGGGAGAGGGAGGAGGATGTCGGCGGGTGGAACGACCAAGAAATGGAGCTTCTCTTCGGAGAGGCGGAGGCGCCGAGACCATCGCTGATCTCCTGTCGCCGGCCGCCATGCCCCCCACGCGCGGACGAGGCAGCACGCCCTAGCCGCACCCGCGAAGGCGCTGTCCAGCACCAGCTCTGTCACGCCATCGTCCTCGCCCATCGTCGCTCTCCCCGCGACCATCATCCTCGGCGTCCTCACATCGCCGCCGGCAGCCCGCCCGTCCGCTTGCGCGAGGACACCACCGAGGACCACGGACACGCCGCCGTCCTCGCCCGGTCGTCGCGCGCCCCCGCCCATCATCAATCCGCAACTGAACAAGTCTCCTCCACCGGAGAGCCTCTCCGCTGGGCACACACTTGACAACCGCGCTGTGTTGCCAGGTGCGCAGGCGGCCACCCGCCCTGAAGCCCAGTTCAGAACTTCAGAGAGCGCCTGGGAGGGGTCAGTCCGGAACGAGGAGCAGCCGTAGCAGTACTTCGACCCCAACCTCGATGTCATGCTCACCGGGTTCGCCTTCGAAGCATACAACATCCCACCTGTGATCGTCTCTATTTCTCCTCTGCTCATCATCCTTGGACTGTGCTAATCCTATCTGAATGCACTTGCAAGGATTGATGATTATTTATGTGCCCCAGCCCAGAAGGCGTCAGGGATCTAGGTCTAGATGTGCTCAGTTGCGAGCAGACGGCAGCCTATCTCAGTTGAGAGAGAGATACCTAATTTGTTGGTTGCACTGTACCTGTTCTATTTGGGGAAATTGGCGTTTGATTGTCTGCACTAAAGATCAATTTCGGTTTCATACTGTCATGTACTGTTATTGGTTCTTACGCTCCGTGGGGTTGAACATATATTGGATTTTGGCAGCAACCGGGAGATTTGATGTGGTATGATGTTTGTGGTCATGGAGCTAAATTGTCATGTGCAACAAGTTACCTGAGATGAGTTAGTAATAAGTATTGTTGCATTTTGTTGTGGGTGATTGTACAGAAATACTGCATGGTGTTCAACAGTTCAACTCAATTTGCTGCTTTCATAATTGCAATTTTGCATGAATGTGGATCCATCGCAATGGCCAAAAAAGGGATGCAACTTGAGATAGACAAGTTGTATTTTATGGTTCAGTTATGATTCAATTGTCTGTGTACTGTGCTACTTTGATGCATGGTTGGGAGATTACAGGAGACATTGTTCTTTTTGGTCATTGCAATTTTCCTTTAATTAATTTGCTAAAGAGGTTTCCATAAGAGCAATTTTCCCTGTGCTTAAATTAATTTGCTAAAGAGGTTTCTATTGTATAAGATTCTGTTTTACGTCACTTCATCTTACAAAGCTTATATCTCATTGCAATTTACCTTGAATTAATTTGCTAAAGAGGTTTTCTTGCTGGTTCTTTATAGGTATAACACTCTTGACCGTGTTCTGCGCATGACGCGGAGCAAACACAGGGCTTGGTCGGTGCTGCGGGGGAAGGTGTCCATTATGAATTGAATCCAGGTCCAGGCGGTATGTGTATTTTTGAGCACTGGGATGCGGTCGATGTTGAGGGGAATGTGCCTCACAGTGAGCAACAGCCAGGTCGATCCGCTGCCTAACTTTTCTCTAAAGCTACTTAATTTGCGTTCTGTCTTCGCACAGCAGCAGGCTGAGCAACCTCTTCAGCTACATGGCCTCCATCCCGGAGCATCCGAGAAGCGAGAGGCTCAACTGTTGCCTGCTCAACCTTGCTTGGCTGGCTCTCTTGGACCCAAAATGCTAAGGTGCGATTTGTTTCTCTTTTTTTTTCAAGTATTCTTGACATCATGGCATAACTACTGAAGAAACAAGAGTGTATATGGCTGTGATACATTCATGCTTCTATTTTCTGATTTAAAATCAGAAATCTCTTTGCACTTTGCTCAAATTCAGAAGTTCGATATTTAAGTGTTTTATGATCCAACTACAAGTAGTGGTAGTATAGTCAATCGGTTCGCGTCCTGGTTTCAATTTCCCCCCAACAAGTCGTCGGCGGTGTCGATCCCCATGTTCCTGGTGATGTCGCTGCCCCGCCCCCACCTACTCTTGGGACACCGCCTGCCCGTGATAGCGCAGCCTTCGGTCCCGAGTGACACCGCCTTATCGCACGCACGATGTCCATGTTCCCCACGCTATCCTTCTATCACCAGCGTCCATCCACAGATCCACTGCATGAGGAGTAGACAGAGGAAGGGCACATGTGGAGGCCAGAAATAGATCGTCGTCCGCCGTTGCGGTCCAACTCTAGGCAATGCTATTCTCTCCCCAGTCTGGTCGATCCAACCTTAGCTACAGATTCTCTACAATTTCATAGTTGTCTTGCATTTTAAGTACCAAGAAAGTAGGTTTGGGTAGTATAGCGTTCAGATATCATAATTTTCTTGCCTTCTTCTTTCCGTGCTATGAGTGATGATATGATCCAATAGCAAAATTGTTCTCTTGTAATTACGGTACAGGTATATACACAACTCCAGAATTGTATATGAACTATCTAGAGTTGTCTCTGCTGTTGGAAGAATTGACCACTTGCAGCGCGCTTCCCAGGCCAAAGCTTCGCTGCATTATTCTCATTTTCATATAAAAAGTACAGTATGCTCATTGTGAGTAGTTTCTCCCAAATTATATCTTTTTCCATACATTTGGTCTCAACAAATAACTTTTTTGCCTTTTTCATTACATCATGTTTAAAGCAGGGAATGCATTTACTTAGTGCTTTCATATTTGTTTAGGCACAGATTGTACTTTCGGGATATAGGTTATTATGTTGCCACTAACTAAAGCATCGGTTTTCAGTTTTTATTATTGCAAGCTAAATTATGAATGATTAACTGAGCTATTCCTGACTAAGTTTCCTTTAGGTTTTACCAATAAGTTTTTCTCATCTGAGTTATTATGAGGTGAATGCAGCTACTGGTAACATCTTACCTATAGTGTTATAGGAAGTAGATTATGAAGACAGTGTATTTGTAAGTTTCAAAAACATATTGTTTTTGGGAAAGATTTTTCAATACGAGAAACCGAGTATTTTGTTCACAAGATGATATCCTGAATTCCAATTATATTCTCTCGGGCTCCTGTAGCACTTTCATTGAGATTTGTTCCATGTACAGATTACCAAATTGTGCCTTAATTTTCTTTCGATTGTGTAGGTAAACAATTTGCAGCTCCATCTTTTCACTGCCCCACGTCGATGTCGTAGCAGCCAAGATCGACCAGGGGCCGAGCTCAGCTCAGGAGAGCAAACGATGGCGGCTCCGCTTGCCTCAGGGCAACGAATCGCTTCTGCATTGAATGGGGCTAAAACTTATTTTTGTTGATACTTATCACAGTAGGAATTTAATGTTATACATACTTCTGAAAGTAAATATTGTGATAATAATGCACAATTTTTTTTTCTAGAACGACTAAACGTGCATTGCACGTGCACGATTACTAGTCAAATCAAAGGGGTGGCTAGGCAGGGCGGTACCCGCACCCACCCCCCGTGCGCGTGTGCGTTTTGCGTTTAGCTTTACCCACAGCACAAGGCGCACACAGATAGAGAGAAAGAAGGTGGCGGTGAGATCACCGCCGCTAATCCGTCCACTCACCCTTAGCCTCTCCAATCCTCACCGTCCGCTTGGCCCTTATCCTCCCTCTGACGGCCAGGATAGGCCTAGGCATCGACCCGGTAGGTTTACTCGGCCTCCCCCATATGCTTTAAGCCGTTCCCTTGGCTTCGCTCTTCCTCTCCATCGTCTCGAGCCCGCGCCTCGTCTCTCGTCTCCAAGCGATTAGCTCTCGCGCTCGCCCTCGCCCCCTCGCTTGCTCGCCGTCTCGTGCGGCGTCTCTGGGAGCGCCGCTCGGTCCGTGGAGGCCGCTGCGAGCGGGAACGGGCAGATCCGGTGCCGACGGCGGCGGAGGAGGCCCGGAGGGGATCGGCAGTGTTCGGGAGGAATCGGTGCCGGTTTCGCTCCCGTGACGGTGAGGAGCGGAGACCGGTGCATGGTGCGATGAAGCGTTCTAGGGAGGACGCGCTCGCGGCGGGGTCGCAGCTCAAGCGCCCCACCGTCGCCGCTCCATCCGATCCGTGAGTAGCCCGCCGTTCCCCGCTCCTCGTCGTCGCGTTTGGCTCTTCGGGTTTCAGGAAGTTCGTTTTAGTTTTTTTTTCATGTTCCTCTTTGTTATCCTGTTCGGTGTTTCGCTTGGGGGAGGGGTTTCGTGTTTGACGGAGTCGGCGAGGGTGCGGAGAATAATAACTCGCGTTCGTCCGCTGGAGGAGGAATTCGGGGCTTTGGTTCGGATTCGCTTGGTTTTTTAGCGCCGAATTCGTGTTCCTCCCTTCCAATTCGAAGTCCGCGGACGTCAAAAATGGTGTTTTGTTTTTGGGGGTACGGTGATCTAACGGTTTCGTCTCTATCCCTTCCCTCGTGTAGGTCGGCGCAGCCGCAGCCCATGCCTCCGGGGGGCAGCACCCGCGGCGGCGCCGCCGGCTCTGCCTGCGGCTGCTGCACCGGCGCAGCTGTCTGGCGGTTCGGCGGCGGCTGCCGCTGCAGGCCAGAAGCTGACGACCAACGACGCGCTAGTCTACCTCAAGGCGGTGAAGGATAAGTTCCAGGACAACCGCGCCAAGTACGAGGAGTTCCTCGAGGTGATGCGCGACTTCAAGAGCGAGAGGTCGGTCCCTTTCCCGGTCGGATCCATACCATTTTCCATAAATTCCCCTGAAACGAGTCTCTAATTGTTGTGGCTGGTGCAATTTTTGGGTGCAGGATTGATACTAACGGAGTGATTATCCGTGTGAAGACCCTTTTCAACGGGCACCCTGAGCTCATCCTTGGATTCAACACCTTCCTGCCCAAGGGCTTTGCAATCAGGCTGCAGGACGACAAGGAGAAGAAGCCTGTTGATTTCGTGGAAGCCATCAATTTCGTGAACAAGATAAAGGTAATACACATATATATAGGCTCCTGATCTACTCATGTAAAGCTGTGATGCATGTATCGAACCGAGACATGATTGATTGTTTCCCCCGTTTTACAGACTCGGTTCCAGCGTGACGAGCATGTGTACAAGTCTTTCCTGGACATTCTCAACATGTACCGCAAGGATAATAAGTCCATCCAAGATGTTTACCATGAGGTGCCCGTTTTATTTCTTTTCGGGTTTATTTTATTCTATGTCTCTTCTTCTGTTACAGTCTTGAGTTTAGCGTGTCTTTTTGGGCAGGTTGCGGTGCTGTTCAGTGACCATAAAGATTTGCTTGAAGAATTCCAGCACTTCTTGCCTGATACCTCAGTGTCTCCACAAGCAGGAGCCGCTCCAAGAGGTGGTTTGGTTAAGAGGGAAACCTCGCTAATGCCTCCTGTTGGTAGGAGTGAAAAGGTATAAATGACCCGTTGTTGTTTCGTAAGCTTTATTAACGACTAGCTAGGTAGTTGGCAGAAAATGGTATCATATATAACGAGGGAAGGAAGCCTGGTTGTCTCTTAAATCTTACATTTTCTAGACTTTTGGGGATATGGTTGCCTGAAATTAAAAGGTGTAAATGCAGTAATTAATAAAGGAAGGGAACAATTATTTTTGCTCGTGTACATGTCTGGGAACTCATGAAATACCAGGGTGACACTTTTTATGAGTGGCATATGCCATTTTTGAGGTTTATTCACTGGTGTATCCATGGCTTTCATATAGGTAAAAATGCTCAGATATTTTACAAACGTGGTCTCTTAAATTTTGCATAATACTTGGTGGTCAATTCAGTTAGTTTTACGTCTAATAACTAAATATAGGAACCTGAGGTATTTTCATGCTTTCTGTCGATGGGATTGGGCTGAGGTCAATATGAGACCGATCATATTTTTTATCTCTTTGATATTTTCTGTGCATATATATGGCAACCACAAAGTTTATAAAGTTAACTGACTTTTAATATTATCTCTCTTTCCTCAGCCTAGAGCTTATCCATCACATGCTGACCGTGACATCAGTGTGGATCGTCCTGACGTGGAGCATGATCGCCAGAGAAGACGTCTGGACAAGGAACGGAAGACGGAAAAGAGAGATTATGAGAGAGATGAGAAGGATGTTGAACATGACAGCAGAGACCTGGATGGTGGACAGCGTAAGCGTAAACCTTTTCCAAGCGCAAACCCTACAGGTGCTGAGGCACACCAAGGAGGCCTCCCGGAGAATCATGGAATAAATAGTGCATCCGCTTCATCGTATGATAATAAGGATGCACTGAAGAGTAAGTTTCTGCAAATATTGTTTAATAAGTAGATATTACTTCTGCTCGGTGTGGTAGTTTTGCTTTCTTCATACCACCACTAAAATACAACTTGATGCTCCATGACCTTGCAATGCGTGCCCTTACAGACACGCCAACTGTTGAATGCATCTCTTGCATAATTCGGTTTTGATGTAGTTGTCTAATGACCGTTCTAGACAATCAGAAACAATGCACAAATGTGTGCTTGTTGATTTTATATGGTTGAATTTTAGTGATCATATCTGGAGACATTTGTGTGCTTTCCACTCGTCTATTACTTACATTTTTCCTTGCAACATTAGGTGCATACGCACAGGAGTTCCATTTCTGCGAGAAAGTCAAGGAGAAGCTGGAATATGATGCTTACCAGGAGTTCTTGAAATGTCTTCACATATACAGCCAGGAAATTATTACGAGAAGTGAATTGAAGAACTTGGTGGGTTTCTGCTGGAGCTGTGCTAATTCAGTATTTAAACTTCAGTTGCTTCACTCTATCTGTTTGGTCTTGATTTGTTAGACATGAATCATGCATATCCTCTCTGATTACAGGTAAATGATATACTACAACACTACCCAGACCTTATGGATGGCTTTAACGAATTCTTGGAGCATTGTGAAAATATAGGTATGTTGCATACGCCTTATCCAATGTACGATAATCATGTAGGATCTATGCCACATCTAAATTTCATGTATTTCTATCTGAGTTTTTCTCCCCATGGCGCAGATGGATTTTTGGCTGGAGTTTTCAGTAAAAGTATGTGGTGATTTACTTCAAACTTTGTTTCCCCCTTTCTTAATCATTTTAAAATTCCTTGTTAACACTAATCATCTGGATTGAAGAGCACCCTGGACGGCTAGTTAAAACTGAGGATAAAGAAAGAGATAAGGAACATGAGAGGGAGGATAGGAACAGGGACCGGGACAGGGAAAGAGAAAAGGAACGGGAAAGACTTAAGGAAGGTGCTAGCCAGAAACCTTCTGTTACCAAAGACAAGTATCTATCCAAACCAATTTCAGAGCTCGATCTCTCAAATTGTCAGCGATGCACTCCAAGTTACCGGCTTCTACCTAAAAATGTAAGATATTATGTCCCGCGCTGTTGTTTTCAGGTTGTGTTTCATATAACATTTGGTTCAATCCTATTTTCAGTACCCAATGCCTCCGGCAGGCAACAAGACTGATCTTGGAGCCTCAGTTCTTAATGATCACTGGGTATCAGTGACATCAGGAAGTGAGGACTATTCCTTCAAGCACATGCGGAAGAATCAGTATGAAGAAAGTTTATTTAGATGCGAAGATGACAGGTGCCGATTTATCTTTGTTACTCAGAAGATGACATTAACATGCGATTTATGTTAGCTGGACCTATGATGTAGCTTTGCACTGTGATGAGAGTAAACTTAGACTATTTTTTATGTTAATCAGGGTTTAGAGGCCTACCATTGATGCTCGATGCTGTTTTGTGCGCTTCTTGTGTACTAGGGTTTAGAGAGAGGTTCCTGTGGATAACAGGGCTAGTATTGAAATTATGTACCTGATCACTGCATAAGTAGTAACTAGTAACTCATATTTTATTGGTTTACATTTTGATCTTCTGTTGACAGCTGGGGACTTGGTTTTTACATAGGGTGCCGGCACACAGTAACAGAAAACCTGTGCACTCACATTAGTCAATGATATTATGGTTAGCTTCTCAAGTCACGTACACAACCGTGACTAATTAATCAAAACATGTAGTAGTGTTGAATCCTTGGTTGCTTGTTTCAGCTAAAATAATTTTGGGATCCATCCTATCCTAAATGGACAATGGCAATTAGCCTCTAGATGATCTGTAAAGCAAAGAACTAAAGTATCACTAGCCTGTTCGACTGGTACCTTGATATGCCTTGTAGGCTGGCGTGATTACGTTCTAGGGCTTGCATATAGTTAACCTTTGGGAGACCCATATTTGCAGTGTTATTTGTGCCGTTTGTATTTGTTTCTAACCGTAGGTGTGTAATTGTTTTATATGGTGGAGCCATGTGGTAAAATTCATCCAGGCACTTTAGCATAGTATAGAGTGTTGGAACTAAATCACTTAGCTCCCTTCTAATAAGGTTGTGCTTCACACACACTAACACATATGCATATATGACGAACACATATATGCTCTATATTTCATAGATATGCTTGAGGCTACATCTTGGCTTACAATCTTTCCTTATTCTTCTAGTTACATGGGAGGGGTGGTACCCCTATTTATACTTGTACATGACCCTTAAGATTGCTGCCATGTGGCACAATCCAAACCCTACACCATACTTCTAGAATACTCTACAAACTTTAGATATTTCATACTATTCCTAAATATCTTACTCTAGAACATTCCTAATTCTAGAGTTCTCCTACATACCCTGAATACTTCATGATTAAGCTAGAAACTTCTTGCATATACATATGACAAGATTAGTTCTAACAATCCCCCCCTTAATCTTGTCATATCCGTTGCCGTCGCCGGAGTTGTTGCAGCTCCCGTCATCGTCGTCGTCGTGGCCGCCACCACGACCACCACCAAGCTTGACGTGGACTCCATCTTCTTCCTTGGCGACAAACGCCAAGCTCCGGCGACACACGCCGCAGCTTCTCTTTTCGGCGCACTGACGCCTTTCTTCCACCCGAGCTCAACCTCGTGGTGCTTCAACGGAGTTACAGGGGGTGGGGATATATAGCCGTGGCTCGCACATACGTCGCCACGGCCGCGACCACGACGCGCACTCACGCGTCAACGCACCCACTACGCCACGATCGGCACGCCCTCAGCTCACGCACATGCCGCGCACTGACGCAGGCAACGCGGCCGTCTCGAGCAGCTCGATCTGGTCCTCCCCCTAACTCGCTCGTCGCCACGCTCCACGAGCTGGGCTCGTGACCATGACCGCGCGCTGACGCGATCAACACGGCCGGCCCTGCGTGCCCGGGACGCGGTCTTCTTCCTCGGCGACACACGCCGAGCTTCTTCTCCGCCGGTGACACATGGAACAACCGGAACACACACACACGCCGGTCGCCACCGTGCTCACGCTGGTCGCCGCTTCCATGGCCGTCGCATGGCGCCGCTACGGCCTCCATGGCCGCACAGCACCTCCACGCCGCCGCCATGCCGCGCCACCGCGGCTCCTGCGCGACAACACAGGACCTCCGCGGCCTCCTCGCCGCGCCACCACGCAGCGCCTCCGCAGCCTCCGTCCGCCGCGCACCACGGCCCCGAACCTTGTCGCTCTGATACCAATTGTTGGAAGCTCAATCACTTAGCTCCCTTCTAATAAGGTTGTGCTTCACACACACTAACACATATGCATATATGACGAACACATATATGCTCTATATTTCATAGATATGCTTGAGGCTACATCTTGGCTTACAATCTTTCCTTATTCTTCTAGTTACATGGGAGGGGTGGTACCCCTATTTATACTTGTACATGACCCTTAAGATTGCTGCCATGTGGCACAATCCAAACCCTACACCATACTTCTAGAATACTCTACAAACTTTAGATATTTCATACTATTCCTAAATATCTTACTCTAGAACATTCCTAATTCTAGAGTTCTCCTACATACCCTGAATACTTCATGATTAAGCTAGAAACTTCTTGCATATACATATGACAAGATTAGTTCTAACATAGAGCAATTGGGGCTATGACTAATGAATGTCACATGATTCATATCATCCTATGTGAATTACTCTTTGTTGAATCGTCTATTCATGCTGGTTACATATTGGTCTGAACTTTTTCAGGTTTGAGCTGGATATGCTGTTGGAATCAGTTAATGCAGCAACTAAGCGTGTCGAGGAGTTGATAGAAAAAATGCAAGACAACTCAGTAAAGCCAGAAAGCCCGATACGCATCGACGAGCATTTAACTCGTACGTACACTTGTGTTCAGCGTATGTTAATATTGTTTGGCAAAGCTTGAACTGAAGAGCTTAACTATCCTCTTGGCTTATTCACCACTGCTTTACAGCTTTGAACCTAAGGTGCATTGAACGGTTATATGGTGACCATGGTCTGGATGTGATGGACGTTCTTCGGAGAAATGCTAGTGTTGCACTGCCAGTTATCTTGACTAGGCTAAAACAAAAGCAGGAGGAATGGTCAAGGTGTCGATCAGATTTCAACAAGGTTTGGGCTGAAATTTATGCCAAAAATTATCACAAGTCACTTGATCATCGCAGTTTCTATTTCAAGCAGCAAGATTCGAAGAACCTGAGCGTAAAATGTATGTACACTTTTTATGCATGCAATTTTTTTATGGTTCCAGCTATGCCTAGTTACCTAATTTTGCTTAATTATTTTGTTGTTGTTTGTGTAGCTCTATTGACTGAGATTAAAGAAATTAATGAGAAGAAAAGAAAGGAAGATGATGTACTCATAGCTATCGCTGCTGGAAATAGGAGGCCTATAGTTCCCAATATGTCATTTGAGTTTGTAGATTCAAAAATCCATGAAGATCTTTATAAGATCGTCAAGTACTCGTGTGGAGAAGTCTGCAGCTCCTCGGACCAACTAGACAAAGTGATGAAAATTTGGACAACTTTTCTGGAGCCAATTTTAGGTGTTCACCCTCGCTCCCACGGTACCACGGATGCAGATCTAATGAAACCCAAGAGTGGAATTGCAAAATCTAGTATTGCAAATCTGGGGGAAAGCAATACTACTCCAGACGGAGTTGCTGCCCAGCAAGGCCATGGTGATGAAAGCATCCAACAGGATCAAGCACCATCAGCTGTGGTTAGATTGGGTAAAGGAGTTGCTGCAGACTCTCAAAATGGTTCCCGTGGTGCAGATCGAACTGCTCGTAGAGATGAGGGAGCATCAAATATTGCACCAAATGGAAGAGTGCAAGCTGCTGCCATCATCGCAGATGAAATTTCTGCAGTAAGTACCCAGAACATGCCTACTGAGAGATCAGCAGGACAACATAACAATGTAAAGGGAATCTCCGAAACTACACCAGGTTTGCATTTCTGCTAATTCGATACTTTGTATCTATTATAATCTGTAACTTGATTAGGTCTCTTTTCGCCAATGCTTATGATTTGTCTCCCCTGGCTGCTAGGAGTGAATGCTTCTAGAAGTTCACATGCTGGACTTAGTGTGGCTGGCGGTGCCCGGGCTAGCAGTGAAGTATTACCATCTATTGAGGTATAAAATGTCATCTCCCATGTGTTTTTCCTTCTCTTTACTGTCACATGTTACCTGTCTGCTGCCCAATTGATGACAATGCTTGGAATGTTTGTGCTTTTGTTGAATTGTACGCATTCGCAAGGCAAAATGCACGTTAATCTTTTCCTCATAGATGGCATCCAACAGCATGCTCATATGTTTCTATTACAATGACAGGGTGGAGAGACTGGCAGACCGGCATCATCTTTAAATGGTGGAGGCACTGGTGAGGGTAATAAAGGGCGCCTATTTAATGAACCTGCTGCATCACACAATATTTCGAAAGTTGAAAGAGAAGAGGGTGAATTATCTCCTAATGGAGATTTTGAGGAGGACAATTTTGTGCCCTTTGAAAATGGTGCTGTAGATGGAGCATCTAAAACCAAGGAAGGTTCTACAAGCAGAACATTTAAGGTTAGACCTGGTGAAGTAGAACCTGAGGCAGCCGGTGAGAATGATGCTGATGATGAGGGTGAGGAAAGCACTCAAAGGTCTACTGAGGATAGTGAAAATGCTTCGAGGCTGGTGAAGATGCATCAGGAAGTGAATCTGGTGATGGTGAGCAGTGTTCTCGTGAAGATCATGATGAGGAAGAAGATATGGATCATGATGATCAGGATACAAAGGCAGAAAGTGAGGGTGAAGCAGAGGGGACAACTGAGACACACGATGTTGAAGGAGGCATATCATTACCTGTATCAGAACGCTTTCTGTACTCGGTTAAACCACTGGCCAAGCATGTACCTACATCCTTGCATGATCGAGAAGAGAAATCCTCACACATATTTTATGGGAATGATTCATTTTATGTATTGTTCAGGCTGCACCAGGTGAGCTTTACTGTGTCTTGACCCTATCTATTTGCATGTGCCCTCCTTTGCTAAACTTATCAATTGCAGATGTTGTACGAGAGATTGCTTTCAGCAAAGACAAACTCTTCGAATGCTGAAAAGAAATGGAGAACCTCTAAGGATACAAATCCCCCTGACCTATATGCAAAGTAATCCTGCTTTTTCGCAATGTTTAGTTGCTTCTAATGCATCCTCCCCATACACATGACCATAATGATCTGTCCTTTTGATGAAGGTTCGTGAATGCACTCTACAACTTACTCGATGGTTCTTCTGATAATACCAAGTTTGAGGATGACTGCCGTGCTATTATTGGTACTCAGTCGTATGTTCTTTTTACTTTGGATAAACTGATATACAAAGTTGTCAAGCAGGTAAGTTGAGTCGTCCCCTGTTCTATTATGTCACTCTGGGTTGGCTGGAACATTCATTCTTTAACTTCCCTGCATCAGCTTCAAGCTATAGCAACAGATGAAATGGACAACAAGCTTCTCCAGCTTTATTTGTATGAAAAATCAAGATCTCCTGGGAGGTTCTTTGATCTCGTTTATCATGAAAATGCCCGCGTCCTACTCCATGATGAGAGCATGTATCGATTTGAATGCGTAAGCCTCATTCCGATTTGCATCCTACCGTGATTAATTATAGATAATGCTGTTCCATTTGTCTTGCAAATGAACTGGTTCACTTGTATTGCAACTTGCTCGTTGTCATAGATGATAAATTTCAGTTTATCTTCCAAACTGCAGTGCTCAGATCCAACGAGGTTGTCTGTTCAGCTGATGGAATATGGTCATGAAAAGCCTGAAGTGACTGCAGTATCGATTGATCCAAATTTTTCCTCATATCTGTTTAGTGACTTTTTGTCAAGTTTGTCGGACACAATGTTGTCTGATGGTGTCTTCCTTGGAAGGTATCCCCAATTCCTACCCCCACAATCAAATTGAATCTCCTGATTCCATTTCTCCTGTTTTAATCTATCATCTCATACTTTTCTTCCAGAATAAGCGGAAAATTTCTAGTAATGATGAGGCATTGGATTCATTGAAGACCATGGATGGTGTCCAAGTTGCTAATGGTCTTGAATGCAAGATATCCTGCAAGACCTCTAAGGTTTGTATGTTTATATAATTCAGAATGCGACACGTTAAATTTTAATTGGGATATTAATATAGCTTATGATTTCGTATATGCAGGTCTCGTATGTCCTTGACACTGAAGATTTCTTGTTTCGGTTAAGAAAGCGGAGGAGACTTTCACCTGGTGGAATTGTGTCTGACAAGTTGCAGACTTCAAAAAAATATGCTGAGCAAGTGCAGCGCTTCCATTTATTTCTAGCCAAGCCTTAGGGTCATAGGCTAAATATTGGTAATTCCACTATATACTACTTACATGGCAATGCTAGTTTGTTTTCCAGACGAAATCAAATTTATGCTGTATAATAACAAAGCAATGATTGCATTTTTTACATGTGTTGTGTAGACATTGTATCCAGATCAGGAGATGCTGCTGGGGTTGTGACTACTGCCTTGCTCTTGCTTCAACAATGACAAGCCGCAGGAGGCCAAAGCCGTGTTTCCGCCCTCAGAATTGCACCCCCTGGAATAATCAGATGGCCGTTTTGGAAAGATATACATGGTAAATAGAGCAAAAGCAAAGCATGTTATGGCCACCTCAGTCAGCATTAGGCCGCACTGAAAAGATGTCTGTGTGTGTGTATATATGTACTGTCAGAATGTTGTTTGTTCTGTTAACCTGTTATCTTTAGTGTTTTGTTTTTCGGTCGTATAAGGGATCCATTAAACTGATCACCATTTGTTGATGCTGGTATAGGTCTCTTTGTTATTTTGACCATTGTTTTTCCGATCAAGATATGTAGCCTTGATTAATCAGATGCAGCAATGGCAACAGTCATAGTTTGTCGATCTATCTTGTTGGTAAACCGTGTGGCATGATTGTTTCTGTGCGGCGTAATTCTGTTTGTGTTCCTGATGTTAAATCTGTCTCATGTCGTGCTATGAGATTGTTGGTGAATTGCAAAGGCTTTTTTTTTCGAGAAACCTCTGAAGAGGGCAGGGCCTGCCATATTTGCCATCTGGATCTGTCCTGTCGTCAAAGCTAAGATACGAAGGTGCACTAGGGTTAAAGGACACTGCAGTGCCAGAACAGATTGTGTAGCAAGTGCACAATTTAGGATATATATAAACAGCATACTAGAGCACTAATTCTTGTGCAGCTCACTTGCTCACAAAGGAGCTCAATACATGAAAAAAGAGATCTTGTGCTCAATACATGAAAAAGAGATCTTATTCTTGTGCAGCTCTCTTGTTCACAAAGGTGCTCTACATGAATATTTGATCCATGTTCAATTTGTACCAGTTACAAATTTGGAGAAGCGAAGGAAATAACGATAGTCGCAATGAAACTAACCACATCAAAGATACATTTATACATGTCCAATATAAATAAATCAATAGAGACAGTACCTCAATTTTCTCTTCTGATTTTATGAACATAAAAGAAGACGGCGTTATACACATTAATCCCATGAATGTTCAAAACCACAATAAACACCAAAAGTCAAGTTCTTGGCAATTAACATGCACAGATTGGAGATTCGGATTGGCCAACAAGACTCCAGATACCTGCCTTAATTGAAGTGATTTGCTGCAATTGATGATTCTATCACAGTCCCCTTGGTAAGAAATGCATGTACTAATAGTTAACTTGCAGACCATCAAACGGGAGCTGAAGGTAATTGATTGTTCATTTCTGACGTTTTAAAAATTGACACTATGAACTTATTTTATACAAAAACAAAGCAAGGCAGAAGATCATAAATAAGCCAACCAATCAGCTGATCCAGAATCCAGATCTGCAATATGCAACATAATACATTTAGCATAGCAATGCATCACATTCATAATAAAAAAATCGGGGAAAAACATACGATCATCTGGCTAGCAGATACCATGAGATGATGATTATTATTACACCTGCACTGTAAACAGAAAAGATGGGCGTGCATTATTGGCAGAATGTTGTTTGTTCTGTTAGCCTATCTAGTGTTTTTTGTTCGTAGAAGGATTCTATTAAACTGACCACCATTTGTTGATCCTGTTGCAGGTCTCTTATTATTTCGACAATTTCTTTCTGATCAATATACATAGCCTTGATTAATCTAATGCAAAATTTCAAGAGTCATAGTTCGTCAATTGGGGTGTGGGTAAACCGTGTGACATGATTGTTTTAGTGCACCCCTAATGCAATTAGCTTTTGATGGCTCTGTCACGAAAGCAAAGATGAACAATAAGTATTAAAGGCCAAAGTGCTAGAACAGATAATACTATAGCAAGTGCACAAGTCATAGAGACCATTCAGGCTGACAGCAGCAAACTAGAGCGCCAGTCGCTCACTTGTTCACAAGGTACTCAATTGATTGACAATGGCAGATTTGAGTATTAAAAAACACATAGGAAATCATATATATTAGATAGATCACATCAAAAGAAATCTTATTCTAGTGCTGACACTCGCAATAACATTAACATGAAAAATGATGATTAAAGGCCAGAGTGCAAGAACAGAATAATATAGCAACTGCACAATTCATAATGACTAACAAGGCTCACACAGTATACTAGAGCACCAGCTGCTCACTTGTTCACAAAGGCATTAAGGCACCATGGCAGGTTCGAGCCAAGAAAAACAGGTTGGAATTCGAATAGATTAGATAGATTACAAACGAAGAATTTTGTTTTGCGAATGACAAACGAAGATCTTATTCTTGTGTCAATTCACTGCAAAAAAAAAAACTTATTGTTGCGCTGGCACTTGCACGGCCTCAATCCCTGAGGCTAGGTCGTCAACAACGGCCGACGTCAATGCCGGCCGAGCGCGATAGGAGGCGAACACGCTGATGAGTGGAAGCTCCCCCACCAGCCCATGTAGGACGTCCACCAGCTCTCCGGCGGGGCGCGCTCCATGTCGGCCATCAGCATCCGGGATTGCCTGATGTGGAGCTCCAGGAGGTCGCGGCGGTTCGACCACCCCGTGGCATCGTCGTCCGCGAGACCCCGGAGGCGGAGGACAGCGTCGGCCTCTTCCACGGCGAGGGAGACCGCGCGGACCACCTCGGCGGCCTCGGAGGCGGAGCCGGAGGCGAGCACGGGGTGGAGACGCTTCAACTCCGCGGAGAGGTGTTCCTTGCAGACTTGGAAGATGCCGCGACGAACGGCGGCCAGCACGCTGGCAGAGTCGGCGCCCGCCGTGATGTCGAATCGGCCGCCGCCTGTAGCCACCGCGTCGACCGTCGGCGCCGACATGGTGTAGTTGTTGTTTGATCAAGCAGGCACATATCAAACGGTGAACTACCGGCCCTCCTAACGTAGGGGACTCGTCAAAACGCAGTCAATAGTCATCATATTCCCTAAAAATAATCTGGCCGGCAGCGATTTGGTTACCGGTCAAAAGGTTACCGGCCGGTGAACGGAATCCCCCCCCCCCCCCGGTCGGTAAATGAGTTTAGGGGTAAAAAAAATACCGGAACGTTTGTATTTGTGCCAAATTTGTCCTCCCAAAATTGATTTTGTTTTACTTTTTTAATTTGAATTTTAAATTTTGAGTGAGAATCTCGTCTGGTAACGACCGGTAATTTTCCTGTAACCAACGGTTACTGGAAATCCCGGTGCCCTCCGAGATTATTTTCAGCCGGGTAACCAAATCCTTGTTGGCCGGTCGATGCGAGACTTCACAAAACATGTTAATTTTGGTGGCTGTCTAGGGGCAACAGACGATTGGCACGGTGTTCGGTGGTGGGCGGCTCGGTTCTTCTTCTGTAACGATGTCGCTCTGGCGAGTATGGAAGGTCCTTTCTTTTGCTGCGCCACCATGTGGAGTTTGTTTGCCGGTGGGATGGTGCCCTCGAACCTATGCGTGAGGGGAACAATTCCCCTCTACGACAACATATATAACGTCATGGTTGCCCTTAACCTAGTCTTGCGGCGTCTTGGTCTTTTCCTTTTCGGTGGTGGCATTGTCTTTCTTGGAGATGTATCTTCTTCGTTTGCGACCGGCGTCATGCAGTTTTCGCTCTTCTATGTGGTTGATCCGTGGGCGGTGCCGATCCTTGTGGTAACTTGACACGAGTGTTGTGCGTGCTTGTGTTCTTAGATCCATCCAAATGTAAAATAAATTGATTGCCATAACCATCGAGAAACAACAAATGGTACATGTGTCATGAGCCAGTGTTCTCCGATGAGCTAACTCCTCATATCACAACATTTCCTTCTCATCATCCATTTCTCTGGCACAAATATATAAGGCTTTGCGAACTGAGCCTACCTTAGCTGGTTTGGTTCCTTGTGATGGAACCGGCCCACCCAGGTTCAAGTCCCAGACTTGGCATGGATGCTCGTATTTTTCTGGATTTTCCAGGATTTAACCGGCGCTATGCTCGCCTTGTCGCCACCGCCGGCCAGAGTTGTAGCAGCGGCCGGACCAGAGAGCTCGAAGGGGTGGGGGGGGGGGGGGGGGGGGGGGGAGAAATGGTGGCGCGAAACCAGGCGGTGAGCGAAGGGGATGATATAGACGGCGAAAAACGAGGACGGTGAGACGAAAAATCTCCGGCCCAATTTTCTCTTGCTCGCGGACGAGCTGGGGCAAAACCCTCGCACGAGCTCGCACGAGGAGGGTGACGGTGTTCCCCATTTTGCACTGCGGGAGGGTGGCTCTGGGAAAACGACTGAATTGGCCGTTCCTCTACGGCCAGGCTGAGCGGTGTTTTGAGGTTCGTACTGGCTAACAACGCGGACTTGGCCCAACTCACCAAACGGCCGTTTTTGCACCCAACGGTCTCGAGGAGTTAGGGTTAAATCTCACACCCTGTTCATCGGCGGCAAGGGTGTAGTATTACACAATTTTGCCCCAAGTTTAGATTGTTCTCCGTGCAACTCGCGTTATTTTATTTTATTTTATTTTTAAATTTTCATCTACTAGGATTTTAAGTCACAAAAATTACCTTATAGTGATACTTTTTTCTTTTGAGATACTTGTCTTGTCTTGTAGTGACCCGGACCCCGGTCAAAATGAACAGAGTGCGAGGCGGTTTCGGTGGGCCCATCCTGCAGAACCCATCGCCTGCAAGTGCAAGGCCAGCAGGATTCGTCTGCCGCTCGCAATAGGCACGTTCGTTCCCATCCGGCCTTCCCATCAAGAACTCCTGCTTTGCTCTTGTCTTCTTCCCCGACTCAGCTCAGAGAGATCAGGCGGCTGCCATGGAGGGAGAGGTGGGCAAGCGGGCGCTCGAGTGCATCCTCATGCCGGCCATGTTCGCCGCGAAGAACGTCCGGGCCCAGCGCGACCGCCTCCTGCAGCTTCGGCGCAGGCTGCAGCAGCAGCAGCGGAGCCCCGGGGTCCAGGAGGTCGCCGCCGACCTCTTCAAGGTCTACTCCATGGGCCTCAAGCGCGGCGCCGGCTACCTCACCGGCTGCCTCGACCTCGCGTACGACAACGACGCCAACCTCTCCTTCTGCAATCCCGCCTACGCCTTCGTCCCCGACGAGCAGCTCTACGACACGTTCTTCGCTCAGCGGCTCCCCGCGCGCCCGACCACCCAGACCGACGCCTTCACCCGCATCGAGGTCGCCTACTACGCCGTCAACCTGGCCTTGGCCTACCACATCCCGCGCTGCATCGAGTTTCTCGTCGGCGTCCGCCCACCCTCCGTCAGCAGCAAGACGGACGGCCGCATGGTCGGCTACTCGGACGACACGCTCGCCGCCGCCACCGACCACATCTTCAAGACCCGCCTCGCCGACATGGTGCCGGACCCGGACGACACCGAGGGCCACAAGACCCGCCCCCGCCTCTTCCAGCGTGACCTGGAGGGAAAGGCCGAAGCTCCCGCCGCCCCAACTTGGACGCCCCCTCAGGTGGCCTGCAGCAAGGACGCGGACCAGGCCCTCAGCTACCTCCACCGCGCGTGCTCCCTCGCCAGCCTCGCCGTCAAGCACATCGACGCTGCCGTCGCCGTCATCTCCGGCTTCCTCGACCCCAAGGAGGTCGCCGAAACCGCCGAGATGGCCGACGAAGACGCATACATCTCTGAGGTACACTACGTACTGCCTTTGCTTGCTGCTACCAGAAACCAGATCTGTTCTTCCTCCCTATACGCCGGCACGAATTGTTCCATTAATCCAACTGTCCAATTCATTCTGTTCATCTCACTGCAGGAAGGGCCTTATCCGTCAGATTAACCAGCTTCTTTTGCTCAAACCTGATGGAGGCTGTCAAGCGATGAAAGCGGGTGGAATCCCTTGCATTGTTTTTTTTTTTTTTAGAACCATGCAAGAGCATTGCATGTATTAAATTAGAAGAGGGAAAACCACCATAGTGGCAAGAGTCTTACAGAACGACCTGGTACAGAATGAAAAGAAAAATGAAAGAGCGACCAACTACCTAAACAGTTAGAACAACTAGGACCAACAGAAAAACAGGAACGCAGAAGCTGCAATTGTTAAACCGCAGTGAGAGCGAAACGACCGGCGCTCGCGACCGACCATTGTTTTGCTTCTTCCTTGATCTGGTTGATTAGAACGCTAATTGGTTTGGGGTCATTGTTAAAGACCCGGGCGTTCCTCTCTCGCCAGATTGACCAAGCTGTTAAGATCATGACGGAATTTAGTCGTGCTCTTCCGTCTTTGCCAAGCTGTGATCTGCCCTCTTGCCACCATGTCTTGAACGGCTGATCCATGATAGGAACTACTTGTTGTAGTCCAGCCCACCCAAGAATGTTACTCCAAATAATGTTTACGACCGCGCATCCCGAAAAGAGATGCTGCACATCTTCCTTGGCTGCATTGCACATAACACACTTCTCGTTATGGGGAAGTCCTCTCTTAGCCAAGCGATCGCCCGTCCATATTCTTCCCCTTAGGAACAGCCAAACAGCGACCTTGCATTGTAGGGGGGCCCAAGTACCCCAGATTACCGGGCTGAATCACATAGGATTTTAGTTTTAAAATGTGCTTGATACACAGACTTGGTGGTGAAACTGCCCTTGGTCTCCCACGTCCACGACCATGTGTCTTCCTCTTCAGGCTGGAGTTGTAGTAAACTGACCTCTTCACAAATCTGGAGGATTTGGATGAAGAGATGGATTGAAATTGGCTTTTTAATATCATCGAGCCATGTACTGTTATTCAGGTCTTGTTCGACCGTTCTCCTCGCCTTATCAATAGGGGAGATGATCTTGTAGATGTCCGGTGCGATATCTTCAATTGTTTTGCCGTCAATCCATTTATCAAGCCAAAAGAAAATCCTTTTTCCGTTTCCAACGACCACTTTAGCTGCTGCATTGAAGATATTCCTAATATTCTCGCTGGTAGGAATAGCAAGGGCACACCATGGCTTCTCCTCATCTGCTCGTAATTTCCAAGCCCAACGAACTTGGAAGGCGGTGCTCATGATCCCAAGATTGATTATGCCCAAGCCTCCCACCGATTTTGGTTGACATACTGTACTCCAATTAACAGCGCATTTGCCTCCAGAAATAGTATCAGTTCCTTTCCAAAGAAATGCCCGTCTTATTTTATCAATTGCCTTGAGAACCCAGGGAGGCGCCTCGAGAGAGAGCAAGTGAAAAATAGCAACAGCACTTAGAACAGACTGCACCATAATGAGGCGCCCTCCTTGCGTGAGCATGTGACTTTTCCATGCAGCTAGCCTCTTTCTAATCTTGTCAATCAAGGCTTGAAAATCCTCCTTGCATGGCTTCTTAAGATGTAGGGGCAGCCCGAGGTAGGTTACTGGCAAATTTACGACCTGGCATCCAAGTATACGACCAATCTCCTGCAAAGCCATCTCATCTCCCAAGATCGGAGAGATGGAGCTCTTGTCTAGATTACATCTAAGTCCCGAGGCATCTCCAAAGATCTTTAGGATCATTTTAGTAGCTGTGGCATCCAAAGATCTTTAGTCCCTTGCATTGTTGATTCGAGTCGAGCTCGCATCAGTCGTTTAATTTGGTTATGCTCTCCAGTTCATCCAACTTTCTTTAATTTCAGTTCAGTTGGGTCAGACTAATCTGCTGCTACTATCCAAGTTTAATTTCTTGACGGCCTCGCCTATCTTCGCTTCATTATCGATAACCTGTAATGCCATATCTGCACCTTATCTGTGGACGATCCAATCGAATTGCAGCAAAACTAGGATTTTGGACCTGCTATGTTTTTTCAATCTTGTTCGTGATGCCATTTTTTTTGGATCCTAGGATAGCAATCTGTATTAGTGCTGGCGTGCGTTCCCAGTTTGCTGATTGTGTGATCTGTATCGCGTCGCGTGACAGTATTTCTGTCCGGTTGTGATGATGGATAGTTCACCAAGAAATTCATGAACTGCATCCTGCATTATCTGGGAGCATATCAGGCACAGTACATGCATGTTGTCCCTGATCCAAATAGTATTTCATTTGGTTCCGCATTTCCGCCACATTTTCAGATCATCTGCTGAATGAAAAAACAAGAGGATGGAAATAGTTTCGTAAAAAAAAAAAGAGAATATAGCTATGGGACCTGAGGTTGATCTTGGTGCAAGCGCTACTGAGCAAACCTACGATAGAACTACTTGTTAGAACGGATTGTAATCTAATTTGGTTCTAATATAAAATCAGGTTAAGTCGGTTTGCAAAAGGCTAGGGTACCGCATTGCACCGCCATATAAATACAAGTCGACGTTGCTCGGGTTGTACTGACTAGATACACTTAACAAAACTTTACATGGTATCTTTTGCCTCTTCCGATGCGTCCTAGATCCATTCTACTGGCCGCCACCTTCATCGCCATGGCTTCCTCGTCATTGAGAATTGGTCCAATCAACCTTGATGCCCCGTCATTCGAATAGTTGACGCAGGAGAACTATCCACTATGACGGGCTCGAGTCCTTCGTGCCATCTGCGGTGCTCGGTTCATTGCACTACTTGATGGTTGCGATGTTGCACCTTGTAAGACAATGGTCGTGGAGAAGGCCAACAAGCTGCTGGGAATGACACCAAACCCTGAGTACCCATCCTTGATCGTCACGTATAACTGTGCTCAGCTACCTCCTCAACTCGCTCTCCAAAGAGATCCTCACACATGTTCTCGCGATTGAGCATGGCACCAATGTCCGGGTGCAGGTAGAGACCATGTTTGCCTATCAGAGTCGGTCCAAATTCACGACCAACGGGTCATCATGGGAAACATGGAGAAGAATAAACTATCCACTACGACATTTGTGGCCAATATGACCACCTCTCTAACGGTCTTGCGGCTACCGGGCGCCCCATGAAGAAATCATATCATCTATTCTAGCCAGACTCGTCATTACGATGCTCTCGTCATTGCGGTCGGCGGGATGACTTAGCCACTGACCCTCCGTGAGGTGTACACCCAACTGGAGTCTTACAGTGTGCTCCCAGAGATGAGGGACGAATCTCCTACTAGAGGATTAGATTCCTCAGCCAATGTCGCGTTTCGCCAACATGGTGGCTGCACTTGCAATTCCTGTGGTGGCAAAGGTATGCCTCACTCTAACAATTATTGGCAAAAATAAGCTTCCTGTATACTATCATAGTCTATTTATGATCTGTGTGAGCAAGCAAAGGGTCACCAACTTCCATATCAGTTATCCACGTGGCTATCCACAGTTCTCATTGAGATAGTCTTTTCTGATGTAGAAGGTCTTGCTCGTACTTCTTTTGGACATCCTAATTACTATTAAAGCTTTATTGATGATCATAGCAAGTTTACTTGGATATTTCTTCTCAAAAGAAGTCAGATGTTTTCTCGAGGGAGTGAGGGCCCATGACGACAATCTCAGACTGAACAAACATGCCACTGGTAAGCTTGCATTTTGTTTCCTTAAAAAATGCACTGTTGTTGTTCAGATGCTTGCATATGAAGTTGTTGTTGATCTCGTTTGTGACTACCTTTGCATGAACGTTTCCACATCCTTAAAGCCATGTAAAGGTTGTTTTGCAAAGTAGTGGTAGCCGTCTTCAACTCTGTATTTTTTTGAGACAACAACATGTTGCTCACATAACCCGACTCATGGGTATTGGAAATGGAATTAAGATGGTTTCCTAGGATGTTAGGATGCATCGGTTGCATGCTTTGAAAATGGAAGAATTATCCATTTTCTTGGAATGAGCAATATAAAGCGCATGTTGGCGAGTCCATACTCATAGTTGAAGCCGTGACATCACATGATCTCTGAATTTGGCACTCTGTTTTATCATGCAAGATGAGCGTGATGATGATGATGATGATGATGATGATGATGATGGTATAAACGATCTAGCGAGGTGGAATTTTAGGACCCTATGATTGAGCTCGAGCATGCTCCCGCCGAGTTCTAAGCCTACCTTTAGACAAATCATGAAATTCGTGACCAGGTTGTTCATGCTTTTCAAATTGATTGGTTAAGTATACGTGGATCCACAAATTAAACCAATAGTTTTGATTTAATGTCTTGTGTTAGACAACTTATTGAACTTCAGGATCATTGTAATTTGAAGCTTTTAATTTGTATTATTATTTGAAGCATCTCATTATTATTTTTATTATTGTACTATCTATTTTATTGTTAAATTTCAATAGCAAATAGTTATGTAAAATGGCCAAAATGAAAAGCCCCTAGCGGATAAATCCGAGCATAAACGGGCACGAAACTCGGGCACCCTTTGAGTTGCCCTTTTTTCGAAAGTAGGAGCCAAAGGCCTCCAATTTTCATTTATAGATAATACAACGTCTTGAAACTTATCATCCCAGCGCTCATCCCTCACCACGTTTGGCTCCACCAAGTTTTTACCATGTTTTTTGCTCAACAAGGGTATGCAACCCAAAACCACCAACAACAAAACAAAACAAACTACACAGTACAAACCATCCGGCTCGAAAACCATAACACTATAGAGTCTATACAAGCTCTACAGCATCACATCAAAAACCTTTTTTTGGCCCCAGAGATACAACCTAGGAAAGGCCCCGGCTAGCCGCATCACCATTGGCCCCTGGCTTCGATGGAAACACTCAGTTGCCACTAGAATGAGCATTCTTGCTCCTCCGCATTGTACTTGTCGTAGTTTTGGTCTCTGCAAGCCTGCCCAGTAAGTTTTATAGTTAGTCATATGAAATACTATGGAAGTCGGATCCTGACAACAAACTCCGTTGACGCAGGCATCATTTCAGGATTTCCGGATTGCCCACAGCAGCGCAGGCACGGCTGACAAGAATCTATCTCTAATAGTAAAAGTTTCCAGCCATGCAGGCAACATATCGAAATTATCAGGCACAGAAACCAAATTAAAAGCACATCTCACTACAACTACTCCCATATGTATCTAGCAACCGAATTAAAAAAAAATCTATAGTTGCTCCTCTTCCATCTGTTTTCAAATATTCATCTACTAGTATTTCAAATTACGAAAATTATCTACGGTAATTGTCTTGTAGTGGTAGCGGAGGGAGCACGCCACCTTTGTGCATGACCCCGGTCAAAAGGTGGCAGAGGATGATGCCCATCTCCTGCAAAGGCTCTCCAGAGTCCAGACTGGCGCCTTCTGTTGCTTCTCTCTGCAATAGACGAACGCCACGTGTCGCCTACTATTTTGGCTCTCCAGACTTCATCCCATTGCCATCACCTCCCTTCGCTCGCCTCCTTCAACGATTCCTGTTTTGCTCTTGTCTTCTTCCCCGACTCAACTCGCAGAGATCAGGCGGCTGCCATGGCGGAAGAGGTGACCCAGCTGGGCAAGGAGGCGCTGGCGTGCATCCTCACGCAGGCCATGTTCGCCGCGAAGAACGTCCGGGCCCAGCGCGACCGCCTCCTGCAGCTCCGGCGCCGGCTGCAGCAGCAGAGCCCCGGCGACGCGGCCGTGCTCCAGGAGGTCGCCGCCGGCCTCCACAAGGTCTACTCCAAGGGCCTCCGCTACAGCTCCAACTACCTCACGTCCGGCCTCCAGATCACGGCCGAGCACGGCGCCCGCGCCTCCTTCAGCATCTCCGCCTTCGCCGTCATCCCCCAAGAGCAGCTCTACGGCTTGCTGCTCGCGCAGTGGCTCCCACAGCGCCCGACCACCCAGACCGACGCCTTCGCCCGCATCGAGTCCGCCTTCTACGCCGTCAATCTGTCCCAGGAGCACCACGTCCCTCGCTGCGTCCAGCTCCTCGGCGGCGACGGAAAGACGGCCAGAAGGAGAGGCATGGTCGGCTACTCGGACGACCTTGTCAGCGCCGCCAACGACCACCTCCGTGAGGGAATGAAGAAGAAGAACGGCTCCCCCGACGACGACGACGACGACACCGACTCGGCCACAGACGACGACGCCGCCGCCGACCCCACTGTCAAGCCCCCTCAGGCGGCCAGCAGCGTGGACCCGGACCAGGCGCTCACCTACCTCCACCGCGCGTGCTCCCTCACGAGCCTCGCCATCAAGCACATCGACGTCGCCGTCGCCTTCATCTCCAGCTTCCTCGACCCGGAGGATGTCGCCGAGACCTCCGAATGGGCGGACGAACACGCGTTCATCTCTGACTCTGAGGTTTGTTCGTACTAGTGCACTCTGTACTGGCTTTGCTGCTATCAGATCTGTTCATCGATGCACTTCTTCTGTTCCTCACTCATTCTGATCACTTCACTGCAGGACGGGCCATATCCATCGGATGATTCGGAGTAACCAGCTCAACTCATCGAGGCAATCAAAGCGATCGAAGGGGGGTGGGATCCCTTTGCATTGTTGATCGAAGCCAAGCTCGCATCAGTCGTTCAATTTTGTCATGCTCTCTAGTTCTTCCGATCCAAGTTCCAACTTTTCTGATTTAAGTTCAGTTCGGTCAGATTATATCTGCTGCTACTATCTAAGTTTGATTTCTCGATGGCCGTGGCTATGTTAGCTTCATGGGTAAAATATGGTCAAGTGATACTGTAATGTCGTATCTGCATCTTATCTGTGGACGATCGAGTTGAATTGCAGCAAAATTGAGAAATTTTGGACATGCTATGTTTCGATCGTGTTCTGTGATGTCGTTTTTTGTGATCCAAGGATAGTATTCTCTGGTCTGGCTATGATGATCGATAGTTACTGCATCCTTGTACATGCTTAATGTTTTTTAAATCTTAGAGCATACCACGCACTATATGTTGACTTGAAGCGTATTCATTTTTTTTTTTGGGTAAGATAGACCTCCACTAAAACGAGAAAATGGAAATGCTACAATTTAAGTCTCGTAACTAAAATTAGCTCGGTTATTTTCTGATTTTTGCACATTAGCTCATGTTTAAGTTTTAAAGTTCGGAATTGCTGGATCCCAGGCGCTTGAGATCTAGCTTAAATGTCAGTCACCTGCTGTACCGTCGGATATTGTGTCGCGATTCGTGCGTGTTGTTGTTTTTCCTTTTTGTGTTTGCTGCGGTGGATTTTCTGCTGGGCCTTTGTTTTTCGCGTGCGTGTCGTTTTGACTGGCTCTCTCAGGCCGTAACTGCAAGCTTCTATTTTATTGGGCCGTTTCCTTGTTGGGCCTTTAATTTTTTTGCTGGGTGGTGCGACGCATGTCAATAAGGAGCGAACGGGCTGTGTGCATCGTCTCCTTTCATCTACAGAAGACGGAGGGACAGAGAGTGGAGCGGGAGCTGGATTTTATTTTTTTGAGATTTGTTTTTCTATTTTTCACCGGTTGCAACTACGATTTTTATTTTATCTTTTTTTAAACAGTTGCATCCTAATCGTAATTGTATCCTAGTCACAACTGCGGGTTTTCTTGATTTACCACTTACATATTTTGTTCCAACAACTATTTTATTGATCTGTTTTTTCTAATTTTCAAAACAATTGTATCCTAGTTGCAACTGTAGTTTTTTCTCGATTCACCAGTTGCATCTTAGTTGCAACTGGGTTTTTTTTTCTCGATTCATCAGTTGCATCCTAGACGCAACTGTGGTTCTCTCAATTCACCAGTTGCATCTTAGTTGTAACTGTGTTTTTTTCTTCGATTCGTCAGTTGCATCCAAGTCGCAACTGTGGATCTCTCGATTCACCAGTTGCATCCTAGTCGCAACTGCAGGTTTTCTTGATTTACCAGTTGCATATTTTGTTCCAACTGCTATTTTATTGATCTGTTTTTTTAAATTTTCAAAACAATTGTATCCTAGTTGCAACTGTGGTTTTTTCTCGATTCACCAGTTGCATCTTAGTTGCAACTGTGGTTTTTTTTTTCTCGATTCATCAATTGCATCCTAGTCGCAACTGTGGATCTCTCGATTCAACAGTTTCATCCTAGTTGCAACTGTGTTTTTTTTGATTCACCAGTTGCATCCAAGTCGCAACTGTGGATCTCTCGATTCACCAGTTGCATCCTAGTCACAACTACGGGTTTTCTTGATTTACCAGTTGCACATTTTGTTCCAACTGCTATTTTATTGATCGGTTTTTTTAATTTTCAAAACAATTGTATCCTAGTTGCAACTGTGGTTTTTTCTCGATTCACCAGTTGCATCTTAGTTGCAACTGTGGTTTTTTTCTCGATTCATCAGTTGCATCCTAGACATAACTGTGGATCTCTCGATTCACCAGTTCCATCTTAGTTGTAACTTTTTTTCCGATTCATCAGTTGCATCCAAGTCGCAACTGTGTATCTCTCGATTCACCAGTTGCATCCTAGTCGCAACTGCGGGCTTTCTCGATTCACAGTTGCATATTTAGTTCCAACTGCTATTTTATTGATCTGTCTTTTAATTTTCAAAACAGTTGTATCCTAATTGTAACTGTGATTTTTCTCGATTCATCAGTTGCATCCAAGTTGTAACTGTAGTTTTTTTACTCGATTCACGAGATGCATCCTAGTCGTCACTGTGGATTTTTCTTGATTCACCATTTTGCGTCTTAGTTGCAACCACGATTTTATTGATCTATTAAAAAAATCAAAACAGTTGCATCCTAGTCACAACTACAATTTTTTTTTGATTCACCAGTTTACATCCTAGTTGCAATTGTGGATCTCTTGATTCACCGGTTGCATCCTAGTCGCAACTGTGAGTTTTTTGATTCACTTGTTGCATCCTAGTCGTAATTGTAGACTTTTTTACCCGTTTTATTTAAATTTCAAACAGTTACATCCTAGTCGCAAATGTGTATTTTATTTTTTTGAAATTTGTTTTTCTATTTTTTATCAGTTGCTACTACGTTTTTTATTTTATCTTTTATTTAAAAACATTTGCATCCTAGTCGCAACTGTGAATGTTTTTCTCGATTCACCAATTGCATCCTAGTCGCAACTGCGATTTTTATTGATTTTTTATTTCAATTTTTTATTGATTTTTAAATCAACTAATCTAATGTGTGGACAAATACCAGTTGAAGTTCTTTGTGGTGCATGCACCAGCCAGCTAGCAAAGCTAGTAACGAGCCTAAGACTAGTCACAATGGGGAGTAACATAAGAGTAACATCAGTGCCACATAGGCAAAAAATCTGATGTGGCGGGTAATTAATGAGGAGAGAGATGGTTATGGTAACTAGCTATGTTACCATAACATCACACATTTCAAGACAAGATGAGGATATAACCTATTAAATATGACACTACACACATGTTACTCCCCACTATGGAGTTAGTAACTTAGAGTAGTAACATATGCATGTTACTAGTCTAAGTTACTCTCCGTTGTGACTAGTCTAACTCACAGGCTGTGTCACATAGCCTAGTAGCTAGCAGCTAGTCTGGTGGGCTCCACCTACGTGTAGGAGTGGCAGCAGGGCGATGCGTGCTACGTGCGGCGCGCGACCGACGAGAGGCGCCAGCGGAAGACGCGCGCCAGGTGAGCAGCAGAGCGGGGTCCACCTGGGCTACTCTCTCGGCAACAATCCCAGCGTAAATAATGTACACGTAGGGGTGACGTGAGCCGACTGAGATTTAACTAAATCTCAGTCGACTGTGCCTTAGGCGCGCCCACTTTAAAGTTTAATCGCCCACACTTGTATCCATTCAATACATGCATGATTTTAAACTTTCTGATGCTTAAGTAATATGATTTAGCTATCTTTGAAAGTCCTGATCAGAGTACACAGTTTACAATCTCATCCCGATCTGAGCCATCTCCGCTTGCAAGAGGAGAATTCGGGAGATCAAATCATGGCCCAATCTGTTTATATGCTAGGCAAGTTAGCAACACTTGTCTTTAGATGAACCGTAACCAAAATTGTGGTTTTATCGGTTAGTGGTTAAGTTTTCTGTTAGCAAAAGTGCTAACCAAATGACACTCGGTTTAGTACAAAAAAAATGAACGATTTACGAAAAAACCGAAAGCCTAGCCAATGAGAATTTAGCGCTGTAGGCCCAACTTCAAGTAACCCTTTATATGGAACGTTGCTCTCGTATGCATATATTTCCCTTTTCTTTTTTACTTGGCCAAAATTTATTGTTATTTTCTCTCCTTTTTGCAACAAATCGAGTTCGGTCATACAAAATATAAATATGAAATATATGGCCCTAAAAATTATATGTTATTCAAAAATTCACATCAACTTTGTTTAGTTTGGTTATTACTGAAACCGAACTGAAATTAAATAGTTATTCCCCAAACCTAACCATATTTTCGCACAAAATGGTATTTACCGAAATATCAAAACAGTATTTACTTTATAACCGTATAAACCGAACGAAAAATTAACCATATTAACTGAACGCACAACCTTAGACGATACAGATTCCTCAATATCTCGAATATGTTGGATCTGTTGGAAACCTGATGGCTTTGGGAGATAGCCTCGCTGGATAGAATAGCAAGAAGCGGCTGGATAGATGACTGAATTATTCTGATAAAGTTCTACAAGGATCTTGGGATGGAATTTTTTTATAAAGAACATTTTTTACTCAACGTATCACATCGATACATAGTGCATTACATCCGGCCTCTGCATAATTAATATGCACACAGCCACACCTCACAACATTGCTTCCTAGTTGAAGGTGTTCCATTTGTTGTACTTGTATGTAATTATTATGATTCTACAAGTGCCTCTTTTCATTTTCGGCACCACATTTGTTTTCTTCATGTTGAATATAAACATATTTTCTAGCACATTTCACCCGTTCAGACTTTTCAGATAATTGACTAGTGCATTAAATTCTATACGGTGCTCAATCATTTCCGACAGTCAAGAGGCAGTCGGACTTTTAAAATAATTGACTCGTGCATCAAATTGTTTAACTGTTCATCTACTCCGTATTTCATTTTCAAATTACGTAGTGATAATTTGTCCTGTAGTAGTGGCGGAGGGAGAATGCGCTTCTGCATGACCCCGGTCAAAAGGAGATCCGACCCCATCACACCTGCAAGGCCAGCAGGATTCGCTGCCGCTCGCCTCCCCAAGACTCGCGCTTTTTCTCTTCTCCCCTCCCCTAACTCAACTCAGAGAGATCAGGCGGCGGCCATGTCGGAGGAGGTGGCCCAGCTGGGCAAGGAGGCGCTAGCGTGCATGCTCATGCATGTCATGTTCGCCGCGAAGAACGTTCGGGCCCAGCGCGACCGCCTCCTGCAGCTCCGGTGCCAGCTGCAGCAGCGGAGCCCCGGCGACGCGGCCGTGCTCCAGGAGGTCGCCTCCGGCCTCCACAAGGTCTACTCCGAGGGCCTCAAGTGCGCCGCCCGCTACCTCACGTCCGGCCTCCAGATTACGGCCGAGCACGGCGCCCGCGCCTCCTTCAGCATCTCCGCCTTCGCCTTCATCCCCAACGCGCAGCTCTACGGCGTTCTGCTCGCGCAGTGGCACCCGCCGCGCCCAACCACCCAGACCGACGCCTTCGCCCGCATCGAGTCCGCCTTCTACGCCGTCAAGCTCTCCGAGGAGCACCACGTCCCGCGCTGCGTCGAGCTCCTCGGCGGGGCCGGGCCACCCTCCATCGACGGCAAGCCGGCCAGAAGGAGAGGCATGGTCGCCTACTGGGACGACCCTGTCACCGCCGCCAACGAGCACATCGTTGAGGGAATGAAGAACGGCCCCTCCGAGGACGACGACGACACCGACCCGGCCCCAGACGACGACGCCGCCGCCGACCCCACTGTCAACCCCCCTCAGACGGCCAGCATAGTGGATCCGGACCAGGCGCTCAGCTACCTCCACCGCGCGTGCTCCCTCACGAACCTCGCCGTCAAGCACATCGACGTCGCCGTCGCCGTCATCTCCAGCTTCCTCGACCCGGAGGTGGTCGCCGAGACCTCCGAATGGGCGGACGAACACGCGCACATCTCCGAGGTATGTTCGCGGTACACTCTGTACTGGCTTTGCGCGCTGCTACCAGATCTGTTCATCGATGCACTTCTTCTGTTCCTCATTCATTCTGGTCACTTCACTGCAGCTCATCTGTACGTCGGATGATTCGGATTAACCAGCTCACCTGATCCAGGCTCTCAAAGCGATCGAAGGGTGTGGGATCCCCTTGCATTGTTGATCGAAGCCAAGCTCGCATCAGTCGTTTAATTTTGTTATGCTCTCTAGTTCATCCGATCCAAGTTCCAACCTTTTCTGATTTATTAAGTGCAGTTCGGTTAGACTAATTTCTGGACGGCCCTGGCTATCTTAGCTTCATCAGGGGTGAAATGTGCTAGTGTGATACTGTAATGCCATATCTGCACCTTATTTTTGTGTGATCGAATCAAATTGCAGCAAAATTGGGATTTTGACATGCTATGTTTTTTTCATTCATGTTCTGTGACGGCATTTGTTCTTGGGATAGCAGTATATATCAATGCGTGCATCCCCAGTTAATTTTAATCGTGTGATCTGAATGTCGTAACAGTAATTCTGTTCTGGTTGTGATGATCGATAGTAAGTTCACCCAGGAACTCATGAATTTGGCCACTGCTAAATTGCTACTCTGAAGGTGTGCGTGTGTGTTCATAGGGGTAAGTGTATGCGAGTGTATGTGAGCGTCTGTATACTGTGTTTCGAAAAAAATAAATTTAGCTCTTGCTAAAGGCTAGCAGATCTTGGGCCCAACTGCACCGACGGATTATATTTCAGTCGAGGCCCAAGAAACGACGCGGCCACCAGGCGAAGCACGATGATGACTCAGCTCCAAGCCAAGCCGCCCAAAACCCTATGCCTCTGCCGCCGGCCGGCTGCCGGCGCGGCGGCGCGGCCGATGAGCTTTCGGTGCTCGGCTGCGGCCCGTAGCAGCTACAGCATCACTCTCCTCCCGGGCGACGGCATTGGCCCGGAGGTGGTCAACGTCGCCAAGGACGTCCTGTTCGTCGCCGCCGCCAAGGAAGGCAAGCAAGCTAACCTGAACTCTGCGTCGTCCAGCGCTTTGAGCTCCGAGTACTAGAAGGATGAACGATGACCCATTGTTTTTCCTTTGCGCCGCAGGCGTCGAGCTCCGCTTCCAGGAGATGCTGATGGGCGGCGTGGCGCTGGACGCTGTCGGGGTGCCGCTCCCCGAGGAGACGCTCGCGGCGGCGCGGGGCTCGGACGGTATCCTTCTCGGCGCGATAGGAGGGTGAGCGAAACGATCTGTTAATAATAACACCAGCCACAGTGGCAACACCGTCCGGTTGCATTTTGCTTAGGATCAGAAGCCATGATGTGCATCTTTCAGTAATTGGATATGATGCAGGTATAAATGGGATAATAACCAGAAGCATCTCAAGCCTGAGACCGGGTTGCTTGATATCCGTGCCGGGCTTGGCGTGTTTGCCAATCTGCGGCCAGTCACGGTGTTTCCGCAGGTATATCCGTATCCCCTTTAGTTTCAATGCTTGTACTAGCAGTAGATAATTTAAATGAACAAAAAAATTACTTGGAAATGGAGTCATAGCTGCAAGATTTTTGATAGATTGACATGTCTGTTTCAGTTATTACTGCTTATAAACTAACACTTTTGTAGTTAGTTGATGCATCTCCTTTGAAGAAAGAGGTTGCTGAAGGAGTTGACATCATGGTTATTAGAGAGCTTACTGGAGGTATTGTTGACTAAATTATGATGAAACATGGATGGTTGTTCCTCTTTCCGTGCTGATTTTTGTATTTCCAGGTGCATTCTGATGAAACTTGGAATGTCTACTGCTATTTATTATTCTGCGTGGCAGGTATCTACTTTGGCAAACCTAGAGGTTTTGGTACAAATGATGAGGGAGAGGATACTGGCTTCAACACAGAAGTATATTCAGTTTCTGAGGTGACTGCACTGTTCCTCAGACATTTCAACAATTTCCTGGATAAACTGTTTCTTGATTTTGTGATAATCATTGTGCCCCCAAAGCCCCGAGGAATAAGCATGACTAGAGCTGCTGTTTGTTTCTTTCTCTGTTTCTTTCCTCTGACGTCAGAATCTGTAATTAAATAAACAACTATTTGTTTGATACCATTTTTATTGAATAGTGCACTAAGAACTAACTGTTTGTAGGATTCTATTGCCAGATTGATCGTATTGCACGTGTTGCATTTGAGGTTGCTCGGAAGAGACGAGGGAAACTATGCTCGGTAGACAAAGCGAATGTGCTCGAGGTGCTTAATCATATGAAACCCAAATATGTTCCTGATTTATCGACTTGTATGAAATTCGAACTGTTCCATGGAGTTATACTTGAGACACCATGATATTTAATTTTTCTATAACTGTTTTGGACATCTAGTTGGATATAACGATTATGACCTATCGTCATGTTGAGAGTTGTTCTGATTATTTTATTTCACACATAGCTAGTATAACACTTTACTCTAATATTATTGTAGGCATCTATGCTTTGGAGGAAGCGGGTAACTGCAATAGCTTCTGAATTCCCTGACGTTGAGCTCTCACACATGTTCGTTGATAATGCTGCAATGCAGCTTGTTAGGAATCCTAAACAAGTGTGTTTCTTTGTATGTGATTTATTTCATCTGAGTTGAGCAGTATGAAAATGTGCTGACCTACTGAATTCCATGTGTCATCACAGTTCGACACAATTGTGACAAACAATATTTTTGGTGACATTTTATCGGACGAGGCATCAATGATCACAGGAAGCATTGGAATGCTCGCATCTGCTAGTGTTGGTGAATCGGTAATAGAGGCCCTCCAGTGTTCTCTCAGATCACATTAAATTGCTTGAAAACCGCTCATATTTTCTACTAAAATGCTGGAAGAAAAAGCTTAAGGTTCTTCTTTTCTTTGTAGGGACCAGGTCTATTTGAACCTATCCATGGCTCCGCCCCTGACATTGTTGGGCAGGTTGATATAGCTTAACATTTTGTGTGTGCAGAAACTAGAACAATCCTTGATACTAGTACTAGTACATTTGCTTTTAGTATGTAACTCTTTTTTGAAAATTCTGCTTCCTCCTACTATTTATTGAGTGCAGGACAAGGCAAACCCATTAGCTACAATTCTTAGTGGTGCGATGCTATTGAAATACGGCCTTGGTGCCAAAAATGCTGCAAAGAGAATTGAAACCGCGGTTGTACAGACATTGGACAAAGGGTTCCGAACTGGGGACATATATTCTCCTGGAACGGTAAGATTAACTTATGCAACATTATCAACAAATAACATGTCCACATTTAATAGTTACTACATTTATGTTGAAGGAAAGTTCAGTGCCTAATAGCTACTTTGTATGTTTGTGCCAAACAAGTCATTAAACCCTCATTTACATCTCAAGTCTGTAATTCTCTGTTCAAATATCGAGTACTTGGATTGATTGATAGAAAGGATTTGATGCTCTGGTTCGTGCCACGTCGAACATATGACCTGTGACCATTTAGTGTGGAGTACTCATTAGCAAACACTACTTTTGTCATATCTGGTTTCCTCCTCCTTAAATTTACATGGTAATGTTTTTATGTTGCAGACACTGGTTGGATGCAAGCGAATAGGAAAGGAAGTCTTGAAGGCTCTGGAGTCGCAGAAGTAAACAGGCGGCCATGGGTACCTAGGGTAGAGAGAAAATTGCAAAAAACCACCACAATTGGTGGCTTCGTTGCAAAAGACCACCGGTTTCCAGCAGATTCGCAAATAACCACCGGTATTGAGTGATAGCGTTGCAAAAAACACCGTTTTTTCGTCCGACCACGGTTTAGCAGTTTTGACGCTGCCTATGACAGGTGTGGCCCACTGTCAGGCTGACGTGGCGCCGCGCGCCGTTAACGGTCGCGTGTTAGGTCCGGTCGGACCGAGCCCGACCCGTCTCGCTCACCTCACTCGCATCTCGCTCACTCACTCTAGCTCCCGTGCTCGCGACCATGGATCCCGGAGATGGCGACGGCGTCGACGGCGGTGCAACCGCCGGCGGAGAGGGGAGAGATGGACTGGGACGGGTGCGGCTGCTGGAGGACTGGGACCTGGGCGTCCCAGAGGACTGGGACGGGTGCGGAAGCTCGAACCCGCCGGCGGTGAAGATGTCGCTGTTCCCGGCGGCGGCGGCGCAGGATTCAGAGTTCTCTGCGGCAGATTCGCGACAAATTCGCAGCTCGAACCCGTAAGCACTTCCCCTCCCGTCTCTCTCGATTTCTGTCAGATTTGTTGGGTTTCAGATTCTGAAACAGTGTGTTCTTGCGTAGGATGTTAGAGAATCAAGATGTAGGTTTAGAAACTGAGCAGAACTTGCATTATCTGAATACCCAACAAAGCCAGAACAATTGTATGGAGATTTTGAATGTTGAAGATTGGGACAAGAAGCAAAAGGGGAAGGCAATTGTTGCTGTTTGTTCAGATTATTCAGAAGAAGAATATGCAGAGGTGATGTGTTTCTGACTTTCTTTTCATATAGTCATCAAGAAGTGCAGATGAATCAGCTCCACCTGCACCAGCTCCACCAGCTCGGCCTCCACAAGCTCCACCAGCTCGGCCTGCAGCAGCTGGACATGCACCACCTGCAGCAGCTCGACATGCACCAGCTCCACCTCCACAGGCTCCACCAGCTCGGCCTCCAGCAGCTCGACATGCACCAGCTGCAGCAGCTCGACATGCACCAGCTCCACCTCCACAGGCTCCACCAGCTCGGCCTCCAGCAGCTCGACATGCACCAGCTGCATCTGCTCCACCTGCTGGAGCTGCATCTGCTGCACCTACAGCAAGAAACGCCGCTAGGGCTGGCTTCATTGCTCCAAGACCTGCATCTGGAGGTACTTCTAGACCAAGAAGAGCAAGAAGACCTACTCCCAAGGTGGCTCAGTACTTCAATGCAAGTGGCATTGACAATATGTCTGCTGAGCAAGTGCATAAGCAGATTGGTGGCTGAAATCTGAGTTGCTGTTGTTCTGTATGTTGTTATTGTCAAGAACCTTGTGTCCTGTGTCCAGAATCTTGTTGTTGTTCAAAAACCTTGTTGGTTGTGTCTGTTGTCTCCAGAATTGATGTTGGTTTAAACATTGTGTCCAGAACCATTGCTATATTTATATGTTGGTTTAAACATTGTCTCCAGAACTGATGTTGGTTTATATTTATATGAAGAAAATCATGAAGAAATCCATGCCAAAACTAGCACAGATATAGCACTAATATATAGCACTAACACAACCAGCAGTAACATATAGCACAGATATAGCACTAATATGTTCTCATATATAGCACTAAAATATAGCACTAACATAACCAGAACGAACTCAACTAGCACTAACACAGCAAGCACAAATTAAAGTCACATATAGAAATTCATACACATAGTATTTCATACAATAGCATAATGAAATTCATACAAATTTCATACACATTCAACTCCTCTGCTACAAGTTCTAGTCTAAAAGAGACTAAACATACAAGGATTACAACATTCTGAATTTTCATTCAGACAGAACATCCTCAATTTTCTTCAGTTTTTCTTTCTCAACTTGCAGCTTCTCTGTCTCAACTTGCACCTTGTCTTTCTCAGCTTGCAGAGCTTTGTAAAGTTCTGACATCACAGATGCCTGCTTCTTCTTTTCTGCTTTCAACTCATCCCTCTCCTTCTCTGCCTTCATCCTCAGCACCTTCTCATCAATCAGCAGCTGAACATCCTGAACAGCCATTAAATTTGGTGGAACTTGTTCCACCTGAAGTTCACACCGCAGAGTGTGCACCATCTTCTCTAGCTCTTCTTTGTCCTTGCCCAAAGTGTAGATTTTGAAAGAGTTCTCTAAAGCTTCCCTCCTTCTACCATCCTTTTCTTCATCATACTTCTCCCAAAGGGCCCAGAGAGCTTTCTTAAGTGTCAAAGGCCATTCATTGTCAATCCACTGAACTTTCCCACACCTAAAACCATCCTGCTCATTATGCATAACATATATGTCAGAAAAATATATTGTCAATCAATATACTCATGTATCTAGATCACATTGCCACGGTTACATGTTTCTACCTTAGCTAAATAACACAGTTCGAGCAACAATTTGAAAACATTGCCACGGTTAGCTAAATTAGCTAAATAACTACCTTCTAGCTATAGTTTGCTCGAACTTGATGCTGAATTGAGCTACATTTTCGATCTTGATTTTCTAACTAAATTTTCTAGCTACCTAAATTGATGTATAGTGGGCCTTACCGCACAAGAACATCCAAGGAACCGTCGACCAGTGTCAGAGCTCTCGAAGGCGACTTTTTTCTCTAAAATGCCGTGGCAGTCGCACCGACGCTCTTCATCTTCAACTTGGCCGGTGAAATCGGGATCGTAGATGGTGACAGGGCCCTGCAGTTGATCAAATCCACCCAAATAAGCACGAACCAAATCGCAAACACCCTCAAATCGAACAAAATCGACGAATTTGAATAACCCTAACCCTAACCAGAAAAGATACAGAGGAGTCGAGATGGAGGACAGACCTCCAAATCGGAGGAGTCGAGACTCTCCGTGCTGGTCTCGCCGTCGTTCCACGAAACCATCGCGGGTGCGGCGGCCGGACGCGGTGGAAGCAGCTCGCCGGCGATATCGCCGCCGCCGGGAGAGAGAGATCGAGCGGGGTCGGGCAGTGAGCGAGATGCGAGTGAGGTGAGCGAGACGGGTCGGGCTCGGTCCGACCGGACCTAACACGCGACCGTTAACGGCCGTTAACGGCGCGCGGCGCCACGTCAGCCTGACAGTGGGCCACACCTGTCATAGGCAGCGTCAAAACTGCTAAACCGTGGTCGGACGAAAAAACGGTGTTTTTTGCAACGCTATCACTCAATACCGGTGGTTATTTGCGAATCTGCTGGAAACCGGTGGTCTTTTGCAACGAAGCCACCAATTGTGGTGGTTTTTTGCAATTTTCTCTAGGGTAGAAGACCCCTGAGATATGGTGTTCCAAAACGCACCTGAAATTTGAACAAGCCAAAGACCAAACTTAATTGTGTGATTTTGATTTTATTGTGGTTGTTCGGGTCGGGAATTCAGAGGATGTGTTGTGGCTGTTCCCTTTCATTGCTTGCTTACTGGACAGATCTCGAGGAATTTTGATTGGATTTTTTTCCATGGTGAATGAAAATGGTAGTCATTCCTTTTACCTAGCTGAAAAGTTGGGGTTTGTGGCGTTGGCACGGGCTGGGTTCTTTTCGTGAAAAGCAAAATTATTTTACGGGGTTGTCCATCAAGTTGATACCAGGACCAATCATCAGATAGTGTGTTGAAAAACAGATAATAAATTCAAGATGGGAATATGCCCAAAAAAATGCAGATAATAAATTCAAGATGGAAAAATGCCCAAAAAGAAATTTCCGACCTGCCGGATTCGAACCAGCGACCTAAGGATTTAATCTGCATACACTACAGTCCTCCGCTCTACCAACTGAGCTAAGGTCGGTTTGTGATTCAAGTCGCAAAAACTGCTTATTATACAAGTAGCATCGGAACGTTAGTACAGCCCCAATCTTCCTAATCAAAGTAGAGTCAGTCTGCATCGCATAGGCAAATCTCTCCTGATGGAGCGAGTGATTGGTCGGCCGGAAGGAGACGGGCGTGGAATGAGCTTGACTGACATGGCCGGATTCAATCTGGGACGTCGCTTACACAAACATGCATGCTCTCCTTAACTGAAAACACATGCTCTCCCCTCCTGCTTGCCGGAACACATTAACACACATAAGTTGCCATGGACTATAAACAATCAGCCGCAGGTCACTTGAACACAACAGGTAACATGATAGCATAGGCTGCAGCACGACATTACACAAATCGAAGGAGATAGACCGAAACTGAAACGAGATAGACCGCTAGTCGGTGATGATGAACTACCGATGCTTCAACTCTGCTGCAGCCAAACGCCAATTCTGATGTCAAAGGGAAGCTATCTGTGTGTAAATACGTATATGTCACATATATTCACTATTTCAGTAACCGGGAGCAGTGCCATCAAACATAGTATAGGTAAGCATACGGGGGGCAGTACATGCAAAAATCAGAAGACACTTTGCAGCTGCATCGTGCTATCTGCTAGCTAAGCTAGCTGGACATACTTTGTAAGCATATCTAACGAGTAACCTTTTATCGTCTATATCACCTGTACATATTATCAGCGTATTCCCTGTGCAGATTACCAGCCAAGACCTGAATATCTTGGCTTTTCGCTGTATAGTATAAACTTTCTTCCATGTTTGTTTGTCAAGCTGTGTTCTCCTAGTAGTAGTATGCAACTGCGACTGGCTGCCTAGTCGCTTCTGCTGCGCTTCTTCTTGGGCGTGTCGTGCACTTGTGTCTTTTCACCATACATCCTCAACTGCAGGTTCTCGAAGGCTTCCGACACCGCTTCACCTGCAACCAAGATTTGGGTTATTTGAACGTAATGATGGTGTAGTGCGTGCTAGTAAACTGATGGTAGCTGCCTGCATGCTTTCTTCACTCACCAGCTCAGGCTTTTTAGCATACACCCTGACGATCCTGTCTTGGTTGCAGGCGGGCAGCAAGTGGCTGACCCGATCATCTGTTATCGGGAACTTCTCTTCACATAACGAATCCTGGTGTGACAACAATTCTACTTAGACAAGGTGGACATCATTGGAGATATATCTTCACTGTGAAGGCATAACCACCATACATATCCAAGATGGGAAGGGAGTTGTAGTTACCTTGAAGAACTTGACGCTGCGGAATGGTCGTTACACATGCCAAGAAAAAAAAAGTAACTGGTTACAACTTGGAAGGTTATGCATACCTAAATCAATAACAGAGTCTAATGAGTGCTCAAGCATCAAAAACCTTTCAAGTGGGTTCTCTCTCCCACGAGTCAAATCAATCTTAACATTGCTGACCGCAACGTCTTCTTCCTTCAGCAGCACCTTGGAAGATTTCTGAATACAGGGAAGATTAAAAAACAACGAATCAGTATAATTAGGATATGTCATAATACCCAACTCAAATGAGTGAAGTAGACATGAACCTGGGAACAAACTATGTCTTGTGCAGTTATATCCTTGAAATGCTCCAGTTTATCCTTTGGAACAGAATATTGATTGCAGAACTGCAAAGCAAAAGATTTTAACTGAATCAACAAGTACAATACCACAACATATCTGAGATGCTTGCACATTATGCAAATATGGTACACACCAATATTAAACACGCCTTGGAGTAATTAAATAATTAGTCTAGTTCGATATTGGCAAATTAACCCATCCCTAAATTTTCCAGAAGAATATTAGCAATAGCAATGGCCAGATGCCGTCTCTGCAATGTTATCCGGCACTACAAAGGCATGTGCCTAAAAGCTTTCCACGAAACCTTAGGTTTGACAGGCACCAACTCAGTTCAAAATCTATACCAGTCAATGTATCTGCCAACTCCACGTACAAAGACAACAGTCAGCAAAACGTAGACTGAATCAATACACAGAAACTGCTAATGGTCGTTTGCAACACTTAACAGAGTTTCATTTTACTTGTCAATTTTCATATCAAGTTACAGAATTGAGCAACATTCTAATACTGCATGTGCATTATTATAAGATCCACAGTTGTAGCACAGAAGATTTGAGAAGCATGAGAGAAAAGGCGAAACATAATAACAGAACAAATTTACAGCTGAAAGGACTGCTACCTTGTAGAGCTGTCTTCTGCGAATACGCTGAATTATTTCTTTTGCTTTCTTTAGTTCATCGTTCGGAGCAGTCTCGATGCTTTTAACAATTGTGTCGTCTAACTGGAAATTCCAGAGCTCTAGAAGTGAGAGGGATAGACTCACAGATAACAAAGTTATAACATTAATCAACACCAAACCTTCCAAAATTCCTCTGGATCTTCTGCATGCAAAGCTATTCCCAGATAATCATTAGCTTCAAGAAGTGCATCCACAAGCATCAGTTCAACAGCCTGATGAGTGAAGATTGTTAGAAGTAGACCCATTTATAAGAAGAAAGCACTGCACAGGAGAGTGCAGATAACAGACAGCCTCTTTTGGGGGCATAAGACAGCAAACAGTATAATGGTTGATGCAAAAAGGGAATAAAAAATGAGAAAGCAACATACATGAGCGCAGATCTTTGGTGCATAAACATTTAGGACATGTTTGGAATGGAAGTATTTTCTGTGTGTGCTCCGGTATTTAATTCAAATTTGAACTAAATACCAGAGCACACACAAAAAATACACCTAATCCAAACAGGCCCTTAGCAGCATAAATTAGTGGTGTAGCTTTAGGACATCCCAAAATGAGATCACTGTAGCAAAACCATTCTATCTATAGCTAAATGGAATCGACATGAGAGCTTACAGAACTTCATCTACAAACTTCACAGCAGAAATTGGAAAGATCCTATGATAACGATCTTCTACAATACCCTAGTATGACCAACAATTAAAACTGTTTACGGAAAGTCCCCGTGTAATGTAAAACAGTTGCATGGATTCAATTGTGGGTTTTGCCTGCATGGTCTATATGTGATTTTACCAAGATATTGATTTTCATGAAAACCTGAGGAGTATCAATAATGTACCTTTACTTTGGCATGGGTATAGACAGTACGATGCAGATCAGCACGTGTCGTAAACAATTTATGGACACTTAGATCTGTAATTCCAAGTGGGGCATCCAAGGTCACGTATTAGATAATCTTGAAAAAGTAAGTGATGGCAATGGTCAAATTTAATTATTTAAATTAGCACCTACAATCTTTGGCAGGGTAGCATATTTCATCACCTATCACTCGCATACCTTCTAGTAGCCTGCAAGAAAATGGTAATGAAACACAAGCTATTATAATTATCAGGTAATAATAAAAGTTTAAAAGGTTTCAAGTGAATTTTCCATAGAAAAGGACAAGAAACAGTAATTAGCTTGAGTTTGGAGGGAAATCTCAAACTGCATACCATCACAACACAATTATTCCGAAAGTTCAGCCATAATTATTTAGCCATGTCTGACATAAGATCTTGAAAAGATAAGTAGCATTTGATCTAAAAGTCCCTATATGAGCTAGCTAATGTATGAAAAACACATTACTTTTATGCACAGAAAAACATACAAAGATAGTTGTCTTATTAAGGGATATATAGTTCTTTGAGAGAATAGGGTTTAAGCAGTTCTGTCGTTGGTTCCCATTATTTGTCAGCATTTTATTACCAGAGGTGGAGGGGATGTTGACCTCATCAGAGATCAACGTCTAGCCAAAGATATGTAAATTGGCAGGTATTGTTCAAGTGCCGATGATCACACAAGCACAAGTAGCATTGCTTGTCAATAAATAAACATTGCCAATTGTTTTTCTAACATAATCTTTCATCATCATAATCATGCCTTCAATTATGTTATTGATTCTTCTACTTTCACTGAGGCTATACATAATTATCTGGCGAATGCCAGTTTGTCACAGCAGTGCAGACCTTGGACTTCTCATGTTCCTAGTCTCAACAAGGTCAACGAGACAACTGGGCAAAAGAAAGTTAGCAAAAGTGATGGCAAAATATACCTCCAGTGCTGGAAATTGCTTCCGAGACCACATGCTCTGCTATCACGGTCAATGTAGTCGAACCTGCACAGTTACTATAGCTTATGCCATAACCAGATGATGGTAGAGACAGTAGTAGGCCAATAGATGAATGTAGAAGTACAATATAAAGAAGGCCCTTACTTGTCAACATCTATACCATTGCGACCATTAGCAACAATGTCGTAAAGAAACTGCTTCTCCTTCACACCCTGGGATGAAACAAGCTTCATTTAATCCAACTGAAGTAAAGAAATCTATGTTCAATTGAACAAATAATTGCAGTGATATGAGAGAAAAAGATACATACTTCCGTTGTGGAGAACTTAGAGCTTGCAACTATCATTTCCTGCAGAACATTTTTAAGGAAGGTTAGAGTTTGGTAACTTGCATAGCACATTGTGCAGTTCTATACAAGCTATATAGGATATCTGGACAAATGAACCTCATGTCTGACTGCTCCAAGTTTTTCATTTTATTTCTATAACAGTATTCCCTAGAGATGGCAGATTGCAATCGAACTAATTCCATATAAGACTAAGAAGTCATAGTCATAGTGCTTCAAAAATGTAATAAAAGTTGGTCTGCACTACCTACCACAGTGCTGAAAGTAAAATACAGCTTACCTTGACAATTTTCAGACAATCAGGTTCAATATCTATTGCATGTTTGTCAACAATATTATCCAGCAGCACTGCAGACATTTGTTCGTGGGACCTGAATGAACAAATCAAAAAGTTCTAAATAAGATATCAACCAAATTCTCTAAATATCTAACAGATTAGCAGGCATGTGAAAATTCAGATATGTGGCTTTAATCAATGATCATGCTAAGTTAATACGCCCACACATGTGACACAACGAATGTCTAGGAACAAGGGGTCAAAACATGTCAACATGCAAAACCTTGACAACTAAAGCACTGTAATAATGAAAACTGGAGAAGTGAATGTATATTTTCAAACAGAAAAAGGAAACTATAAGTACAAACAGTAAAAATAATCTTAAACTATTTACCTTCTAAGCTATAAGGTTCAACTATAATATAAATATTAATCAAATTTGAGTATTCCCATAGTAGGCACAAAGCAAACAGCATATATGAAAACTGAATCACCATTTTGATGTTGACCCTGGATCAACACGAGGAAGAAACTCATGCTCAAACAAATGACTGAAGGGCCATGTCCAATGTCATGCAGGAGACCTGAGCCAAATAATCACAAGATCATTAATAATTAATATGAGAAGTTACTGGATCCATAGTTAAGAACACCAACCTGCTAGTTTCACAGTTTGCACATCAACACGGTCAATGCCAAGCTCTTTTCCCTGTTGATTGAAAAAAGGCATAAGCTTCTCCATTACTATTAGAAACTGTCACTTGGCAGTATATATCAGTAAGGTTCTGTTTAACGGTACGAACCTGGTTCATTTGAAGATTTTTCATAGCCTCCCCAGCTAGCTGATAAACACCTAACGAATGTTCAAAGCGCGTGTGGACAGCCCCTGGATACACCAGATAGGTAAGACCTGAAAAGTATACAGAGTATGTTACACAAACATATATATAAATCATTAAATTATAATGTAAATTCCATCAGAATTGGATTTACCATAAACTAAGCTCACAGCTACGTTTGTTTAGAATCAAAATTTAAGAACATCCAAATGTCATCCAACTCACATACAGTGAGTACTGGCGCACAAAGAAGTGAATAGTCAACTAACAAAATTTAAGTTCAATGCACTATCATTGTTCACTGGACAAATGATAAACACAATCATGAGATCACTGCAATCATATGTCTCATTGTTATGGGTGAAGGTAACAAAAGCTATAGGCATGAAACCTGTAGGCTAAAATAATTCTATCTACAGAGTGGAGAGGCTATGTTACTAACAGTCGGTCTGATCAAATACATAATATAGCTGCAGCTACGTAACAACTTCTCTGAGATGAAACTTACATCAACGAGCCCTTAAATTTTCTTAACTAGAACAAAACGAATAAAGATACGGGACTCCATTTAGAATACTGACACTTCCAGCAAGGTACAATGCAAAGATTCCAAGATAAGTTCGCAAGTGTGGGAAGAAAACTCACCAAGTTGTTTCAGATCCCGTAACCTCTGAAATTCCTCTGTATCCACAAATTCACAGGCGAGCTGCATACCAGAGAACGTAACTGTTATTAAAGAAAAATGAATAGTTTGAGCAATGGAAATTATATAAACTTTCAATAAGTCAATACACAAAAAATTGAGATAAATAGTCATTAGAGATGATCAGATACAGGTGACTAAACACACATCCAAATAAGCACCTGCAAATAACTGAGTCATATATTGGACTGCTGGGTCGTAAGTTGAGGCTTTTTTTTTCTTTGGAAAGAAGTAGTACGTGTAATGTTCTACTTGTAACAGATGCAGAAAACTGAAACTCAAAATGGAAACCAATTGGCTAACAGTAAGAAGACGATGGCAGTATGAAACCTGTTAAAGGATAATTGTCTATAATAGCACTGAAAATGGATCTATTGCTACTGCCATCATCATATACTAATGCTTGGAACTGAGTATTCAAATTCAGGAAACTGCAAAAATGAAATAGTATGCAAAAGCCCCTATGCAAATTACTATCCATGGTAAAAAAAAAGAAAAGGGACACAGTAAAACTTAAATATAAACTAGTCGGGATCAATTCATCAAGCACCAGCTACACCACACAGGAGTAAATGCAGTGTAGTACAGTAATGTAGAAATGTATCCAAGCCAAAAATTGCCATGAAGTGAAATGCCTAAAGTGTTTACACTTTTACTCCCACAATACCCTTTGCTAGCTGAGCAGTAGCAGGTCCTTTGCATACTCCATGTTAGATCTCAAGCACTAATAAACAAACAAGCCAATCGAGGCTTATTTATTACGCCTAAAATACCTGTCGCTCTTAGAGTTGACCTGACGCATAACATTCTCAGGGGAAACAATGGCTACAAACACACGGCATACGAAAGCAACTATATCGAATTTTAAAAGGGAAAGGCACATCCCCGCAGCTAAGTTCTAAAGCAGCACGGCACATGCGTAGCTAATAAGCAGTTGATACGCCAAAACAGCTCAAAACATACTTAATAAAACTGAAGAAGAAAAGGGTGAAGGCACAGATACTACCAACACATGATGAGCACACCCATTTGTAAATCTGAAGAAAACTTGGCACATGCACAGTCATCGCAATATTAACACAAGAGGAGCAAACACATTGTGAGATGAGAACCCTTTTTTGGCTTTCTTCGTTTGTCAGCCACAACGAAACGAACCAGCACATCGACGGTGACCAACTGCTCCTTCCACAAGATTGAAACTGTGAGAGGGGAGGAGCGCTGCAATGCCTAATCCCGAAATCCCAATCAGCTGAAACACTCGCCCAAAAACGAACTCCCAGTGAATAGTTTGAGCAATGGAGATTATCTAAACCTTCAATAACTCACTACACACAATTTTAGAGATAAATAGTCATTAGAAAGTATCAGATGCAGATGACTAACCAGAAATCATAAATAACCAATCGCAAATAACTGAGTCGGATATTGGACTGCTGGGTCAGTAAGCCGAGGCTTTTTTTCTCCTCAGAAAAGAAGCATCAGGTATAATGTTCTACTTGTAATAGATGCAGAGCACTGAAACTCAAAATGGATACCAATTGGCCAACTACAAGACGATGGCAGTATGCCATCCTGTTATATGTTACTTGTAACATTGGAAATGGATCAATTGCTACTGACAGCATATTCTAATGGTCAGAAACGAGTATTCAAATTCAGGAAACTGCAACAATGAAATAGTATGCAAAAGTCCATATGCAAGTTAGGATACAAGGTATACAGTAAAAGGGAGCTTAGATATAAACTAGTCGAGATCAATTCATCAACCACATTAGAACGGGCTTTACAAATTGCCATAATCACCAGCTGCACAACACAGGAGTAAATGCAGTGTAGTACAGTAAACTAGTACCAAAAGTATACAAGCCAAAAATAGCGATGAAGTGAAATGCCTAAATTGTTTTTACTCCCACAACACCCTTTTGCTGGGCAGATCCTTAGTACAGTATACTCTATGTTAAGTTAGTACTTGGAGGTCGCATGATACAGCCCAAGCACTAATAAATAAACAAGCGAACCAAGGCTTATTTATTGCCCCATACTACCTGTCGCTCTCAGAGTTAACCTGACGCATAACATTCTCCGGTGAAAGCAACTCCATCGAATTTTAAAACGGAACGGCACATGCGTAGCTGATAATAAGCAAGTTCATACGCCACAGCAACACAAGCATTACTCAAATCCTTGGAAGAACAATTGCACGTGCACAGATACTACACTACCAACACATGACGAGCGAATCTATTTTAAAAATCTGACGAAACAACATTCAACATGCACAGGCATAGCTACAGCGTAACGACATGAGGAGGGAACACACTGGGAGATGCCAATCCATTTTTCGCTTGTTCTGTCGGCTACAACGGAACGAACCAGCCTATCGAGCGTGGCCAATTGTTCCCTGCACGAGACTTAAATCCGACGAAACGAGAATACGAAGTAGAGCAGGATCAAACAAGCAGACACGGACTCTGCATACTCCGCCGATTTCGGAAACCGACCGCTAGCAGAAATTTGGGGAAAACCATACGCACAAACATAAACAGCGTAACTATGGGGAGCGGAGCATTCCAATGCCCTATAGCAAAATCTAAATCAGCCGAAACCGACCCCCTACCCGAAAAACCCCACCAGCCGCCGCAACGGAACAAGAGCGACAACGACACCGCCAACGGAGGGAGGAGGAGGATAAGGGGCGGGAGGAGAGCCAATCGGTCACTCACCGGGTCGAGCGTGATGTTGCCGTGGAGGTTGTCGAAGACCTGCTTGGTGGAGCAGCGGTCGTACTCGCCGTACGCGCGCTTGGCCGCAGCGGCCGCCGTAGGCAGGAGGGCCACGGCGGGCTCCCCGTCCGCGGCGGCGGCGGCGCAGTACTCGCCCATCCCCTTCCTCTTCCTCTCCGGGGAACTCGCGGAAGTACCCCGCCCGAACTTCTGGAAGGTTCGAGGCGTGCGCGCGGCGGCCGAGAGAGAGAGAGAGACAGGTGGGTGGGTCTCGCTCGCGTCGTTGCGTTTGTGTGGTTGGAGCAGGAGGGATGGGCAACAACGGGGGAGATGACAGGCGGCAGAGAGAGGGTTCGGATTAAATAGCGAGAGATTTGGAAGGAGTGGAAACTGCAAATGGAAGGGGGGATTTAATGAGGCCGTTATTAATCCAGGGTTACGCTCGGATTTTAATGGATCCGTTGGCGCGGGACTAAATTTTCACATTTATTTCTCGCTCTACGGTTATTTTTTCCTTTTCTAAGGTATTTTTGTTTTTAACATTCCTTTTCTGAGGCTAGAACAGCTGATCCCTTTGCTTTGGCTTCTCCGATATGTTGGGGACGGAACGCTGGATGGCACGTGCGGGCAGCGGGTGTCAGGTCCCACCTGTCGGCGAGTGGTGAGGTCGCGCCGTAGCAGGGGAACGCACGGAAGAACAGGGAAGGGGAATGCAAAGAATATTCTGTTCCTATTCCTTACTCCTCCTTGTGCTAGCTTATACAGTAGTACTCCCTCCGTTCCAAATTAATTGACTTCCATTTACCCACATGTGGATGTATCTAGACATGTTACAAGTATAAATACATCCACATTTGGACAAATGGAAATCAATTAATTTGGAACGGAGGGAGTAGTATGTTTGGTTCCATTATTATGGTCAAGTTGTACTAAGAGCACTGTCTACTATTGCTAGTTCTAATAATGATCAAGTCAAAACAAGTTCTTATAATGATCGTTTTTGGTAACTCTTGGTTGACCGACAATTGTTTAAGCACTCGGTCAATCTCCACACAACCAAAACGAGGGGGAGAGGGAGGAGGCGGAGCTCCTCGTAGGCGTCGGCGAAGACGCGGCTGGCCGAGGTGGCTACGGCTGGGACGAGGATGGGAGCAAGCTGGAGCCGCCGCCGACGCGGCCGTCCGAGACATAGGCGAAAGCGCCGGACAGCGTACCTAAACCTAGACCCAAGGGAGTTCAAAACTCAGACCTCTTCCATTACTTTCCCCTTCTTCCTCAATCCCACTCATTCCTCTTTTCCATTTTATTACTATTTGTTCTTGGAGGCGAGCAAGGAAGTTAGCTTGGGGGTGGGGGTGCCGACGCCGGAGAAGATGCAATCCGAGGTGGGTGAGTGTTGGTCGGGGTGACGGTGGACCGGCGGAGGAGGAGCTTCAGACAGGGCTGGGCGGCGAGGTGTCGCGGGTTGAGACGGCGGCGGTTAGACGATGCTACCTGCTGGGGCTGCCAGACGAGGAGAATGTGAAAAGGGCGACGAGACGACGACCGACCTTTATCCTCGGTCGATGGGTGCAATAATAATTGAAGCAGTACTGCATGTGCCGGTTAGTACTACTGCACCCCTCAGCATCAATCACATGTTAGATCTTCTGCACATTTTAGTATGCCCACCACTTCTTCAACACCCTTTGTAATCTTCTGAATGGAGAAGAACCAAGGAAAGTTCTTAAGCTTTAAGATACGCGTAAACCAAAGCATTTTGTCATGGCACACCCCTCTTCCCCGTGGCTGCCTGGCAAATTAGGTCCACTGCAATGCACTCTAGTGCTGGGATAGGCCAAGGTCCACGCCATGGGGCCCTGTGGTTCGTGCTGAGTGATGGGGCTGATGGCTGTCAGAGTGCAAGCGGTAACGGCCCGTCGCGGCGTCGCAATTTTAGGCCCACTTAATTGCATATGCGAGTATCCACGTAAATGAAAAAAACAAAACGGCATATATGGGCCGGGCCGCGGTTGCCGCGGCGGCGCCGCATATCGTACGAGGGGCAGAGCCGTAGGGCCGAAGGACCAAACAGAAGTCAAAGGGCGCCGCCCACCGTCGTCCTCTTCTCCGGCGCGCCGGGCGCCGCCAACCGCCATGGCCGCCCTTCCGCCAGGTCAGGACCCAGCCCCGAGACCTGCATCTCGAGATCAAACTCGTCTCCCAAAGCTTGGACACGGTCTGGTGGCGCCATGGCGGTGGCACCTTGGCTCAAGGAGGCGTCCATGGCGTCGGGGCCGAGGAGCATCCCGAAGGTGAGCGGGGCGGCGCACCGAGCCGGGGGACGCGGCAGCGCCGGAGCTGGAGGAGCGGCCTGGGCGTGGAGGCGAGGTCGAGCCGGGGCGAGTCCAAGGGCGGCCGGCTCGGGCAGCGACCCGTGGGAGGAGAGGAGCGGCGCCGGGGTGCTGGGAGGCCGGAGGACGGCGCGGCGCGGCGCTGGAGAGAGGCGCGAGCTGGGTCGGCCGGGGGCGGCGACGGCCGGAGGAAGGAGGGCGGCGGCCCGCGCGGGGCGGCCAACAGAGGAGGGGAGGGGACGAACTAGTAGTACTGTATTGATCTCTGAATTCGTTGGACGAGCGAGCTAGCTAGTAGTACTGATTGATCTCTGAACTAGTAGTACTGTATTGATCTCTGAATTCGTTACACTGTGATATCGTACGCAACGCGGCGCCAGCGAGCTAGCATAGCAAGGGAACGAGCTAGCTAGCGAGCTAACGATCGGCCTATGCGGCGCGCGCGGCGCCGCGAACAGACGCGTCTCATACGCGGCATACCGCCTAAGCAGAACGGCGTATGCGGCGTATGCGCGGCAGCTCGCGGTGCGTCCCGCTTGCAGCCTGAGATGGCTGGGCTAGGCTGGGCATAAGAAAACCACGCGCACTTCCGGCCAGCGCAATATCGTAATCCTTTTTTTTTCTCTCTTGGAGACCTCTTCTTCGCAAAAGGTTTGTATAGTTGCAATGTGCTTGGAAGGCCTCTGTAATTTTCTAAAAAAAAAACTTTGTGTATCGCTCGACAAGTGGGGATGCGGAGCGAGCGGAACGCTCCACCGGCCGCTGTGTGTTGCACGGAAGGCATTTTTCGATTTTTCATCTTCTGCTTCAGCTTTTCTTTCTGGTTTTTTAAATTACAAAATTATTTCGAAGTACAAAACTTCCAAGCTACGATATATCGAAGTATAAAATCCTAAAGTACGAAAGCAAAAAAAATCCGAAGTACAAAATTTTCGAAATGCAAAATACAAAACAAAACAACGAATTATAAATACATTTAAACTCAAAGTACAAAAGTATAAGTATGTTAAAACTAACCCGAAGTACAAGAATATACTAACCATAAAAATCGTCAAATATCCGGCGTGGAGTACAAAAGTATACTGAAAATTGAAGTACAAGTATAATATTTTTGAAAATACAAAAAATGTCAAAACCTATCAACATGAGATCTGATTTTGCAGATCTCGGCGTGAAGAGCGCAACATTGAAAACCGTTCGTTTTCGGATGAACGATTTAAAAAATGTTTCACTTTAAAAACGGTTTCGGAAATAAAATGGAAATTTTCACCCTCTCACCCTCCCCCTCCCGTGACTCCCCCTCACAACATCATCCCCGTGTTTATCTCATTGTGACACTTGGCGAGCATGCCGACACCCTGCAGGGCACCGTGCAAAAGAAAGAGGCGACACTTGGTAAGTTGGTAGTGTGCACCGAAATGAGAATGTGAGACTTGTTGAGATAGGATCGAGCGGAGTAAACCTTTTGAAAAGGTTGATTTTTTTTAGGGATTCTCGTAATTTGATGTAATAATTTAGGAATTCCCTCGAAGGAGGGATACTTCAAATTTGCTCAATCCGTGTGAGCCTGCGGTGTCCACTTCTATTTATTTTTCTCACACGACGTGTGTATTACTCCTCCTCCGCGAGTCCAAGTAGTTTCTTATTATCACCCCCCCCCCCCCCCCCCCGCCCCGCCCCCCCCCCCCCCCCCCCACACACACCTTTCTACTTGTAGCACGTTGCTCTTCTTGTACTACTCAATGGTGACCATGGGTTGGCTGGATACCATGGATGAACTCAAGAGAGGGAGTCAAGATGGAGATCCAAAACAGCATGTAGAGGTTATGAGCTCCAGGAAGGCTTCAGGATTGCTAAGAATAGATCTAGGGTCACCGGATCTGGTGACAACGAGACTTTGGCGAGCCCGATCCGGCGAAGTTGATCCTCCAACACAAGGATATTCTTTGGATTTCTTCAATGCTGCATGACTGATCGAGGTTTGCTGCGAAAGATCGAGCGAAATGTTGAGATGATTCATGCAAATATTGTTTCATGTTGCAACTAATTTTTTTTAAGCTGCAAATGTTGTCTCCCATGCTATATAGATGTGTACTTTTTCAAGTTTTTACTAGGAGAGATGTGGATTTGCCATGATTAGTGGGGATTTTTAAATGCACATAGATTACTGTCGCATTGATGTTTTCAAAACGCTGACATGTTTTTTACTGTGTAGCATATCTTTTTGCTAATGCGTTTTTTATTTGCTTCATTGTAACAACTAGCACAGGGGCCCTCGCAAATGCGAGGGCATCACTTGTAGTTTATCGAAAGTATTGGTTATGATTTGGTGTTATGAAGATATTTCTTTCTCATGTTTACCATATTTAGTATAACATACACATTGTTCAGACATGGATGCCATGTTGAAAGTGTGAAGTTTACATTTTATTGTGTCAATGGTTGTATTGCGAGGAAATGAGATGAAAGACTCAACCCTTCAAGTTTGTTGAAAGTTTCAATTATGTAATTTGGTGATATGAAGATATTCCTTTGTCATGTTCATTTTGTGAATGGTTATATTGCAAATAATGAGATTAAAGAGTAATGATATGTTTTGAAAAAATATAATTATCTTTAAAAATATCGATATCTTATTTATACAGTCAGAGGTGAGGTTTCGAATATTTTCAGTAATTTTCAAAATAAAATATATTCCTCTCCTTTCTCGATGATGTCTTACTAATGGGGTATTCTTGGGTATGACTTGCCAAGCCATGTTTGGTATGGCGCACGCTCAACCCTATCTTTACAAATTCTAGCGGGTGAGAATGGGACCGAAAGAAATATGGAGTAGACAATCAAATACCATAAAACATAAACTGTGTTAAAAGGCCTTAATTTGGACACAAATGACATCCTTTTTTTTTTGTCTATGGACTACTTTTATTGTTTCTTTCTCCATAATTTTGTTGTCTGCACATTTGCTCGCTTAAATTAGTTCTTAGTGGTTTGCCTAAACCCCTAAACATAGATTGTTGTTAACCTAATAGTGAGATTTTCTCAAACCAACCAAATCGTTGGAGGAGACCCACATTAGATTGATCTTGGAAGCACATGGATGTCACAGGGGTCGGTCCTGCAAGAGAAAGAGAAGTCGATTCCGTTTTTAGATGTTTAATCATGCTATTAGATGGCCCTATAGGTTGGGTAAGCCTAAGACATCCATTATAATTTTATTTTAGAGGTTGGGTAAACCGATCAAAACTTCATGGAAGATAGTATAGCGAGAATGTTTTTCGGGAAAATAGGACTAAAAGCTTAAACTGTAACAAAACTGGAGGTGTGCAACCACATGAAAATCTAGAACATATGATCTTACCCTCGTCAAAAAACGCGTACCCTCGTTAGAAACTTATTTACAATAGAAAAAATGCTAAAGAAAATATGTCACCTCTCTCAAAGATATGACATTTGGATTTTGAAGTTTCAAGTATATGCGTAAAAAAAAGTTGGAATATTTCTGTAAAGTACTTTTCATGACGGATCTAATGCATCTTTTTATCGAACAAATGATAATTCTAAATAGTTTATTGTGAATTAGAAATCCAAAAATAGAGATGCTCGATGTCACAATTTATAGGAATTGATGTATTTGGGAACCAAGTGTCTACGAGTTAAGATCTTTATTTAACATTCAATCAAACTATTTCGTACGCATGGCCGGATCAACCGATGGCTAGTCCAAAATTAGCTAGTGGTTATTCAATCTCTCCTCTCTATGCTTCCTCGGTTCAAAACCCTACATATAGCAGAAAAACACTATATCCAAACAGGAATTGGTCTATGCTAAAAAAAATAACAAAGACATAATCAAATTACCGACAGCGAGACGAAGTCACTGACCTTTTTTTCCTTCTGTGTCTCTCAAGATAATAGTGCGGCCGCCTGCCGAGCGGTCTTTATTGGTGTACCCGTGCGATCTATGTCTGTGGATTACCGGTTTGGTCGCGACTCTCTAGCTGCTAGATACACAATTAACCTAGACTTTGGATTGGAACATGGTGAACGGTTGGAAGCGTCGAAGTGTTCACACGCGATAGACGGAACAATCCCATTCTTTCTCATCGTGCGTGCGTTCAACATGCTAATCCTTGGAATCGTTGTACATTTTCTCAAAAGTTGGTCGTACGTGTGTGCATTTGCCTGCTAAATGGGATTCTATTAATCTAGTTGTTGGGCCTGGCTAAATGGCTATTATCATGTATCCATATATTCCCTATGTTCTATAATATAAGATATTTTAGCTATTTCAGTACATACTATATACGGAGCAAAATAGATGAATGTACACAATATAATATGTTTTTGTACATCCTTATGTTGTCATATTGAAGTAGCTAAAACATCTTATATTATTATAAAACATAGCGAGTGTAACTGATTCTAAAAAGAAAGATGCACATAACATGCGGAAAGAAATATGTGCATAACGTGATGGGAAGTGCTTGTTAAATTTTGATTGCTTAATGACAATGACGGGAGTCCATTGCCGGCACTTATCTTCTAAACATTAGCCGTGTCAAAGATGCTACGTGACCAATACTTTTCTGTCAAATTTTGATCGTAAATTTTAGTTCAAACTATCACGATAATGATGTGGCTCAGTGTCGTGGTTTTAGTAGAAACCCCATATATTGAGATCTCAAACATATTTAGAGTTTCACACATCCTATTGGATTTTAATATCTCGAACAATCACCTTTTCTTCTCTACATGATTCGGTGTAAACTTATTTGCTCATGTGTAACATCCCAGTTTTTTTGACTTCTAATTTTTTACAAAATAAAAAAAATCCGAGAAAACTGTTGTGTTACATGAAATTAATAAGCTTAATACAATATTTTATAAAATTTTGGATTAATTTGGATTGAATAAAATATTTGGTTTTAGATTTTAGGGGAGAAGTCCCCACTCAAAATATTTCTTTGTATTTTTCTATGGAGAAAATCATTTCCCAAAAGTCAATTCTGTATTTTTATAAACAGAAATATATTTTCCTTAAATCCCAGCCGGATGGGCCGAAGTTTTCAAGCCCATCTTTCTTTTCTCTTTTTCATTTTCATCATCCCCACTCATCCGGGCCATCTTCATATCCTCTCTTCCCTCAGTCATATGGGCCAGCCCACCACACCAAGCGGAGCCGCGCTCGATCGATTGGATCCATCAAATCTTTTCTAGGAACGTGTTGTTTGCTGGTACGTGTTAAAAAATGAGTTATTTGTACCTTTGTTAATGTTTTGCGGAACTTTTCTATTTTTTAATCTCAACCGTCACAGCTAAAATCAACGGATTATATATTTTTAACAAATGTGGCTTAACGTGGTGCCTCGAAAAACTCCCACATTTTGCTTTTAGTATATACTAGTTGGCATGTACGTGCAACGCACGTTTTCACAATTACAGAGGGCGATTTACAAGTAGGAAATACTGCACGTGTCGACAAATACATACACAAAAAATAGTCTGGTTTTAATAAATATTAATGTACACAAATAATTCTTAAGCCAAAAGTAATCAGTTATTTGCACAATTTTTTCATCTAGAAGATTGTCAACTTTTTGTAGTACTATTTTGTGCATTATTGGAAAAACATAATTTTTTGTTCATTACATTCATGTGTAGCAGTTGACATTATTTATATGCTTTTAAAAGAATTAAAATTCTACAATATAATGTAACAACATTAAGGTAAAATAAATTCTACAATATAATGTAACAACATTAAGGTAAAATTCAAAATTTGAATACATTACTACTACATCAATCATCACTCCGTATGTGGCTCACAAAATGTCCGGTAAATAAGTCCACCACACGGCATTCAGGGCCACCATTTTGTCTAGTCTTTCAATTAACCAAGTAAACAGATCACCAAGAAGCTGTCAACATAAGCCGACTTGGCATGCATTGCAAATTGAAGAAAAGTCTAACAAAACAGGTGTTCCAACCCGTAGGTTCTACAAGGAAAATATTTCTTCCTCTCAGTGCCAATTTTCCTAGATGTGTATGTCATTATAATAGGAAATTATTTTAAATCACATAAACAAGAACATGATAAATGTGAATGATTCATAATATTTGTAGAGGCCTGAGTTGTTAGTTATTGGAATTTCTACCAGAATAATCATTTCTCCCGGGAAGTACTGCATGGAATTTAATATCCAGAAACCACATCTGATTACGAAATTTGGATGATACAAATTTTAGTATATCAAACAAAGCATATTTATATACTTTTTTAAAGACATTAAAAATCATCAAATAATTATTTCATAATTGTTTTATCAAATAATCATAATAGGATTTGTCCCGACCATAATTTTTTAATCAAATAGACTTGCTCATGCGTTGTAACGGGAGAGAAAAAATAAGTTAGGTCCGCGTTGGTGTCATCTGATTAAAAATAAGTTTTGTCCCAACCATAATTATTTTTATCAAATACGTCGCAGAAGTGCACAAAGTAAGTTCCTATTGACACGGCGGGCGCTAGACATGACGTCCTTCACAGGAGTGTTATGCAGTATGTCAAGTTGTGAAGATCCCATATATTATTACTATGATGAAACCAGTGCCTTGAAGTTGTTTTTAATGATTTCCTATTTGGCACATTTAGTACCATCAAGTATGAAGATGCATTCTCTCAAGATCGGACTCAAATCATCCAGCAGGTAGAGTTAGGTGTGCACTGGTGTCATCTGATTAGAAAGGAAGAAAAGAAAAGTAACCAACAAAGCAGCGGTATTCCAATGTCCATAAGAAATTGATGTGAAGTTTAATCTTCAAATCAATACAATTGGAAGGGCAACGGGACCAGAAGGCATGCTGATAGCCGCAACAAAGCAGCTGGAATCGTAGTGAGATAAGCAGACTAATTAAGATGAAAACGCAGCTAGCATTATTTCGTTCAGCAACTCAAGCTAGCTGCAACATCTCGTTTCAAAAAAGCTAGCTGCAACATGAGCGAAGGGTGAAAGGAACCTGGAGTCGTCCAGAGGGATCCAGGTCTGCGGCGGGTCGCCCCTTGTGATGGATAGCTTCCTCTCCGACAACATGCAGAACTTGGCGACGGTCTCCGTGACTCCCTGTCCAGCACGGGCACCAATCCATTAGCGATCAACCAATTCAGTTCCAGGGGATACGCACGCCCGCGCCACAGCCGTTTGTACTTACATACCAGGAGCCTACCAGGAGACCGCTGGGAGAAGCACCGGGCTAGCGGAGAGACGGCGGTACAAGTCCTTCTCGCGCGACGGCAGCTTTCCATCAGGATCAACGAACAGTTTTTTAGGCGGTGGCAATTCTTGTAATTATCATAAAACTGAAAAGGTGTGTTGAGTTGTCAAACATTGGAGCGATCTGGATCGTTGATCAAATATTAAAGGGATCAGATTTAATGTATCAACACAAGTTTGCTCTTTTAATAATAGTATAGAAATAGATTCGGAATTGTTTGGGGAAGAAGGCATCCTACGACCAACAAACTTTTATGGGAAGGCTTTGGAGGCAAGGGAATGTGGGGGTTTGATCCGCGCAGAGGACGCTCAACGCTCCCTCAATAACGTATTTCTGCAACTTTCATTATCCAAAATATATTTTGGTATGTTGCCTGCGACTATCCTTTTTCCATATACTACATTTTCAAATTCGAAAGTTACCTAGAGAGAGTAGTTTTTTTTTGTTGTCATGTACGAGTGCAGGTGGTACTGGTAGCGGAGAGAGTAGTTCCACGCCTCTTGCTTGCATGCATGACCCCGATCAAAAGTAGGCGGAGGGCGGTTTTTGCATTGCATGACCCCATCGGCTGCAATGCAAAGCAGGATTCGCGTGAAGCTTGCTGTTGCTGCTCTCTGCAATAGACGAACACCACGTGTCCACTCCCTTCCCTTCGCTGGCCTCCTTTAACACTGACACGACGCGTCTCCTCTCAAGGCTCAAACGTTTCTCTTCTCGGATAGACGATAGGCGGCATCAGCGGCCATGGCGGGAGAGTTGAGCAAGAAGGAGCTAGAGAGCGTCCTCACGCAGGCCATGTTCGCCGCGAAGAATGTCCGGGCCCAGCACGACCGCCTGCTGCAGTTCGAGGTCCAGCTGATGCAGGCCAAGACCGACGACGCGGCCAGGTTCGGGGAGCTCTTCACCGGCCTCGTCGACACGCTCCGCCTTGGCCTCGAGGCCGGCGCCCGCTACCTCACCAGCTGCCTCGACATCGCCGTCGAGCACGGCGCCCGCCTCGACCTCGGCCCCGCCTTCGCCGGCATGTCCTCCGAGCAGCTCCTCGACGCGCTCCTCGACCTGCGCCTCCCCACGAGCCCGACCACCCAGGCGGAGGCCTTCTCGCGCATTGAGGCCGCCTTCTACGCCGTGGAGGCCGCCCGCCTGCGCCTGGACGTGGCCGCCGCCAGGTCCACGCAGGAGGACAGCGCCAAGATCGACCGCCTGGACGACCCCGTTCCCGCCGCCTCGAAGAACCTCTTCTGCGTCGGCCGCATGTCAGTTTGCGCGGAACTTGCCGTCGAGCACATCGACCTCGCCGTCGCCGTCCTCTCCAGCTTCCTCGACCCGAAGCAGGTCGCCAGCCTCTCCGAGTTCACCGACAAACACGGTATCATCTGATCCACTACGCTGCAGGCTGAGTCGACGGAAGGAGAAAGCGCACCCGGCCGTTAAAATTAGCTACTCTTGTTCACTACTTCACCTGGTCGAGGCGTTCAAGCGACGAAAGGGGTGGATGAGTGGATCGATCTCTTGCATTGTTGACGGCATCCAAATTAAGCAGCTCTTGAGCCGTTCTCGGTTGGTTTAGCTACCTAAGATTTCTAGTTTATGCAACCTTTTATGTTCAGTTACTAATCTGCTGCTATCTCGTATGGTTCCTGGACGGCTACGGCCACCTTAATTTAGCTTCGCTGATTTTGGGGCAATGCCAAATCTGCATTTTATCTGTGCTCGATTGAATCCGATTTTCAGGAGTGTATGTCAATGTTGGAGGCCGCCTTCTACGCCGTGGAGGCCGCCCGCCCGCGGACGTTGGGTCGTTCAGCACTGAGATGTTAGAGGAAAGAGGGAAGTTGGGTACAAACGTTTTATTCCCTTTAATTTGTTTTGAACCAAGTTCGAAATTCAAACATAAACCAACCTTAATATTAAAGTCTGCAAAAAATCTCACATCACGAAGTTTGGAATCAATGAGATCAAATAAACATCTACGTGTTTTTCAAATATAATCAAAATTCAAATATGTCTCGAATTGGTTTGAACTACAAGTAGGTGAAAGATGACCTCAAATTCATTAAATGTTTACTGGAGACATTAGAACGTATTATCCGATGTAAAGTTTCATGACCTTTTATTGTAGGAATCATTGAATTATATAAATATTTGAATTTGAAGGTTTAGCTAGCAATTAAAATACTAAATCTTGTAAAACTATTTGGAAAATATACAAAGGTGACAAAAAAACTTGGGACTTGGGACAATAACATATTTGAGCATTTTGACTGAGTTTGATGTTGTTTATTAACCATGCAAATAAATGACATTATGCCATGAGATGAGATGCATTACATTACATGGTGATAAAACATATGGTTTTACAAATTGGTCATAAGAAATCCTACCGCGCTATGTTCTGGTTACAAAACAGGTGAGTACCGTTTTACTTAACTAGAGTTCGAGGTTGACAATTGGCTCATGTTAAAACTAAAATTATAAAAAGTTGGCCGATGACAATATTGGTACTAAATTGTATCAATTATGTGTGTCTTCTATGTGAAACACTAGAAATCGCACGGATGTTGAAAGATAGTCCTTCAATATAACAATGGATGTGGGGGCGGCCATGTTGCCCATGATGTTGCAGCGTCGGCGTCGAAATGGTGCGGATCACTTGGTGGGTTTCCTTCTTCGTTGGAGTGTCTCCTGATTGCTCGTGCCATAGTAGTCGCGACGTCTTGTCTTCAGATTTGGTGGGAGATTGACCGGTTTTAGCGGAGTGGTGTTTGGACTTGACGTTGGTTGTGTTGGTGTTCGTGTGGGCTCGTCCTCAGTTGTCTAGGTTTTTTCTTTAATTAACTCGGCAATTCTCTTTTCTTAATCAATGGATTAGGCAAAAAAAGTATCTCTGTTCGAAAAGAATATAACAACAGAATGAACATGGATTCAGTTAAACTTCTAAATATACGACTATGAATATCGTATCGGTTTTTTAGATTGGAAATTTGAAAATCCTAATTAATTATCTTGAAAATCACTTTTATACTATTATAAATTTCTTTAATTTGCATTCATATAATTGCATAAGCAATTAGTGGCTAAAGTTACCATGCTAGTGTCCAAAATTCGTACAACTTACACACATGTTAGATACACTCACTAATTTATGTTGAGGCGTTTTGTGGCACCCCAAATTAATAACAACCATCCATTTTTGTGCTTCCAAAGGCCCCTAAAAATTTATACTAGTATTAAGAAGATGAAAAGTAAAATTTGTACTAGTGACATGTGAGGCCAAAGCTGCGTTGGAAAAAAAATCCCGTAGACATGGCCGGCTATATTATGTTGGAGCCACCACCATTTTCGGCTGTGTTTTAAAATATATTAAAAACTCCGAAACAAAAATTCACGCTTTACGATTTTTGTCCGTCCAAGTTTCACATTTGGTGATACGAGCGTTTCCTCCTCTTATCCTCTCGGCTACAGTAGAGAGAGGCGGAGAGAAGGCGACTCGGAGCTTCCAGTTTCCCGCCGGCGAATCCACCGCTCCCCTCCGCCTCCGGTCGCCGTTTTGGCACCGTGAGGTGGGGGGGGGGGGGGAGCTCTGGGTCTTGCTCGTGCGTGTAGATAGGTAGTAGTTAGGTTTCTAGGTGTGCGTTCCTCTCGGCGGCATCGAAGACGGCGGCGATGGCGTCGGCGAGTAGGGTGTGGTCCTTCCCCTCCGTTCCCCGTTCCGGCCTTGGTGCCGGGGAGGTCGTGAAGGTTCTTCGTCGGGTGTCCTCTTCTTCCTCTGCTTCTCCGGCCGGCCGTGGTGGCAAGGGGAGGTGCGGGTGGTGGTTGGGGTCCCGCTCTTGGTGCTGGTGGTGGTGGTTTTCTTCAGTGCTTCTGCTCCGGCCGGCCATGGTGGTGAGGGGAGTGGGAGTCTGGAGTTGGTTGGGTGTTGCTGGAGGTTGGCCTGGGCGACGGCGTGTCGGCTGGAAGATCGGTGGAAGCGGGGAGAAAGCGTTGTGGCCGTGTTTGTTCAGCGTTCTCGGTTTCCGTCGCGCGGCGGCGGACGGCTCAGCGGTCTTCTACAAGGCGTGGAGGCGCTTTCTTCCCCGCGGCAGGCGGTACGGCGATGGCGGCGTCGGCTACGTTCTTGGGAGTCGGCGATGGATCCGATTGTGGTTCTTCCAGGGTGCTCAGGGTGCTTCCTGCAATTTGCAGGGTCCTTTTGTAATTTCTTTTCTTTGTTGGACTTGCTTGTAATTTGTACTGAGTATTCTGAATATATGGATCAGATCCTTTCCTCAAAAAAAAAAAAAAAAATTCACGCTTTACATCTCCGCAATTCTGTGTGCGGCACAATGTTTTGTGAAAAATAACCTTTTTGCCTCCGATCGTGGACGTCACGTGTCAGATCTGCAAGTTCCACGGCCACCCTGCTGCTGACTGCTGGTGGCGCTACCAGAATGACAACTCCGACAACGACGGCGATGTGGGGACCCCGGACTAGCTGTCCGAAATACCCTTGTGCCTACACATCAGCGATCCCATGATCAGTGTGTCGCTGAAGCACAATCGAACTGGTAACAAAAGACATCCATACATACCGAATTTATTTACTTACTTGAGTGAAGTGATCAGCTCCAACAGGTACTTGCAGCGGAAAATCACCAAACAACGTGGAGCCCAAGTCATTCGCCTTAACCCTACAGGCAGCTGACTGGGAAGCGCCCTAGTTCGCAAAGACGCCAGTGAACTCCTCTTCTTCGAACTGCTTCTTCTTCCAAAATCTGGCTAAGACAATAGCCAGGGACGAAACCAATATGAGTACATTTGATTGTACTCGCAAACTACCCCAACTTGAGCATGCACTAGTTTTGATAATCTTTCAATAATACCTTTATTTTTAGAACAAAACATCTCTATACCGTTATTGAAAAGGGAAAAGTAGATCTTTTAATCTTGTTGAAGACAAACATTTTGGAAAGTAATTTCTCAATACCGGGGTTGGAAACAACCCTTTTTGGAAAGTAGTTTTCTCACTATTTTTGGTTGAAAAAGGTAAGAAGTCTTTTTAAACCTTTTTCTCGAAAATATACCCTTTATTTAAAAAGGTAAGAATTCTCTTTTAAAACTTTTTCCTCGAAAATCACCGTCTTGTCCACAGCCCCATCCTGGTCACTTATTTTCCAGCAACATCATACCACCCCCTCGGTATAGTTGCCTAAAACAATCTTCACTTCATTTTCCTTTCAAACTCAAAACTTTGTAAAACTTGCACATGGTCTTAGCAGTTCTTCCCAACTGTCCATATCCGAGGACTCGGCTATTCGAATAGTTTTACCCTCTGCAGAGGTAGCACGCTTTTCCCACACCCATCCGGTCACTCATCGTGTCAGCCACGTCCCGCCATACCGAGGTATGCGAAGTTGAGTTCCCGGCCATAGCCTGTCCTTTGCTCATGCTAGTATAGGACCCTGCCTCTACGACACTTTCCATCGACACTCAAATCCTCAGAAACTAAGTGTGAGGACTCGTAGTTCTGTCCGGCGGACCCAAGGGAGCCCTTCAATCCTCTTCCTCCGATACGCTCATACCGGCTTCCGGTAGACTTCAATGAAGAGGACCCAGGTCAGGGGGTAGGTCCTCAGACCATCCCCTCATGGAACGAGGTTATCCTCGTTATTGAGGCATCCAGTACTAACACGAGCAAATTATATGACTACGCCCTTGCTCATATGTGGGTAAATGTGGTCGCACAGGTTATTGGTTGTTCGGTAAGTACCAGGACACAATGTGCATTTTTCAGAAACATCACCATTCACCACTTCTCAATTTCATTACCGACATCTCGGCATACCATAATTCATCCAAGGGTTTTCAAAGGAGTTTTGAATAAACAATGTTTTTCCCATCCTATAGTTTTATTTAAACAAACTGATATTTCTACATAGAGTGGCAAAATAGTTTTTCATAAACTTTTGAAAAGGTTTTCACAATCATTTCCAATTCTCATAGCAAAATACTTTTAGTCAAACTTGGGTGGTTCGTAATCCCACCAAAAGATTTTCATAGAAGACTTTGGAGTAAAACAAATTCATTTCGAAATCGTTGTAGACCATTGACACCTCTATATCGGGTGTCTCGAGAATCTACTTGTATTTTGGAAAAGGGTTTTCAAAGTCATAGCTTCGTGGCAACACCACATAAATCATTTATGCTAGTTATAGTAAAACAGGTAAATCAAAATAGATGTATATAGGTGCAAGCTCAGTGAAGTAGCTTGCCTGGTTTCAGCATAATGTCCCTGGACTTCTTCTCACTGATCAAAGAAATAAACTCCGATTCTTCTCTCGTAAATCCTTTCCAAGGATCACCCCGGTGGCGTTTACATCTAGCGTCGCAAAAATGAAAGAACACAATCAACATCCAGTAGAACCCTCCGACAACAACCATCAAGCAATACTAACAAACAACAATCAAGAGAGAAGAATGTTATTTAACAAACAAGTTTGGAAATCACCCCACTACTCATGCTTATAAGGATATGGTTAAAGTTGTGATTAAGCATCTTTATCTAAATAGGAAATACTTCAGACAAAAGTTATCTGTAAACCAAAATATCTCACCAAGTGAAGGTGAAGACACTAACATGAACAGGCAATACCTACAACTACTAAACTACTCAATCAAGCATCACTACAACTCTCAAGCATCACACACAGCTACTGCACACACAAAGCAACACAATTTGATTTCAATTTAATTGAATTGACTATTATTTAATTAGGCCTTAAATAAGGCAGAAATTAGTGGTGCATGTTTAATTGCATAACTTGGGTTCTGTTGGTCACAAAAATACAAACTAAATTCCTACAGAAAGCTACTGAAGTGTAGAAGACCACACAATTGGGTTTGATTCACTTAGAGTTATTAAACTCTCTACATAATTGTTTTAGTCCAGAAAGGTTTTCTGACATTCAATCAAATGCTAACTAATTAATAAGGGTTAATTAATTCCACCAAAATTAGGGGAGCTAAGTAATGACAGTACCAATCTAACAAAATTGGATTGGTATCCTTTGGACTAATTGAGGATCAGAAACCAACAAGTTTAGAATTTAAACCTTCTATGGTATTTTAAATATTGTATTTCTAATGTTAATTTAAATGAGACGAAACCACTTCAGTGAGTTAAAGAATTTCATAAGCTTTACAGAACCTTTGAGTTGGATTTATTTGGACACATGAATCTCGAGATATGGAATTATCTAGTGTTAAAGATACTTTTTATAAGTTTTATTCTAGCTAACATTTTAAAATGTAATCACACAAAACTAATTTAACAACAAGATAAACAAGCAAAACACTCACTAACAGTACTAACATAATTTAACATGTCAAAGATCAGTAACACACAAGTGGCAATACCAAAACAATCAACAATAAACACAACCCACAATTTCATAATTTAAAACATTAAATCTAATTCTTGTTTATTAGTGGCAGAACATCATTTTTACTAAAAATTACACCTAGAGAGTTCTGTCAATCAAACAACCATGCAAACTTGGGTTTGTGTTCTCTGTTGCTATTAGAAACTACTCCAAGTGAGTTTGATCCAAAAAGTTATTTACATAATTTAATAAAAATGCACAAAGTGCTTGCTGGCCTAAACTAGAAGTGCATGCAACTTTTGTTCTAAACATTCAAAACATATGAGACCAATTTCTACTGAAAGGTACTGTGAAGAGCTTTCTAAAACCATTGGATTGACACATTTTAGATCAACACAAATTAAGTTATGGACAAAACACTGATTTTGACCAATCATAGCACAGCATTTTTCAAAGACACACAAATCAATATTTTTCAGATCTGTAAGTTGCACACGTCTCTAAACTTATAACATTACTATTGTGATTTTTGGTTTGGCCAGATTCAAACTAAAACTATTTTAAATGGATTTAAACTAAAGGTCCAGAAATATATCTATCAGGAAATAAATAAACAACCTAAAAAAAAACGTTAGCAGGCTGGCTCTGGCACTGGAGCTGGCGGGATTTGGGCTGAGCAGCACGGGGAGAGGCCCATCTTGCGGCCCATGCGTGAGAGCGAAGCGGTACCGGGCCTCTTCTTCCTCGCGTCGCACAGAACAGAGCAAGGCGAGGCCAGAGCACGGCGGCGACGGCATCGGCGGCTCCGGCGACCTAAAAGGAAATGGGGATGTTCGTGAGGAAGAGTACGGCCAGGGGAACACATGGATGCGATAATGGAGAAGAATGGTGGGCTGAGCTGCTCGCGAGCTTGCTCGACAAGCGGCGGCCGGAGAAGAAGAGGATCGGGACGGCGACGGCGATCCCGGGCTTCCCTCTACGATTCCTCGCACAGAGAGGGGTAGTAGGGCATGGCGAAGGTGCTGGTGGTCTGGGATTTGGATGGGGAGCTCTCTATCGCCGGCGATGTGCGACGGCGGCTCGGCCTTGGTTCGGTTCCGTGGTGGAGAATATGGAGAGAGAGAGAGAGAGAGGCAGGGGAGTGAGCAGATAAGTGAGGCGTGGGGGAGCAGAGCGTCCTCGGTGGCCTTCTTATCCGCTCCACACTGCGAGGAGGAGCGTGGCACGGTGGCGTGCGGGAGGGAGGTGGAGGCAGAGGAGCAGGGAGCAGGTGGGAGGCAGGGAGTCGTGTGGGAGGAGTCTCCTCTTGTCGAGCAGCAAGGCGCGGCGTGAGGAGCACGGCGGCGTGGAGCTCGGTGACGTGCATGAGGGAGCACGGCGGCGCGGCGAGCACGGCAGCACGGTGCCGTGTCGGCGACGTGCTACAGGAAGTCAATGAAGTTCTTGCGAAAAGCCCCCTGGATTTCTTTCTCCTCTCACCGATAGGTCCTCGTCTAAATCTTTTATTTCCTTTCCAAAACCAGTAGGTTTTAGGGAATTTAATTGAGGCCTTTATACATTTTTAAAAATTCTGAAAATATTTGGGTAGCCTCCCATATACATGTAGAGGCTCCACAAAAATTGGTTTTTGAAAATAAAATGTTTTGTGCAAAATTTGTTCATAGAGTTTACATAAATCATTTTTGGAAATTAATAATTTGATACTCCTTTAATATTTTAAAACCAGTAATAAAATATGGTTTGAACTTTTGGAACTTCTTTGACAAATAGGATAACTTCCAATAAGTTTTATTTTCATAGAGAAAACATTTGTTTTGAGGAAATAGAGAATTTTGGGAGGGAAATTATTTATGAAGATCATTTTTAACTTATGACCTCCATTTTCTTTTTAATAAATGAAAAGAGGGGTTTGCTTTAAATCGAAAAGTAGGTTTACTTGAGGAGGGAGTGATATGAAGTGGGGATGACTATTAGTTCATCTCACTCCTAAAATCTTGATAAAGAAGACATAATTGTTTTTATAGAATAGAGGAATAGATAGAGAGGAAATTTTAATAGGATCACTTCTTGTAATCAAGATTTGATTTGAGGGTGTAAGTAATTATAGAGGTCTTGTTTTGTTTTCAAGTCATATTACAAATTGGTGGTCAAGTTTGTTTTACTTTAGGATTGAGCACAACTTGGGGAATTATCCTCACAAGCAAACAATCATAACAATCACAACATTACAATATCAATAACACAAATCAAATCATACAAAGTAATCATACCACACTTTTCATAATTAACAATACTATCTTGAAAGTGACCACACTTAATTATGACAAGATGTTGTTTACGAAATATCTCAACTCATAACCCAATAGTTTTCAAAAGGTTCGATAAAGAACTTATGTGGGGTAATATATTTCCCACTAGTGTGGTTTCCCAGGGGAATAAAATAAGAGCTTATAAAATGGGAGTTGCACACACATGCAAAATATCGAGTTTGATAAATAGATAGGAGATAACATATAGATCTCCCTACTTTTGGGGATTACATAATTTTGGGAATACTTTCACTTTCTCAATAAAGGATGTTTTGGTTGTGGCCAAACCCAAATTATTTTTGGAAATGATATTTGAATAAAACAGGAGTGGCAGAAGATATATATGGAAATGTTTTTCTTGTCATAACATGATCACCAGAGTTTTAAATATATTTTTACTTAGGTTAGGTCACTGGGTTAATATTTCCCAGTCAAACAACTTAAACATTCAAGTCACACAAGGTTAAACAGAACAATATAAGGGAAAACACGATCATTAGTGAAGTAATTTAAAAAGTTTTTGTTGGTTCTGAATTTTGGGGTCTTATTAATCCTTATTATAAATTTGGGATGTTACAAATCCTTCCCCCCTTAAAATAAATCTCGTCCTCGAGATTTGTCCGGGGGTATAGGGGAGTACGAGGGCACGGGTTTTGGGGTTGACTACTCTTCCGAGGTCGTTGCTTCTTTCAGTAAGGTCGCTATGTGAGATCTTAACAACTTGATGTTGCGAGGCCTTCTATTGGTTAGTTGTATAAGAATGTGGGTGTCTTTTATGACATCGAATTGCCTTAGTCATACAAGAAGAATTTGTTAACAAGGTAGCTAGTCTTGTCATCAAACTACTTTTCATATTCCAAAGGCGGAGATGTACTGAATTTCTGATGTTCCGTTTATTTGTGTATGACACTCCATTGTTCGAGCATACAAAAGTGAATTGCTAACAAGTTCATGAGGCTTGTTACCAAACTACTTCTATATAACACGAACAGTGGAATATCACATTATTTCTAGAGAGGTTAAGAAAAATAGATTCTGATATAAGAGTTTCCAAATACTCGATGATAGTCTGGTATATTGCTTCTTTGCCAACCTAAGGAATCTTTCCTCAATGTCTTCTTGTCGTAGTTCCTCCTTCTTGTGGTCTCTGAGCTCGAGTCTTCGTAGAAATTCTTATGCACTCCTTGAGTTTCTCTAGTTGCCAATCTGAAACGAGTCTCCTTATGTCTTCATTTCTTGTCAAGGCATGCAGCCCTGAGTTAGAAGTTAGTACTATCACGGTTACTTAGGTCAGATGTTAATCTAAAGTTAGGTAAGATAAGTTAGTGTGATATCCTTGTAATTTCACCAATTAATCTTGCAAGGTGAGGCTCGTATCTTCACGAGGTTGGCATAAAATTGCAGTTTCCTTCGAGATCTTGACGCACTTGCTCCAGATGGTGCATGAATGACTTGCCGGTTAAGTTGTAAAAATCTCAGGCTATTTGGTTAAAGATCGGGGGTCTTTTGTATCTTGCGGAACTGTCAGTTCTGTTTGGGAGATGGTTTAGATGAGAGAGGAAAGTATTTTAGAAAGCTTTTCCTTGGCGGGTTTACATCCGTAACAAGGTGCACTTAGGTGGCAAACACACATGAAAAACATCACACAAACAGAGCACACACAAGCAAGGTGCACACAAGGTACGTTTAGTACCAACGGATGTCTAATACGCATGGTAATCGGGGTGAAACAACCAAGGTTCCTATCATATGTTTTTCCTATGGGTCTTGGTTAAGCAGGGGTGCTGAAATCTTCATTTCGTCGCCTTAGTCTTCAGCTGGAGGAACTGAGATTGTCGAAGTAGCAACTTGAGTAGAATTGCTGAGGTTGAGCTGAGGTCTTCGGAGGTCTCTTGCTTTGTTGGTGTCGACGATCTTGGCATTTGCAAGTCAACCACCTTGATGTTGAATGTTGAATATTCGAGATGGGAGCTTCTTCTTGTAGGTGCTAGCTAATTAGGTCTCACTTGGGTTCATCGTCAAGTATTTTGAACGGGTAAGAGTAAGTAGAGAAATCCTTGGAAAATCTTAAAATAGCGGGGTAAGACTTTGAAATATTTGAGAAGATGAGAAGTATTGGAAGTCATTTTTGGACTCCCCTGGATAAAGATATATTTTTGGTATTAATATATTTTTAACAAAATACTTTCTTTCCTAACTAACGTCCATGCTAACTAAGGTCTGTTACAGTCAGGATGGCTCTGATACCAGCTCTGTGGGGACCCCGGACTAGCTGTCCGAAATACCCTTGTGCCTACACATCAGCGATCCCATGATCAGTGTGTCGCTGAAGCACAATCGAACTGGTAACAAAAGACATCCATACATACCGAATTTATTTACTTACTTGAGTGAAGTGATCAGCTCCAACAGGTACTTGCAGCGGAAAATCACCAAACAACGTGGAGCCCAAGTCATTCGCCTTAACCCTACAGGCAGCTGACTGGGAAGCGCCCTAGTTCGCAAAGACGCCAGTGAACTCCTCTTCTTCGAACTGCTTCTTCTTCCAAAATCTGGCTAAGACAATAGCCAGGGACGAAACCAATATGAGTACATTTGATTGTACTCGCAAACTACCCCAACTTGAGCATGCACTAGTTTTGATAATCTTTCAATAATACCTTTATTTTTAGAACAAAACATCTCTATACCGTTATTGAAAAGGGAAAAGTAGATCTTTTAATCTTGTTGAAGACAAACATTTTGGAAAGTAATTTCTCAATACCGGGGTTGGAAACAACCCTTTTTGGAAAGTAGTTTTCTCACTATTTTTGGTTGAAAAAGGTAAGAAGTCTTTTTAAACCTTTTTCTCGAAAATATACCCTTTATTTAAAAAGGTAAGAATTCTCTTTTAAAACTTTTTCCTCGAAAATCACCGTCTTGTCCACAGCCCCATCCTGGTCACTTATTTTCCAGCAACATCATACCACCCCCTCGGTATAGTTGCCTAAAACAATCTTCACTTCATTTTCCTTTCAAACTCAAAACTTTGTAAAACTTGCACATGGTCTTAGCAGTTCTTCCCAACTGTCCATATCCGAGGACTCGGCTATTCGAATAGTTTTACCCTCTGCAGAGGTAGCACGCTTTTCCCACACCCATCCGGTCACTCATCGTGTCAGCCACGTCCCGCCATACCGGAGGTATGCGAAGTTGAGTTCCCGGCCATAGCCTGTCCTTTGCTCATGCTAGTATAGGACCCTGCCTCTACGACACTTTCCATCGACACTCAAATCCTCAGAAACTAAGTGTGAGGACTCGTAGTTCTGTCCGGCGGACCCAAGGGAGCCCTTCAATCCTCTTCCTCCGATACGCTCATACCGGCTTCCGGTAGACTTCAATGAAGAGGACCCAGGTCAGGGGGTAGGTCCTCAGACCATCCCCTCATGGAACGAGGTTATCCTCGTTATTGAGGCATCCAGTACTAACACGAGCAAATTATATGACTACGCCCTTGCTCATATGTGGGTAAATGTGGTCGCACAGGTTATTGGTTGTTCGGTAAGTACCAGGACACAATGTGCATTTTTCAGAAACATCACCATTCACCACTTCTCAATTTCATTACCGACATCTCGGCATACCATAATTCATCCAAGGTTTTCAAAGGAGTTTTGAATAAACAATGTTTTTCCCATCCTATAGTTTTATTTAAACAAACTGATATTTCTACATAGAGTGGCAAAATAGTTTTTCATAAACTTTTGAAAAGGTTTTCACAATCATTTCCAATTCTCATAGCAAAATACTTTTAGTCAAACTTGGGTGGTTCGTAATCCCACCAAAAGATTTTCATAGAAGACTTTGGAGTAAAACAAATTCATTTCGAAATCGTTGTAGACCATTGACACCTCTATATCGGGTGTCTCGAGAATCTACTTGTATTTTGGAAAAGGGTTTTCAAAGTCATAGCTTCGTGGCAACACCACATAAATCATTTATGCTAGTTATAGTAAAACAGGTAAATCAAAATAGATGTATATAGGTGCAAGCTCAGTGAAGTAGCTTGCCTGGTTTCAGCATAATGTCCCTGGACTTCTTCTCACTGATCAAAGAAATAAACTCCGATTCTTCTCTCGTAAATCCTTTCCAAGGATCACCCCGGTGGCGTTTACATCTAGCGTCGCAAAAATGAAAGAACACAATCAACATCCAGTAGAACCCTCCGACAACAACCATCAAGCAATACTAACAAACAACAATCAAGAGAGAAGAATGTTATTTAACAAACAAGTTTGGAAATCACCCCACTACTCATGCTTATAAGGATATGGTTAAAGTTGTGATTAAGCATCTTTATCTAAATAGGAAATACTTCAGACAAAAGTTATCTGTAAACCAAAATATCTCACCAAGTGAAGGTGAAGACACTAACATGAACAGGCAATACCTACAACTACTAAACTACTCAATCAAGCATCACTACAACTCTCAAGCATCACACACAGCTACTGCACACACAAAGCAACACAATTTGATTTCAATTTAATTGAATTGACTATTATTTAATTAGGCCTTAAATAAGGCAGAAATTAGTGGTGCATGTTTAATTGCATAACTTGGGTTCTGTTGGTCACAAAAATACAAACTAAATTCCTACAGAAAGCTACTGAAGTGTAGAAGACCACACAATTGGGTTTGATTCACTTAGAGTTATTAAACTCTCTACATAATTGTTTTAGTCCAGAAAGGTTTTCTGACATTCAATCAAATGCTAACTAATTAATAAGGGTTAATTAATTCCACCAAAATTAGGGGAGCTAAGTAATGACAGTACCAATCTAACAAAATTGGATTGGTATCCTTTGGACTAATTGAGGATCAGAAACCAACAAGTTTAGAATTTAAACCTTCTATGGTATTTTAAATATTGTATTTCTAATGTTAATTTAAATGAGACGAAACCACTTCAGTGAGTTAAAGAATTTCATAAGCTTTACAGAACCTTTGAGTTGGATTTATTTGGACACATGAATCTCGAGATATGGAATTATCTAGTGTTAAAGATACTTTTTATAAGTTTTATTCTAGCTAACATTTTAAAATGTAATCACACAAAACTAATTTAACAACAAGATAAACAAGCAAAACACTCACTAACAGTACTAACATAATTTAACATGTCAAAGATCAGTAACACACAAGTGGCAATACCAAAACAATCAACAATAAACACAACCCACAATTTCATAATTTAAAACATTAAATCTAATTCTTGTTTATTAGTGGCAGAACATCATTTTTACTAAAAATTACACCTAGAGAGTTCTGTCAATCAAACAACCATGCAAACTTGGGTTTGTGTTCTCTGTTGCTATTAGAAACTACTCCAAGTGAGTTTGATCCAAAAAGTTATTTACATAATTTAATAAAAATGCACAAAGTGCTTGCTGGCCTAAACTAGAAGTGCATGCAACTTTTGTTCTAAACATTCAAAACATATGAGACCAATTTCTACTGAAAGGTACTGTGAAGAGCTTTCTAAAACCATTGGATTGACACATTTTAGATCAACACAAATTAAGTTATGGACAAAACACTGATTTTGACCAATCATAGCACAGCATTTTTCAAAGACACACAAATCAATATTTTTCAGATCTGTAAGTTGCACACGTCTCTAAACTTATAACATTACTATTGTGATTTTTGGTTTGGCCAGATTCAAACTAAAACTATTTTAAATGGATTTAAACTAAAGGTCCAGAAATATATCTATCAGGAAATAAATAAACAACCTAAAAAAAAACGTTAGCAGGCTGGCTCTGGCACTGGAGCTGGCGGGATTTGGGCTGAGCAGCACGGGGAGAGGCCCATCTTGCGGCCCATGCGTGAGAGCGAAGCGGTACCGGGCCTCTTCTTCCTCGCGTCGCACAGAACAGAGCAAGGCGAGGCCAGAGCACGGCGGCGACGGCATCGGCGGCTCCGGCGACCTAAAAGGAAATGGGGATGTTCGTGAGGAAGAGTACGGCCAGGGGAACACATGGATGCGATAATGGAGAAGAATGGTGGGCTGAGCTGCTCGCGAGCTTGCTCGACAAGCGGCGGCCGGAGAAGAAGAGGATCGGGACGGCGACGGCGATCCCGGGCTTCCCTCTACGATTCCTCGCACAGAGAGGGGTAGTAGGGCATGGCGAAGGTGCTGGTGGTCTGGGATTTGGATGGGGAGCTCTCTATCGCCGGCGATGTGCGACGGCGGCTCGGCCTTGGTTCGGTTCCGTGGTGGAGAATATGGAGAGAGAGAGAGAGAGAGGCAGGGGAGTGAGCAGATAAGTGAGGCGTGGGGGAGCAGAGCGTCCTCGGTGGCCTTCTTATCCGCTCCACACTGCGAGGAGGAGCGTGGCACGGTGGCGTGCGGGAGGGAGGTGGAGGCAGAGGAGCAGGGAGCAGGTGGGAGGCAGGGAGTCGTGTGGGAGGAGTCTCCTCTTGTCGAGCAGCAAGGCGCGGCGTGAGGAGCACGGCGGCGTGGAGCTCGGTGACGTGCATGAGGGAGCACGGCGGCGCGGCGAGCACGGCAGCACGGTGCCGTGTCGGCGACGTGCTACAGGAAGTCAATGAAGTTCTTGCGAAAAGCCCCCTGGATTTCTTTCTCCTCTCACCGATAGGTCCTCGTCTAAATCTTTTATTTCCTTTCCAAAACCAGTAGGTTTTAGGGAATTTAATTGAGGCCTTTATACATTTTTAAAAATTCTGAAAATATTTGGGTAGCCTCCCATATACATGTAGAGGCTCCACAAAAATTGGTTTTTGAAAATAAAATGTTTTGTGCAAAATTTGTTCATAGAGTTTACATAAATCATTTTTGGAAATTAATAATTTGATACTCCTTTAATATTTTAAAACCAGTAATAAAATATGGTTTGAACTTTTGGAACTTCTTTGACAAATAGGATAACTTCCAATAAGTTTTATTTTCATAGAGAAAACATTTGTTTTGAGGAAATAGAGAATTTTGGGAGGGAAATTATTTATGAAGATCATTTTTAACTTATGACCTCCATTTTCTTTTTAATAAATGAAAAGAGGGGTTTGCTTTAAATCGAAAAGTAGGTTTACTTGAGGAGGGAGTGATATGAAGTGGGGATGACTATTAGTTCATCTCACTCCTAAAATCTTGATAAAGAAGACATAATTGTTTTTATAGAATAGAGGAATAGATAGAGAGGAAATTTTAATAGGATCACTTCTTGTAATCAAGATTTGATTTGAGGGTGTAAGTAATTATAGAGGTCTTGTTTTGTTTTCAAGTCATATTACAAATTGGTGGTCAAGTTTGTTTTACTTTAGGATTGAGCACAACTTGGGGAATTATCCTCACAAGCAAACAATCATAACAATCACAACATTACAATATCAATAACACAAATCAAATCATACAAAGTAATCATACCACACTTTTCATAATTAACAATACTATCTTGAAAGTGACCACACTTAATTATGACAAGATGTTGTTTACGAAATATCTCAACTCATAACCCAATAGTTTTCAAAAGGTTCGATAAAGAACTTATGTGGGGTAATATATTTCCCACTAGTGTGGTTTCCCAGGGGAATAAAATAAGAGCTTATAAAATGGGAGTTGCACACACATGCAAAATATCGAGTTTGATAAATAGATAGGAGATAACATATAGATCTCCCTACTTTTGGGGATTACATAATTTTGGGAATACTTTCACTTTCTCAATAAAGGATGTTTTGGTTGTGGCCAAACCCAAATTATTTTTGGAAATGATATTTGAATAAAACAGGAGTGGCAGAAGATATATATGGAAATGTTTTTCTTGTCATAACATGATCACCAGAGTTTTAAATATATTTTTACTTAGGTTAGGTCACTGGGTTAATATTTCCCAGTCAAACAACTTAAACATTCAAGTCACACAAGGTTAAACAGAACAATATAAGGGAAAACACGATCATTAGTGAAGTAATTTAAAAAGTTTTTGTTGGTTCTGAATTTTGGGGTCTTATTAATCCTTATTATAAATTTGGGATGTTACAGGCGATCACGAGGAGAAGGCCGCGAACATGGCGTCTTACGGTGTCGATACCAACTGGTATTCCGACACTGGTGCAACTCACCACATCACTGGCACCCTCAACAAGCTCTCCACCGCCGACAAATACAAAGGACGTGACCTCGTGCACACGGCCGATGGTCAAGGTATGCCCATAAGTCATATTGGTCAATCAACTTTGCAAACCCCACATGTTTCTTTACGCCTTGATAATGTTCTACATGTTCCAAACACATCCAAAAATTTCCTATCTATTCATAAACTTGCCCTTGACAATGATGTGTTTATTGAATTTCATGCTTCTTTCTTTTTGATCAAGGACGAGGCAACAAGGAGAACTCTGTTTAAAGGGCCGTGTCATGGTGGCCTTTACCCCTTAGAGCATCTCTAGTAGTGCCCCTAAACCCCCAAATCTGTAAAAATAACTGCTTTTTTACAGTTTGGACAGAAAAAAGTGCGTAGACTAGACCCCTTTAACCCTTAAACCCTCAAAAAATTTAGAGGCCCAACCCGGAAACACATCTCCAACCTGTAGAAGTGAGGGTTGGGGAGGAAAACAGGGGTCGACCTGCAATCGTAGCAACGACGCGCGGGAGGGAAGTTTCATCCTCCCCAACCTCCGCGCCGCCCGCCGTCCCCGCGTCCCGCCGGCGCGCCTCACGCCTCGGCCGCGTCCATCCCCGGCCCCGGACGGCCGCGCCTCCTCCTCTCCGCGCGGATCGCCGCCCCTGCCCGCCCTCCGCCCCGCCGCGGTCTTCCCCGGCCCCGGCCGCCGCGTCCTCCCCAACCCGCCTCGGCCGCGCCCCCCGCCACGCCTCGGCCTCCGCCCCGCCGCGTCCTCCCCGCCGCGTCCTCCCCAACCCACCTCTGCCGCGCCCCCTGCCCGCCTCGGCCTCCGCCCCGCCGTCCTCGCCCGGCGGCGCCGTCCACGCCACGCCTCGGCCGCGCCCCCGCGCCGCCGCCTCGGCCGCGCCCCCGCGGCGTCCTCGCCCGAAGGTATGTTAATTTTTTTCTTTTTTGTTTCATTTTCTTTATTGTTTCAATTTGTAGCACTAAATATTGAATGCCTTTTGTAGATGGAGATGAACAACGACGACGTTGCCATGGACTCGTTTTCCGATTCGTCGGGTTGGTCGTCATCCGACGATTCGGACATTGACGAGTTGTTGCAAGACGACGATGTCGAGATGATGAGCCTCCTCGTCGACGTGCAAGCGTTTGAAGACCGCGCGAAGCTGATGGATCAGAGGAGAGGGTTGAAGATGGGGCGAGTCACCATCTATCGGAACCGCGCTCTTGGGCACGAGCATTTGATGCAAGACTACTTCGACGAGGTACCTACATACCCTCCTCGCCTCTTCCGCAGAAGGTACCGAATGCGCCGTAGTCTTTTTGTGAAGATTGTCACCGATTGTGAGGCGGCCTCCCATTATTTCAAGCGTCGTAGATCCGCCACCGGTATCATGGTCGGCTCCGTGATGATCTAGTAGAGCACCAGTGGCAGTTGGATGGGCGGCGTCGTGGCGCATGATCTACCTATGTTTTACTTTTCTATGTCTTATTTGATTCGAACAATTATTGTTGTAATTTGCTCCAACATTGTTTGCTCCAACATTGTTGTAATAACTTGAATGATTATTGTTTTATGTGCTTGAATGTACTATTCGGTGTTGTAATAATAACTAGAATGATTATTGTTTTATGTCAAATGTGATGAAATTTGTGATATGTGAAATGATGAAATGTGATGAAAGTTGTGATATGTCATATGACAGTTTTGAAGGTTGGGGTTGAGGCAACGTTATAAGGGTTGGATTTGAGGGTTCTAGTCTTTGCCCCTATTTTTCAACCCTTAAAAGTGCATAAAAGTGCCAATTCTCGACCCTTAAAAGTGCTACAAGGATTTGAGGATTTGAGGGTTCTACTAGTGATGCTCTTAGTGCCATTCTCTATGGGGTCGTCCAAGCATGTTTTTCTCACAATAAAGCCGTCTTCATCCACATGGCATCGTCGTTTAGGGCATCCTTCATCATTTATCGTGCAACAAGTTCTTAGGAAACATGATCTAGTTCATTCTCCAGAAATAAATCCTTACATATGTGATTCTTGTCAATTAGCTAAGAGCCACCAATTGCCATATCCTATGTCGACTAGTGTCTCTACTGTTCCCTTGGAACAATTTTTTTCTAATGTATGGGGTCCTGCCCCAGCCTCTGTTGGCAAGCACACTTATTATGTAAGCTTCATTGATGATTTTAGCAAGTTCACATGGATTTATTTGCTGAAAAAGCGTTCTGATGTTTATCAAGTTTTTCTCAATTTCCAACAACTTGTTGAACGAAAATTTGATCGTAAAATCATTACATGCAAACTGATTGGGGAGGAGAATATGAAAAACTTAACAGTTTCTTTCAAAAGGTTGGCATTACACATCATGTCTCTTGCCCTCATGCACATCAGCAAAATGGCTCAGCTGAGCGCAAACATCGTCACATTGTCGAAGTAGGCCTTGCTTTACTTGCTCATGCATCCATGCCTCTTAAGTTTTGGGATGAAGCCTTTCTCACAGCCACATTTCTTATAAACTTGCTCCCTAGCAAGGTTCTTAAGTTTGAGTCTCCTGTAGAACGCCTCCTTCAAACCAAACCAAACTATGACTCCCTACGTATTTTTGGATGTGCATGTTGGCCTAACCTTCGTCCTTATAACAAGCGTAAACTCGCTTTTCGATCTACACGACGTGTATTTTTGGGCTATAGTCCACGCCATAAAGGAGTAAAATGCCTAGAGCCATCCACGGGTCGCATCTATATTTCCCGCGATGTTGTCTTTGATGAACATGTTTTTCCTTTTGCCTCCATGCATAGAAATGCGGGTGCACTCCTTCGCCAACAAATTCTTCTCCTTCCTACACATAACACTCCATTCTCACATGAGGGTGATGCAAATTTTGATGACCATATGCCTTTACCTGTTGTCCCTGTCACTAACCATGGCCAGAATGCTGATGTTCAAGAGGAAGAAAATTTAGTGCAAAATGATGCAGAAATGAGTCAAAACAGTACACAAAGTGATGCTGAAACAAATTCAGAAGAAGACGAAAGCCACATTGATTCTGAGGCTGATTCAGGTGCTGCGCCCTCGGATCACGCGCCCCCGGGTCACGGTGCTGGTCCGCCTGCGCCTAATTCGCCCGCAGCTAGAGATTCCTCTCCTGCGTCGCCGCGCCAATCCGCGCCTGCCACGCCACCTGACAGTGCCCTGCTGGTCGACATGTGCCATGATGATGCCGGCGGGACCCCCGAGCGGTCCCCCACTGCTTCACGTGTGGATGACGACCCGCACCACTCCCCCGCTGCCACGTCGCCGTCCGTGCGACGGTCCAGACGCGGGATCTTCTGTGCCGCCTGTGCATGCAGCTCCTCCTGCATCCACTGGTGTGCGCACAAGGCTACAAAAAGGAATTCAACATCCAAATAAATTTACGGATGGCACTGTCAGGTATGACACACATGGAAATAATGTTACATATACAGATAGTACTATCAAGTTTGGTATGCTTGCCTTTACAGGAGAACCTCGCTCTCTTTCTGAGGCTTTAGATGATTCCAACTGGCGCAACACAATGGAGGAAGAGTATGGTGCTTTGCTTCAGAATAAAACTTAGCACCTTGTCCCTTCCAATACCAACAAGAACATCATTGATTGCAAGTGGGTCTATCGTATCAAGAAAAATGCAGATGGTACTATTGACAGGTATAAAGCACGTCTTGTTGCAAAAGGATTCAAGCAAAGGTATGGCATAGATTATGTGGACACATTCAGCCCTGTTGTTAAAGCTGCAACCATTAGACTTGTCTTGGCAGTTGCAGTGTCTCGAGGTTGGAGTTTACGACAGCTAGATGTCAAGAACGCGTTCTTACATGGTGTTCTGAAAAAAGAGGTTTACGACAACCTCCAGGTTTTGAGAATCCTGATGCTCCTCATCATATTTGCAAACTTGATAAAGCACTCTATGGCTTGAAACAGGCTCCACGGGCTTGGTATTCCCGCCTCAGTTCCAAACTACATGATCTCGGTTTTATTCCATCAAAGGCTGACACCTCTTTGTTCTTATATCACAAGTCCAATATTACTATGTTTGTCTTGATTTATGTTGATGACATTATAGTAGCAAGTTCTTCAGATGATGCAATTCCCGCCTTACTCCGAGATCTCAATGCACATTTTGCTATCAAGGACTTAGGTGATCTTCATTATTTCTTGGGCATTGAGGTGAAGAAAACACAAGATGGATTACTCTTGACACAAGAAAAATATGCCAAAGATCTGCTAAACCGTGTTGGTATGAAAAAGTGTAAGCCGGCTCCCACTCCACTTTCTTCCACTGAAACATTGTCATTGCATGAAGGAACACTTCTTGGTCCTGAAGATATTACACAGTATCGAAGCATAGTTGGTGCTCTCCAGTACCTCTCTCTTAAACGTCCAGATTTGTCCTTCTCCGTCAACAAAGTTTGCCAATACCTTCATGCTCCAACCACAACACATTGGACAACCGCAAAAAGGATATTGAGATATGTTCAGCACACATTACATATTGGTATCACTTTTCTGCGCTCACCATCTACATTATTGAGTGCATTTTCAGATGCAGATTGGGCTGGTTGTCCTGATGATAGAAGATCTACTGGAGGGTTTGCTATCTTTCTTGGACCGAATCTGATTTCTTGGAATGCTCGCAAACAAGCAACGGTATCACGCTCTAGTACTGAATCTGAATATAAATCCCTTGCAAATGCTACTGCAAAATTGATATGGGTTGAAACTCTCCTTCAAGAACTTGGTGTAAAACTGAAAGAGAAACCGTGTCTTTGGTGTGACAATTTAGGTGCAACCTATTTGTCCGCAAATCCTGTATTTCATGCATGCACTAAGCACATAGAAATAGATTTCCATTTTATGCGAGAAAGAGTAGCAAATAAAATCTAGAAGTTAGATTTATTTCTAGCAAAGATCAAGTGGCTGATGGATTTACAAAAGCACTTCCTGTTAGGAGTTTAGAAGAGTTTAAGCGTAATCTAAACATGTGTACAAGTTTAGATTAAGGGAGGGTGTTAGACATGTTTTATACGCGTATACCGCATGGTGTAGTACACCACCGGTATACCGTATTCCCTTGTATATCGCCACGCCAGGGGATTTTCCTATGCTATATAACACGTACCCGAGCCTCCCAACGTAGGCATCGTTTCCGCCCAAACCCTAGTTCGTCAATAGCTTTTACATGGCGCCACGAGCTCTATCCAGTTTCATTTTGCTTCTTCCCTTCCTCGCCTCTTGTCTTCTTTCCCTTGTCCCCTGACTCGGCCCAGAGAGAAGAAGCGGCGGTCGGCGGCCATGGCTGGACAGTTGAGCGAGAAGGAGCTAGCGAGCGTGCTCACGCAGGCCATGCTGGCTCAGAAGAATCTGCAGCCAAATTGCGACCGCCTCTTGCAGGTCCTCCGCCGGCGGCAGCAGCCGCCTGCCGCCGAGCCTCAGCGACAGCTACGCCGCGGCCAAGATCAGGGAGTTCGCGCTTGACGTCGAGCACATCAACCCCGCCTTCGCGGACGGGCTCAGGACGTCGCCATCATGCAGATGGACTTCGCCACCACCATGAAGCACTTCGACCTCGCCCCCGAGATCGGCAAGGTCTACATCATCGGCATCAAGGACGTCGCCCACTACCTGACCCGCTGCCTCGAGATCGCCGCCGCGTACGGCGCCCGCCTCGCCCTCAGCGCCGACTTCGCCGTCGTGCCCGAGGAGCAGCTGTACGACGTGCTCCTCGTGCAGCGCTTCCCCGCGTGCCCGACCACACAGACGGAGGCCTTCTCCCGCGTCGAGGCCGCCTTCTACACCATCAAGCTGTCCCAGGAGCGCCACCTCCCGCGCTGCATCGAGAGCCTCGGCATCCGCCCGTTCTCCGGCGAGCCCGAGGACGAGGACGACCCGGTCGCCGCCGCAACAGAGCACCTCGCCAACACCGACCTCACGGACGACCCTGCCACCGGCGAGCCCCCTCAGGTGTCGGCCAAGAAAAGGGTCGACGTTGACAAGGCGCGCGATCGACTACCTCGACCGCGCGTGCGCCCTCGTGAGCCTCGCCGTCAGCCACATCGACATCGCCGTCGCCGTCATCTCCGGCTTACTCGATCCCAAGGAAATCGCCAGCATCTCAGAGTTCACCGACAGAGCCGCCCAAATCGACGAGGTTCGTCAGTTCGTGCACTTTCTCTACCTGGCTTTGCTGCTACCCCTAGATCTGTCCATCCACCACCCATGCGTATCTTCCTGTTGTTGCATTAACTTTTCTTTAATCTAATCAATATCCGATCCATTTCGTTCACTTCACTGCAGGATCATTTTCGTCAGGTCACGTCAATGTAGGATCCTGGGAAGCCATGAAAGAGGTGTGGGATCCCTTTGCATTGTTGATCCAAAGCCGAGAGCTCATCAGCCGTTTAATTTACCTATCATTTCTAGTTGATGCAACATTGTAAGCTTTATAGCTTGATGCAGTTCCGTGCTAGTTTAATTTCTGGACGGCCGTGGCTATCTTGTCTTGGTTCCGGGTAATGTAATCTACCTGTGTGAAAGATCGAATCACAGCAGCACATCTTCAGAATTGTGATGTAGGAGATGCCGGGTTTTAATTATATTCAGTGAATTTATTTGTTCCGTAGCTATCGATCATAATGTATCTCCAGTTTGGTAAAGTCAGTGCTCTGCAGTATTCTCGTTTCCAAAGTCATGAACTGCATCCCGAGAAACAAATTCATCTCTTGACTAGCAGCACAACTGCACGAGGGAGGGGAACCCCTCCTCTAGATCGTACAGTAAATCCTTTTACAAGTGTAGCCAACAATGAGAAACTACAATAGATGCCATCCCAATGAAAAAATTCCTTGTACTCTAAAGAAAAACATATACTCCCTCCGTTCCTAAATATAAGATGTTTTATCATTTGTCCACATTCATATATACATAAATGTATGTAGACATGTCTTAGTGTAAATGTTCACTCATTTTAGCGTGCATCTAGACAACATGTGTAACACCTAAAACATCTTACATTTGGGAACGGAGGGAGTATGAAACAAAACTGCATACCTCATGGACTTTACGATGATGTTTTGCGCGTTTGGTGCTCAGCCGAGTAGAATTGCTTTAAAATGCCCATTTCGTTTCAAGTTGACAAAAATTTCCACGCAACGTTCTTCACAAGCAAAACTTGAGTAGTCACTAGTGAGAAGAATGACGACACTCCTGGTTTTTAGTCTTGAACAAAAGCGCATTTTTCTTACATGTTATTTACAAATTTGCAACTTTCTAGGGTGCACAACTGCCGTAGAGGATCATGAATTTTAGGCCAAGGTAGGGAATTATTGAATTTTACATAGAAATTTTAGCCCAAACATTTTATTTTGTTATGATATATAATTCTTCAGAAATCTGACGCCCCACACACCCAGCTCCCTCAATCCGCCCCTCACTACTTTCGATAATCTCAGGAGGGAGCAGTACTTCGCCTACAGCCCTACACACTCCATGTTATGCCTGCCGATAAGTTGGTAGTTTTATCAGGTTTTACCTTTTTTTTCTTTCGTTTATCTTGTGTTCTCCATTCGTCTTTTTTCCCTTTTTCATTTTTTTATTTTTATATTCTTTAGCCCTAATACATATCTCTTTGACTTGATTTTGTCAACAATGCTCACTTAGTATTTTATTCATGATCTACATCTTTTTTCGTTGCATATTATTATTGTAAAATAAATAAAGTTAGCATAATGGAGTTATTTATCATGTCTTTTCCTAGCCCATTCTCTACCGCCGCTGCAACAAGAGAATCACACACAAATCTTGAGCCCACATCCGCCATCCACCAGCCACCTTCTCGCTAAAGCGGCAACGCCGCAACACACTGCAGTTGAGAGGGCGACAATGAGCAGGCAAGCCCTGGACTTAGGTCCAGTTATTTTGGACCTTTTGAACAACTTGGAGGTGAAAAGAAGTTTTAGCCCAAAAGAATTCGATTTTAAGCCATTTTTTCGGGGCAGCTAGCTCCGACCATTCCTTCACAGCCGCACCTTCCCCAGATCCATTGAAGCGGTATTTTCATTTGCCCCTATTGTTTAATCTATTTACGGTGAAACTGCCACCGCGCTCAGCGCATAAGGCAAACCAGTCACCCGAGCGAGACTGAATCGTTTTTTTTTTTTTGAGAGAGTCCCCGACCCAAGATCGTCCCCTCCCCTCATGTTCCCAGCTTGACACCGCCGCCGTCCCCGGCAACTCTTGCCGCCGCCCTGCTTCCACTCGCCGCTAGAAGTTTCCCCTGCCCACCCCGTCACCATTCCACGATGGAGGTGAGGGCTCGCTGGTGCCGGACAAGAAGCTGCATGGTGGGGGCTTATAGGGAGGGACGTGGTGACGGACCCCGTCAGCTAGCCCTGCCCGGCTGCCCGTTTGTGACTGGATTTATTTCACGAGTTTGATGGCCAATGTATAACATGCTATTTTCATTTCAGTCAACGTGTTGTGGACTTTCAAGAAATCCAAATTCAGAGCTTGCATTTGTTTGTTTGTGATGAATTTAGGAGTACTAGCTATGGACGCGGACTAATGGCTCTCGTGAGCACACCTGGTATATGCAAAACAATTTAGAATTTTATGAAAGGACGAAAAAATCTGAACTTTTTTGCTCTCAAAGATGATTAAATTTTGTATTCGTACAAAAAAAATTGTCTGTAAATGATTCGCATATAAATCAGGGCAAAAAGAAAGATCTATGACGAATATAGCATGTCTTTTTTTGGCAAACCTTTAACTAAGGGTGAAATTCAAGTTATTCTCTAGCGAATATTTTTATACAAGTATAATACCTGATCATATTTGCTCGACTGAAAGATTCGGAATTTTTCTTAACCCAGGGTGAGCTGATACCAATGTGACCAACATATATAACACGGAGAATGAATGAGGTTGGAAAAATGGCTCCAGAGCTCCATGAAGTTCATTTTTTAAATAACCTTTAAAAGTTTCAAAAAAAAATCAGAGAAAAAATATCTAGATGTAAATAATAATGAACACTATCAAACTATCAGTGTGCAAAAAAAAATCAAATTCTTTGTTTTATTTTAGGTTGAGAAAATTGACAAATATGCGGAACTGAATACAATATTTTGAAAACTTGAAACTAGTCATTTTTGTCATTTTTGTGTAGACTAGAATACAATGCATTTTGAAGTAAGATTTTGCTTGCTGTAGAGTTCAACATAATCTACACATATGATTTTTGTTCTACATTTTGGAAACTCACAAATGCTGATTTTGATTTTATTTTGTAAACAGCCACCTTGATGGTCGTTGGCAGTGGTAGGAGAAGGGGTCAAGAAGATTTCTGTTCTTGTTCAAAAAAAAAAGATTTCTGTTTGTTAAAACGGTTATGTTCCAATATACTTTCTGTGACCACATTATGTTTTCAAACACTTCGTACCATTTTGAAATTACAAAGAGTAATTGTCTTGTAGTGACAGAAGTTGGCGGAGGGAGCACGCAACCAATATCCATGACCCATACGGTCAAGAGGAAGCAACGGCTGAGGCAGTGGGCCCAGCCTGCAGACCCTATCACCTGCAAAGCCAGCAGCTTTTACCATGGCGCCGCGAGTCCTCTCCAGTTCCATTTTGCTTCCCTTCCTCGAACCTGCTCGGCTCTTGGCTTCTTTCCCCCCGGCTCACCCAAGAGAGAAGGAGCGGCGGCGGACATGGCCGGAGAGGTGAGCAAAAAGGAGCTCGCCAGAGTCCTCAGCGAGGCCATGCTCGCTCAGAAGAGCCTCCGCCCCCATTGCGACCGGCTCCTGCAGCTTCTATGCCGCCTTCGGGAGCCGCCGAGAACCAGCGACGACCACCTCGCGGCCAGGCTCAGGGAGTTCGCGCTCGACGTCGAGCACATCAACCCCGCCGTCGCCGATAGGTTCCTGGAGATCGCCGCCATGCGGATGGACCTCACCGTCACCCTCAAGCACACGTCCCTCGCCCCCGAGATCGTCAATGTCTCCTACATGGGCATCGAGGCCGGCGCCCGCTACCTGACCCGCTGCCTCGACGTCGCCACCGCGAACGGCGCCCGCCTCACCCTCGGCCCCGACTTCGCCGACATGGCCGAGGAGCAGCTCTACGACGCGCTCCTCGCGCTGCGCCTCCCCGCGTGCCCGGCCACCCAGACGGAGGCCTTCTCCCGCGTCGAGGCCGCCTTCTCCGCCGTCATGCTGGCCCAGGGGCACTACCTCCGGCGCTGCATCGAGAACCTCGGCATCACCGACGAGGACGACCCGGTCGCCGCCACAACCGAGCACCTCGCCAGGACCGACCTCTCGGACGACCCTGCCACCGGCGAGCACCCTCTGGCGGCGTGGGCGGACATGCCGTCCAGGGCAAGGGTGGACGTTGACAAGGCGCGCGACTACCTCGACCGCGCGTGCACCCTCGTGAGCCTCGCCGTCAGCCACATCCACCTCGCCGTCGCCGTCCTCTCCGGCTTCCTCGACCCCAAGGAGGTCGCCAGCATCTCGGAGTTCACCGACAGAGCCGCCCAAATGTCCGAGGTCCGTCTTTCACTACCTGGCTTTGCTGTTACTAGTACTACAACTCCGATCGTGGTTCTTCAATCAAATCAATGTCCAATTCATTCTGTTCACTTCACTGGCTGCAGGATCGCTTTCTTCACTTCACTGCAGAGATCGATGACATTGTCAAGGGACGAAACATTGAGGACGATCACTAATCTTTGATGCTACCTAGCTAGTTTAATTTCTGGACGGCCGGCCGTGGCTATCTTGTCTTGGTTCCGGGTAATTTAATCTACCTGCATCTATCTGTGTGGACGATCGAATCGCAGCAGCAAATCTTCAGAATTGCAATATCGGAGATGCCTGGTTTTAATCACCTTCTGTGATGTTATTTGTTCCGTAGCTACATTGCTACGTTATAACTTCAGATTTCAGTACGACTAGATCGATTAATCTTCGTTGCCACGTAGCTAGTTTAATTTCTGAGTAATGTAATCTATCTGTAACTCTGTATGGACGATCGAATTGCATTTGCGGCTGCACATCTCAGAATTATGATAACGGAGATGCCGAGTCCCGCTTACATCATGTTCTGTGATGTTATTTGTTTCGTTGCTATCCATCATAATGTATCTCCAGTTGGGTAAAATCGTGATCTACAGTATTATCGTTTCGAAACTCGTGAGTATTATATTGAATACGGTTCTGGTTTGCAGAAACAAATTCGTCTCTTGATTAGCAACACAACTGCACGAGGGAGGGGAACCCTCCTATGGATCATACAGTAAATCCTTCTGCATTGTAGCGTTGAAGAAACTACTACAACGAATGCTATCCCAACTAATGTAACCCCCATGAAAGAAAAAAAAACAAATCCATGTACTCTAAATAAAAACATACATTACAGAAAACAACATAACTCCTGGACATTTCGAGGGTTTTTTAGTAAGTGAAGACATTCGAAAGATCCATCTACCGTCATTGCCTGTAGTATTCTATGTATTTGACGATGTGATGATGTGTCATATGTTTGGTCAAATTAGTTGTCACCGTATTTGCGGATATTAGACCATATTGACATGGAGAACTAAATAAGTTCTTCTATTTTTATAAAAAGATGCACGATTCTCGCAACGTTAGTAATAATTAATGGTCCTTTTTTAGAACTTTTTGGCTTATCTTCTGCATGATGTTATGTATGTAGCCTTGTTCCTCTAATCTTAAAAAACCAGCCTTAAGAAGAGACACGTGTAGCCGACGCGGGATGCACCCTGTTGATTTTATTAAGTCGTCAGAAATGATCCAAAATTGTCCTAGACGGAGCAAGCAAATTTATGTGTCATAACCATGGTCATTTTCCAACATTATTACTATCTAAAAACCACATTTTGCGTTGTAGCCATTATTTGGCTTTGTTGTCCTCTATTAAGCTTAATACAAAGACGCACAACTCCTCTGTGAGTTCTCGAAAAAAACGACATTTTCAAAAATTTATCTACCACGTTCAAATTACGAAGAGAATTGTCTCGTAATGACACTGCCATTCTAGTTCCTCGAAAAATACATGGCTTTATCTAAAGGAATTTGTCAAAAAAGAAAACAGAAACACCAAATGAAATGCGGAGTCACCCATCACTACGGGAAAATGCCTCTCCGCCGAGTGGTCAAAAGACTCGGCGAAGGCCCAAATCCAGCTCGGCGATGCCTTTGCCGAGTATGGAACTCGGCGACATAGACTCGGCAAAAAACGCCTCGGCGAAGAGGCTTCGCCGAGTGCCTTTTGTCGGGGGGACTCGGCGAAGCCTTCGCCGAGTGTCTTTATACCCCACTCGGCGAAGAAAAGCAGATCCAGCCCGTCCCTTGTCAGATGTGTGTCAGACGAGTGTCAGGCATTCGCCGAGTCCGGGGACAAGACACTCGGCGAAGACATGGCGCACAACCGCGCGACACGTGTCCAGAAATGGCGGGCTCGGTAAAGAATTTCGCCGAGATGCTGTCTTCGCCGAGTGCAGGCTTGCTGTTCGCCGAGCCTCAGCTTCGCCGAGTGCCTCCTTCGCCGAGTCTTTGCTTCGCCGGGTGCGGCTTCGCCGAGTACCGCGCGGTCACCACGTGCTCGGCAAAGGTGGACCAAAAGGTCACCTGGGGAACATCTTCGCCGAGTGGCAGACTCGGCAAAGGGGAACGTCTCGGCGAAACACGTTCCCAGGTGAGCGTTTTGGCTCCTGGAGCACCGCTTCGCCGAGTGCCTTACACGGCAAAGGCGTCTTCGCCGAGTGCCCAACTCGGCAAAGATGCCCAAATTGTCCAGATTTTTCCTGCTTTAATTGCATTCCCTGCACAGAAACAGTAATATAGTTGTATATGCACATCTGCTTCACTAGCAGGCACAGAAAATAGATAGAACACAACAAATGCACAAACACAATTTTGGTAGCACATCACACACATCATTTTACAAAAGTTTGGTAGCACATCCAACAAAATAACAATATCCGAAGTTCACAAGAACAATATCCATAGTTTGGTTCAAAGAACTGAAACGACAAAGGCTTCAAGAACGAAGGTGTTGTCGATGCAATCCGTCCTAGAGTCCTAAAATTTGTGAGAAACATGAGTTTTAGTTAGCAAGTTCCAACTCATGCATAAGTTAACAAAGAATAAGAATGAGAACTAACCTAGAGTCACTCGGGCCTGTTGGAGGTCGATGGCGCCGACGTTGGGCTTGCTCCTCCGTCTACACCATTCTCTATGTCTCCAGCATTCCCTCCTTCACCATCCGCGGGAGTGTGGGATCCAGCCGATCGATTCTCCTATGAAGATTTGCATTAGACGAATAAGCAAGAAAAGATGAATTGTTACCGAGTTTCAAGACAACTTACCAAGAGGAGGGGGGCTAGTGGAGGAAGAGGAGGAAGCGACGGATTCGCGGGCAACCTCTGCATACCGAAGACGAGTTTAAGTTTGCAAAGTTCAAGCACATGGCTTAGTTGAAAGAAAAAGTGAATGCACTTACTGCCACTACCGCCTGGAGGTATGCCTGCATTTGCACCACCTTCTCATCTGTTGCTTGCGCCCTCTGTTCTGTTGCCTGCGCCCTCGCAGTAGCCTCCGTCGCGGCGGCCCTAGCCTTCTCAAGTTCGGCCTACGGGATTGCAACCATGTAAGAAGCGGTCATCGCAATGGAAACATGTAGAATAGTGGAAAAGAAGGTTAAAAAACGACGTACATACCTCCAATGCAGCCATCCTTCCAAGTCGACCCTTGGGCGGCGCTCGATCTCGGGCGCTGAGCTCGTACGGCGAGCACGCATCTGGCAAGTGATCCACCAGTGCCCGAAGACTCGAAGCAAGCACCGCCAATGTAAGGCCGGCCATTCAGCTTACCTTGTCCCGCGCACATAGCAACCATGGGGTCGAACGGAGCGGTCAAAGGATCGGAAGTCTCACCGTGGATCTCCTTGAACTTGGAGCAGTAGTTAACCTTCTGATTCCCCACGGTGGTGCTGATCCACTGTTCTTCCAAGGGTTTATTCGCTTCCAGTACCTTTGGCCTCCGGGTCTCAATGAATGCTTGCATCTTAGTCAATTTCCGGCCCTCCTTTTTCTCCTACAATTAAATGACATCAAAAGGAAACATACAATTGAGGTCAGGTGGAAATATAAAAAGAATAGCACATAAATAAAAACTTGTATGGAAAGAACAAATATAATTTCTTACCTTGTGTGCAATAACGCCGTCGAGTGAGAGGGGGCCTTGACGGTGGGTTCCGCCTACCAGCTTCCGCCGATCCGATGCGTCATCGTGCTTCCTCTTGAACGCATCCGACACCCACTTGTCTACAATCTTCTTGTAGCAAGGCTTCTGGGCGGCTAGCCACTGAGGAATCACCTATTTAACAGAAGAAAGATCCATATGAGTAGATTTTTTTATCAGTCATGTGGAGAATAATAGGAAAATATATGTGGCTACCTTCATGTACTGGGCTTTCGACAAGTGTATGGGCCTTGCATCCTTTTTGGTGACCACCCTATGCATCTGCTCTGCATAGAACTGGACAACACAGCCAACACGTGCCTCGTAAAGCTGGTCGGGGATGAGCTTCTTCGCCATTTTAATCAACACCTGCTTCGCCGCCTCCTCTTTACCTTCACCTTCGACAAGTGTGAAGTAATCCTAGAATCATTGAGCATTAGGAAAAAGGAATTAACATGATGAAGTCCAAACTCTTGGTATTAAGTAGTAAAGTTCTACAAATTTCTTACCCAGAACTCAGTGATGAGTCGGTTGCCAAGGTGGTCGAAGGTGGAGTCCGGAACCATCGTGAAGTGGGCCCAAGACCAAGCAGGCACCCTTTGGCCAGTGGCGATTCCATCCTTCTTGAGGTCGATCAAGCCAGGGTAAAGCTGCTTGATAAGACGGCCAAGGACGCCTGAAGGTAAGCGTTTCTTTGTTGAGGCCACCACATTGAATGTCCTGCACATACCGAAATCAAAAGTCAGAATGCTTGTGATGAAAAGGTAAATAAACTAGAAGGTAACAAAAGTCATAATGCTTGTGACAAAAGTCATAATGCTTGTGACAAAAGTCATAATGCTTGTGATTCCACCACTTACCCATCTCCGCCGACATCAAGAAGGCCATTGCACTCACGAGATGGCATCTTGGAAAGACCTCGCAAGTAGGGCTTACGGTCGCGCAGAGTGCCGATCAACGGAAGTGGATGAGCTGTCAACAGATCCTCATCCGCCACGGCATCCTCATCCTCATCCTCCTCACTCTCCTGGGGCAGCTCCTCGTCCTCTGACTCCTCCGAGCGCCGGTCCTGAAAGTAGGGATGTAAATGGTCAGGTATGTGGCGCCATATAGTACCATTTATTCCGGTCTACAGTTCAAAACTTGTTTTGTTTCCTGAAAAAATGAAGTGTGAACGCATTTATATGGATTAAGTGGTGCCATTAACATGTCCATTTACATCCCTACCTGATAGTCATCCTCACTCTCCTGGGGCTGCTCCTCCTCCTCTGACTCCTCCTCCACCTCGGGCTCCCCGGGCCGCTCCTCCTCCTCAGACTCGGAAGACGAAGCTGCGGGCACAGGACTACTCAAGCGAGCCCGAGGGGCCTTACCCCCGCTCGCATGGGTGGTTGTCGAGGGTCTGCCACGCCGTGCGGAAGAGTCCTTCGCAGCCGAGCGGTGACGCTTTCTTCCAATCATCACCTTGGAAGTCCCATCAGGGTTAGAAACAGTCCCAACCTTGAGAGGCCGCTTCTCCTTGGCGACACTCTTCCTCGCCACGAGTCGCTTCTCCTTCGCGACACTCTTCCTCGCCGCGAGCTCTTCTCCTTCGCGCCCGGCTTCTCCTTCCCCTTCCCCCCAGCCATGTCTCAATCACCTGTCATCACGAAGAATGTGTTGATTAGTACAAGTAAAAACACAATAGTAATAAATAGGCTTAAAGAAAACTCATAAGAAGAATTTGCAATATTTTGAATAAGCTTGAACAACACATATATGAACATAAGAAGCATGCCAAAACTCATATTAATGCAACAAAAAACAAATTAAGGAGTGGCATACAAAATATTACATCACAAATATTACAAGTTCAGGAGTGGCATACAAATGGTTCATACAAAATATTACATCACAAATATTACAAGTTCAGGAGTGGCATGCAAATGGTTCATACAAGTACAAAGCTTCAGAAGCCATTGTCTACATTGTTTGGATCATAACTTGGACCAGGATCATCATCATCATCGCTATCACGAGTGTACCACCAATCTGGCAAGTAGTCTGGAGGTGGACCGCTCGGCTCCTCTACATCGGATAGGTGCATCCGATCAAGAAGGTCCACGTCTCTCCGGTTGACAACCGGCTCACCGTCCTCTTGCCCGTCGACTACTATGACATCGTCGTCTTCTTCCATTTCATCTATAGTAGGCAAGGTGATGTTCAATCGGCCTGGCAGCCCATCTTCTTGATAAAAATCTCCCTCATATGTGTTCGGGTTTAGGCGGTGGTGGTTTTATAAAGCTATAGATTTTACGCGTCGAATGCACTCACCTATCACTACTAGGTAAAGATAAGTCCTAATCCCACCCGAGTATGTGTAGCTTGTGTTCGTTTCCACGTCTACTCCTATCCAAGACAGAATTTCGGCAGCACCTCCCCGCTGCTCTCCAAATACACGTCTCGACAAATGTCGAGAGGATGTGTATCCGGAGAACAACAGGGAGGCGCCACCGAAATTCTGTCTCAGATAGGAGTAGAACATGGAAACGAACACAAACTACACATACTCGAGCTGTCCAAAAATGTGGACAATTCGAAACGGCCACGGTTATAAAAATATAGCTGTTTGTATATAAATGTATACCCTGGACAAGGTGCATACAAAAATATATACAAACAGCTCTTTGTATATAATGAATACCCTTGACAAGGCGTACACATAAATATACAAAGAGTTTCATCTTTATTAACCATAACCCTTCCGAACGGGAGACGCCTAGGGTTACGCGACTAGTTTGGTGAGCTACAAAATAAATACACCTACATTGGAAGATAGGAAATATATCTTTACCCTTGAAGCGTGTTCGGCAAAGCCTATAGGGGACGCTGCACCAAGATCCTACCCTGCGACGACGCTCCTGGGACAAATTCGATCCATGTCCTGCACAAATAAAAAACAGCTACAATTAACAACTAACAACTATATAGTAAAACAACTAACAAAGTCTAAATTAACACAACTAATTACTAACCTAACTAACACAAGCTAAACATCTAACAATTGGTACAACAAATTGCTACAACAAATTAAAATCTAACAATTGCTATAACAAATTGCTACAACAAATTGCTACAACAAAGTAACCAAAATCAATTACACCTATAAACATCTAACACAAGCTAAACATCTAACAATTGCTACAACAAATTAAAAAAAAAAAGAGGAAACATCTCACCTTCGGATCGAGCGGCAGGGGCTCGGGGTGGAGGAGCCTGTCGGGGTGGAGGAGCTAGCGGCGCAGGTGGCAGCCGCCGGTGGACTCGCGGCGGCGGCGGCGGCGTGGAGGGGAGCGGCGCAGGTGGCAGCCGCTCGGGGTGGAGGAGGACGACGGCAGGGGTGGACGAGGTCGCCGGCGGCTCCGGGTGGAGGAGACGGTAGCAGGGGAGGCGGCGAACGGCCGAGGTCGCGCGAAGGGGTGGAGGCCGGCCGCGCACCTAGCCCCTGCCTCCCGCCATTGCTCCGGCGAGGTGGCGGCTAGGGTTCGCGAGTCGTCGCGTCGGGAGCGACCTGCAGGGATTCGTGGCGGTGGGAGTGGCGGCGGACCGGTGGGGTGGCGGCGGAAGCAGCGCGAGCTGGCGGCGGGGCGGCGTGGGCAGGGGTGGTGGCGGCGGCGCCGGCGGCGAGCGGCCGAGTTCGCGCGAGAAGGTGGGATTTGGGGATTTGGGGATTTTGGGCGATTTCGGGAACCAATTTCCTTTTGTCCCCGCGGTTTTTTCGCCGAGTAGGAATCTTCGCCGAGTGGCATACTCGGCGATGAACATCTTCGCCGAGTGCCTTACTCGGCAAACAACATTTTGTAATTTAACATTTTTTTATATTATTTAGTTTTCTTAGTTATTTTTATAATTTTATTTTATAATGTGTACTACCACACTCTAACTCATATTATATGTCACCACCTATTTTTTGGTGTGGTTCCGACGCTCCGCGGCCACCGGTTCCGTCGAAACCCCCCCAGATTTGACCGGAAGTGAACCGTGTCGTCTACCCCTACCACGGGCGTCGAAAGGGGGTAGCTACAAGGAATTTTATCCTTGGTTGTGTTTGGTTAGTTCATATGAACACTTGGAACCCATTTTGGCCCCATGTTTTCACATGGTTCCACCCGTTGCACCCGAAATGGGAGTTTCCATCTACAAGAGCATAACCTTCGAGGGGGATAAGTGCGGTTTGTGAAGCCGGTCACACCTCGGAGTATCATTTTGGCTCTTGAAGCCTATCACCACACTCTAACACATATTATATGGCACCACCTAGTTTTGGGTGTGGTTCCGACACCCCGAAGCCCCCGGTTCCGTCGAAACCCCCCCAGATTTGACCGGAAGTGAACCGTGTCGTCTACCCCTACCACGGGCGTCGAAAGGGGGTAGCTACAAGGAATTTTATCCTTGGTTGTGTTTGGTTAGTTCATATGAACACTTGGAACCCATTTTGGCCCCATGTTTTCACATGGTTCCACCCGTTGCACCCGAAATGGGAGTTTCCACCTACAAGAGCATAACCTTCGAGGGGATAAGTGCGGTTTGTGAAGCCGGTCACACCTCGGAGTATCATTTTGGCTCTTGAAGCCTATCACCACACTCTAACACATATTACATGGCACCACCTAGTTTTGGGTGTGGTTCCGACACCCCGAAGCCACCGGTTCCGTCGAAACCCCCCTACATTTGACCAGAAGTCAACCGTGTCGTCTACCCCTACCACGGACGTCGAAAGGGGGTAGCTACAAGGAATTTTATCCTTGGTTGTGTTTGGTTAGTTCATATGAACACTTGGAACCCATTTTGGCCCCATGTTTTCACATGGTTCCACCCGTTGCACCCGAAATGGGAGTTTCCACCTACAAGAGCATAACCTTCGAGGGGGATAAGTGCGGTTTGTGAAGCCGGTCACACCTCGGAGTATCATTTTGGCTCTTGAAGCCTATCACCACACTCTAACACATATTATATGGCACCACCTAGTTTTGGTGTGGTTCCGACACCCCGAAGCCCCCGGTTCCGTCGAAACCCCCCCAGATTTGACCGGAAGTGAACCGTGTCGTCTACCCCTACCACGGGCGTCGAAAGGGGGTAGCTACAAGGAATTTTATCCTTGGTTGTGTTTGGTTAGTTCATATGAACACTTGGAACCCATTTTGGCCCCATGTTTTCACATGGTTCCACCCGTTGCACCCGAAATGGGAGTTTCCACCTACAAGAGCATAACCTTCGAGGGGGATAAGTGCGGTTTGTGAAGCCGGTCACACCTCGGAGTATCATTTTGGCTCTTGAAGCCTATCAGCACACTCTAACACATATTATATGGCACCACCTAGTTTTGGGTGTGGTTCCGACACCCCGAAGCCCCCGGTTCCGTCGAAACCCACCCACAGTTGACCGGAAGTCAACCGTGTCGTCTACCCCTTCCACGGGCGTCGAAAGGGGGTAGCTACAAGGACTTTTATACTTGGTTTATTTGATTTAACGTTAACACATAACGAGCACATTCTGGAACTGCCGATACATAATTGACTAACAAACAAGTAAACATGCATGTAGAACAAATTACAACAATCACGAACAACTAACAAATTTCTCCACCCTATGCCGTGCGTGTGCTGCCACCCTTGCCCTTTGACGAAGATTCTGCCTTCTTGCCTTTGCCCTTGGACGAAGCTTCAGCCTTCTTGCTCAGTGCTTCAACTCTCCTTTCCTTTGACGACGGCATGAAATCGTCGTCATCATCGCTGTCAACTACCCAGAGACAGGAACGACCGTACGAATCACGGTCAGCTTCAGTTCGGTAGAACGGACTATTCGTAACTTTCCTGTCAAACTTATCTGCAAGCCTGAGCATTTCTGCACGAATTTGGAGTGGGGTCCTATACGGAAACCCATCGCGGCATAGCTTCGCCCCGAGCGAAGCGAGATGACTCTCAGTGTGCAAAATTTCTTCAATTGGAACTACCCTACCATCTACCTTCAAATTGCTCGAAAGCCTAGCGAGATGCTCGGATGCGGAAATGTGAAACCCGGACACACACTTCTCGCAAGGACTAATACACACCATGCTTGCGCTCAAGTGAGTACCATGCCTACCTTCGACTGGGTTATATAGAACTACCGGTGCCGACATTTGGCGGGAAACGGTGGCGGGAACGATAGCGGGAAATATTTGGGCGGGAACGATCCGTGTGCTTCTTCCGGATCCAACGGCTCACCAGCGCTCGAAAGAAACACACCGCTGATCCAACGGCTGACAAGCGCACGAAGGAAACACACGATCCGTGTGCTTCTTCCGGATCCAACGGCTCACCAGCGCTCGAAAGAAACACACCGCTGATCCAACGGCTGACAAGCGCACGAAGGAAACACACGATCCGTGTGCTTATTCCTGATTGGGCATACTACGGCTCATATCTTCTAGCTACAGCCCGACACTGATTCACGGTCGAATGTCGTTGCATTCAGTGTCGGGCATAGCTAGGGAACCCGAATCTTTTGTGTTTGAGCACAACGTAGAATATATGAGTGAGTAACCTGGGAAACAAAACACACGGTTTCTCCTAGCTACAGCCCGACACTGATTCACGGTCGAATGTCGTTGCATTCAGTGTCGGGCATAGCTAGGGAACCCGAATGTTTTGTGTTTGAGCACAACGTAGAATATATGAGTGAGTAACCTGGGAAACAAAACACACGGTTTCTCCTAGCTACAGCCCGACACTGATTCACGGTCGAATGCCGTTGCATTCAGTGTCGGGCATAGCTAGGGAACCCGAATGTTTTGTGTTTGAGCACAACGTAGAATATATGAGTGAGTATCCTGGGAAACAAAACACACGGTTTCTCCTAGCTACAGCCCGACACTGATTCACGGTCGAATGCCGTTGCATTCAGTGTCGGGCATAGCTAGGGAACCCGAATGTTTTGTGTTTGAGGGTCACTTCGATCCGGCAAGACATCTCTGATGATCTACAACCGTCCGGCAAGACGTCTCTGATGATCTACAACCGTCCGGCAAGACGTCTCTGATGATCTGCGACCGTTCCAAACGGTTGCTGGAACGGTCGCAGATCATCAGAGACGTCTTGCCGCTGGTTGCCCAAAGATGCCTATCCGAGTGACGCTGGAATGTTCTGTGTGAGTGAGTAACCTCAGTGGCCTATTTATAGGCGTCGTTAGGGCTGAAAACGGCGCCAAAACGAGACGCAAAACTGGTGAAAAAAGCGGGAAAACCGCACACTTTGCCGAGAGGGACACTCAGCGAAATTAATAACTCGGCGAAGTTTTGGCGCGAAACTAAAATATTTTTCCCGCTCACTGTCTTCGCCGAGAGACACACTCGGCGAAGAAACCCACCCGGCGAAGAAATGGCGCGAGGCGGAATTTCGTTTCCCGCCCACCTTATTCGCCGAGAGAAACACTCGGCGAAGACAACCACCCGGCGAAGAAATGGCGCGGGGCAAAAATTCGTTTCCCGCCCTATACTTTGCTGAGTGCTGGCCACCGACACACTCGGCAAAGGGGACCTAATTCACGCGGCAAACACAGAAAGTTTCGCGCGCATTCTTTGCCGAGAGGGGCACTCGGCAAGAAAATGTCCATTAAATTTTTTTTTACGGTGACATCTTCGCCGAGTGGGACACTCGGCGAAGGGCAGCTCCATCACGACGCCCGTGGGTCCCACTGTCTCGAGCCACGTGTCCCTCCTTTTCGCCGTGAGCATAACTTTGCCGAGTGTCTTTTTTGCTCGTTGCCGAGAAAATGCTTCTTCGCCGAGTGCTTGTCTCGGCGAAGTATTATTTTGCCGAGTGGTGTGCACGTCGCCGAGTGTTCTTTGTCCTGCGTCGGCGTAGGGCTCTTCGCCGAGTTGCCCCCGCGTTTTAGCACTCAGCGAAGCTGAGACCACTCGGCGGCGAGTCAGTTTCCCATAGTGCATAAATTGCTAATATACTCACGTAACGCCTCTTGGAGTAGTCAAGCCGCAGAAAAGGGTGCAACCAAATTTCTACATTTTCACAACGGTCATTCTTCAAGATTGTACCTGGATTTTTGTAACAACTTTTTCTTGAAACGTTTGCGCGTTTTCAAATCAAATTACAAAAGGCAGAATTGTCGTGTAGTGTCACTGCAGGTAGCGAAGGTACCAAGTATACTGAACTTGTGCGTGGCCCCGGTAAAGAAGCAGTGGGTCCGCCTGCAAAGCTCATCACCTGCAATTTGCAGGCTGCAAAGCCAGCAGCTTTTTCATGGCGCTAGCTGCCACAACGCAAAGACCACTTCCCTAAAGTTGCAGATGGGATGGGATTTCACACGAATGCCACGTCCCATCCCACCTTAAGAGGCCCAATTATCCCACTAAGAGAAACCACTAGTCCCGTACGGGATAATTGGGACCAGCCCATCCTATTACTCGTGAAAGAGTCCCGTACGGAGAGAAGTTTGGGGAAGGCGGAAGGAGATGCGTTGACCAGCGGTGCGCCGCCGCGCTGGGTGCCGGCCGCGGGCTTCCTCCGCCACCGACGCGGGAAGCCGCTGCCCCGCCGTACGCCGTCTGCCGCTGCCCCGCCATACGCCAAATCGGCCGCCAAATCTGCTCCGGGAGGAGCCGAGCCGCCGCCACCGTCCATGAACCGGATAGGCTGCAAGGGCGTCGACCAAGACCTTTGCCGGTTTGCCTTCTACGCGAGTCGAATGGCGGGTTTGGCGGAGGGGCGGCGACGACGGGCCAAATTCTAGCACCCAAACGGCGGCGTGGACCTGCTCGACCACCGCGCGCACGCCGGCGATGATGCACGTAGCGCGCCTCGTCCTCGATGTGCGTGGCCTGGTCGGCGATGGCGGAGAGCTCGGCGAGGGCCTTGTTGCCGCCTTGCCGGCGATCGAGACTGCCCGGAGCTCTGCGGGGAGATGAGCTGCGGTGAGGGCCTCTAATTTCACGTCGTTTGTGCCTGTACTGAATTAGCTCGGTACCGCTGGGATCCCGTATCCGTTTCTTAATATCCCTATTAGTCCCGATTAGTCCCGTCGGGACAGAGCTGGCGGGAAGCAGTCGTCCCGTGTCCATCCCACTTGCATCGTTACACTTCCCTTCCGTTCCATTTTTCTTCCCTTCCTCGCACCTCGCCGGCTCTTGTCTTGTTTCATTCTCCCCTGACTCAGCTCGGCCAGAAGAAGCAGCGGCCATGGCTGGACAGGTGAGCGAGAAGGAGCTGGGGAGCGTCCTCACGCAGGCCATGCTCGCCGCGAAGAACATCCGGCCCCAGCGCGACCGTCTCCTGCAGCTCCGGCGCCGGCTGAAGCAGCAGAGCCCGAGCTCCGGCGAGGACGATAAAGCCTGGATCGGGGTGCTCGCCATGGACCTCGTCGACGTCTACTTCATCGGCATCGAGTACGGCGCCCGCGTGCTCTCCCGATGCCTCGAGATGGCGGCCAAGAACGGCGGCCGCCCCAAGTTCAACAACATCGCCCTCGCCGTCATCCCCGACGAGCAGCTCTACGGCGTGCTGCTCGCGCAGAGGTTCCCCGCTCGCCCGACCACCCAGGCCGAGGCCTTCTCCCTCGTCGAGGTCACCTTATTCGCCATCAAGCTGCTCCAGGAGCACCACGTCCCGCGTTGCATCGAGCTCCTTGTCGGCGAACGGCCGCCTAACGTCACCGGGGATCCCCGGTGTTCAGCGGCATGTGCGGCTACTCAGACGATCCGGTCTCCGCCGCCATTGAGCACATCGCCAAGAACGGCCTCCCCAAACGGGCCGCCGCCTCCACTCGCAAGGCCACTGGCAAGGACCCTCAGGCGGCCACCAGCATTGACCTGGATCAGGCGCTCACCTACCTCCACCGCGCGTGCTCCCTCGCGAGCCTTGCCGTCAGCCACATGGCCCACATCGACCTCGCCGTTGCCGTCATTTCCACCTTCGTCGACCCCAACAAGGTCGCCAGCCTCTCGGAGGACACCGACAAACGCGCATACATCTCTGAGGTCCTTCCTCCACCAGATCTGTTCATCGACGTGTATCTCCCTACTATTTTTTCAGTTCAATCTAACCAATATCCGATTCATTTTACTCGCTTCACTGCAGAAGGACCTTATCCATCAGATTGAGTGATGATTCACCGACCGACGTGCTTCAACCTGGTCGAAGATGTCAAGTGATCCCTGCATTGTTGATCGTCGAAGCCGATCGAGCTCCCATCTGCCGTTTAATTTTGCATCTTTTCTAGTTCATGCAAAACTTCAGTTCTGTACTACTATCTAGCTTGTTTAATTTGTGGACGTCCCTGGCTTGATTCCGGGTAATATAATACCTGGCTACCTGCATCTATATGTGTGGGCGATCGACTGTTTTCATGTTCTATGATGTTCTAAAAAAATCATGTTCTATGATGTCATTTGCTCTGATCGTGGGATTGCTATCGATAGCATGCATGTATTTTTTTGTGTGTGCATTAGTTTGGTTGTGATCGATGATAATAACCAAGAAATTCGTGAAGTGCATGCCACATCTTGTTTGCCCAAGGTTGAGTAAACTGCAACAGATTCCATTCCAGCAAGTTGTTAAGGCCATAAAGAAGGGTAAAACCGTAAAAGTCTATGTCAATCCAAAGAAAATATCGATGAAAGAATGTGAGGCCGAGGACTTTTTCAAACCCATGAACATTTTTTTGAACCTAACAGTTTTTTCCTGAAAATCGTAAACACTTTTTTGGAATTCATGAACATGCCTTTTTCGAACCCATGAACAATTTTTTAAACCACGTGAATAATTTTTTGAACACATGAACATTTTTATAAACCACGTGAACAATTTTTTTAACCCGGTGAACATTTTTTTGAAAACATGAACGTTCTTTGAACCCCGTGAACAATTTTATTGTAACATATGAACATCCCTATTTCAAAGGCCCATTGCATTTGAAAATATTCATACATCTCCAAAATTGTTGCATGTTATAAAAAATGGTTCATGAATTAAAAATAAACATGTACGTGTTATTTTTTTCATATATTTATCAACAATGCAGAAGAAAAAAATAAACAAAAATAGCGAATTGATTGCATAATACTCCCTCCTATCCATTAAAAAGTGATCAAATTTGAACTAAAGCCCTAACACTTTTCATGGATCAGAGGGAGTATTAGTTACTTTGAGATTAAGTAAAAATATAAAAATAAAAACCATACTTATTTTTGGACCGGACCAAGCAGGCCCAAAGAGGAGCGTTGGGGCGATCCACGGGGCGAGTTGAGCGCAACGACTCCAAGCGAGACCTAGGGGATCCCGTAACGGGACTGGGATTCAGAGACTGGCCCATGGCCAGTCACGCCGTGTCCAGGCCCGCTTTATCCACCGTTCGCTGTCAATCCAATGGATCATATTGATCCAAAAATTGAACTCGAAAATCAAATATTCCAGAAAAGATTGAAAAAATTCCAGTAAGTTGTATATATCTTTATAGGTATTGTAAGAAAATTTCATGTCATTTGGATCACTTGTTTATGAGTTAATAGCTTTTTAAGTTCAAAACATAAAATACTATTTAATGATAAACCATTTATCCAAATGAATCGAAACTTTCTCATAATACACAACGGACCATATACGGATTACTGGAATTTTTTCAATTTTTTTCTGAAATATTTAAATTTCAAGTTCAAATTTTAGATCAATCTCAACCGTTGGATGGATGATTAACGCTGGATAAAAGGGGGTCTGGCACGGTGTGACTGGCCATGGGCCAGTCACTGAATCCCTCGATAACATGCTAAGGCGCATCGGTTACATGCTTATACGGATCGAGAGAGCCCTCGATAACGCAGTACAATGTGGATACAAATACCGGTTGGAGCACTACTTCGTACCAGTGGCGGAGCCAGGAATTGAGATGAGGGGGTGAAAGGACAAGGATATCGCCTAGAGGGGGGGGGGGTGAATAGGCGATTAAAACTTTTCCGGTTTAGTCTTGATAATTGCGGAATAAAACTATGTGTTTAAATTAACAAGCCAACAAACTAAATAAACTAGGCTCACCTATGTGCACCAACAACTTATGCTAAGCAAGACAAGCAACAAGGTGATAGCAATATAGAATACTTCAAGCACGAAGACTATCACAATGTAAAGTGCATAAGTAAAAAGCTCGGGTATAGAAATAACCGAGGCACGCGGAGACGATGATGTATTCCCGAGTTCCTCCTTGTTAAGGGAGTACGTCTCGTTGGAGAGGTGTGAACCAACACAATGGTTCAACAACCACAAAGGTTTCACCTTCTTCTCCGATGAACCGCACCACAAAGGTTTGGTTCACCTTCCACTATCGGAATCCTTCGAGGCGGAAATTCGGAGCCTTTCAACAACGATCCGGGGCACAACCCACAACGGGATTGGGGGCTCCCGAACAGCTACAAGTGACCACACAAGGGTCTCAACCACCACACGGGCGTCTAGGGTCCAAAGACCCAAGAGTAACAAGTTCACAAGCTTTCAACTTCCACGAATCTTCGTGGAGAGCACACCGATGCACCAAATGCAAAAGGCAAGAGCACAAGTGCTCAAATCCTTCACTCTCAAATCCCACCAAAAGCAACTAATGCTTATGGGGGAAGAAGAGAGGAAAAACAAGGAAGAACACCAAATCCCTCCAAGATCTAGATCCAAAAGCTTCCCCTCACTTAGAGGAGAGATTGATTGGTGGAATGGTAGATCTAGATCTCCTCTCTCTTTTCGCTCTAATTGGAGGCAAGAATCATGAAGGAATAGAGAGAAATCCAAGCTCAAGAAGGTCAACAATGGGGGCTTTTTCGTGCTTGAGAGATGGATGACATTGGGGAAGAAGAACCCCTTAAATAGGTCTCCAAAAATCTGCCCGTTGCAGGAAAACTGCTTAGACCGGAGACTCCGGCCAGGGAAAAAACTGCAGCAACACCGAACACGAAAATTAAGATATCTTGAGCATCCGGACTCCGTTTTCGATGATCTTTGGCTCGTTGGAATCGTAACGAAGAGCTTTACAAGATCATGCAGAGAAACATCATAGTCCAACAATGGAGGATAAAACCAAATGGGGAAAGGTTAGACCTCTCGATAAAAGAACAACCGATAAAACCTTCAAACCAAAACCGTAATATGTTTCTCATCCGGACTCCGTTTTGTATGATCTTAGGCTTGTTTGAAAGATACTCACAAGCACAACAAGATTATGAATATACACATCATAGTCCATCATGTGAGGAGGAAACCACAAGTGGAGAGTTTGACCTCTCTTAGAAAAGACAAACCGGTAAAACCTCCAACATCAAAAACACCACAAGATATTCACATGAAATCCGTTTTTGATGAATTAAAGCTTGGTATGGAGATGAACACAAGCTCTAAATCCTCACATGGATAAAAGCCAAATAAGAACCAAGAAAGATGAAATGCCGAGTATGCAAAGGTTTGAGCTCTCCACAAAGATGCGATCAAGTTACTCACTTGAGAGCCCCTCTTGATAGTACGCCGTCTATCCTATAACCCGGTCTCTCACTAACACCATGAGACCGGTAAAAATAGAAAACCTATCAAGATCATACCTTTGCCTTGCGCATTCCACTTGAGCTTGATGATGACGATATTGACTCTCTCAAGTTGGAACACCTTTCTTGATTGTTCTTGCTAGCACATGCTTGATGAAGACTTCTCCAAATACTCCCCCATACACCATTATGCCACAAAATCGAGTCTATTGAAGAAAATAAAGGGCGAATGAAGATTCAGTTTCATAACTCATCTAGTACAACTAACAATGACATAAAAATAACCTAAAAACAACTTAAAAGCTAGTAACATACTAACATGGACTCATGTCACTTGAGTTGCACAATTGGCCGCCACCATATGATATCCCAATATGTAAGAGACACCTACAACATATGACAAATTTGTGAGCACATGTATAATAAAATTATTAGCTTTTCATAGGATAGTATCATACCATCAAGTTGTAGTTGTGCTAGCAAGATGAAACTGCCGAGGTAGATGACCTCGACGGTTCCTTTTGGCATGAAAACGTAGCATAATCTGTTTGTCATCAATTTTTGCAAATATCTCTTTCTCAACATAGCAAATCATCAAATCATTCAGCCATTCATCACCAATCTTATTTCGGAGATCTCTCTTTACAATGTTCATGGATGAGAAAAATCTCTCAACTGATGTTGTTGCCACCGGCAATGTCAAGGCAAGTGTAATAAAGCGGTAGACCAATGGAAAGATCAAATGATGTCTAGTTTGAACCAACTTGAGAGCAAGACCACTCAGAGTATCACAAGATAAGAAATCAGGACTTCTCTTCATCACATCAATATAGACATTGAGTTGGTCAGTCAAGAGATAGCAATCATGTGAAGAGAAATCCACTGAGTAAATATTTGCAAGTTCAAGTAACTTTTCATGATCAAAACTGCTAAATGAGACTCTAGGATCAAGGCATGCGGTGCACTTCAATAGGCGTGTAGAGGTTTCAGAAAACCTATTATTCATCTCAACTATGTTTCTATCAAGCACCTCATTAAAGATTTCTATCTTGAAATAATGGAAGCAAGTAACCATTTTGCGCGAGATCCTTAGATAACCCCTAGCTGGAATGTTATCAGCCATGTTGGGCACTGTAATATTTCTTCCACCACAAAAGGTAGTAGCATCTAGCAAGAGAGGCTCCCATCCATCATCTCTTAGTTTCTGCAATAGACTTTTCACTGATACAATATGTTTTGATCTTTCGCTTGCAATGCTTGTGACAAACCATTTGTTAAACCAAGCACTCGAAGCATCAAATGCAAGATTATAACATATTCAAAGCTTTCCATGTAGAACATATAACCAGAAGCCAAACATCTTTCCTCAGCATCTCCACCGAAATACCATGTCACCAGGAGATTTCTAGGAGCATTATCATTGATCACATTGGCTACTTCCTTGCATCTTGCGGCATACCAATCCAACATTTCAAGAAAATTTCCTCTGTTAATGGAATTGATGGACTCATCGTGCCCACGAAAACCTAGACCTTGCTCAAGAAGAAACCTTACAACACCAACCGCAACCCTCAAACGTATTTCATAGTCAATATGTGATTTCTCATCATAACAGGTGATAGGATATGACACACTCTGTTTTTGATTTCTAAAATCTTCACAACATTTTCTTGCATTGTTGTGAGTGCTAGTTTGTCCACCTATGTGAGATCTGAAATTTTCCGGTCCTTTCTTCCAATTTTTAAACCCCGCTCTTGTGAAAGCATCATGTCCATGGTGTACACTAATTGTTGTAGGTTTGAAAAGAAAACAATAGAAACAATATGCTGCATCTTTCTCCACACTATATTCTAACCAATCAAATTTATCATACCATGCTTCAAGGAATGATCGCCAATCTGCCCCAATTTTTGTTTTGGTAAAATTGTGGCCAATCAAACGACTCCGGCCTCTCGCCAAATATGCCCTTCTCATTGTATCTCTTATTTCAGTAGTTGCAAATTCTTCAATTGGCCTCCGAATTCCAGGATCACCAATAACATTTGCTAGATCAAACACTTCAGGAACACTAGCTTGTGGAGTTTCAGGTTCCTACATTATCTAAATTAAGTGTTCTACTCTATTACATTTGACTTCAAAATTGATACAGAAAACTGAAATCAAAGGGGACAGATAACCCGTTGTTTGTGTTGCTCGTTGTCGGCCGTGGAGTCGCGCGCCCGCTTGCTCGTTCTTGCCGCCGCCAATGCCTGAGCTGCAGCTGCCGCTTCCTCTTCTGCTAGCTTTGCCTCCTCCTGCTCCACTACGGCAAGCCAGGCGTCCTCATCGTCCAAGTCCATCGGCGGCGCGCGGCGCTCAGGTTGAGGAGGCCGGAGCCGGAGGTACAGCACGGCGGGTCAGCGTCGGCCAAGGGCGGCCGGCGGGTCAGCGGCGCCGCTGCGGCCAGGGGCGGGAGGCAGGTCGGCGGCGGCCTGTGCAGCGTCGCGATGGATGGGGAATTTTGGGAGGAAATATCGAGTTAGCTAGGTCGGGGCCTGGGCAGGGTGCGATGGAGAACGAGTGGACGAATCACGCTCGGTTCGCTGGCCCAAATTATGGTCCGCTCGGTTTGGCCCAACAGCCCAGATACCTTTCGCCTCCTCCTCTGTTCGCTAAAACAGAACGAGCTCGTTCTCCAGAGCGTCAATGGCGCCGCCGCCGCTAGAGGGCTGAAGAGGGGGTGCCTGCTCCGCCCCAGGGGACCTGGGGCGACCGCCCCTCCTCGCCCCGGTAGTGGCGCCGCCCCTGCTTCGTACCATATGCGTATACGTATTACTTACTCTGTTTCTAAATATAAGCTTTTTCTATTTTTCTTAATTCATACGTATCTAGACATATGAAAGTGTGATGATTTACTCATTTCAGTCTATATTTAGTCCACATTCAAATGGTCAAAACATTTATAGTTTAAAATGGTGGGAGTACATGTTTAGCAAATTGAACAAGCCTCTTAGCGCTTCTTTCGGTAGAGCGGACAAATTTCTGCGTTTTCACAACGGCAATTCTCCAAGACAATACCTATATTCGTGTAGCATCTTTTTAAATAATCATTTCCTAGCATTATTTTTGCATCTCTAACTAGCACTAGTAAGTGTGTGCACGTGCCATGCACGTCTCCTCTCTGAAACAAAAAAAATCTTTATAAATTTAGGTCTCAATTTAACATACATTGTGTGTGTGATGTATCTACAAGTATAGTACACGTGCAACACACGTCTATACAATGACTCCACATTATTTATTCCATGGGAAGATTCTTATTCTCATGCGTTGAGATACACAATTTCATATTGCTCGCGACTTTCTTCTAGACAGCCGAGCACCTTATCGCAGGTGATGTCAGGTGTGTGCATCGTGCCCTCGTTGAAGGTGTCAGCGGTTTTGTATGAAATTCTCAAGGCGTGTGATCCCATCCTTTTTGAAAAGTTTTGTCTAGGAGTTGTGTACTGCTCGGCATGGAGTCATACAAGCGCAAATAACAAACAATTCTACTCCACTACCATATATACATCATCCCTCCCTGTTTTGCTTGTTCTTAAAACCGTCAAAATCTTGAAATGATTATAATCTTTTTTCAAACACCCGATCTAAAAGAGAAAGAACCCTTGCAAGTTCAGTTATATTTCCTATTCCTGCCTCTAATTATCAACCTTTTAGTTTTTTCAAAAATGTGCAGATCCATGTTTGGATTCTGAATTAAAATTAAATAGCTCTTCGTATTTGCATCGGAAAATTTGCACCCGCTCAAACATCTCACGTGGAAGGTAGTCAAGGAATGATGGTCAGCAAAAATGCAGTTTGAAATGCATAGTATGACAAAGATGTAAAGGCGGCAGCTAGTCATACTATCACTATGATATTATGATCTCATTCCCGAGGCAGTTCAGAATGGTGAACCAAAAGCACAGTTTGTGCTTCAAAATATAAAATCTAGGGCCAACTCTTTTAAGTGCAGTTCAGCTGAGATAAAACGTGAACACTTTTCCAATTGCAGAAAAGTCTAAATTAGTTCCAAACTGAAGACTCTAAATATAAATGGAAAGATTATATCTTGAGATAACAGTGAAACACGATACGAATCACCATGTCGCAGATCAAGGATGTTTGCAGCCAAACACCGACATGATCATAGCTCTCCGTGCTAACTCTGCACCAACCCTGCCACAGTTCAATGTTAAGTTGCTTAACCGATGCTTACATCAATTTGTATCATCGATCGCTACATATCCTAATTCAGCTACAGCTTATTCTAGTTTTCAGCAGTGTAAATATATCATATTGCATTCAAGCAATACCAAAAAAAAAAGTTAGACCATCTTGCATACCTAGACCAGATGATCTGAACTATTTTCACGATGCAAAAGAACATGGTAATGATCTTCATTCACAAGGAAGCTATGCTACTTATACCTGGAGCCTCCAAAACACAATTATTTGGATGTCATCAGACTTAACCAACCCGACAAAACTCAGATATAGATGAAGGCTTTAGAAGTTAGAACTGATAAAAGTTCCCATGCTGCATGTATTGCATAAGCCATATAGCTTGATATTCGCCTGAAAGCATAATTCGATTGGACGCTCTGTTAAACATACAGCTCCCAGTCTGCAAGTAGGAAGGCCGAAGAAACATAAAGGAATCTGTACAGTCAAAGGTCTTATATAGTTCTATGTAAATCTAAACAAGACAAGGTATATATTCACGGTCACACCAGGGCCACAATGCAAGTTCAGAATGCGCTGCAGTAGAGATAAAGGTCACGGTCACACCAGGGCTACGATGCAAGTTCAGAGTGCGCTGCAGTAGATACAAAGGCAGAAGTCTAAACTGATGTTGCCTGCCACAAAAATTGATCTCACGTTAATGGTCTGAAATGTGATAAATTACTCGGCCCTAAACAAGTCAATAACCTAAGATATGAAACCTGTAAAATTAATCTTAGAGAATACTTAGTTCCTGCAAACCAAGATAATAGCTATTCACAGGTTATTTATCATACCCTATAGCTGCTTTGGAAAGCCTTCTCGACGTGTCAGTTGACAACTGCAGCCTGGCCGCAGTGGTTCTCCTGCAGATGCTCTATTTCTACCAAATGTGCTTCCACCGTCGGTACCACTCTCGACGATGAATCGCGTGCTTGGTCTAGTAGATCTGAGGCAAAGGGACATTAGCAAATCAAGATTCGACAGGGAACTTCATGACAGGGAATAATCATTAAATCGAGCGCTTAGAAATTACCGTCAATGTCCTGGAGTATTTCTTTGGTACTGTCCGATGCTTGCTCTTCAGTCAAGGCGCGAGATGATGCAATCTCCGACTCGTATTGCTTGTTGTTTTCAATTGCGCCCTGAAACATCCAGAGTCTGAATCTGGTTAGGCTCCAAGATTGAGGAAACAACACGACTAACACATGGCATGAAACCAAGAGGGCCGTGGCGACCCCGGCGGATATGGCAGCGGAGAAGAAGGCCGCGGCTACGCCGCTGGAGAGGCGACGGCGAAGAAGGCCGTGATGGCGGTGGCGGAGGAGAGGACCACGGTTGGTGCGGCAGGCCAGCGCGGGCACGGTAGGCGCGGGCAACGGCGGGCATGACGAGGAAGTCGCGCGGGCGGGGCACGGTGGCGCGCGTGCAGCCTCGAGAAGGAGGGCACGGCGACGGTCTCGCGCAGGCCAGGATGCATTGTGCCAACACCGGCGTACATGCATGGGGTAGGCGCGGGAACTGGGTGGGAAAGGCGGTGTCCAGGCTGCGTGCACACGGAGGAGGAAGGTAGTGGTGGAAGGGATGAAACGTTAGAGGGAGGGGAGCGGCGTCGTAACTGCAGGGAGCGTGCTGGGTGGAGGAATTGCTGCGGCCTGCGGGGTCGATGAACTGCCGAAGGCGAAGATTGCGCGAGAAAATAGGTTTCCTAATCTATCCATCGCGAGCAAAACGGTGTGCAGAGGGGTACGCGTAGCGATACAAAGTTCGGCAGGACATTTTCTGCCGGGTCGACAGGATCGATCTTGACCGTCGGACCGATCTAACAAATCATCGATGCGTTAATGACTCTTTTTTTTTTGAATTTTCCACATATATTAAACCATCAAAGAGTACACGATTATATCGATTACAAAAACAAAACTAAAAGAGACTAGCAAATCTTTGAGATCTTCAATCCCTTTCTTCATCCATGACACAATCTTGTACTTTTCTGAAGGCAGCCGTAGAACACCGCCAACACCACCAAACCACAGACCTGTGAATACCACCGAAGATTCTCCCTTTTTAATTTTGAGCCGCAATGCCAAGGCTTTGTGTACGCACGCAGCCATTAAATTAATCAAGCAACATCGGCAAGAGCACCACCACTGATATTGCAGGGACAAATAACCGAACCACTTAGATTTGCGTAAGTGGAGATCATCCAATGGTGCTGATTGTTCTGGGTACAATAACTTTGATGGACATAGGAAAGAAAATGTTCTCTCTTTTATAAAGTAGTGGAGATTCGAACGTTTTCTACAAAAAAGGAGAATTGTCTTGTAGTGTCACACTAGATGGCGGAGGTACTTGTGCATGACAGCATGACCCCGGTCAAGAGGAAGCGAAGGCTGAGATCGTAATAATTGCTTGTTTAGTAGGAATTCTACTAACTACTACATGTGTGGAAGTGGAAAAAATAATACTGAGACCATGGCAACAGACGGGAATTCAACTAGTTTTTATAAAACCACATATTGGAACTGAGAGTCGGCTAAAAATGCAGATACTAACATATCGTCTGCAAAAGAAATACTCCAATGCTTGACAAGTGCATGTTTTCCAATTGGAATTACGACATATTACATATTACCGAGTCATGGATGACTTACACTCTCTAATCTGAGATTCTTATGACTGATTGGTTCCATCGTGAATTACCACACTCAAGGTCATCTATTGGTACCAACCAAGGTTATCATAATACTTTTGCCTTCCAAATTGTCCACGGTTATATATTTAGTCAAATTCAAATTGTGTAAATTTGAAATAAGTCTGTAGCAAATTGTCAAACATGTACAATAAGAAATGTATATAATATGAAATATATTCATGATGATTCTATAATTAGTTTGTAACGAATAGAATACCGTCAGCATTTTAGCTCCTCTAGTATGCTTTTAACTCGTTTTGCATGAGCGTGGTGTATTTACTCTCGTCCATCTTAAATAAGAATTTCAAACGTGCACTATGCTTTCGGGCGGTTCAATTGAAGCACTCTATAGAGAATTGAAAAAGTCTCTTGGCCCGAGCTCTAGATAGCTCTTTATTTTGAAAATCTTATTTTAGAGTTTCATTTTTAAACAAATACTGGATATAGAGAATGTTATATTCCACCAATGTGTAATAGAAAATGTTGTATTTATGGCTACACAAAAATTGACAAAATATGAAGTTGAAATTATTGAATAATCCAAAATTTGAACTCTCTAAAATCTATCATATTTTGTTATTTTTTTGTAACCAGAATATGAATTATTTTGAGTTGAGATCTTTGCACGTTTCTGCATACTAATTTTCTTCAGATTTTTTTTAACTTGGAAATGTGATTTTTCATATTTGCTATGTGTAGCTCGGACTCCACTATTTTTTTTTAAAGTACTCCGCGGTATGGAGCAAAGCAAATTTCTTGCTTTTCACAACGGCCACTCTCACATATAGTAGTTTTTTACAAAAGGCTAATTGTCTTGTAGTGACACTGTACTGTAGGTGGCGGAGGGAGCAAGCAACCGTAGCGACGCTCGTCAAGATGAAGCAAAGGCTGAGACCGTTGGCCCATCCTGCAGAAGTGCAGGGCTACGACCTGCAAAACCAACAGCCTTTACAACTTTTCTTGCGGGCTTCCTCGAACCTATTTCTCCTTCTCCCCAGACTTAGGGCATCTTGCCGTCACCCCCAAGAACCCCAGAACACTTTTTAACGCCTGCGCAAAAAAATCTCCCAGTCGCCCCCCAAAACTCGTTTAAAACCGGTTTGCGTCGTTTTTTTTTTCAGCCGGCGTTCCCAAACCGAACCCAGTGCGTTGGGGTTTGACTTGGGGCGCCGGCTGAAGCGAAAAGGCAACATGTGCCAGCACTGTCGGCTAGACATGGCGACTTTCCCTCCCTTTTTTCTCTGTTTTTCGCTTTTGCCTCCATATTTGTCCCACATATCCCCTCTCTGCCCGCAGCTCCCGCCATTTCACCCGATCTGGCCGCCATGCCGCCAAAGAAATTCACTGGTCCCCGCACCAGTGCCGCTGCTGTTGAGAAGGAGAAGAAGCCGAGGAAGCCTAGGGCACCGATGTAGAGGCCCCTGGAAGACCGAGAACGCTTGCCACTGGGCGAGGGAGAAGGTGCTGAGGGCCTAGCGCCTGGCCGAGGGCGGCGAGGAGGAGGAGGAGGAGGAGATGAAGATGGAGGTGGAGGCGAGCATGGCGACGCCGGTCGTGGAGAGGAGCTTGCCGACGGCGAAGATCAGGGTCGGACTCCCGCCTCACCCTGCCCAGTTCGCCGGATGGGGCAGCCAAGCTAGCATCGCCTCACCGACTGGCTGCTCGCTGACGGGCTTTTAACCGCCGCCCTCGCCGTGCGAGAGCGCTCGCCACTTCTCACCTGAGTACGCCGATGTCGACCCACAACGCAGATTCAACCACAACATCGTGTTCCCGCACTGCCCCTTTTTAGGCCAGGGGCAATACTGACTTTTATGCAAGAATGTGATGCCAAAATGTTTTCAAATTCGTATGATATATAGCTTTTCCTAAATCTCAATGCTCACACGTCATTTCGAAAACAAAAAAATGCTCACACGTCATTTCGAAAACAAAAAAATGCTCACACGTCTGCCTACCTTGATTAGGCATGGCAAGGTTTGGACGGGTACATGGGCGGACGCAGAAGGTGGGCAGGGTGGGCCGTAGCCCACCCAGAATTATGAGATTTTTTTGACACCCCAGATAATGAAATAGGTTTGGCCCATTTTGTGCTCTTCCGCTCCTGGTTTTTTCTCCCCCATCTCTCTAGTCTTTCTGTTTTGAATGCGAGCCGACCTGCTGTGCGACGTGCGCCGGCAGCAGCCCTTTGATCGATCACAAAATAACCATTAGATGAATCGTGTTTGGCTACTAAGTCCATGCGATGGATTAGGATGTTTTCCGCCACGCGCCTGCACACGCAATATGATTGCAATTGCAAATGCTAATCGTTCATTCGTGAAGTTTATCAGGATACTGTGTTACAGCTGTTTGATTTGTAGATTTGATCTACTAGCTTATGTGTTTTCCGGCCGGACAATGATACAGAATAATTAATCAGATTAATGTGATGAACCGTGGTTAACTGATACTCCATACCGTGTGCTTTGAAATGCTGAATTTCTGAAATATTTCTTGAAATGTTGGTAAATCTTATTAATAGTTATTGAAATTAGTGGAAATGAAAGAATTGTGTGGTATGAACGGGTAAGGGCATAAAAGTCTTTTTGTGTGGATGTTAGTGATTGTTAGTGCATAGTGGTATTTTGGCTATGAAACCAAAATTGTAGTGATATTTTGGCAAATTCGGTTATTTGGATGGTATTTTGGAACTTTCGGTTTTCACTAGTGATATTGTAGCATACCGTGTGACCCTCCCGCTCTGGTCTACCCCTCTGCCGGCCACCGCCCGCTCGGCTAGGGCTAGCCGCCGCTGCAGCCACCGGCCACCGTTGCCGCCGGCATGGCCGTTCGAGCTGTCGAGCTGCTGTATTTCTCTGAAGGTATAAGCCATTGCGTAGATATGTATTGATCTACGATGTCATGCATCAATTTGCTCTTTATATTGTCATTTGCCAACTTTTTTTTGAAGTGTGCCCACCCTCCAATTTTTTTCTGCGTCCGCCACTAGACGGGTAGGCTCCCCAAGTAAATGTCCATACCCATTTCCATTGTCCTCCGCAAAAATATCACCAGTAAACACATTTTCAAAAAATTGTACTCTACAAATTTCAAAGAGGAAGTTTGTATAGGACTGACACCTGGTCAAGCGGAAGTTTGGCTGTGGCAGTGAGCTATCTCCTGCAAAGCCAGCAGCTTTTAACATGGCGCTCGGCCGCTCGCTATATGCCACTGAGAACACGCCGTCTCACCGTCTGTCCTCTTCGATTCCATTTAGCTTCCCTTGGTCGAACCTCCTCTTGTCTTGTTTCCCCATCTCACCGAGACAGAGAGTGAGAGAGACGGCCGTCGAGGAGAGAAGAAGGGCGGCCATGGCTGGACAGGTGAGCAAGAAGGAGCTAGGGGCCGTCGTCATGCAGGCCATGCTCGCCCAGAAGAACCTCCGGCCCCAGCGCGACCGCCTCCTGCAGCTCGGGCGCCGGCTGGAGCAGCTACGCCCCGGCGACGACGACGCGGACAGGATCAAGAAGCTCGCCAGGGCCATCTTCGACGTCTACTTCATCGGCATGGAGGCCGGCGCGCGCTCCATCCACACCTGCGTCGAGCTGGCCGCCCAGAAAGGCGCCCGCTTCGCCCTCAACCCCGCCTTCGCCACCATGCCCGACGAGCAGCTCTACGACGCGCTCCTCGCGCAGCGCCTCCCCGCGCGCCCGAGAACCCAGTCACACGCCTTCTCCCGCGTCGAGGCCGCCTTGTACGCCGTCAAGCTGCCCCAGGAGTACCACCTCCCGCACTGCATCGAGCACCTCGTCGGCGAATACCCGACCATCATCCGTCGATCCTTCTCGGCCGCCGGCCTCGCCGAGCACCTCGCCAAGGCCGACATCTCGGATTCTGCCCCGGCCGCCACCGACAAGACCCCTCAGGCGGCGGCCAAGAGCAGCGCCGTGGACCTCGACAAGGCGCGCGACTACCTCGACCGCGCCTGCACCGTCCTGAGCCTCGCCGTCAAGCACATCGACCTCGCCGTCGCCGTCCTCTCCAGGTTCATGGACCCCAAGGAGGCCGCCAGCCTCTCCGAGTTCACCGACAAACGCGCATACATCTCTGAGGTACGTCACCGTACCACTTTTGGGTTTGCTACTAGATCTGTACATCGATGTTTATCTCTACAGAGTACAGACTACAGTTGCATCAACTGAACTTTAATCCAATGAACACTCGATTCATTTTTGTTCACTTCATTGCAGGAAGGACCGTATCCGTCATCAGATGAGTGATTCACCTGATCGATCGAGGCTGTGAAGCGATCAAGGGGGTGGGATCCCTGGCGTTGTTCATACACGCCGGCCGCTCATTTTTACTTATGCTTTCTACTAGTCTGCACACTGCAATCCTATGATTCAGTTTCAGTTATGTTAATCTCTGCTGTTATCTAGTACTCCGTAGCTGGTTTAATTTCTGGACGGTCGTGGCTATCTTAGCTTGATTCTGTGTAAACCTATTGTAATGGTACCCTGCATTTATCTGTGTTGTTGATCGAACTGCAGCAGCCCATCTCTGAATTGTGATATCAGGGATGCAATCATGCAATATTTTGTGTTGTTATTTGTTTCCCCAGTTTGGTAAAATCGTGTTCTGCAGTATTCTGGTTTTGATCCGTACAAGAAGCATATCTCTGAATTGTGAAACTATCGGAGATGCCATGTTTTGTGTTATTTGTATCCCCTGTTTGGTAAAATCTTGTTCTGCAGTGTTCTGGTTTTGATCCGTATGGTCACCAAGAAGCATATCTCTGTATTGCGAAACTATCGGAGATGCCATGTTTTGATCATGTTTTGTTATTGACTGCCTGGCTAATTTCGATTACTGCTTCACTTGGTAGAGGATGTCAAGCGATGTAGAGCATTCATTAGTCGTTTCATTCACCCATGCTTTCTAGTTTGCAAGCTTGCAATTTCTGTTCATTTCGGTTATACTAATCTGCTGCTATCTACCTAGTATAATTTCTGGACGGCTGTGGGTATCTTAGCTTGATTCTGGTAATGTAATTCTGTACCTGCATCCATCTGGGTGTGGACGGTCGAATTACAGTAGCAGATGTTATAATTTTGATATTAGAGATGCTTTGTTTGCTTTAATCTTGCTGTTTTCTTTTGCTGGGTCACGTTGTGGCCACTGGCCACTGCGAGCCTGCGCTACAAGTCACAACTCGCAATTCCTCTTGTGAGACACTTGCTCTTCAAAATTCCAAAGGTTTTTTTTTTAGTTTTGATGACAACAAGGCCTCAAAAGAAAAGAAGGAAATCAATTGAGTTTTTGGTCGGACCAAAATTTCGGTCACTGCTTCACCTGGTAGAGGGTGTCAAGCGATGAAGGGCGTGGGATGGGATCCCTTTGTAGTTTTTATCCAAGCCGAACATTCATTAGTCGTTTCATTTACCTATGCTTTCCAGGTTGCAACCTTGTAACTTCAGTTCAGTTCGGATATACTCATTGTGCTACCTTACCTTTATTCTGGGTAATGTATTTATGTACCTGCATCCATCTGTGTGGAAGATCGAACTGCTCTAGCCGATGTTAGAATTTTGATACTGGAGATGCTATATGTTTCGTTTAATCATTTTGTGCTCTTCTGCTTACCGGAGTCACGCGGTGTTCACTAGGCATTTGCATTACTCCCAGAATCATATTCAACACTATATTGTTACTCCATGCATGCATAACACGATTTACAAACTGAGGATGCACACACTGATATCGATCTGGGATCGGAACAGTTAACATCACAAGTCATGACTATAAGAACACAATAGCATCCAATATATATGCCAAAATTGATATTGACACGAGCGGCTGCAATCCGGTCCTCAACGGAACCTTGTTCTCTCTATAATGCTTCATTGACACTTTTTTATCTTACTATATCAAAATGTGTGTTATAAAAAAATCCATAAGTAAAAAGATTTTTAATGAAAAAATTTACCCAAACATTTAAAAAAGGTCAGTGCATTAACAACTTTTCTTCCATTCGTTCACAATAATTTGGATTAAAATGAAATTGATGTACAAACATAATTTTTTTATTCATGCATTTAGCAATAATCTCAAAAAATCCATGCATTAACACAAAATTTCTGCATCAACGGGAATTTTTTTTTGACCCAAGTATCGACAAGAATTTTGAAATCTATGTATTATCAAACAAAAAGTCAAGAATAGATTCCAAGTTTCCAACACAAAATGTTGGGGAAATAAGTTAGCACCTACCAAAGCCGGAATTGAATAAAAAAACATAGGAACACAAAAGGATCCAACAAACATGGCCCTATGGATACACCATTTCGGATGCACATTTTTTTCGGATTTCCATGCACAAAATATTTACATATGTTTGTACATCAATTTAATTTTGATCCAAATTATTCTTGGGTATGCAAGTGAATACCCATGATTTTTTACAAAACTATGTTGATTATAGCAAAACAATGATGATTTTGGCAAAAAAAAAGTGATGGTTTTGACAAAATGAATACCTTGAATACCCTATTATAAATTCCTAGCGCGGCCACTGGCACGATCACATACATTGTTTGGTTTGTTTTTAAAATCACCTTCCATTTTATTCAACCTTGGCAACGATTGAATATTCTTTAGTACGATTCAAGGAGTACTGCTGCTCGTCGGGCACATTCATGAGTTTTCTCGGTGACCATCATGGATCAAAAACCACAATACGTACAGAGCAGAACATGACTTTACCAAACTGGGGATATATCATGAGTGATGGGTCGATAGTATCACAATTCAGAAAACATGACAACAAAACATGATCCAAGTATGGCATCTCCGATATCACAATTCAGAAATCACAAAAACCATGATCAAGACATGGCAATCCCATCGTCCAAACAGATATCTGCAGGTGCAATGTTGCATTACATTACCCGGAATCAAGCAAAGATAGCCACGGCCATCCATAAACTGAACTAGGTAGATAGCAGCGGATTCGTCTAAACGAACTGAACTGAAATTATAAGGTTGCAAACTAGAAATCACAGGTAAATTAAACTACTGATGAGCGCTCGGCTTGGATCAACATTGCACGGGATCCCGCCCTCTTCATCTTGACAACCTCGATCCGACCAGGTGAATCACGGAAGAAAACAAAGCTAGCTAGTCAATCGCTATCACTCTGATACGCTGACTGATAAGGTCCGTCCTGCAGTAAAACAGAATGAGTACCAAAGGCAGAATAATCTTCAGCTGATTGATCCATGCAAATATAGGGAGATACAGCACCAAAGGCAGTGAGTAGTAGTACCTCCGAGATGTATTTGTGTTGGTCGGTGAACTCCGAGAGGCTGGCGGCATCCTTGGGGTCGAGGAAGCTGGAGAGGACGACGACGGCGAGGTCGATGTGCCTGACGGCGAGGCTCGCGAGAGAGCACGCGCGGTAGAGGTAGGTAAGCGCATGGTCCACGTCAATGCTGCTGGTGCTCGCCGCCTGAGGAGCCTTGCACAGAACGGCGGCGGCTGGGTTGGGGAGGCCGTTCTTGGCGAGGTGCTTCATGCCGGCGGCGACCGGATCGTCCGAGTAGCCCAGCATGGCGCTCAATCGCGGGATCTCGCCATGGACATTGGGCGGCCGTTCGCCGATGAGGAGCTCGATGCAGCGCGGGACGTGGTGCTCCTGGAGCAGCTTGACGGCGTTGAAGGTGGCCTCGACGAGGGAGAAGGCCTCGGTCTGGGTGGTCGGGCGCGGGGGGAACCGCTGCGCGAGCAGCACGTCGTAGAGCTGCTCGTCGGGGACGACGGTGAGGGCAATGTTGAAGTCCAGGCGGCCGCCGTTGCTGACCGCCAGCTCGAGGCAGGTGGCGAGCATGCGGGCGCCGGCCTCGATGCCGATGAAGTAGACGTCGAAGAGGGCCCTGGCGAGCTCCCGGATCCTGTCCGCGTTGTCGTCGCCGGGGCTCAGCTGCTTCAGCTCGCGCCGGAGGTGCACGAGGCGGTCGCGCTGGGGCCGGATGTTCTTCGCCGCGAGCATGGCCTGCATGAGAACGGTGTCTAACCCTTCTTGCTCACCTGTCCAGCCATGGCCGCCGCTTCTTCACGCCGAGCTGAGTCAGGGCAAGGCCAGAGCCGGCGAGGTGCGAGGAAGGGAAGCAAAATGGAATGGAAGTGGTCTGTGCGTATTGGCACCTAGCGCCATGTAAAAGCTGGTGATAAGCTCTGCAGGCTGGACCCACTGCCTCACAGCCTTTGCTTCCTCTTGACCGTATTAGTCATGGAGATTGGTTTTGCGTCATTGCGTGTCCCTCCGCCAACTACTGTCACTACAAGACATATTCCTCTTTGTAATATGAAACTGGTACAGAGTATTTGAAAAAATGTGGTCACAGAAAGTATACTGGAAAATTAACCGTTGTAACAAATAAAAATCTGGTTGCCCCCTTCTCCAACCACTATTGAAGAGAGTGCCCAACGACCATAATGGTGGCTGTTTTTTAAAATCAAAATCGGCATTTGTGAGTTTCCAAAATTTAGAACAAAAATCTTATGTGTAGATTATGTTGAACTCTAACAGCAAGAAAAATCATACTTAAAAATTCATTGTATTCTAATCTAGACAAAAATGACTAGTTTTCAAGTTTTCAAAATATGCCCTCTCGAGTGTATCTATTTGTCATATTTCTCAACCTAAAATATAACGAATAATTTAGGATTAATTTTTTGCACAGCGATAGTGTTCATTATTATTTACATCTAGATATTTTTCTCTGTTTTTATTTTTGAAATTTTAAATGTTTTTTTCAAAAAGCGAGCTTTATAGAGCTTGAGGGCTAGTTTCCGCCCTGATTCATTATCAACATTAGAAATGCACATACCTAGTATGAAAATACGTTGGTGCACATGGGCATCAGCACACCCGATTTTCATGAGGGTGGTTCAGAAGAATCAATATGGACAGTGAAGTATATTCGTCTCCTCTTTAACGCAAGAACTTCTATGGAAAATGTTCCGATCGACCCGTCGGATCACGCGTCTTTGTTCGCTCATCGCGAGCATGCTCGGTGTTGAAAACCCAAGCCCGAGCCTACCGGCTACCCATGGCCAGGTATAACCGTATAACCCTAAGTAGCGGGCGACACGTGTGCTGATCCAAGTAAAAGGCGAGGAGTTTGTCCATGGACATGTTTCTAATCAAATGTTTGTTGTTTGGTTTTCGCATGGATATTCAGCACGATCAAGTCCTTTGTATGGTTTGTTCGCGAATCACGTTCCAATTTTTTCAACTTTGGCAACGATTGAATATTTTTCAGTACGTTTAAAGGAATACTGCACTACTGCTCCTCGTCGGCAGTTCCAAGAATCAAAACCATATTACCGCAGAAGGCCATTTTGCCAAACTGGGTACATGATAAGTCGATAACTATCCTAGGATGGAGACAAATACCATCACAAAAGATGATTAAAATATGGCGTCTCCGATATCAGAAATTCACAGTTCAGAAATGGGCATATCCTCCACACAGATAGATGCAGGTGCAATGTTACATTACATTACCCAGAGTCAAGCAGAGATAGCCACGGCCATCCAGACATTAAATTAGGTACATAGCAGCAGATTATTCTAACCGAACTGAAATTATAATTAAGGTTGCAAATGAGCCCTCGGCTTGGATCAACAATGCACGGGATCTCACCCCCAGGCTTCACAGCCTCGATCCGACCAGGTGAATCAGGGAACAAAACAAGATAGCTAGTCAATCGCTCTCAGTCCTCAGTCGGAGGGTAACAACGTTTTCCGAACTGCAGTTAGAAGAAAACGAATTGGATATTGGATATATGAATGGATTGATCATGAAAGGCAAATGAATTGGATATTGGAACAAGGTAGGAACAAAGCCAGAGATCGAGTAGTGTACGTAGTCGTACCTCGGAGATGTATCCGACACTGTCAGTGAATTCGGCGAGGCTGGCGACCTTGTCGGGGTCGTGGATACTGGAGATGACGGCGATGGCGAGGTCGATGTGGCTGACGGCGAGGCTAACGAGGGAGCACACGCGGTGGAGGTAGGTGAGCGCCAGGTCCACATCAAGGCTGCTGGCCACGTGAGGGGCCTTGCCGGTGTCCTTGACAGGGCGAGTGGCGCCGGTCGGCCGGCTTGTCTTGACCTCCCTGGGGAGGCCGTTCTTGGCGATGTGCTCGGCGGCAGCGGCGACCGGGTCGTCTGGGTAGCCGAACTTCATGACCCGCGGGACCTCGCCTCGGGCGACGTTGGGCGGCCGTTCGCCGATGAGGAGCTCGATGCAGCGTGACAGGTGGTGCGTCTGGGCCAGCCTAATGGCGTTGAAGGCGGCCTCGAGGAAGGAGAAGGCCCCGGACTGGGTTACGGGGCGCTCCGGGAGCGGCTGCGCGAGCAGCACGTCGTATTGCTGCTCGTCGGGGATGACGCCGAGGGAGGTGTTGAAGGCGATGCGGACGCCGCTCTTGATCGCGTTGGTGAGGCAGGCGTTGAGATAGCGGGCGCCGGTCTCGATGCCCATGATGTAGACCATGAAGAGGTGGGAGGCGAGGTCCTGGATCCCGGCCGCGTCGTCGCCGGCGATCAGCTGCTGGAACTGGCGCCGGAGCTGCAGGAGGCGGTCGCGCTGGGGACGGATGGTCTTGATGGCGAGCATGGCCTGCATGAGGCCGGCGTCTAGATTTTCCTTGCTCACCTGTCCAGCCATGGCCGCTGCTTCTTCTCGGCGAGCCGGGTCAGGGGAGAAGGAAACAATCGCCTTCCCCTTTCTTGCTGTTGACTGGGGTCAGGCACAATGGCTGTGTGCTGTCTCAGCCACCTACGTACATTGTCATTACAAGACAGTTTATCTTTTTGTAATTTGAAAGTGTTATAAAAATATTTGAATAAGTGGTCACATAAAGTAACTTGAAAAAAAAACGTTCTAACAAATACTCCTAGAAATTTGCTGCTTGTATCAAGGGTCAATTTTCATGAGGGCGACTCATCACAACTGCTCCCTCCGTCCATGAAAGGATGTCTCAACTATGTCTAAATTTACATATATCTACACACTAAAATATGTATAGATACATGTAAAGTTGGACAAAGTTGAGACATCCTTATATAAACGGAGAGAGTAGTATGGACACCGAAGTACACTCGTCCCACACAAAATGCTTTTGGAGCACGAGCTCTATAGAGACCTTTTTTTTCGAAAAAAGTCAATATTTTTTAGTTTCAACAAATTCTGAAAATCCAAAAATGTTGACAATGACGTATTCTCCAGTTCTATAAAATTTCAACCCGAAATGGTTTGTGTTCCGGTCTACACAAAAATGAAACATCGTAGCAAATCTGAAAATTTCGAATTTTGCACTGTTCACATCTCAAATCCTGAAATTTGTCTCTTTACACATTCTAAAATATAGAAGATTTCACATTGAGTTTTTGCACAATGGTAGAATTTTCACAATTTTCAAAACTTAGAAATAGACTTTTTGAGCATGTTCATCAATTAAATCCTTTAACGGAAGAACTTGTATGGGAAATGCTCCAATCCACCCGACCCAATCACATGCCTTTGTTCGGCCATCGAGGGCGTGCGCCACGACAAAAGCCTAACAAGGTCGGTCCCACGACGTTCACTTACTCTTATCCCATCTTTCCTCATTTTTGTTCACATCAACTAATCATCGAGACAGGTTTCAAAGGGTTGCCGCCAATATCGCAGATGGCAGCTACCAGACGTACAAAGGACCGCGACGTTGCAAGGTTGAGACAGTGTTTTTGCATCGACTACGCGACGACGAGATCTTCTTTGTGACTATGGTTGCAAGTGGGATGGGCATACCTCCTATCCCGAGTCCCATCCCGACAGACTAATCCCGTTTATCCCGGTAATTAAACCCGATTGTCCCGTGACGGGCTGGAACGGAATATCCCATCATTCCCGCTGGCAGCCCACCAGTCCCGACGGAATAATCCCCCGCAGCTCGGCCTCTATCTCGGCATCGTCCTGGGCGGCGGGGCTTCGTCGATCTGCGGTCACACCACGGCAGCTGGCATCCCCATCCCTACCTTCGTTGACCACCGCCCCTCTGCTGTGCCATTGACGGCTTGGTCGCCTTCTCCCGCCGCCGCCCCTCTGCTGTGCCATGAACGGCCTGGTCGCCGTGGCCGCCTGCGCAAGGTCGTCGAAGCCGTGCTAGCCGCGCCTCCACCCCACGCCCGCCACGCTGCCCACCGTGCTAGGGGGTCGCCGGCGTCGTACGCGAGCATGGCGGCGGCCAGCCCTGCGGGCTGCGCGAGGAAGACGAGGAGGGGGGCGCCCGAGTAGGAGGTCTGGCGGCGCGGATGCGGCTGCGGTGGCGAGGCAGGGGCGGCCGGCGGGCAGAGCAGGGCGGCCAGCTCCGCTAGCGCCGGTGTGTCCCATCGCAAGCCCCGTCGCACTGTCTCTGATGCCACCTCCCTGGTCGCTCACGTCGCCGCCCCCACAGGCCTCCGCCGTCGTCGCCAAGAATCGTGGCCAAAAATCGAAGTGGAGGTTCGTGGCGAGCATGGTGGCCGGCTGGTTCCAGAAGAGCCAGGGGGACGCCTTGCGCGCAAGGGCGGAGGGAGGCGCTCCGGCGCCGGCCATGGAGGAGACGACCGCCGCGTGGGCCAAGGGCGGCGGCGACGGGCTCGAAGACCTGGAGCACGACGCGGACGGACTGCTCAAGACGCGGAGGGATGTGCTCCGGCTCCGGCCGTGGAGGAGAAACTCTGCCATTGAACTCGCCGATGTGAAATTTGATGGGATCTGACGGGACATCTGGGATAATCCCTAAAAAGCCCACTAAGATTTGGGTTAGTGGGATAACTGGTTTCTGGGACAACAGGATAAGTGGATTGCTAGAGTTGGTGGAAACGGATGTCCCAATCCCATCCCACTTGCATCCATACTTGTGACAGACGTGTCTCACACAAGAGCGTTTCCATGGGGGCGATCAAGGACCGTCGACGCCTAGAAGCCTTGTTATTGTTATAAAAAAGACTAGATTTAGAGCAACTCTACCAGATTCCTTAAATGTAACTCTCTAAGGGCCACTCCAACGGATAGATCCAAACGGACATCAAATGTGTCCACTTTTTAACCATTTGGGTCGTCAGGCGGACACTTGTCCATCCCACGTCCGCCCTTTCCTGGCCATTACAACCAACGGGGCAACCCGGTTGGCCTGCCCTGCCCATCTTTTCTTCTTTTTTTGATCATTTTTCATATTTATTCAAATAAGATAGAAAATATATCTAAGCAATATAACATGCATTTTTCAATAGTACCAAACGAATATCATGCGATGTGGCATATAACATTATACCCAAAAGAATCACACGAGACCTGCATGTGTCCGGCCTCATAGTTCATGTAAACCACACAAATATAAAGATCATTATGCATCATGACCGATATATAGGGCGCGTTTGGTAGCCTGCAGCTACGTTTGCGCCCTGTGGGACTAGGCCGGCCAGGGCCTGGTCTGGGAAAACCAGCCTCTGGGCCTGGTTGTGCAGTCCGTTTGGTAGGTCGCATGGGTTTTTTCCGTAGGAGGTGAAAACATGGAATCAGCTATTTGGTTACATGCTATGCATGAGCTAATGCGACCGGGCTTGCGTTTGGTTAGGTGCAGAACAGCCACTACGGTAACCTGTTGTCTATTGAGGTGAGCTTACCAACCGTTGCATGGAAAGACAAGTGCAAACTATTTGACAGCTGTAGTTATAGGAGAAGTGCAAACCACTTGACAGCAGTAGTTATTTGACAACCGTAACATAGACTCATAATCCAGTGCATAAAACAGTAAGACAGTAGTGCTTAAATGAGCTGTGACCATGTTAAACTAGACCATTAGTGACCACACACCGCTGGACGATCGCCTTCTTCTTCAAGTTCTCTGGGTGCTCACCACATTGCTTCACGACCTCACAGCCAGTTTTGTTGAAGATGATCACCTTGTACTCCTTGGCAGCCATCTTCTTGAACAGGAGAGGGTAACCAATCTTGAGCTCATGAGCAACGGTAAATGCTGCCCATCCCCGATCAAAGCATGCTTTACCATTCATATCAGCCAGGGTGATTGACCACACTCACTCTGTGTTCGTACTGAGGGTGATCTCCGCAGGCACCTCACCCAAGTATGGCCTGAAGGTTTCAGGAACAGGAAGGACCCCTAGGCCAGGGGCGACAATCACCTTGCAGAAGTGGTTAGGGGACACCTCTTCCTTGATCCAGCCAACGTTGGCCCTGATCCTGGTGGGTGTTCCTCCAACATTGGAGTTCTCAGCCTACGAGAATGAACTAAAGTTAAATCTTGCTGATCAAAGAATTTCACATCAATGTTTGAACACGTAGACATGCCTCATAGTAGCTAGTACACAAGTTTATCCAAGAAGTGTTTCCACACTACCATGAGTTACGCACTAGGTACAACCTTGCACATTGCAAAAGGTAGTAAGGAATCACTCCTTGCATAGAAGTGGTAGCACATTTTAATCATCGGCTTTAACAAAATCATTGGCCTCAGTTATTGTAGACACACAAGAGGCAGACACAACTTCGCACCACTAGACTCGCCAAAAAAAGCAAGTAGAAGACGCTTCCATTTGTGACTGGTTCATACTTTTTTGGCCGTCTGGTGGTGACATTTCTGTATCAACTCCATGACTGTGGTGTACAAAACATCATCACAGACCGAAAAAAGTAAGCGAAATCAGTTAGCCTCATAAAGAAATAGCAAACAAAGATCTCAGGGAGACGACTCTGTACAGGACCAAGAGGTATGCACAAGAATAGTACTTGTCTATCGCTCAAGGTCCTATGCAAGTCGTCTCCCTGCACATATGTTATGCCACGTTGTAATCATCGCCTTTGCGCAAAACATACAGAAATTAGAACAACTCATCAGAAGCCTCAGTCAGATTACGAAGTCAGATGTCGTTCAAAAGTATGAACCGCATGACAACCAATAAAATCAAGTACTATACACTAGTTAAGTTGTGCATCGTACTTAATTTTGATGGCTGTCTTGTGGTAACACTGCCACATCTGTACCACATCATCATCGGCCAAAATTTCACAAATCAAGCCTCATACGTCAAAGCCTTGAGTGAGCAAAAAGAGTGCCTACAAGAACGAAGTAAAAAATAAAACCAGTGCCCTTGCATTTACCCTTGGTTCTGTAGACAATCTTCTTGCAAGTAGCATGGCCTAGTTTAATCATTGGCCAAATCAAAAAAGCGAATCAAACAAGTCAAAATTTAGGCCTCAGACTTGGATTGGACATATGGTAAAGGGCGCTTTTGGTAGCCATAGATTCATCATTGGCCAAAATCAAACACATCAAACAAGATTCAATGTATGATCTCTTAGTACCAGCAATCATGCACATACAATATCGTAAGTGCACAATGGATGCTACTAAGAGACACCCTTTGAATCAGTGGACCCGGATTAACCACGAACTTGCCTCAGATTAAGCACACGGTTGACCTGGAGCAACTATACCGATGGGAGAGCTCCGTCAAAAGCCGTGTACAACCTCGGTATAGTTGCCCAAGGCCAACGAGAAGGAGGACAGTCCGGGAGCTCGTCTATCAACATGTTCCTGTTCGAGTAGAGTTTTCTCACTCCCAGGATTTAGTGATCTCTTTAGTTAAATTTTTAAAAATTATGTTTATCAATATCAAGTTTTTTGGAAACACAATTCTAAATGATGTCGATAATGTATCCCACAAACGTGCTTGTAGGAAGCATCCTTGACAGCTTTCTTCATCTTTTCTAATACTATTAAATATAGTTTTTGGATTTTAAAAATAGAGAGAGCACTGGATCTCCCGAGCCAAAATGAATTTTGGTTTCTTTGTTTCTAGTCAAATGCTTTTGTTTGGTTTGGCAAGATAGATTGGTCGATAGCTATCCTAATACGATAGAAACAGATAACATCACAAAACATGATTAAAACATGCATCTCCGACATCACAATTCAGAAATGGGCTGACGCAATCCGATCGTCCACACAGATAGATGCAGGCACAATGTTTCATCACCGAAATCAAGCAAAGATAGCCACGGCCGTCTAGAAATTGAACTAGGTAGATAGCGGCAGATTATTCTAACCGAACTGAAATGAAATTATAAGGTTGCAACTTAGAAATCATAAATGAATTGAACTACTAATGAGCGCTCGGCTTGGATCAACAATGCACGATCCCCCTTCACCGCTTGACGGCCTCGATCCGAGCAAGTGAACCGATCTCAGTCGGATAGATACAACGTTCTCCGTTCTGCAGTTAGGATCCCAAACGAATGGGATATTGGATAGATGAATGCATGGATTGCTCCATGAAATGCAAATGGAGGGAGTTAGCAGCAAATTCAGTGAGTAGCAGTGTACGTAGTACCTCGTTGATGTATCCGACTCTGTCGGTGAACTCGGAGAGTCTGGCGACCTCCTTGGGGTCGAGGAAGCTGGAGATGGCGGCGATGGCGATGTCAATGTGGCAGACGGCGAGGCCCACGAGGGAGGACGCGCGGTGGAGGTTGGTGAGCGCCTGGTCCACGTCAATGCTGCTGGCTGCCGGAGGGGCCTTGCGAGTGGCCGGGGTTGCCTTGACCTCTTTTGGGAGTCCGTTCTTAGCGATGTGGTCTGCGGCAGCGGCGAACGGGTCGTCTGGGTAGCCGAAGTTGACCCGCGGGACCTTACCGCTACCGGCGACGTCCGGCGGCCGTTTGCCGGTGAGGAGCTCGATGCAGCGCGACACGTGGTGCCTCTGGCGAGGCTGAAGGCGTTGAAGGTGGCCTCGACGAGGGAGAAGTCCTCGGTCTGGGTGGTGGGGCGCCAGGGGAGCGGCTGCACGAGCAGCACGGCATATTGCTGCTCGTCGGGGATGACGCCGACGCCGAGGGTGGTGTTGAAGGCGATGCGGCCGCCGTTCTTGATCACCTTCTTGAGGCAGACGCCGAGCATGCGGCCGCCGGTCTCGATGCCGATGAAGTAGACCTTGAAGAGGTCGGAGGCGAGCTCCTGGATCCCGGCCGCGTCGTCGCCCCGGCGATCGGCTGCTGGAACTGGCGCCGTAGCTGCAGGAGGAGGTCGCGTTGGGGACGGATGGTCTTGATGGCGAGCATGGCCTGCATGAGGCCGGTCCCTAGATCCTTGCTCACCTGTCCAGCCATGGCCGCAGCTTCTTCTCGGCGAGCCGGGTCAGTGGAGAAGCAAAACAAGACAAGATCCCAAGGTGAACAATTGTTGCACTAGAATATGACAATCATGAATTAAGGCAGAACTTGTTGCATTATCTGGTCAAGGTGAACAATTCTTTGTCTTGTTAGCTACTTCTTTAATTTATCTTTGTCTTGTACCACTATTTTGTTTCGATAAATGTTTGCTTTCGTATCGTATCATTTCCATATTCATTTTCGATATTTCTGCTTCCGTGTTCGTTTCTGAGGTCTTCAATTTCATTACTGATAATGAAGGAATAAGTGGAAACAAAAAAGATAAAACATATTTCCGTCCGGTTATCAATCCTATTATTTAACATTTCGTGGGATTGCCGAGCACAGTCTCAAGTTTCACATGAAAAACTTCTTATCTCTAATTTCCTACAAGAGAAACAGCCAATTTATAAGCGTTTTCACCTGTAAGTCTTTTGTATCTTCTCATGCAAACTTTCCTAGCATCGATCGGACAAGAGTCACACGACACATATTTGTTATCGTTTTACCTACTCGAGGACGAGTAGAACTAAACTTGGGGATGCTTGATACGTCTCCAACGTATCTATAATTTCTTATGCTCCATGCTTATATTATGTCAATTGCTACATGTTTTATTCACACTTTATAGCATTTTTATGCATTTTCTGGGACTAACCTATTAACAAGATGCCACAGTGCCAGTTCCTGTTTTCTGCTGTTTTTTAAGCATGTTTTATACATACATTCCCATAGCCAAAACCATCATATTCCCCCGGTCTCTAGAAGTACGGTGTATAGTTTTCTGCATGGAAATTACAAAACTGTTTGTGGAGGGAAACTTACACCAGTATTGGACAGAATTACCTCCAGCTAGTTGCCGTCGGAAAAAACCGGTTTGCATGAGATAAGAGAACGTAATCAAATCTCTAAAACAATTGTTCAAATAAGTTGTGGAATATAATACACCCTTATTCTAGCTTTTTTTTCCTCAAAAACTAATACACCTTATAAATAGGAAACGGAGGGAATAGCATAATTCAGGCATGATAAAAAAAATTCAAGCTAAAGTGCAGGATAGTATAGTACTTGTGCAGAGGTACGCTGACGTTGCAATTACCTGGAGTAGAGAAAACAGGTCATAAGACAAAACAACCAACTTGTATTTACACAAGTTGAACACAAGCAAAATTATCTCTCAATAGTTGTGATGCAAACTTGCTTGTATCAGGTTGTGGCAACACTCGCATAGCCAACTGGCCGGTTCAATACATTAAGCGTTAAGTGTCACGAACACATGACAGAACTAGTAAACTAGATTACTAGAACAACTGAATGAGGGGCAGCGTAAGGTCTTTGATGGTGCAGTTCCTTATCCTGGTTGCAATGGGCCCTTCATAGACCCTAAATTCGGGATAACAGGAACGGACATTGAGCAGCTCGAGATGTGGGCAGTGATCGAGGAGGGCGTCAAGTAGTTGTTCCTGGAAGAAGCCCCCACGGAACACGACACGCTCGAGCAGAGGGAGCTTCTTGATGAGCGTGCCACGGATGTCAGGCCATTCTGCGATATCAAGACTTCTCAGCAGAGGGGCTCTGCATACATACATGCCGGCGATGAGGATGAGAGTTAGTCAGCTGGTAAATCTAATGATTTGTGCTATAGGGGCGATGGGGTTAGGAGTTAGAGGACGTGCCTGTTGGCGAGGCGGACTAGGATGTCTTGGTCGACGTGGCCAGTGAAGGACTCACACCGCCCGGCGCTGCGATCCACCGCCGTGCGCGTCATGAATTTCCATCCGACGGGGCGCGGCTGTTTCTGCCACGGATAGTCGCCGCCAGTGAGCCATGGCCCGTCGCGCAGATCGATGTTGCGCCATATCAGGGGCTCGTCCAGGGTGAGCTGCCGCCAGTGCGAGCACGCGAGCCCCGCACCGCGGAGGATGTCGGTCTGCGGGAGCTTGCCGAGGACGATGCAGAGGACATCCTGGGGCAGCGACGACCAGTCCCTCCGCTCGTCCTTGCGGTGGCGGCGGCGGCGGCGGCGGGCAGACGAGGACGATGATGGGTAGGTTAGGGTTTTGCTTTTCCTCTTCCTGTTGTCCATCGTGCTCCTACGGAGGATGGGTAGGTTAGGTCGGTTTCCTTACGTACCAAAAGTGGTTATTTATTGTCAGTACCTGACGAAGTGTACACCGAAGTGAAGTGAAGTTCAGTTATCGGACGGCTCTCCACGCTCCACATGAGCGGCCAGGATGAAGCTTAGAGATCACGGCTTTACTGTTACTTTAAACATCGCTTTACTGTACTGCTGTCATCTTCTTAAGCCCAGCTGCGCCTGGCATCGTCGTCATTGCTATCTGTTGCTTTCAAGCACCAAAACCAAATAATATACTTATATATAAAAACCCTAAGTCGGGCATCTGGAAGTAATTCAATTCCCCATCTAGATTTGAGTTCTTGCGTAGTTTATGTGTGAGATTTGAGGATTAATTCACTATGTTGAGCATGTCGATCCCTTCCGGGACCTGACAATTGGTATCAGATTCTAGTAATCCTCGGAGGCGACTCGATTTGTGGGAGAAGTAGGGTTTGGATCTCCTGTAAAATCCCCTTCCTTTTCCTCTTATCGCGGCGGCGGGGTGTTTGGTCGATGGAGGCGCGGGTGGCGGTGTGGTCATCTGAGACCGGGTCGACGGCGGCGGCTTGGCGGCGGCGGCAAAATTCGGGCATAGATCGTTTCCCTGTCAAGGTTACTCGGGAACATCCCCTCGAGCAGTAAAATCCCTGTGACACAGGAGATTCGTGTGCTTTGGCGGCGGGACGGCTAGAAGGCGGTAGGATCAACTCCGAGATTCGGGTTGCTGAAATTTTTTCAGTGTAAAATTCCTCTTCTTCGTGAGCCAGATCAGGAACAAGATGGCTCCCAAAAGCAAGGCGAGCGTGGATGCGGAGGAGGAATTAAAGGCTCTTCGTCAAGAGTTGGTCGACTCCCGCAAGGACACGGATGAACTGAAACTCGAGGTGTCTCAAATCAAAAGTGATATAGTTCAGTTGCATCACAAGCAAACGGAAGTGGGTGAGGTGCTGGACGAAATGAACACTTCAGTGGGAGAAATTGGTACGCAGTTGAAATCCATGGCAAAAGCAATACAAGCACTACGGACACAGCAACCAGCACCAGAAACTGTAAATGAGAAACAAGCTGAAGGCACTGTTCAAGAACAACAGAAATCACCTACTTTTCAGCGGTCTCAACAGCAACATACTGCGCTAACTGAAGAACTGAAACAAAGGTTACAGTTGGAGAAAGAAAAGACTCAGTACCTCGACAGCTTGACACTGCAACAACTCGCACCTCTTAACACTGGTCGGCGTTCAGCTCCTGCAGGGTTCGCAGGCTTCAACAAGGAGAGGCCACCAACACCAATGGCTGAGGGTTTTCAGGTAACCACACCAGCTTTCAAACCAAACAACAGTACGAGGTTGAATCAGTTGTGGGAAGGTTATGCACGCGATTATGAGAAGGAAATGCGTATGCAATTCTTCAAATCCATTACCAAGGGCCCTAGAATGGATTTTCCTCGCTTCGACGGTGATAACCCAGTGGGATGGATACGTCAGTGTGAGAAGTATTTCCAAATGGCTGCAGCTCCAGAAGAATATAAAGTCCATCTAGCACAACTCTATTTCACTGGTCCTGCAGATGTATGGCTCAGACGCTCGAAGTTACGCAAGCAGCAACTATCTTGGACACAATTTGCCGAGGAAGTCATTCAAAGGTTCTCTGGCCACAACACTTATGAACTTGCTGAAAAGTTCAATAACGTCAGACAAAACTCAATGACTATTAAGCAGTATACAGAGATCTTTGAGGAGCTAATGGCTGATATTCGAGAGGAAAATCCTGACCTGGCCGAAGATTGGTTTGTCAGATGCTATGTAAATGGCATGAAAGACTCTATAAAATCTCAACTTCGTCCTCTCAGACCTGCATCTTTAACTTCTGCTTATTGGCAAGCACGAGAAATGGAACAGTGCCACCTGAGTAAGAAGTCTTTTACTCCACAGTTTCAGAAATTCAGTGGAACCAACAACTACAAGCCTCCGCAACATTTTACTCCTATTGTCAGTAAAGTTCCAGAAACAACAAATCCAAGAACCAAGATGAAAGGCGATTGTTGGAGGTGTGGGGAACCCAACTGGCACCCAGGTCACAAGTGCAGACCTATTCCTGTCTTAAATTTCTTGGCACAAGCATTGGATCCAGAACAAATGGCACACCTGAATATGCAAGAACACCAAGAAGGGAACGAGGAGTCAACCGACCAAACAGAGGAAAGACCACAGCAACAACCAGCTAATTGTTGTAAAATATCACTGCAAGCTCTTGGGGCACAACCTTCAAATACAACCCCAACAGTCTTAATTCAGATCAATGGCAAACAAGCTACAACATTGATTGATTCCGGCAGCAGCAATTCGTTTATGGATTTGCAATTCGCAATTAAATGTGGCTGCACATTACAGCAAGCTGATACTAGAGAAGTCAAAGTTGCTGGAGGTGGCATTTTACTCTCCGATTCTATTGCACCAGACTGCAAATTCAGAAGTGCTACGTACAAGTTTCAAGAAACATTCCGAGTACTAAACTTACCTGATCATGAGGTGATTCTAGGGTGTGATTGGCTGGAGCGACACAACCCCTTTACAGTGAACTTAAAAACATCTATGTTGTCAGTTAAACTGTCTGATGATAAGGATGCACATTTGCCAATTTGTAATGCAGTAACAACAATAAAAGAGATTTCATCGGAAGAAATGCAGAAACTGTTAGATCAGGGATCAGTAGGATATGTGTTACATTTAAACACTATCAGTGACTCATCGAAAACAACTGCTACAATCTTGCCTGAACTGCAGCAAGTTCTGGACAAGTTCTCTGAAGTTTTTGATGAACCAACATCATTACCACCACACAGGCAGTGTGATCATTCCATTCCTCTGCAACCCGGAGCAACACCACCAATGTCGAGACCATACAGGGTTCCTCATAAACAGAAGGATGAGATGGAAGCTCAAATTGCAGAGTTGCTCAAGAATAAGGTAATACAACACAGTCAAAGCCCTTATGCCTCTCCTGCAATCTTAGTAAGGAAGAAAGATGGCACGTGGAGGTTATGTGTTGATTACAGGAAACTAAATGCTTTGACAGTCAAGAACAAGTACCCAATACCTGTGATTGAGGACCTTCTTGATGAATTGCATGGTGCTAAAATCTTTAGCAAATTGGACCTCAGGTCGGGATATGATACGTCTCAAACGTATCTATAATTTTTGATGTTCCATGCTGATATTATATCAATTGCTACATGTTTTGGCTACACTTTATATCATTTTTATGCATTTTCTGGGACTAACCTATTAACAAGATGCCACAATGCCAGTTCCCTGTTTTCTGCTGTTTTTTGTTCCAGAAAATCTATTAAGAAAATATTCTCGGAATTGGATGAAACAAAAGACATCGTCAATAATATCATGAGGAGATCACGGAGTCCAAAGGGGAGTCGGAGCAGACCCACCAGGGGGCCACGCCACACTAGGGCGCGGCCCAGGGTGGGCCCGCGCCCCCCTATGGCGTGGTGGCCCCCCTCGGCCACCGACGCCGCCTCTTCGCCTATATATTCTCCGCGACGCGAAAACCCTATTACGGTCGATCATATTCCACGAAAAGTTCTGTCGCGGCCGTCATCGTCAATCTCAGATCGGAGGAGTTCTGAAGCTCTTCCCGGCACCCTGCCGGAGGGGAGATCATCACCGGAGGGCTCTACATCACCATGCCTGCCTCCGGAGTGATGCGTGAGTAGTCCACCCCTGGACTACGGGTCCATAGCAGTAGCTAGATGGTTGTCTCTCTACCTTGTACCTCCATGTTTAGATCTTGTGAGCTGCCTAACATGATCAAGATCATCTTATTGTAATGCTAGATGTTGTGTTTGCTGGGATCCGATGAATATTGATACCATGTTTATTCAAGTTGTTTATCTATGTGCTCTTGATCTTGCATGCTCTCCGTTGCTAGTAGATGCTTTGGCCAAGTAGATGCTTGTGACTCCAAGAGGGGGTATTTATGCTCGATAGTGGGTTCAGTCTCTAGATATCTGGATCAGTGACAGAAAGGTCTAAGATGGTAGATGTGATGTTGCTACTAGGGATAAAACATTGGTGCAGTGTCCAAGGGCACTTGTATTGATTACATTACACACTTTACTTCATGCAATAATCTGTTGTTAGCAACTTAATACTGAATAGGATGCGGATGCTGCCTTGAAGGTGGATTATTTAGGCATAGATGCTGTTGGAATAACGGTCTATGTACTTTGTTGTAATGCCCAACTAGATTTCATAGTAGACATCTTGGCATGTATTGCATTGTTATGCCCTCTCTATTTGTCAATTGCCCAGCTGTAATTTGTTTACCCAACATGTTAGTTATCTGTTCTGAGAGAGACACCACTAGTGAACTGTGGACCCTGGTCCAATTTCCTCATACTGTTTACACAACCTGCTGCAATCATCTGTTTCCTGTTACTTGCTGTTTTCCCTGCTGTTTTCCACACCATACGTTTAACTCTTTGTTTCTGCAAGACCGGAGAGATTGACAACCTCTCTGTTTCGTGTTGGGCAAAGTTCTGGTTTGTGTCTGTGCAGATTCCACGTTGGTGCAAGCTCCCTAGCGCCAGGGGGAGTCAACATCAACAACCTTCCGATAGATCGTCAAGTCCTACTGGTCCGATTAAACCTTGGGTAGATTATTCAAGGGAAAACTTCTGCTGTCTACATCATAACCTTCCTCTTGGGGTTCACCAACACGTAGCCATCAAGCTGTTTTCTGACGCCGTTGCCGGGGAAGTACTCATCATCACCATCATCATCATCCTCAAATACTCTCCCGTCAACCAGGCACCAGGATACCACCAGATAAGAATGCATCCTGATGATATTCCCAAGACAGCATTCAGAACTTACAGTGGGCACTATGAATATCTGGTTATGCCTTTTGGATTATCCAATGCTCCAGGAACTTTTCAAGCCTTGATGAATCAGATCTTTGCTGAGCATTTGCGAAAGTTCATCTTAGTTTTTTTATGACATTCTGATATACAGCAAAGACGTGCAATCACACAAACAACATTTGAAGATAGCTCTGCAGTTACTGTCAGCTAACAAACTATATGCTAAGAAGAGCAAATGTGTGTTTGGCACTAGTCAAGTTGAATATCTAGGCCATGTTATATCTGGAGCTGGAGTCTCCACTGATCCTGCAAAAATAGCAGATGTAGCAGATTGGAAAACACCTGAAAATATCACAAAGTTGAGAAAATCTCTGGGTTTCACTGGCTATTACAGACGCTTTATTGCAAACTATGGCATCATATGCAGACCGCTATATGACTTACTCAAGAAAGGGGCTTTTCAGTGGTCACCAACTCATGAAGCTGCATTCCAGACATTAAAACAAGCACTCATTACTGCTCCGGTCTTGGCTCTACCGAATTTCAACCAGCCTTTTGTCCTAGAAACCGATGCATCTGGCAGTGGTCTCGGAGCAGTCATGATGCAAGAAGGCAGAACTTTGGCATACTATAGTGTAGCTCTTGGTCCCAGAAATAGCTTGCTATCAACTTATGAGAAAGAGGCTATGGCGATTATAGAGGCACTCAAGAGATGGAGGCATTATTTCCTTGGCAACCAAATGATCATTCGCACAGATCATCAAAGTCTGAAGTACATGACTGATCAAAGACTTGTGGAAGGTATCCAACATAAGCTCATGTTGAAACTCCTAGAATATGATTACACCCTGGAATACAAGAAGGGTAAGGAGAATTCCACAGCTGATGCATTATCAAGGAAATTTTCTTCATTGTTTTCCATCTCAGCAGTGACACCAACATGGATAATGGAGGTGATCAACAGTTATTCAGCAGATGAGCACACAACTAAATTGGTGCAGCAATTTCTCATCACTCCACCGGAACCTAGTTCAGACTACTCAATGCAAGCAGGAGTACTGAGATACAAAGGGAAATTGGTGTTGGGAAAGGATATATCCTTACAGCAAAAATTACTGGCAGCATTACATCAGTCAGCAATTGGGGGACATTCGGGGATCAAAGCTACTTATCAACGTCTCAAGAAGCTCTTTTATTGGCAAGGAATGAAACGGGATGTCGAAACATTTGTGTCCCAATGCCCAGTCTGTCAGTAGTCTAAACATGAAAATTGTAAGTACCCAGGCCTGCTAGATCCTCTTCCCACCCCTGACATGGCATGGCAGCACATATCGATGGATTTTATTGAGGGTTTGCCAAAGTCGCATGGTAAGGAAATAATACTAGTTGTGGTGGACAGGCTTACAAAATATTCACACTTTATTCCATTATCACATCCATATACAGTTCATACAGTGGCACAGGCCCTGATTGATAATGTGATAAAATTACATGGACCTCCTATGGTCATAATCTCTGACAGAGACAGAATATTTACTAACACATTATGGAAAACAATCTTCAAAGCCTTCCAAGTGGATCTTCGCTTTAGTTCTGCTTATCATCCTCAGTCCGATGGACAGACGGAGAGAGTGAACCAGTGTTTGGAATCCTATCTCCGATGCATGACATTCCAAGAGCCTAAGAAGTGGTTGGAATGGCTCTCCTTAGCTGAATTCTGGTACAACACTTCCTTCCATACAGCTTTGAAGATCACTCCATTTCAAGCTCTGTATGGATCTCCAACTCCTCAAATCTGTGAGTTATCAGTTCCTGGTCCAATAGACATCCCAGCAGCAGAGTTTCTGGAGGAAAAACAAAACATGTTAACTCAACTCAAACACAACCCTGCTCAAGCAACTGCTCGAATGAAGAAGTTTTCCGACATGAAGAGAAGTGAACGAGTACTAGAAGTCGGCGACATGGTATACCTCAAAATGCAGCCCTACAGGCTTCAAGCATTTGGTCTCAGAGGACCAATCAAGTTACACAGCAAGTTCTATGGGCCATTTCGAGTAATCCAGAAGGTGGGCAACAGTGCTTACAAGCTACTTCTTCCAGAGGGTGTTCAGATCCATCCTGTTTTTCACGTGAGTTTGCTTAAGAAGCACCTGGGTCCTACAGTTATTCCCAGTTCTGATTTGCCTTTGGTGGATTCCACTGGCAAAGTTCACACTGCACCTGCAGCTGTGCTCCAAGTTCGTCAAATCCCAAGAAACAACATTCCAGTGGTGCAATGGCTAATACATTGGGAGAATCTTGCGGCAGAAAATGCAACTTGGGAGGATGCTAATTTTATCAAACGCATTTTTCCAACATTTTTCAGGAAACTGTCGACGCTTGGATGCAGCGTTCTTCAGATGCTTGAGGACAAGCATCATCTTAGGAGGGGGCATTGTCAGTACCTGACGAAGTGTACACCGAAGTGAAGTGAAGTTCAGTTATCGGACGGCTCTCCACGCTCCACATGAGCGGCCAGGATGAAGCGTAGAGATCACGGCTTTACTGTTACTTTAAACATCACTTTACTGTACTGCTGTCTTCTTCTTAAGCCCAGCTGCGCCTGACATCGTCGTCATTGCTATCTGTTGCTTTCAAGCACCAAAACCAAATAATATACTCAGGTATCTGGAAGTAATTCAATTCCCCATCTAGATTTGAGTTCTTGCGTAGTTTATGTGTGAGATTTGAGGATTAATTCACTATGTTGAGCATGTCGATCCCTTCCGGGACCTGACACGATGCAGAGGACATCCCGGGGCAGCGACGACCGGTCCCTTCGCTCGTCCTTGCGGTGGCGGCGGCGGCGGGCAGACGAGGACGATGATGGGTAGCTTAGGGTTTTGCTTTTCCTCTTCCTGTTGTCCATCGTGCTCCTACGGAGGATGGGTAGGTTAGGTCGGTTTCCTTACGTACCAAAAGTGGTTATTTATTCCCATACCCGCGCGCGTGATTCCCGTACGTGGTGGCGGAGCTAAACGAAAGCTGTATTTATTAATCGCTCGCTTGAAACCGTTGATCTTTTCCCAAACGTGGCCCATGGTACGTACGTTCAGGATGGAAAATCTTGTTGTGAACGCAACAAGATCATATTTTCGTTTGGACTTGCTGTGAACGCAAAGACGTGAAGCAAATTTTGGCACGACTGGGGGAGCACATAACGTCACCAACCAACGAGCTATGTATTCAGACTTGTTTATATGCACAGAGTACAAGCTATTTAACTATAATGAGGCGTTCAAATTCAAAAATTTCATAAAATGTCGAGATTTTTGACCAGTACGAACATTACCGGGGGAGCTCGGGAAACTCGGTTACCGGTCGGTAACCGGATTTCCCGACCGGTAACCAAAACCCTGGTGGATTGTCGTCTGTTTTTTTTCTGACAATGGCGGAAAATATTCTCATTTCGCTCATGTGCTGGCTAGCTAGTTAGGTTGGTCTCTTAGTCATAACACGTTGCTTAATTTAGAAGTGTATTTAGAGACATTACATGATCAATGATTGCTCGTTTACTCTTCCTTCGGTGTTTTGCAGACAAGCCTACGCACCTTAGACGAGTTGATCCAGTTGGATCCTCCCCAGCTCCCCAGTCCCCTTACACTTCTTGCCAAACATTAGGGTGTCCATGTTGTGCTTATTTAAAATAGTCAACGTTACAGAACACAGTGTCGGTTATGCTATATGGTGTCATCGTGAAATTCTGCGAAGTACATAACAGAACCGGATTGTATAGGGCTCCCATACTCCACGCAGATAATCAGGGTACAAAGGACCCTAACGGAAGGGGAGCCCGAAGACATGCAGTGCAAAGACAAGTTATTGGTGTGTGATGGAATTGTGACCGAAGGTGTCGAAGTTAGCGATCTCCTTAGATACTGGAAGAACGAATATAAAGTTCTGCCCATTGTTCTTACAAAGGTGAGTTCCCTAATTATCTTATTGTTTATGTAGAAAGGTTTTGGTATTGGCAAGAAGAGTACATTGATCTATTGATCAACCAGAATGCACTAGATGTCGATGCACTAGTGGCTACGGATGACGCAATCTCCAAGATTGAGGAAGAATAGAAGGCGATATGTAATTTAGAGAAGTCAACGGAGAAGGGGCTCTCATTCTCCTTTCTTCTTTCTCTCTCTTCCTTACCTCTTGAGAGTCGCCTCGAGTGCGCCGGCGTCTCCCCTCCTCTTCTCCGGCGGCTTTGCCGGCCGGAGATGGGGAGGGAGAGGCGGTCGGCTCCCGTCTCTATATAGCTGTAGTTTAGGTTTGCTAATGTTGTCCTTTATGGTGTATGGCATTATGCTGAGGGGAGTTGGGTGGTGAACGCACGCGAGCTGCGTTCGCATGCCGTCGGCGGTTCACCTCCTTGTCGAGGAGCTCCGATGGTCAGAGACCCAGGCGAGCGAGGATCGCGCGGTGCCCCTGCAAAATAAGCTCGGCGGTTGGTCTCCGTTCAAGGAGATTAGCGAAGGCCACTCTGTAATGGGTGGAATGATGGCGATGCTTCTTCCTCTGGCTGGCCGTGGCGGTGAGGGCCGGAGGAGGTGTGGCTGGTCTTTTCCACCTGCTGCTAGGTGGTGGGTTCGATGTGTGCTGCAAATCAAATCATCTCACGTGATAGCCTTGTTTGCTACTGTGATCCATGGCGGCATGGGTGGCCTTTCTTCAACCTCCAAGCTGGAGGCCCGGCGAATCCTACGCCGGAGCTCGGCATCTCAGAGAAGCCAAGTGGTTCATCCCCGACGTCTTCGAGCTGATGGGTGGCAGCGGTTCCTCTTCGCCGGACGAGAGCACCCGGGCAATCTCCTCTCTGATCTCGGTGCTTCAAGCACCTGGAGGTCACCGGCAAGCTATCGCGGAGATACCCTAGGACCTGATTGCTTTTCTTCTTTTACTTCTAGGGTGTTTTTTGTAAGAACGGAGGCCTTATCTTCAAATAGTAGGTTTTTCATGGCAAGTGTTTTAAAAGGGCCCCTGTGTAATTTGTACCTGCCACGTGTTAAGGTTTAATGCAGTGCTGGGGTCCTTGCGACCCCGACCCCTGTTCAAAAAAAAAAGTCAACAGAGAAGAGCAACAATGTAGCTAATGAATATAACAAAGAAGTTGTGTCCCGATTGAAATGTGTATTTTTTTATTGTTTTCTTTGTCTTGTACCACTTTTTTGTTTCGATAACTGTTTGCTTTCATATCGTATCCTTTCCGTATTCATTTTCGGTGATTTCTGCTTTCGTGTTCGATTCCGGGGTCTTCTGTTCCATTTCTGATAATGAAGGAATGCATGGAAACAAAAAGGATAAAACATATTTTGTCCGTTTCTGTTTGGTTTCAATCCTATCTTTTTTTTTACATTTTGAGGGATTGCCGAGCATACTCTCAAGTTTCACATGAAAAAAAGTTCTTTAATATCCTACACGAGAAACTGCCAACTTACTAGCGTTTCACAAGATAAGTCATCTGTATTTTCTCATGCAAACTTCGTAGCATCGATCGGGAAGTGACAAGAGTCACACGACACATATAGTCAAACATGTTTTTTACATAATTGCCATAGCCAAAACCATCATACTCCCTCCATCCGTGGAAGTAGGGTGTACAGTTCTCTTCATGGAAATTAAAAAGCAGTTTATGAAGGGAAATTTACACCAGTATTGGACAGAATTATCTCTAGGTAATTACCGCGGGAAAAAGAGAAGTTTGCATGACATAAGAGAACGTAATCAAATCTTTAAAACAATTGTTTAGATAAGTTGTGAAATATAATACACCCTTATTCTAGTTTTTTATTTTCTTCAAAAATTAATACATCTTATAAATAGGAAACAGAGGGAAAAGAATAATTCAGGCATGATTACAAAAATTTCAAGCTAGAGTGCAGGATAGTATAGTACTTGTGCGGACGTACGCTGACGATGCTATTAGCTACCTCGAGTAGTGAAAACAAGGTCATTAGAAAAAACAACCAGCTTATCTTTACACACAAGGTTAACACAAAGCAAAAGTATCTCTCAATAGTTGTGATGCAAACTTCCTTGTATCAGGTTGTGGCAACACTTGCATAGCCAACAGGCCGGTTCAATACATTAAGCGTTTAGTGTCACGAACACATGACAGGACTGGTAAACTAGATTACTAGAACAATTGAATGAGGGGCAGCGTAAGGTCTTTGATGGTGCCAGGGGCGGATCCGGGGGGTGCTAGCAAGGGTCTGACCCCCCCCACCCGATCGCCCCCCTCATAGAAATACTACATGTGCCAATACTAGTATGTGTTTAGGTATGCGTTAATGGCCGTATATAATCAGCTAATTAGTAATATTTAAGCCCAATGTTAACGTAGCTATGCACACACCCAAGCCCATCACAACAAAGACAGCCCATGGACCAGTTACAATGATCGTGGACCCTGGTCGTTGGCCATTATCTGGTCTCACCAATCGATCAGATCGATCGATCTGGCTACCAGTTTGCAAGGAGCCGAGGACACCGGCCGGCGGCGGAAACTGATTGCTGGCTTTGCCACACAGCCGAGTACGCCGCCGGCGGAAACCTATGCCGGTTGCCGCAGCTTTCTTGCCGTATGTTCGCACATCTGGGATTATTTGTCAAGATGTCAAGGTATGTACACGGTACATGCATGTAAGTATTTGTAGTCTGACCTAATTCCCTACTTGCATTGATTAAGCTATTTGTTTTAGAAAAAAATATATGATCTTTGACACAAACTTTATTGATACTGAATCTGGTGACGTACTGTTGAGAATTTGGATTAAACTGGTGGTGAATGGTGATAGTAGGCTATGTCTAAACATGCGAATAGGCGGAAACATATCGATTTTTTCTTACTAATTTTAAAGTTTGCGGTCATTTTTAGTGTTATTGGCTTATTGCCGAACATATATTAATAACTTGATAGGCTTTTTATTTAAAAAAACATCACATGCTTCTTTTCTTTATACTTGAAATCATGATATATTACACAACACATGTGATCATCATCGCTCGCCCCCCTATGTTCAAATCCTGGATCCGCCCCTGGATGGTGCAGTTCTTTATCCTGCTTGCAATAGGCCCTTCATAGACTCTAAATTCGGGTTAACTGGAACGGACATTGAGCAGCTCGAGACGCGGGCAGTGGTCGAGGAGGGCGTCAAGTAGCTCTTCCTGGAAGAAGCCCCCGCGGAACACGACGCGATCGAGCAGAGGGAGCTTCTTGATGAGTTTGGTGTCAGTGATGTAAGGCCAGTCTGCGACATCAAGACTTCTCAGCAGAGGCGCTCTGCATACATGCCGGCGATAAGGGTGAGAGTCAGTTGGTTGGTCAATCTAATGATTTGTGCGATTCGGGCGATGGGGGTATTAGTTAGAGAGGACGTGCCTGTTGGCGAGGCGGAGTAGGATGTCTTGGTGCGCGCCATGAATTTCCACCCAGCGGGGTGCAGATGTTTCTGCCAGTACCACGGATCGCCGTCAGTGAGCCACGGCCCGTCACGCAGATCGATGCTGCGCCATAGCAGGGGCTCGCCGCCGCCGCCAGTGCGATAAAAAACAACATAAATACGTGGCGCGTCCTTTTTTCTCATTGAATCGAAATTATGTTTGTTTTGCAGACAAGGGGCTGAGATGAGAAGAAATTGGAACTCGACAGTACATGTGGGCTACGATGGGGTCTGTGAAAGATGGTAGCTTTGCATGCGACGGGGTATGCAGGCTGAGCCCACGAAGATCGCCTCCCCTTGCTTGCTCTTGACCCGGGTCATGCACAATGGTTGTGTGCTCCCTCCGCCACCTACATTGTCACTACAGAACAATTTATCTTTTTGTAATTTGAAAGTGTTACAAAAATATTTTAATTAGTGGTTACATAAAATACCTTGGAAATAACTGTTGCAAGAGATAGGAAATGTGCTTGCTCCTCCTTCTAGTACAACAAGAAAGCAAGTCAAAAAAAAAACTGCAATAAAGTGTCAAGGGACAATTTTTGTGAGGGCGTTTCAAATGAATTAGTATGGACAACAAACTAAACTCGTCCACCCTCTTTTAACGCGAAGAACTTCTACGGGAAATGCACCAATCTACCCAAGGATCACGTGTCTTTGTTCGCCCACCACGAGTGTGCACAACATGTCGCGGCGAAAGGCTAAAGAGGTCACTTTCATCACGTTCTCTCAATTATGCTCACATTTCTCATTCTTCGCCGGAGATGCAAAGTACCACCGCCAATGGCGAGCATGTGGGTGATTGAGTGTTGGGCTGACGCCCAGCAACACCATTATTATTATCTAAAAACGTAGATTTTTTTAGAGCAACTCTTAACATATAAACTAAAAGTGAGTCTCTGTTTTTTTTTTTGATAAAGAGAGATTTATTACTTAAAAGGTTTAAGTATTACACCCAGGCTCTGCATAACCAAGATGCACACAGAGTGAGTCTCTATAAGTATTGGCAAAAGTGTAGTTAATTTTTCTACGGGGTCAGCTACTCTGTAGCAAAATATCTAAACCAAAGACCCTTATTTTGTCTTGGGCTCACCCATCGGTGGTTGATACTTTTATTTTTATTTTTCTCACTACATGGTTTCCCTTCTTCCTCGTGTGAGGCCTTCAACACATGCACACGGTCATGAGGGAGGAGAGGACTCCGCTCCCATAAAATCCGTATGCCGCCATGCATGCCCATGAATTCGACACCACCGTCACTCCATGATCACAAAGTCCCCTTTTACCACCAGTCGTTATAGGCCGCCCACTACGCTATTAGAAAAAAAAAGCACTTCATGACCGGCGCCATGTCGATGCGGGTGAGTGGCCGAGCTTGAAAAAACCCATGAGCTTGCCAAGCTACAAGAAACAAAGAAAATTGCTCTCAACCATGCCACTTAATTATAAATTAGTCATTACTCATTTCTTTTTGTTTCCATTGGTTACAAGATATGCACATACACTAATGCATACAAAAGAAAATAAGATACAAGAAAAATAGGAAATATGCACAATGTTGTCCTCCGAGTACTGTGGCCATCATGGAAGGAGACCAAACACTAGTTATATTTAAGCTGCGTCAATGCCTTTGTTCACATATGAGTTTATATTTCTGTAGATTGGGATGCATATATAGAAGCCCAACAAAAAATATTATATCCTCATACCATCTCTTTGATCAGTTGGATATTGCCAAATTTGAGGGCGCAATCCGGGGTCTCAGTGTAAGAACTCAATACCTGGAAAAGTAAGTGGTTCATTTGTCCAAACTCCCTTGTCGTGTTTTTGTTGTTGCTCTTCCAAATTAAGCAAGGGCAAAGGGATCATTCGCTGGTGTTGGTGCTATAAGATCTTCTTCAACTTTACTTATGTCATCCCCTTTTCTTTTGTAAGCTAAATTTCTTCTCGCTATGGCCTTTTCCATGGTTATTACAAGTTGAAAAATTGAAGAACTAAATCGGTAAACCTCTATCCTATCAAATTGCTAACACATGATTTGAGGGAAGAGAAAAAAGTACCTCGGATATTAGAGAAGAGTAGGGGCTCCATTCGGTCGTAGCATTGCTGCTCGGTTTTGGACCTACAGCCAATGCGGTGTAATCGTGCCTACAGCCACGACGATCCCCTGACTGTGGGCGGCCCCACCTCGTTGCTCTCTCTCAGCTGTCTGATTCTCATCGGGTTGTTTTTGTCGAATCGTTAGACCTGATGCGACCGCATCCGTCGAACGTCAAGAAGGTCCAAACTGTTGTATCAAATGTATGATGATAAAGTGTTGAATACATAGTTATTATGAAAAATTCTTTGAGAAGAAGGGGGCCAATGCCCTCCCCCAACCCGAGTTAAGCTCTGCCGTTGTACGATGGTATGAAAGGATTGATGTGGTAGTTTGATGTTTTCTATTTCAAAATACCCCATACCTCTAGAGAAGGTAAATTGTAGTGTCTTAAAAGTGCTCATCATACCTATCGCAAAATCATAGGATTAAAAGAAGTCTAACATGCCTCTAGAAAACTATGTAATTGTAATATATAGAAAAGAAAATAGTAGAAAATTTGAAGGATTTGTTTCCTTGAACACAGCTGACTATATATTATCAAGAATCCTCAAAATGTCTTGGAACCGAGGAGATCATGAACCTGTTGAACCGCCTCACTCAGAATGGGACACACATAATCTGGATCATACTCATGCATGGTAATGTAGACCGGGGAGAACAATTATAACCGGCTGCCAAAAAGAGTATTACAACCTACAAATTCTTGTTTTCGGAAAACCTATGGCACACCACCATCGAAGGAGTTGGCTTGACCCATTTTCTTATATATTTTGTTGAAGTAAATTAAGTTTTTTATTAAAGAAAACAACAAATGTTCTGCCAAATCAATTAAGAGGGTAGAAATAGTCTGATACTCCCTTCATTCCATAATGTAAGATGTTATAGTCTTTTTCCACGTTCACATGTATACACATGTATATAGACACGTTTTAGTGTGTATATCCCTTACTTTTAGTCCGAATATACACAACATGTGAAACACCTAAAACATCTTATATTGTGCAACGAAGAGAGTACAAGTTAAAGAAGGGCTAGCTTAAAGAAGATGAAAAACAAAAAAAATACGGTTACAATAAAACATAAATGACTACTCCGAGCTGTTAGCCGCAATGTCTGTCTAGATCTCTTGGTCATCATGTGATAGTTCTTGAAGGTAAGATCCGAGTATGAGAAAATTGTCCTTGATCACTCGAGATTTAGGGTTTAGAGAGAGACCTGCCCGAAAACCCTACGGCAGTGCTCCTTCCAAATGCTAGACCCCATAAATTGACACGAGGTGCTCTTGATAAAGTTCGCTTTTACAACATTCCTTCCTGCAAACATTTGGGACGTGAAAATTTCTGTGAAATATCGGTATGGCACTTCCAAATATTTAAGTTCAAAAAAGAACTTCCAAATATTAAAAAAGAATACCTTGCACTTTTGACCCGCTTGAATGCTTGATCACAAAAAGAGTTGTATCCTTTTATGTAAAAAAAAAAGGAATGGTGTCGGTAGATCTGAGCCGCTGATGTACCGCCCACCGCGTGATCTTGGTCAAAAGAAGGCGAGGCTGCTCCGGTGGGTTCGGCCTGCAGAGCCCCATGGTCTGCAAAGCGACCAGGATTTTCTTGTCGCGACTCCCTTCTCCAAGTAGCCGAACGACACGTGTCTCGATCCAGTCGCCTTTGCCTGGTCCGGTGCAGTACAAGATCACGAGCTTGTCTTCTGCTCCCTCACAGAGAGAGGACAAGCCAAGAAGAAGCGGCGGCGGCCATGAAGGGGCCGGTGAGCGAGTCGAAGATGGGTGGCATCCTCGTGCACGCCAAGCTGGCCGCCAAGAACGTCCGGGCCCAGCGCGACCGCCTCCTGCAGTTCCAGCTCCAGCTGCTGGCACAGGCTGCCGGCGAGGTCGACGCCGGAGCGGCCCTGCTGCTCAAGGAGGTCGCCTCCAGTCTCGTCGACGTCTCCTTCACCCGCATCGAGATGGGCGCCCGCAGCCTCTCCACGTCCATCAAGCTGGCGGCCATGAACGGCGTGCTCCCCTCTCTGCCATTCGAATTCGGGGAATGCCCGACGAGCAGCTCTTCGACCGCCTCGTCTCGCTGCGCCTGCCCCGTCGCCCGGTTAACCAGGCCCAGGCCTTCGCCCGCGTCGAGGCCGCCTACTACGCCGTCAAGTCTATCCAGGAGCACTTTCTCCCGCGCTGCGTCGAGCACCTCGGCTACCCCTACCCGGCATACACTGCCTCCGCCGACGGTGACCACTTTGAAGACAGCCTGCCGGATATGGGCGATGAGGACTCGCAGGATGGCGGCGAGATCGGCTTGCCGGACCCGGTCACCGCTGCTACCGACGACCTCGCCAAGCTCGGCATCTCCGCTCCGGACGCCTCCGCCACCGAGGACGTCGCCAAGATCGACCACTCGGACCCGGATACCACCACCACCGAGCCCACGGGGGACAGCAGCAAGACCGGCCTCCCGGACCCGGCTCCGGCGCCGGCCGCCTCCGGCACCGGCGAGACCCCGCAGGCGGTAAGCATCGACCTGGACCAGGCTCGCACCTACCTCGACCGCGCGTGCACCCTCGCGAACCTCGCCGTGAAACACATCGACCTCGCTGTCACCACCATCTCCCGCTTCACGGACCCGAAGGATGTCGCCAGCATCTCCCGCTTCGTCGCCCAACTTGATAATTGTACCTAGTAACCTTGTTCGGTTCACTTCATTTCAGGTAGCACAGAGCAAACGCATCTAGTACCTATCAGTTCATGCGTCCTTGAAGTTCAGTTCAGTTTGATCAGTCTGCTGCTATCCATCTTGGTTACTTTAGTGAATCCAAAAATCTTGGCTACCTTAGCTTTTCAGATTCACCATGACTGTTGTTATGGTTACTTTAGCTTAGTAGTGGTAATCCAATGTAATGTGGACATCTTGGCATTTTAATTTACCAGTGCATCAGGGAATATAACTACAGCAGCGGGTGCCAAAATGGGTAGTGGAAATGCAATAATCACGTTTTATCATGAAGCGCACGCTTACGTTTTTTCATCTGTAGTGTGACGATTTTCTGAATTAGCGGCTTCAGAGTATCATCTGTTTAAACAATGGAACACTGCCAACTTCCGTCGATCCTACTATTTCCGACAAGATGATCCCAGAAAATGCCCATCCTTGACAAAGAAAGAAGAATTGTACGTAGCGGAAAATGTTAATGTAAAATACCAATGGGAACACAAGTCGATGTGACATTTTTGTTTATATATGTTCTGGTTACTGGACTGTAACTAACGAAATTAGCCAACAAGATGATCTAATATCAATTTCAACCGCGCTTGGCTTCACTACAAAGACTCTCTGCTCGCGCCGGTCTTTTACACCTTCCTCTGTTTGCATTCTGCGATCAGATCAATGCTCCTAGCTGTATGTTGGACATGATTCAAAATGTAAGTAACACTTACAAGCATCAGGTAGCACAAATAAGGAAAATGAGAATGTATTTGTACATATTAATACATTTTTGCATTACAAGCTTCTGAACATTGTATCGGTCACTGACAACTACTCCCTCCGTTCCAATTTAATTGACTTCCTATTCACCATGTATAGATACATCCACATGTGTTGCATAGCAAGTTGATTAAATTAGAACGGAGAGAGTAAGTACCAAGGACATTCAAATTTCAAAAGAAGTCCTACTCAAGGTTTTGGGTACCGAATGGACAAAAAAAATCGAGGGGGCTCGGAACTTGCGGTAACCGGAAAATTAATACCCCGGATTTGCTGCCCGAAATTTTCAAACAAATTTGAATTCAGGCAGCACGCGAGAGATACGGGATGGCGCCGTCGCAGGTCGTGACCCCGGTCAAATGGAGTCAAAGGCGGACCCACCCGATTGGTCACATGCAAAGAAGCTGTGTCTTGTGTCGCTGCTGCCCATGTACCCAGAAGGAGAATCTTGTTGCAGCGTGGACTCCTGTGGTGCCGAACGGCCGTCTCACTTCCTAGACTCCTAGTTGCTCTCGCCTCGGATCCCATGCTCGTGTTTGGTAGACTGTGTCACCCTAGCATGTGTTTCCCATTTGATACAAGCTGACCATATACAGGCTGAGGTGAGATTTGGTTGTGTGTTTGGTGGCTTGTATATGTTTAAACATGATGAGGTGAGATGTTGTTTGGAGGCTCGTATAGGTTGAGATACGCTGGCATAGTTTAATTTGCAAATAGATCCAAATTCTTGCAGCTGAAAGAACCTTGACCGAAAATTAAAAAGCAATCAGGTGCTCAATCGTTGGAGCAAGCTCTAGCTAGCTCGTATCTACAGTGCACACGGCGGGAATGGAATCCAGCCGGTGGCCGCGGTCGGCAAGGCAGCGCCTTGACAGCCCGATTTCTTCCTTGCCGCCGCTCTTCTCTAAAGGCAGCCCACCTCTCCCAGATCCCCCATGGCCGCCGAGCCTCCGAACAGCAGATTGAGGAGGAAAAGGTATCTAGGATGCGTCGCTCGAGCACACGCCCACTTGGGTCGTCGCTGCCGTCTGCGAGGAGGTGCTCGGCCAGGGCGGCGAATGACAGCGTCAAGGCGGCGACGTTGGGTGCTCAGCCATGGTGCTTGGAGGTGCTCGGCCTTGGCGGCGAACGACAACGTCAAGGCGGCGACGCTGTGTGCTCCTCCATGGCGCTTGGAGGTGCTCGGCCATGGCGGCGCTTGGATGTGCTCGGTCATGGCGGCGAACGACAAAATCGACGCAGTGGTACGGCTTGGGGCTGAGGAATCGGCGGCGGAAGATAGGGGAGCGAGGGTGGAAGTTTTTGTCAGGGTCGCGCGTGGAAAAAAAATCGGGGCGAGACCAGCCAGGATGAGTTGAGATTCTCTCCTCAGCCTGGTTGAGAGGCCTTTTCGGTATCATGTGGGCATGGCCCAAACGACCAACGCGGGCTACCAAACAACCGTACGAGGTGGGAATTTCTCAGGTCACACGGGCTACTAAACACGCCCTAAACCTCCAACGCAAATGAGGCGGAAGCGCAAGAATGAAGGGATCCTTGTGCAGGCCAAGTGCGCCACCGAGAACATCAGAGCCCAGCGCGGCCGCCTCTTGGGCTTCCAGCTCCAACCCAGCGAAGGCGACGCCGACGTGCCCAGCGGCGTAACCAGGAAATACACATAGGGGGGGCCGACCACTGAGTATCACTCTAAGATGTAAAAGCATGTAAAAAATACATAGGTGGTAGCCGAGTGTTTAGCAAAATATGTACTATTATAACCCATTAAGTGTTGAGAACGTAATCACACATCAACAAAAGAGATGGCATGGAAGCTAAAATGTACAACTGGATGACAACTTGAAGAAAATGGAAACTGTTTGAGGATTTTTTGGAAGAGTTTATGCAAACACTTGAAGAAAATCAAGATGGTTTAAGAATTTTGTAGAAGAATTTGTCGCTTGGCTGCTTGAAGACGGAAGAAGAAGAGACGGAGAGCAGAGAAGCTACGGGAAAGCACATGGCGATGGGGGACTGCATGTGCAACCTGCATGCATGAAGGAAAGGAAGAAAACTCAAAAGGACTTCTCACTCTCTAGTCTTTGTGGGATCTTCTATGAGCAGATTCCGTGTACTACTAGACTAGTAGTATATTGATGTTTGGAGTGATGGAAATACAGTAGAGTACGATACACAGATTTTGGATAAGAAATCATGATGTCTTAAACAAATTTCTGCATGTTGGGGGAGCCACGGCCTGTTGGTCCCCCTGGTTTCGCCATTGGAGGTCGTCTCCGGCCCCATCTACCAGGTGGGCCCATCTACCAGCATAATAGTGTACCAGAGAAATGTGAAAATAAAAAATAGAGAGATCGTCTCGGAAAAATTATAACCTACGTGTCTGTCTTAGATATATTTTGGACCTATTTGCTCCTCCAATACAAGTTGTAGTAACACTGTTCCCCATTTTTTTAACTTACAGGACTAAACTACACATTGCGTATAAGTTGTGGGACTACAAGTGCATAGAACTCTTTTATAAACAAAAACATTTTTGTGGGCTGTGTCAAAAAGATAAAAAAATGTGGAGTGATAAGTCTTTTTGTAGCCACGAAAATTGTCTTTTTTTACACAAGCCACAAAAAATATTTTTTCCGTGCATTTTTCGCGTGAACATTTATGTGGGAATTTTTTGCGTGACGCAAAAAATGTCCCGACGTTATGTCCAAAAGTTATGCCGGAATTTTTTAACATTTAAAATATTTTAAATTTTATTTTTCATAACAGGAGTATCTAATCCTACAAGTTAAAACACCGCCTCCGTTTTGTTTTGGTTTTATGATCATGTTCCAGTTTCTTCAGCGTTGCCTGCAGAACACGGTCAAATGGAGTCAAAAGGTCTCTTAGTGGCCCCACCCTGGTCCATCACATGCAAAGGACCTGTGTCTTGTAGCGCTGCTGCCAGTGAGCCCATCAGGATATTCTTGTTGCGACCTGTGATTCCTGGCGCCAGTAGTCGAACGGCACGTGTCTCTTCCCGGTTGCTCTCGCATCGGATCCCCTGCTCCGTTAAAACAAGTGCAAGAGCTCCCAACCTCGCCACCGGCTCGGACTCATCGCTGTGTGAGAGAGAGACAGAGAGGGCAAGACAAGAAGACGCTGCGGCCGCCATGAAGGGACGGGTGCCCAAGACGGAGCTGGGCGGCATCCTCGTGCAGGCCAAGTGCGCCGCCAAGAACATCCGAGCCCAGCGCGACCGCCTCCGGCACTTCCAGCTCCAGCTGCAGCCGACCTCCGGCGACGCCGACGCGCCCACGGAGGAGGTCGTCTCGGGCCTCATCCGCGTCTACCGCGAGGGCCTGGAGGCCGGCGCCCGCTACCTCGCCGCCTGCCTCGCCATGACGGCCCAGAGCGGCGAGCCCCCTCCCTCCCGCTCGACTTCGCCGTCATCTCCGACGAGCAGCTCTTCCCCCGCCTCCTCGCGCTGCGCCTCCGTCGGCGCCCCGTCACCCAGGCCCAGGCCTTCGCCCGCCTCGAGGCCGCCTTCTTCGCCGTCAGCCTCACCCTCAAGTGCGACACCGACGACGACGACGACCGCGAGTCCTCGGTGGACGGCATGAGCTTGCCGGACACCACCGACGACGAGTTGCAGGACGGCGGCGAGATCGGCTTGCTGGACTCGGACAACGCCGACGCAGAGCACCTCGCCGAGATCGGCCTCTGCGCTCTGGATTCCACCGTCGCCGACACAGAGCCCTATCAGGAAAGCAGCCAGATCAGCCTGACGGACCCAGTCACAGCCAGCGCCGAACACCTCGCCAGGATCAGCTTCTCCGACCCGGACGCCGCCGCCACCGGGGACATCGCCAAGATCAACCTCTCGGACCCGGACGCCACCGCCACCGATGACCTTGCCAAGATCGGCCTCTCCGACCCAGTCGCCGCCGCCACCGACGCGACCCCGCAGGAGGCGATCATCGCCATGGACCAGGCCCGCACCTACCTCGAGCACGCGTGCACCCTCGCGGACCTGGCCGTGAAGCACGTCGACCTCGCCGTCACTGCCATCTCCAGCTGCCTCGACCCGGCGCAGGTCGCCAGCATCTCCGCCTTCGCCGACAGTTTCCCATACACCAAGTAGGCTATTACTAGACGGTAGCAGGAGACGCGTCCATCAAAGTAGCTCTTTTTTGTTCACTGATTCACCTGGTCGAGGCTGTCAACGATGAAGGAGGTGGGATCCCTTGCATTGTTGATTGAAGCCGAATCAATCAGCTAGCACTCCCCAGTCCTGAATTAGTTTATCTATGCTTTCTAGTCCTGAATTACTCCTTCAGTTTCCGTACTGCTGTTGTGGTCATCCTAGCATTGTTAGTGGTATAATGAAATGCAGTATCTGGCTATCTGAATCTTATGTATGGACAATCGAGTCGAATTGCACAAGTTTATCATGTTCCATTTGTTCCAGATTGCAGTCGACATTAATGATTAATCATGTGTGCATCCCAGGTTTGTTGATCCCCGCTTTGCTTCGTTTTTCCTAATTCATTGGCAAGCTGTTTCATGGAAGCGACATGCTATATGAACCGAAAATCTTCGGAGAAGACATACAGAGAAAAGCCACAGCACACTTTGACAGCGCCTTTTCTTTTTCGGAAACTTATCTGGCTAATTTATACGTACTGTACAGTCCACACAGATTTTGCATATATATGCACCTACTCTAATATAACCACGTACCATTAGAGCCAAATTACGTTTAATCTTTCAGACAACTATACTTAATTACGTAGAGCAACCAAAAGGAAGCTGCCGGCATTGGAAGCTCTGCTCGCCTGCTCGGTATAGCGAACGACAATTTATTACTGACTCCATGGCTACATAAAACAGTTCTGAGGTTGTATTCATATTAAGCTATCGAAGCAGCCAAATAAAAGCCGATATTCATGTAGAGCAGGGAAATACACAAATCATGACAGTTTCACACCTAATTTGTAAATAAAGGGCATGAAATTAGGTTCAAAGCATACAAGGAGGAAACTGAAACTATGTTGTGGGGCGAAACCCTATTTCGAGGTAGAAATCTATGCTAATCGACTGCTACTGCATTATGACATGGATTAGGGGTTCTCGTACTCTATATGGGGGATAAAAGATCTGTTGATACAGATGCAAATGTGAGATGTTGATGGTTTGTCCAAAAAACTCTGCAATAGGGAAGAGGGTGAGAAATTTCATAGAATTATCGTAAGATCTTTGTTGAAAATATGAGATGGTAACAATATTTAGATCAAGGATGAAGAATAGTAAAATACTGACTAAGATCGACCAAAGAGTGAGGAATGGCAAATTCATGAACGGTGAGGTGTGTCGGTCATCCATATTCGAGAAAAATGGACATTAGTTCGTAATGCCGTAGCGATTAATAAAACTTATCTTATATAATAGACTTATTTTCTTTGTGAAAGTAATATTTTTTGAATACAGACAAAAATGTTAATAGAACTTCTTATTTGTTCAAATTGATTGTGGGATAACAGGATTGTTTGCGACATTCAGACAATATAACAAAACAATTTGATTAAAGTGATAGATTAATTTCTTTGATCTAGATATTTTCCTCAAGTTCATGCAAATAGTTAAGTGCTAAATCTATGAAAAATAGTGCTAAATTAATAAAACGTTTAGCCTTATGCATTACAATATTATGAACATAAAATATGCAACTAACAACTAGAAGCATCTAATAAAACTTAACCAAGTACAAGCACGAGCACAAGTAACGTTCGCAAAGATATGCTACGAGACACAATATCACTTTCTTTTCAAATATCCATCTAACATATTTAAATTTCAAAAAAGTAAACATTCTGAGTTACTAGCATCTTGGGAACCACTCTTTGTGGTTGTCTGGATTAGGAGAATAAAACTAGAGATATCATGTACATGTTTTAGGTTAATCGAGGCATAGCCAGGATGGCTAGGAGCTGCTGATACCTACCCGGCCCATGAGATCCTGAGTTCGAGTGACAGCGTCCGCTCTCTCGTGTGTACACACCCATAATTCTTCTATTAAATTGCTTGGTGGCTGTCTAACCCCCAAGTCGCATTTTTTTATAAACATGTTTTAGGAAATTTAGGTTTTAGATAGTTTTGTATGAGTTTGTTTAATTATTTGTTTGTATGTGATGAGAAGAATATGGGATCATGCACCGAGTAAACTCAATACGTGACTACAAAAATGTGTAGTGGTGGATTTCCCTAAACTCGGATGTTGGTTTTACCAGAACCAAAATTTGCATACCCGTAAATTATCTAAACTAACCACATATAGTTTAGTTTCCTAATTAATTATGGCGTTTAAGAAAATTTGGTTTTGCAAATTCTCTGTATCCAAACAAGCTCGTGTCTTGTACGCCGTGGGCCGTGGCAGTGCGTGAGCACGGTCAAAAGGTGGCAACGAAGAGGCGGTCAAAAGGTGGGCCTAACGTGAAAACCCCGGCCCACCGTCTGGCCAAGCAGGAGCTTTTTTTTTTTTTTTTTTTTTGAGAAAGCAACTTGTATTCATAATATACGAAGGATACATAGCCAATACAAGAGCAGAAAAACGAAGAAAACAGGGGACCAGGAATCCTCCCACTTCCACTCGAGATGAAGATGCCGAAGAAACATCACCATCGCTGAACCTTGGAGCAAGCAGAGCCCCTTGCCTGAAAGCTTTGTGAGCCGCAAGAAGCACCATCTCCAGCGAGATGGATGAAGCCGGTGGAGCCATATCGGCCGGCGCCGAGCGCCAAGCTCCGTCTGCTCCGGATCGGGCCTCCCGCGAAGGAAGCCGACAGATCCCTCTCCAACACGCCATCTGCACCTTCCTGGAACACCGCCATCTTCGCTCATCGCTCCGTCGAGCAAGCCGTCGACGCCGGAGAAGAGCAGGCCAGGCCACCAACCAAACCTGACCAGCGAGGAACCGACGAGAGCCGCCCGAACCACACCACACCACCCCCAGACCCTCCGCTGCCAAGAAGGAGCTGATCTTGCAGCGACGAAGAGAGAGCCAGGGGACAAAAGCTCCATGCGCCAGTCGCCGTCCTCGCCACGCCGACGACGCCCCGAGCACCTAACCTCACCGGACCGACAGATCCGAGAGGACCTACCTCCGGCAGCTCGCCGACGCCGCCGCAGACGACGCCGGGAAGGGGAACGAACTCCGGCACAAAAGCTCCAAAGTGCCACCACCAACCCCCACACGGCAGCGGCACCGGAGAGACCTAACCTACTATCTACACGCCGGGGACGCGGAACCAGGGTTCCCCCACCCTCCCGCCGCCGAAGCGGCCGGCGGAGAGGAGGGGAACCACCGGCCCGGCCGGCGGAGAACCGAGGAACAGGGGATCGCCTTCTTATCGCCTGCGGGAGGGGAGGGGATAAGAAGGGATAACTGCAACTAACAAAGTCTGATTTTTCCAAGCAGGAGCTTCTTGTCGCGGCTCGTGTTCCCTGCTGCCAAAGACAGAAGCGCAAGAAGGCAAGAGCTCTCTCGCTTCTTGTCGCGGCTCGTGTTCCCTGCTGCCAAAGACAGAAGCGCAAGAAGGCAAGAGCTCTCCCAATCCAGAGAAGGAAGAGGAAACTCCGGCGGCCATGAAGGGACCGGTGGCTAAGAAGGAGGACCTCGGGACCGTACTCTTGCAGGCTAAGTGCGCCGCCAAGACCATCCGAGCCCAGCGCGACCGCCTCCTGCAGTTCCAGCTCCAGCTACAGCCGCAGCAGCAGAGCCCAGGCGACGCGCCAGCGCCGGCTCGGCTCAATACGGAGGAGATCGGCTCCGGCATCGTCGGCGCCGCCTTCCTGATCGAGATCGGCGCCAAGAGCCTCGGCGTCTGCCTGGACATCGCGGCCCGGAACGGCGTGCCCGCCTCGCTCCCCCGCGCCCTCGCCGCGCTCGAAGAGGACAAGCTGTTCGACAGGCTGCTCGCGCTGCGTCTCCCGCGCCGCCCGGTCACCCAGGCCCACGCCTTCGCCCGCGTCGAGGCCGCCGTCTATGCCATCTACGCCGTCATGCTCAACCTCCAGCGCTGCATCGAGCTCCTCAGCGGCATCACCCATCCGGCGTCCGCCGCCACGGACGAGTCCGACCCCGTTGTCGCAGCCACCGAGCACCTCGCCAAGATCGGCCTCTCGGACCCGGACGCCGCCGCGACCGAGACCACCCAGGAGGACAGCAGCAACATCGGCCTCCCGGCCACAGCAGCTGCCGCCACGGCGAGACCCTGTCGCAGGAGAAGACCAGCAGCAGCATGGACCTGAACCAGGCGCGCACCTGCCTCGACCGCGCGTGCACACTCCTCAGCCTGGCCGTGAAGCACGTCGACATCGCCGTCACCGCCATCTCCACCTGCGTCGACCCCAAGGACGTCGCCAGAATCTCCGACGGTGCCGACTTTCTCGCAATCGTCTAGCTTTGGTGCGTACTCCTTGCTGCCACCAGATCCATTCATCTAGTACTAGTCAAGCAGGAGGCAGAGCGAGCGCAAGCGCATCCAGCACCATCAAAGTAGCTAGTTTTTGCCCAATGGTTTCAGGCTGGTAAAGGCTGTCAACAAGCGATCGACGGGGTGAGATCCCTTGCGTTGTTGATTGAAGACGAATCAAAGGAGCTATTTTTTCATATATGCGTTGGACTTTATGTAACCTTAGATTCATCTGCTGCTATCTCTCCTTCAATTTCTGTACGGCAATGTACTTGTGGGCGATGGAATCGAGTTCCAGCAGTCGCATGTCAAAATTGGATAATTTGGAGGTGCTATGTTTTAATTTTAATTAACCATGTTCTGTGAAGCCATTTGTTCTGATCATCGATCACTAGACTCCTTAGTCCTAATGCCAAGCTGATTTTCAGTTCATCAAGGCAGTATGTTACTACTCCCTCCGTCCCAAAATAAGTGTCTCAAAGTTGTCCAAAAGTAAATGTATCTATACTTGTTTCATGTCTAGCTACATCCATTTTTTGACAAATCTAAGACAGTTATTTTAGGACGGAGGGAGTATTTGAATCGAAAATCTTCAGAGAATACATACATAGGTCCGCCACATGCACGGCACACATTGAACGCACATGATAGCCTGATTTATAAGTACTCGACATACGTTCAGCTTCATATGCATATAATGTACTAGAGAACCAGATTATAAGGACTAATTTACGTTTAATATTTCATCGACGTGGTGCTTGCTACAAGCACTTTAAAAAAATCTAGACTAGTCGGTAATAGTTTTCTTGAAGTATGACACTGATATTATTCAATATTTTAAATAGCCGGTTATAGCCCCCTATAACTCTGCTATAGCTGTTTAAGCATGTTGTCGCTAAATGATTTCACATACTCCCTCCGTTTTTTAATACGAGGCAACTTCGTTTTCCATGTCAAACTTTGACTTTTAATTTTGGTCAACAAAATATGAATTATATTTCAAAAATCTTTTATCACCGGAAAGATCTTTGAAATGTGCATCTAGTGACATACTTTTTGTGGTATATAACTCAAATTTTGTATGCAATATTAGTGATTAAAGTTTGTCCTAAAAATACGAAGTGGCCTTGTATTCAAAAACGGAGGGAGTACTACCTCCGATCCATAATAAGTGTCGCAGTATTGAACTAACTCCAGTTCAAAAATGCGACACTTATTTTGGATCGGAGGGAGTACAATTTTCCGTTATGGCCTCTCATTTAGCTCCGTTATAGCGACGCTATAACTGTTTTTGAGGGGTTGCCGCTATTTGCGACAACCAACTATTTAAAATATTGATGTCAATATAGAACTACATGTACGGAAGTATCTTATGGCCAGACACTGCATGGAATCCAGGGCAGCTAGTCCCTCGACGTACCATGAACTCGTCGGTGGACCACCTCGTCGCGCCTAGATCCATCGTATATAAGAAAAATCTGGTGCACCAAACATGCCGCCACCGCCGCCGGCGGCCTCTCCACGTGTCGCCTGGCACGCCTGCCGCCAGGGTGCAGGTGGTCCTTTTTGATAAAAAAATTCGGAGGTGGTCTTTTTTTTTTTGACAAATCACTCGGTCAAGTGGTCTCTTTTGTCAAAAATTCTATCTCCAAGCACGCACGATAAGCCGACCAGTGATGTGCTTTGAGGATCCGTGACACGACGGGCTCCCCCTATGGCGGTCCGACATGTAGATCTCTTCTGAGGGGTCATGGCTAGAGCCTTCGAAGGGAGCAGTCCCGTGGAGGAAGCTGCAAGCTCTCGGTTGCTGGCAGCGGGACCAAACCTTGGTCGTCATAAACAACACGACAAGCTCTCGGTCTCCATCAACTGTGTAGGTGACTCTTCATCTAGGGCAGATTTCATTATCTACAAAAAATTCTCGCGATGAATAACTTTTTAAGGGAGCGAGATCGGTGAGATGGCTTCCCACATTAGTCTTACCACGATTTGTCCGTTAACTCTTTCGTTGATGTAGCATTATTGTTTTTTTTTCTTATTACCGGCGCCCAAAATTCTTTTTTTTTTGTTATTACCTGCTCCCAAAATTTTAGAACTGACGCTAGGAATAGTCTAAACATTTCTTAGCACTCCGTTCTAAATTAGATGACTTTTATTTTTCCAAATGTGGATGTATCTATACTTGTAACATGTTTTGATACATCCACATGTAGGTAAATCAAAGTCATCTAATTTGAAACAGATGGAGTACTAAGACCTCACGAAATGATTCTCGGGCTTGAATTGCCCGAGCGGCATGGAGGAGGAGCCCCGTCGGGCATCCTCGCTCCGAGGAGGCTGGGCGCGGTGTTCGGCCTCGTGTTTTCAGCAACCCAACCCAAACAGAGGAATTGGAATGCCGGAATATCTAAACTCGTGATTGCACGCTCGAATGCCCTAGACGACATAGACAACTACTAGTACAGGGTAGTCCTCAAAAAAAAAGAAAAACTACTAGTACAGGGTATGAAAAGAACTTCTTTCACATGCTGAATCACCTACGGCAACCTGTTCGCTTTCACACTGCAGGCTAACGCACGCCCGCTTGCCTTCCTCTAGTCTAAGCTTATAAATTCCTGCACCGTCTTGGCTTCCGAACCATCAGATCGTGCCCCTCTTGTTGGTTACTCTTCTGCCTCGGGAGATGGGGACAACTACGGAATGCGGCGACCGGCCGGCGATCGGCATCGACCTGGGGACGACCTACTCGTGCTTGGCTGTGTGGCGGCCGTTGCGCAACCGCGTCGAGGTCATCCCCAACGACCAGGGCAACCTCACCACGCCGTCCTGCGTCGCCTTCACTGACGCCTGGCGGCTCATCGGCGACGCTGCCGTGAACCAGGCCGCGAAGAACCCCGTCAACACCGTCTTCGGTGAGTAGAGTACCAGCCATCATCTTCTTGTCAGTGCAGGGTAGATATGTACTCTTGTATGCATAATTAACCGCTGTAGTTTACTTACTTTCGCTTTCGTCTACCATTTGCTTAGCCCGCTGTTGATCTCTGACATTTTTTGCCTTCTTTTTTGGTGATGAGGTTTTCGATTTTCTATGTGATCATTTGATTATTCTCTTGGCGAGAATTGCCTAGTTTAGTTGGGAGTAACTAAATGTATATATTCAGTTTCCCTAAGCACCACGTGACTGTTTATCTGATTATTTGGAGCATATTTCTAAGTAGTGCTACAAAGCAAACCATTCCAACTAATTAATCATTTAGCTCCTGCATGCTAAGCTGGTTTCCTAAACTTGAGAAGCTTCTGCATGCATGCATGGGGGATGCGATTAGGCGAGTTTAAGTGTTTTGCCACAGTTTACAGAGAAACTTTGGTTATATTTTCAAAATTTTGATTTGACATGACTAATCTCTTCAGTTCACATGACGACATATCTATAATGGATGTTTCTTCCAGATGTGAAGCGACTCATTGGCCGACACTTCAACGACGCATCGGTGCAAGGAGATATCAAGACGTGGCCTTTCAAAGTCGTTTCAGGCTCCGGCGACCGTCCTATCATCGTTGTGCAGTACAAGGGCGAGGAGAAGAGGTTTGAGGCCGAGGAGGTCTCCGCGATGGTGCTCGCCAAGATGCGGGAGATCGCTGAAGTTTACCTCGGCGTGGAGGTTTTGGACGCCGTCATTACTGTCCCGGTCTACTTCAACGACTCCCAACGCCAGGCTACTATGGATGCTGGTGCCATTGCCGGCCTCAAAGTCAAGCGCATCATCAACGAGCCCTCCGCTGCAGCTCTCGCCTACGGTCTGGACAGGATCCCCCACATCGATGAAGAGAAGACGGTGCTGATATTTGATCTTGGTGGCGGTACCTTGGATGTCTCGGTCATCAACATTGATCCTGGCGTCGACATTGATATGGGTATCTTCGAGGTCAAGGCCATCGCTGGTAACATCCACCTTGGCGGCGAGGATTTCAACAGCCAGATGGTGAAACACTTTGTGCGGGAGTTTCTGGTTAGATACAAGACGAAAGATATCAGGAGCAACCAGAGAGCGCTTCGACGACGGCCTGCGAGAGGGCCAAGAGGATGCTGTCCTCCTCTGCGCAGACTACCATTGAGATCGATTCACTCCACGACGACATTGACTTCTCTGCGACCATCACCCGTGCCAGTTTTGAGGAGCTCAACAAGGACCTCTTTCGCGAGTGTATGGAGCACATCGAGAAGTGCCTCTGCGATGCCAAGATGGACAAGTCTCAGATCAGCGACGTGGTTCTTGTGGGTGGCTCCACCCGAATCCCCAAAGTGCAGCAGCTGCTCCATGATATCTTCGGTGGGAAGAAGCTCTGCAAGAGTATCAACCCCGACGAAGCTGTCGCGTATGGTGCAGCCGTCCAGGCTGCCCACCTCTTTGGCCAGGGCAAAGCGAAAGTCCGGGAGTTTCTCCTGCTCGACGTCACGCCGCTGTCGCTCGGGATAGAGACTGTCGGTGGTGTCATGAGTGAGCTCATCCACAGGAACACCACCATCCCTGTCAAGAGGGAGCGGATTTTCACCACCAGCGGGGACAACCAGACGACCGTGCTCATCCAGGTGTTCGAGGGTGAAAGGGCACGGACCAAGGATAACAACCTCCTCGGCAAGTTCAAGTTATCGGGCATCCCCCCTGCGCCAAGGGGCGTGCCCAAGATTAACGTCACCTTTGACATTGATTTGAACAGCGTCCTCGAGGTGTCTGCCCAGGACATGTCCACGGGAAGGAAGAACAGAATCACTATCACCAATGACAAAGGGAGGCTGAGCACGGAGGAGATCGAGCGGATGGTGCAGGAGGCAGAGAAGTACAAGTCAGCCGACAAGAAGCAAATGAAGAAAATCAAGGAGGAAAAATGGTTCCCGTGACGTCGTGAAACAGCGCGTACAATGTTCTTATGCAAACCTATAATGGTGCTGTTTTTTTAAGTCCTATAATGGCTCTGTTTCGCTAACTATATATGTTCAGTCGTAGTACTGGTCTGCAAGTTATGCTTTGTTGGTTTGAGTAAACCAGATGTTCTGAACATTGTTTTAAACTGCATCTTGTAGTCATTGCATGTATCAGCTTCACGGAAAGAAGCTCTGCAGCAACAGCTCCGACGCGTGAGGCTGTAGAAATGTTCTTCTCCATGCCGCCTACCTATTTTTCGAGTGTTTTGGGGGATCTCGGATCCTCAGTTCCTCATCGCTTGGTCTACGTATTACCTCGAACGATGATATGCCATATGTGTTGCTATGAGTTGACAGAAAACTCTCCGATATCTTCGTTCCCTTCACTAGTAGGAAATAGGCTAGCTAGTGTCGACACGAATAGCAGCAGCGTGACAGTGGCAACGTGTGCCGACACGTTGTAAATGGGCATAAACCGCACGTTGCCAATTAGCTATTCTGTACTAGTGCTTCTAGCGCTAAATGTCCCACTCATGACCGGCGACACAAATTTTGCCCCTACATTGCTTGAACCGCGTAATTCTGGACTTACTAAACGTTAGAATACAACTATCCATAACCCAACCAGAAGAGAACTTGGACTCCTCCTTCTCCCCCGCTACAGTAAGGAGAAGTGATTTCTGGAATCGCCCGGCCAATCCACCTCACCGGCGGCGGCTCGCTGGTTCCCCTGCCCTCCGCCGGCCGCTCCGGCAGCAGGAGGGTGGGGGAACCCCGGATCTCGTCTTGTGCACAGGTAGGTTTGGGTAGGCTCTCCCCTGCCGGCGTTGGAGAGGCGGCGCGATCGGGGGTTCGTTTGCAGGTGAAGGTCGTCCTCCTCGGTGGCGCGGCTCCGCGGAGCTCCGCCTCGGATCTTCCACCACCATCACGCTCGCAGCTCCCGGGAGCTGTGTTGCGTGATTTCCCTTCGCCGGTGGCCGTGGTGCGGCGGCGCCGGGTGTGCAGAAGATTGGAAGCTGAAGATTTGGAGAAACACGGCGATGGCGGTCAAGTTCCAGGGTGGAGGCCCTGTGGGTTCGAGGTTCGTCGACTTCCCGTCCGTAGAAGGGCTCCGTCCGTTCCAAGGCGTGGGAGGAGTTACGGCGGCGCGCCGGCGTCACGTCCTGTTGCTCGTCAATGGCGTCAGGTTCCAGCTGGACCATTTTGTAATTTCATGTTTGTTCTGGACCTCCTCGTAAGGACCGTGTTTGTATGAATCTTCACTTCCTAGCAAAAAAAAAAAAGAATACAACTATCCATGTGCACATGATAATGATCCATACAATGCCCAAAAAGAACACACTAAAATCTTTAATAATTTAGAATATGTTTTGATTTGTACTACTGGTTCTATTTTTGAATTTGTATTACATTTTTAATTGATCAACTCTTTCATGCTTAATTTTAAGTTATAAATTTAGTCTACTATTTTGGACTCTGTTTTTAATTTTTATATTATTCTAACTATAATTTACCTATATCTCCGCTCTTATCCTTACATTTTATATTTCTCTCCGGCACCATCCCCACACCATGGCAAGTAGCACTGGTTGCCTAGAAAGCGATACGAAATAAAGAATATCTGATCCCAAGTGTTAAATCGTTCGCGCGCGCTTTCCTTTCACCGGGAGGAGAATATGCGAAGCGTAACAACATGCAAAGCTAAAGAAACAGCACACCCTCCCATAGACAAATGACATGTAAATCCATTTCAATTTTCCATTACTTTCAAACAAAGCGTCCAAACAAGAATCTGTTTTCACCCTTGCATTTCTAACGCCCAAATCATCGAAGCTAAATCTAATTTAGACATGCTTCGATGAGTATTTTAAAAAAGCAACTTTATAATGGGAAAACAAGTTTACAACATGTTTTTCCCTCGTCAAAACTGTTTTTCGTCATACAAATTTGTTTTCTTAAAGCTTCAAATCTCAAAGAGTCTCTAAAAAGGTTGTATTTATCGCCATTATAGTTAGATTCTATATGGAAACAACTATATTAGCTTGCTTTCAACCAAAATAATTCTCCACTTTGTTGATCTGTTATATAGACAGAAATTGACCTTTTGTGACATAAGTTGCTTTTTTACAAATTATAGCCAACTTGTCGCTTCCATTTCACCAAAATAATAATAGTCAGTCAACTGTACACTAGTACAGAACGTCATATCGGATACCCCTCTATGGAAACGGCATGAGATAGGCGACGGAAAATCGCGATTTTACCGTTGCGGACGAGGTCTGGCAGAACTGGGGCACGGCTGATCCGTCAACATTGGTTACGGAGGATTTTAGATCTCCATTTCCTAAAGTATTGGCAACGGTCAGAAATAGCCCTCCGTTTCCAATAAGTAAGTCTATGGCAACGGTTGTTGATAGATATCCGTTCGCGATGTGTTTGGGAAATTGCAGTTACAAACTGGAAGTGCACCTGCTCAATGCGGCTTAATTCACGAGGGATTGGAACCGCCTGCTCGCCACTAATAAAGTGTGACTGGAACCGTGTGAAGCCATGCCGTTCTTGCATTCTCCTCTTCGTTCTCTAGCACACTAGCACAACGGCCATGGAGGAACCCTGGTGGCAGAACGAGGAAGTCCCGAGCGACGACGCGAGCGGTGAAGACCGCGGTGAAATCCCATGGTGGGAACAAGACGGGCCGCCGGACTCGGACCCGCTATCTTCACGCTCTGTAGAAGACGACTCCGATGACTCGGACCCGCCGTCTTCACGCGAAGGAGAAGACCACTCCGATGAGGACGAGGCGTCGGAGGAAGAGGAGACAGAGGACCCGCCGGAGCCATATTCTAGCCAGGAAGAGGACGACTCCGATGAGGAGGAGGAACACGCGTCGGAGGAGGAGCACGCGCCTGAGGAGGCGCGGGAGGAGGAGGGGCAAATGCCGGAGAAGGACGCGCCGGAGAAGGACGCGTCGGAGAAGGATTTGCCGCTGAAGGACGAACCCGGCCAGGAGGAGGACGAGCTCGCTCCGGAGGAGAAGGCAACCGGCAAGAAGCGACGCCGCGCCGCGGATGACAATGGCGCGGAGGCAGGGCGTAAGAAGAATAAGTAGAGTAGATAGTTAGTTCAATTCTACTGTATCGATCAAGTAGGTCCAGTGTGTCAGTAAAGAAATAAAAAGAAACGGTTGTTTATCGCCACCGTTTGTGATGTTATACTTTGTACTATAAATGTGCCACTGCGGCAACCCTAACGCTCTCGCTCTCACTCTCACTCCACAGTCACAGTGTGGCGGCGGCTTCAAGCAGCACCAGGCCTAACACTTATCTCGCAGATCTGAGCGGCGCGTCGGGCCGGCATCGCCGCCGCGCATCTTCCCCAGCGGTGCGTCGTCGAGCCGCCGCACATCTTCCCTCAGCGGCTCATCGTCGAGCCGCCGCGCATCTTCCCCGAGTATGTCGCCGACGCGGATCTGCTGGTCTATTGCCGCGCATCTTCCCCGAGTATGTCGCCGACTAGATCTTACATTTTGTTTAAAGTAGCACAGAAAACTTGTCTAGTATTTGAAGTCTAGTATTGTGTTCTGTCTAGTATTGTAGTACTGTTGATGATGAATACACCCCTCAACACTAAATCTTACATTTTATTTAAAGTAGCATAGAAAACTTGTCTAGTATTTGAAGTCTAGTATTGTGTTGTGTCTGTTTTTAGTACTGCCGATGATGAATACATCGCTCAATACTAAATCTTGCACTATTTTAAGTCTACTAGGGTAAATTAATTGCAACTCTTTGTAGTACTACCGATGATGAATAAATCCCTCACTACTAGTACTACCGATAATGAATAGATTAATTTCAACTCTTTGTCAATGTGCTAATCCTCGTTATGGTTTTGTGTGTTACAATTAATATACATATAATTACAAACAAGTACTAAATATCTTGCAGTATTCGGACATCTTAGTCCTTCAATTTATCTTAATAACCTCGCCCATGTTGATCGGGCAATTCTCACTCCCGGCATGAAGGATCATGGCCCTTTCTTCGTATCATATGAAGCATGTTGATACTTCCAAGAAAAAACAGCGTTATTGTTGTTAGTAACATGATGTTGGTCTAGTTCTTGCCCAGAAGTACGGAGTACTAGTATCATGTAGTAGCAGGTCTAGTTTCTACATAGTTGGTTTCTAAACCATATGACCGTTTCAATGTACGCTACGCCACTTGTAGTACTGGCCCTTAAAAAATGAGCGTAGTTTTGGTCATTTGACTTTCAACATAAGCTGAAAGGGTCTAATTTGGTACCTCCGGTAGGTAACACGCGTTTATGCACAAAAACTGATTCAACTACAAGATTATACGTTAAAATATTTTGTTAGTTGAACGTTGATGGAGAATGCCCGGGTCCGTACAGAAAACAGTGGCACCATTCTCATCTATATATACCAGCCCGGCATAACAGCAATGAGAACCGCATCTCAAGCAATGAAATTCTCTTCTTCTTCTTCCTCCCGCTCGCGTGCTGCTTCTGCGCTACTGCTTTGCCTTTGCATGCTCTTATGCAGAGTACAAGGCGAAACTCCAAAGGTAATTTAACCGAGAACACAATCGGAGTTTGCATGTATATATATATTTCAGCAACTAACTGTGGCGCTCGATCTGCCCGTGTGTCTCTAGCTTTACGTAGTTTACCTAGGTCATGTGAAGCATGGACACCCCGACGATGTGGTCGCCTCGCACCATGATATGCTCGCCACTCTCCTAGGAAGGTACGCGAAATTTACCATTTTCTACCACTAAAAAATATTGGCTTTATTATGCCCGTCTCCGTTGTCGTAACAAAGTTAACCTAATCATAGTTAATTTTGAGTTTAGCAAGGAGGAATCGGCGGCCTCCGTGGTGTACAACTACAAGCATGGCTTCTCAGGCTTCGCCGCCATGCTCACCGCAGAGCAAGCCGATCAACTTGCAGGTCAGCACACAGTCGCCCACTCGTCGGTCGTCGACAAACATCATTTCATTTTATTTTGACGAAAAAAGGAAATATTTGAAACTCCTGGTTTCGCTTTCATAATAACTGTATTTTTTATCAACTTTCATATGATGCGTGCAGAGTTTCCCGAAGTCATCAGCGTCGAGCAGAGCAAAACCCACACGGTGGCCACCACGCGGAGCTGGGACTTTCTTGGTCTCAACTACCACAGGCCAGCCAGTGGGCCACTCCACGGAACCAATTACGGAGAGGATGTAATCATCGGGGTGGTTGACACCGGTTCGTATATACCTATATATCGAGAAATAATTATTTCATAAACCGACCAAGCAAGTCCGTTCTCATACAAACTTGTCAACTTACTAATCAGGGATCTGGCCGGAGTCGAGAAGCTTCAACGATGAAGGTTACGGTCCCATACCATCAAGGTGGAAAGGGAAATGCCAAGTCGGTCCCGACTTTGACATCAACAATTGCAGCCGCAAGATCATCGGTGCACGGTTCTATAGCGCAGGAGTTCCCGACGAGGTCCTCAAGACGGGCTCGCTCTCGCCCCGGGACCAGAACGGCCACGGCACACACTGTGCGTCGACCGCCGCTGGGTCGGCGGTGGAGGCGGTCAGCTTCAACGGCCTCGCCGAGGGGGTTGCCCGGGGAGGTGCGCCACGCGCTCGCATCGCGGCGTACAAGGTCTTCTGGGGGCCTGACGGCACCGGCAGCAGCACAGGGGCGGCCATTCTCGCAGCCATCGACGACGCGATCCACGATGGAGTGGATGTGTTGTCCTTGTCTCTCACATCAGCGCACGAGAACTCGTTCGGAGCTCTGCACGCGGTTGAAAGGGGAATGACGGTTGTGTATGCAGGCGGCAACAACGGTCCAAGGCCACAGACCGTTCAGAACACCTCTCCTTGGGCCATCACCGTCGCGGCAAGCAAGATGGATCGTTCATTCCCCACGGTGATCACCCTCGGAAACAAGCAACAGATAGTGGTACGTGCCTAAATGATTATTGAAAAAAAAAATAGCTCTGCAGAATAACAAGCTGATTGTGCCGGTGTATTCTTGACTAACCTCTGCCCATTTCTTTTGCAGGGACAGTCTCTCTATTACCAAGCCAAGAATTCATCCAAGAGCAATTTCATAAGTCTTACCGTTGCTTACGAGTAAGTAAATTAGAATATATGTTTGTTTTTTATGTGATATGTTGGGAAATTCTAAACCCGGGTTGAAATTGCTCTGTGTATTTAGGTGTACCGCGGATGCACTTAACGGAACGGACGTCCAGGGGCAAATCCTGCTTTGCTTTCTATACCCAGGCGATCAAAACGCCCTCTTCCCTTTGGACATTTTCGCACAGGCGTCACAGTTCGTCCTGAACGGCGGAGGAAGTGGTCTTATTTTCGCTCAACATACAACGGACATCTTATCGGTGACAGCGGATAATTGCCCAGGAATTGCCTGCGTCATCGTGGATTTTGACACAGCGACGAAGATCTACAAGTACTCCACCACCACCAGGTACGTTATGTAGTACATTCATGAGTTCGGTTAAGCTTGTCCTTGTGATAATTTTAGACAACATTTTTTGTATTGTTTTGGTTTTGTATAAGCAGCTCTCCTGTGGCGAAGATTGAACCAGCGCGCACCGTCACAGGAAAAGAGATACTGGCGTCAAAGGTGGCATCATTCTCCTCAAGAGGTCCATCAGCTGACTACCCTGAAATCATCAAGGTACCAGCTAATCAACAACTAAAACGTGGCACTAGCAAGCAGTTATCGCGCCTATCATTGTATCATCGTATCTCACACTGGCGATCTTTCTTCTTTAACAGCCCGACATAGCTGCACCCGGAGCCAACATCCTGGCAGCAAAGGAAAATTCCTACGTTTTCTTATCCGGAACGTCAATGGCGACCCCACATGCAGCGGGTGTCGTCGCGGTGCTGAAAGCACTACACCCAGACTGGTCTCCCGCGGCAATAAAATCATCAATCGTCACCTCCGGTAAGTGGCATTGATGGTGTTATAAGCGAATTGCACGACAACCAACCATTACTTTGGAGAATATCCGACTCCTAGCTAGTCAGCTGATTGTCCTCCGGTAAGTGGCATTGATTAACATCTTTTTCTATATGGTGATGAAGCCCATGTCACCGACGAGCGCGGCATGCCGATATTGGCGGAGGGTCTGCCACGGAAGACCGCCGACCCATTCGACTACGGAGGCGGCAACATCAATCCACTCGGAGCAGCCGACCCCGGCCTTGTCTACGACATCGATCCCCGTGAGTACACCAAATTCTTTGGGTGCACTATCGTCAAGAAGTCCAGCGTGAGTTGCAACGAGACGGCGCTCCCTGCGTACCACCTGAACTTGCCTTCCATCGCAGTCCCCGACCTGAGTGGTCCGGTCACTGTGTCGAGGACGGTGGCAAACGTCGGCAAGGTCAACTCCTTGTACCGCGTCTTGGTGCAGAGCCCAGTCGGAGTTAGGATGGAGGTTGAGCCATCGGTGCTATTGTTCGATGCAGCGAACAAAGTGCACACGTTTAAGGTGAAGCTGTCACCCATGTGGAAGCTGCAAGGGGACTACACTTTTGGCAGCATTACTTGGCATAGTGACCTGAAGGCCGTGAGGATCCCGGTTGCGGCCCGGATCACGGTTCAAGATTTCTACGCAGATGTTGCATAAGTAACTGGAGTAGTTGGGTGAAGTATATATATATCTTTATTACTAACTAGCAAACATGACCGTAGGTTGTGACAGATAAAACATTTGTGTCATGGAGACGCACTAAGTAACTTCTCATTGGTTCTTCTATCATTCTATTGCAACTCTTGACGAATAGTTTTAAAAAATATTACCAATAGTGAATTCAGAAATATGCATTGTATTCACACTTGCAAGTACGTGTCAAGCACACAAAGATGAAACCTTCCGCCTGTGCAGTGTTACTGGTTGAACTTTTTTTAATAATTGTTTTCTAGGCCATGGAGAATTTCACTGGAAAACAGTTTTTTTTTACCCGACGAAGCATTCTAGACGGGGATACAATCTCATGTTATGAAAATTAGGCATATGCATCCAACAGGAGTCAGTGGAACAAATTCAAGTACAATAAATACCATATTACATCCCCAATCGCATTATCAATGTTTTTCAGAATTAGACCTTCTACCAAATACAACGTATGATGAGAATGTCATTCGGTTGTCATATGAGCTGATGTCGGGGATCACCTTCCTTCCTCTGCGGCTTCCGGCTGGGAATGGGAGCAGCGTGTTGCTTACGGCGTCGAAGAGGCAGCCTTTGTGTCAAGCAAAATTCCACCAACTCCTCCATATTCCAGATTTGTAATGTACGTCTGCAAACTCTTGAGTTTCTTTGCTGCCATGAAAAAATTAAGTTTTACATCTGCACCTCGCCAATCCCTCGCTTTCCTTCCTTCATTTTTGTGAGGAACGATCGACCCGTGGCCCTATACCTTCCTGGCAAAGGATGGTCTTGTCCAGCTCCAGGCTGCAATAATGGGCCAGTGACGCTCGTGGGCTGACCAACTGAACCTGAAAACAGTCCTATTCGGCTTTTTTTCCTGTTTTTAAGGGCAAGGGATGGCTGCTATGAAATTTGCGCGATGTTCGGCCCGGAGGTCCTATTCTACGCGTTAGGCAAAGGTTAGCACAGAAACGCGCCGAGCTCCCCGCCTACCTCGCCTTCGTCACCACTGACGGCGTCGCCGCTCTGTCTCCTCCGCTGTCGCATCCTCCGCCCCCAATCCCCCCGCCTACCTCGCCTTCGTCACCACTGACGGCGTCGCCGCTCCGTCTCCTCCGCTGTCGCCTCCTCCGCCCCCAATCCCCCCTCCTCCTCCGCCGTCTTCTTTTGGCCTAAATCCAAGTTCTAGCTTAAGCTACCTCTCATGGTTTCCATGCTTGTAATGTAACAATCTGCCTCTGTGCTTATAGTTGAAGTCATAAAATAGTGAATCCCTCCACCTTCTTTTCTTCCCTTTTATAAGTTTATAAGTGTGTAAACTGATTGCTTCTGAACTCGTTTCTTCTTCATTTACTGCAACTTGGAACAAGTCACTAAAGAAGGTCACTGCCTCGTTTGGTCTTGTCAACCTTCGCGTCGAGGCATCATCCGTTCAGAGAAAATTGCAAAAAACCACCATAATTGGTGGTCAAGCCATAAAAGACCATCGGTTTCCACCGAATTCGCAAATCGTTACCACTTTTCGTTGACAAGTTACAAAAACCACCGATATTTTCTGTGACTTTGTTTTAGCCGAGTTGACGCTGTTTTTGACAGGTATGGCCCACTGTCAGGCATGACGTGGCGCAGGCTACATTTACACAAAAGTCCTCCACAAAAATTTTCGGGCCCGCTACTAGTCCGGCGGCCACGCCCGCGCCGTGGCCTGATGGCGTGAATCACACGCTCGTTGGGAGACCCCAAGAGGAAGGTATGATGCAGTTCAGCAGCAAGTTTTCCCTCAGAAAGAAACCAAGGTTATCGAACCAGTAGGAGCAGCAACTCTTCAGAAGGTTGTTGGTGGCCGCACGGTGCAACACGATCACCAACGTGGAACCTGCACACAACACAATCAAAATATTTTGCCCCAACGAAACAGTGAGGTTGTCAATCTCACCGGCTTGCTGAAAACAAAGGATTAAACGTCTCGTGTGGAAAATGAGTATTAAATTGCAGAGAATGAAAAAGGAACAGTTTGCAGTTTGTGATTGTTTAATCAGTGTAAAAGGATGGACCGGGGTCCACAGTTCACTAGTGGTGTCTCTCCATAAAAGATAACTAACATGTTGGATGAACAAATTACAGCTAGGCAATTGACAAATAGTGAGCGCATGACAATGCATATATATGACATGTTGACTACTATGATATTTAATTGGGCATTACGACAAGATACATAGACCGTTATCCAACAACATCTATGACTAATAATCCACCGCCGGGTTGTCATCCGAGTCCCCCATTGGTATTAAGTTGCAAGCAACGGATAATTGTATTAAGTAAAGCGCGTAATATGAACAAACACATATGTCCGTGGACATAACATCGTAGGTTATCCCTAGTGGCAACAGCACATCCACAACCTTAGAACTTTCTGTCACTATCCCAGATTAAACGGAGGCATGAACCCACTATTTAGCATAAATACTCTCTCTTGGAGTTACAAGCATCTACTTGGCCAAAAGCATCTACGAATAACGGAAAGCATGCAAGATCTTAAATAACATATAAGATAAATTGATAATCAACTTGACATAGTATTCAATATTCATCGGATCCCAGCAAACACAACATGTAGCATTACAATAATATGATCTTAATCATGTAGGGCAGCTCACAAGATCTAAACATGATGGCACAAAGTGGACAGACAACCATCTAGCTACTGCTATGGACCCGTAGTCCAAGGATGAACTACTCATGCATCACTCCGGAGGCAGGCATGGCGATGTAGAAGCCTCCGATGACGATTCCCCTCTCTGGCAGGGTGCCGGGAAGAGGTTCTGAACCCTCCCGAGGTAGGGTTGATGGCGGCGACGTCTCTGGAACTTTTCGTGGATATTTGCTCAGGTACTTAGTATTTTCGCGTCGGGGGGAATAAGTAGGCGAAAGGGCGGCGGCTGCGGACCCCCGAGGGGCCCACACCACCCTAGGGCGCGGCAGAGGGGGGCCCGCGCCCTAGGTGCGTGTGGCCTCCTGGTGGCCCTCCTCTGTTGCTCCATCGCTCCGTCAGGCGTGTTCTGGAAAAATAGGCACCCCCGTGTAGTTTCGTCCAATTCCGAGAATATTTTCAGACTAGCTTTTCTGGAATACAAAAACAACAGAAAACAGGAACTGGCACCTCGGCATCTTGTTAATAGGTTAGTCCCAAAAAATGTATAAAAGTGATATAAAGTAGATGCAAAACATGTAGCAATTGGTATAAAACAAACATGAAACATCAAAAATTATAGATACGTTTGAGACGTATCAGCATCCCCAAGCTTAGTTCCTACTCGTCCTCGAGTAGGTAAACGATAAAAACAAAATAATTGGGTCCTCGAGACGTATCAGCATCCCCGGAGGGAGCGCTCGTCTTGCTCAATTGGGTCCTCCGCGTCGTGCGCCCGTGCCTCAACCTCCTGCCTTACCTTTACCGGCGACGGCGAGACTCCGTTCGAGGATGCAAGCATCTCGCCTGACCAGTTGAAAGACATGCTGCTCACCCAGCGTCTGAGCCCGCGCGCCGGAGCCAGCGAACACCTGGGCTACGCCATCGCCTCGGTGCGCCTCCTGCGTAGCTACCTCCTCGGCCACTGCACCGATCTGCTGTTCGATGGCGTCTATGAGCAGCTCGACCTGGCACCCCAGCGGGCTCCCAAGATGAAAGAGGCGCTCATCTGTCTCCACGTCGTGTGCACCATTGCGGACCATGCCTTCACGTGCGCCGACACAGCAATCTCCAAGCTCACCGGCACGCCATGGTGGGACCAAAGCGTGCGCCGGAGCCGAGGTCTACCCGGCACAACTCACGGGACGAACGCCGAACGGACGTCTGAGCCGTCGTCCTCTCGAGCTTCGCGCGCGTTGCATCGGCCCCCGCGCAAGCGGAAGCCAAGCCGGCGCTACACGGATTATCTGACGTCGTCTCGGACTTCTTCTGCCGACGCCGCGTGATCCAGTCACTGTCCATCGGCCATCTCCATCAAGTAAGGTTGTTGTGCATGCATAAACAAAAGTACTCTCTCCGTTCCAAAATAAGTGTCTTAAATTTGACAAAAAATGGATGTATCTAGACACGTTTCAAGTCTAAATACATCCACTTTTGCGCAAATCTAAGACACTTATTTTTGGACGGAGGGAGTAGTATACATCGATCTGCGACTGTAAGCATGAATCCATCAAATGGAACTAACAAGATCCTTCTCATTTCGATTCCGGCGGAGACGATGGTGCTGAGCTTTTGATGACACCAATCGATCGTGGGAGCTGTGAAGCGATCGATCGATGGGGAGGGACCCGTTTGCGCTTCTGGTTGAATCAAGGAGTATTAATCGCCTCTCAGTCTCATCTCATCGCTAGTTTATGTGGATTATGACTTTTGGGGTTTATGCATATCAGCACTTTTGGTTTCTTATTTAGCTGAGCTACCGGTTTCAGATGTACTGCCTGCTGTTATCACGCTTCAGTAACGCTACACCTTCAGTTCAGACGACAGAGTTGCATGATTTGTGTTGTGTTGTGCCTATGTAAAATTAGCCTTGTTATGAATAGTATTTAGACTATGTAAAAAAAGTGCTGGTTCGTTCTATACAAATGGAGCCGGGACGCCAGCGCGGCACTTTTCCTCTCAACGAGGAAATGTGTTTAGTACTGATAAAATTAGCCTTGTTATGAATAGTATTTCTCTGTTATGAATAATATCAAAACTCTGAACCATCATGAAATTACAAGCTTTATTTTGTACTGTATGTATTTGGTACTACAAGTGTTAACACTTTTGTTATCCAAGTTTGACCTTAACCAAATGCTCCGAAGCAATATGAAATGGAGTGATTAGTCAGCACCATTCAGCAATCAGACATTTATCGGAGCAGCACAAGCGAGTAAAAAATGATGGCAAAGCTATGTTCGGTCGCCTACCGTCAACTCGTTCCTCTCGGCTCCAAGGTTTTGGTTACCGGGCTCCTTGCACCGGGCACTGTACTACTCCTGCAGTCCTGCTTGACCAGCAGAGTCTCTCCGGCAGTCCTCCTACTTGCTTTTAAGTGAGCTAGTACTAGTTGTAGGTAGCTTCCTTTGGTGGCAAAACCGTGCCTGAAATGATTATGGACGCTCGGCCACGGTGATCCTGATCCAGTAGCAGAAGCACTTGGTTCCTGAGATATTTATCGTAGCAGCAGAAGGCGTCAATCCGGCAGTCCTGCTTGCTTTCTACTGTTCCTTGTTCGATCTACTAGTAGTAGTAGTAGTAGTAGGTAGCTTCCTTTGGTGGCAAAACCTGTCTGAAATGATTATGGACGCTTGGGCAGGATGATCCAGTACCCGGATTTCCTCCCGGCTAGAACTGCAACACGCCCCTGCTTAATCGGTCACTTCACTGCTCCCAACCACGCCCGACAACAGAGCCGCCTGCACTAATATCACAAGTTAGCCTCACGTTCGTGTGCTCCAGTCTCCTCATCCTCCACCTTTTCTTGGAAAAGATCCCTTGCCTCGACCTGGCATTTGGCAAGCATGGGTCAGGCGCATCCCTGCCTCGACCGCGTCTCCGACCTGATTGACGGACGCCGCCTACAGGACTAGCTAGGCGTGCGATGCGATCTCTGCATTGCCTGCCGTTGGTTCGGCCGGATTAAGCAGCTCTCGCAATTAGCAGTTTCACTAGTCAATTACACCCTCTAGTTTAGGCATCACCGCATCACCATGCTAGCTGCCTTGCGCCTATCAGCCCAGTTCAATTGTATCCTGTTACTGTTACTCCATCTCGTTTTAATTTCGGGACGGCCGTGCCTACATTACACAATGCAATCTGTGTAGTACCTTAATGACTAGCCTTGTTAGTACTATTTGTGTGATGAATACTCGGTTAGTCATCAAGAATCCTCATGAAGTGCGAATTAAACCTGTGACAACACTATCAATGCAGACAATGGAACAACTACAACTCCATCTCCATGGGTACCATTCCGAATTTCCAAGGAAACCCCCAATCCATGCCAAACAAAGAAATCTAGGCATACATGTCAAGGTAATGTACCAAGGGATACAACTAAACATGACATCTCTGACCACGTCTCATTCACTGAACTGCAGACCCCGATATTAGCCCATAACATGACATCAATGCACACAATGGAGCAACCACAACTCCATGTATACCATTCCAACAAGCTCAGCTCGTCCCAAGAACCCCCACCCATGCCGAACAAAGATATATAGGCATACATGTTAAGGTAATGTACCAGGTGGATACAACTAAACACGACATCTCTGTCCATGTTCCATTCACTGAACCGCAGCAACACAATTAGCCCATAACATGATACAACAACAACAACAAAATCAATTACATTCTTGGGGCTTCGTTTAGTTCCCCACAGCGCCTTCCGCTGCTACTGCCGCTGCCGGTCCTTGTTCTGCCAGTATTGGTAGGCGTAATAGACGGAAGACACGACTAGGGCGCCGAGGACGATGTAAGTGATGATCTGGGTCACGCCGATCTGGGTCGGGCTCTTCTTCTGCTTGCTTTGTGCCAGCAATGCCTTTGGCTTGATCTTCGCCATGGTTCACTTCTGGAAATACAATGAAAAAAATCTTAGCATAGGGAAGTTCTACAAAAGGTATGAACGGATTGCTCTGGCTTCTGCTGAGCACTGCAATTTTTTTCTGACTATGATTAACTGCATCATAAGATTATGAACAGCTCGATTGCTTCTACCAGTCAGTGATAACTAAAGGCATCAGGTTCCATAATACCATTTTTACAGCTATATATTGAATTGCATCATCCACGTGTCAGATAATGTACCGCTAAGCTTTCTCGTTAAATAGCCAAATGCCTAACACAGGATAAATGACTTGGGTTGAAATATACACTAGTGATATACGAATCCAAAGTGTTGTGCACATGAAAAACGAAGGCACAGCCAGTGTCACAACGTGAACAAAATGACAGACGAGAGAAAATAGTGTTCAGAACTTGAGACTACATATGATATTTGTGGCTTCCAGTCATAATAAATGAGGTCCCATGGCTTGTACTCCCTCCGCTCTTAAATATAAAGATGTTTTAGTATTTATCCACATTCACATTTACACAAATGTATCTAGACACATTAATGTGTATGTTCATCCATTTTATAGACATCTAAACAACATGTGTAACACCTAAAACATCTTACATTTAGAACGGAGGGAGTAGTTATTCCATCCAGATTCATATAACTTACATGACATGGGAGATGCCTTTTATAAAAAATTCTCTAAAACAGGCCCAGAAACAAATTGTATGAGAGAACGGGGAGGGGGTGACCAGTATTTAATACTCCCTTCATTCACAAAAGGATGTCACAACCAACCTCAAATTTGCATGTATCTACACATAATGGTTGGTTGTGACATCTTTTGTGAACGGAGGGAGTAAGTCATGTCATGCCCACATACATGATCTTCCGCCATTTATATTTTGCAAAAGGGAGAGCTAACAGGATTGGTGCTTTCACTAAGTAAATCAGCCATGATGGACACTTCATGGTATAAACGAAAATTCAACTAACAGTATCCCCTTCAATACATGGTATAAGGGCAATTCTCGCATCACAAATTGGAGAGTTCATTATCCTTTTATTGAGCTTCACTGTCTGAAAGCAACGATCTAACACAATAGGTAATCCATGACACCACTCACCAAGTCAAACAAGCGACTATACCCAAAGGCTTTAACAAAAAAATCCACTAGTTCACGAAATTGATAATTACAATACTAAGTTCTTCTGGCAGGCTAAACGCAACAAAAATAAATCAGCTGACATAAATTGCAGAACAAGATAATTCATCAACCAGAAAGTGGAGACCAAAAGAAGTGAGGACACAGCGCTCTAGCTCTAGCAAAGCATACTGGCCAAGCTCTTACCCATTTCTAGCCTATCTGGACATATGGCAACTCATTTCATCATCAACCATCTACAGTATACTAGATTAAATTTACACTCACTTGGCACTTGTAACTGTCCTAAATTCTTGCCAGTGAATGCAGTTCCAATGCAGCCTCCAGTTTTTTCTACCATCTGACACACGCTCCACTATCTTATCACCAAAATTGGAGAATCGAGGCTCCTCTTCCATGTTGAACGTTGCCGTGCAATGGCTCCATGTAGCTCAATAACCGGAAGCATATCTCCCCAAGTTCCAAGTATAGAACACCAATTATCCATACGCTGACCTAGTTCCCCATCTACTAAGTCCGCAATCGAGGCGCGCTGAGGACGGACGCGCGCAGCACAATCTTAAGCATACCATTTCGTGATCCGGTCGTGTGATCTAGGCTCGCGACGGAACCAGAATCCAGATCGGGGCCTGATGACAGGAAACCAAACAGCGGGAGAGATATGCGACACACAAAGCTAGGTACGGGAGAAGGCGTGGGCCGAGATCTACCGCGGCGGCAGAGGAGGAGACCTTGATCCCAGAGATCCAATTCCGCAAAAAATCACAAGGATTAAACCCGACTTTTATTCGCAGCGATTTCGGCCCCAGCCAGCCTGATCTACCGGCGACGGACACAGATCGAAATTTCAACGCGCGATTGGGGTCACGTACCTTGGTTTCGCGACGGGGAGAGGCCGGGGGAGGAGGAGGAAGTGGTGCTCGGGAGGAGGAAGACCAGGGGAAGAAGTGCTGAGGAGCGCGCGAGGAAGACGACGACGACAATGGCTAGAATATCGGGACGTGGGTGCCTACTGCCTAGAAGACTCGTGCCAGTCGTGCGCTGTAGCCTGTAGTGGCGAAGACCGCCACGCCTGCAGCTTACCTGGCATGTAAGCGTACGTGAAGACGGCGAGCTGGACGCCGCGCTGGAGAACGACTTGGAGACTAGAGAGGATTTAAAAATTATGTTATATATTACAATGGCTCATCTCAGTGTTATCTCTAACAATTATTATTTGCATTTTGCTTATGGCATGATTAACAGATAAACATGAAAATGTGTGACTAAGATAAGACATATCATGCATTGCTCTCCACCATCTCATCAACTTGGTGGTGCCTTGTGCTTCTTCTTTTGCTCAAGGCGAGTGCGAGCTTGTCGGGTTTCAACACAGAGTCGTCGACGCAGGGACAGAGGAAGGGGGGGGGGGGGGGGGGGGGGGGGGGATGAGCAGGGCTTAGCTACCCTCAGCAATCAGATTTTCTTCACGAATTTCAAAAAACTCATGCTCATATTAGTAGTTCTAAGCCATTTTTGCCCCTCCAACCCTGGGGGCTGGCTCCGTCGCTGCGTCGTGGACGCGATAACATTCACGGACAGTTGACTGAGGGAGAGCACCTTGCCGAAGTAGCGAGTGTTACATAGCGGAGGTTGGGTGACAATGTGACAAAGCATGTTGGATGTCGACAAGGAGACGGTTGTGAAAAGGTATTAGCAATGGCGTACCTTGAAACAAAATCATGGGCGGGCCAAGAAATGGGAAAATACAAAAAAAAAATTGCTCTACATCATACCACTTCATTGGATATTAGTATTGTATTATTAGTTATTACTCCAATTTTGTCTTCCCATTGGTTACAAGATCAACATACACATATGTATAATTCTTCACTAATTTTGTTTCTTTTTTCTTTTCAAGACAAAATCAATTCTTCTGTGAGGTTTTCCCCCATGCAAAATTGAAAAATAAATTCGATAAGCAATCTTCTATGCTATCAAATTGCCAACCAAAAAATTGGGGAAAGAAAGGAGACGTGCTGGACTGGGAAATCAGTTTTTTTAAAAAATTATTTAAAAAAATAGCTCGTGTTTTCGGAAATTCGAAAAATAGCGCGGCATCGACATGTGCCATGACGAAAGCACTGGTTTCGTCATGCACCATGACGAAAGAGCATGTTTCCTCTTGGCCCATGAGGAAACATCACCTCTCGTGACGAAAGGAAGGTAAACCGTGAATCCACCTATCGTGATGTTTGTTGTCACGTTTAATTCTTTGATTAAAACCAAAGTTGCTAAACCGTGTCATGATTTAAGATATATATATATATGAATCGATGAGTAGGTTCTATTCCCGTGATCGCTTTCGAGTTTGGTAGACTCTAACTACTTAATTTTGGATAGAAATTTGTAAGAATTTTGTCAAATTCGTCGCACTCAATCGACCGTTTGAAATTTGCTTCCGCGAGTAGATGGATCTCACCCTTCCCCATAACTTTTATGGTGTAACTTTTTTGTTTGATGGACATATACCTATTTTCTCTCTAATATGTGTATTTCTATAGATGGTAAAAAATATGACCCTGATGACCCAATGGGCCACTCGGTGCCGGCTCTAATGACCCAAATCTCATTAGAGGCCGACCCAAGTGACGGGTGGCCCTATACATCGCCTTCGGCGGGCTGGGAACGTTCGCCTCGCCTGCACGGGATTACCTCCCCGAAGGAAGCCTATCTATGAAACAAAGACCATTTAGAAAACCGGGGTGATGGAAAAATAATATGCGCGCAGAGGAATCGAACCCGCAACCTAGCCTATCTATGAAACAAAGACCATTTAGAAAATCGGGGTGATGGAAAAATAATATGCGCGCAGAGGAATCAAACCCGCAACCTTAGTCTACGTACGAGCGAACTTAACCAATAGGTCATGGTTGCCCACGTGATAGACATAATGCAAATGCCCTACTTGTAGCAGCTCCCTCAAATGTTTTTTCTTTTTTATATTTTGATGATATAAAATGTTTAAATTTAAAATTATCTAGATTTGCATTTTCAAAATCAAAACCAATTTTAAAAAAGAAACATTTAAAAAAAAGGAACATTTTCAAAAATCGGAACCATTTCAAAAAAGCAAAACAATTTTTTATCGGAACCATTTCAAAAGTTGAACCATTTTTAAAATCGGAATCATTTTCAAAAAAAAGGGAACCATTTTTAAAATTGGAACCATTTTCAAATAACGGAACCATTTTTTTGAAAGGAACCATTTTCAAAAAAAAGGAACCATTTTTAAAATGGAACCATTTACAAATAACGGAACCATTTTTTAAATCTGAACCATTTTCAAAAATACGAACCATTTTTAAAAAATCGGAACCATTTTTTTCATTCAGAACCATTTTAAAAAATCAGAACCATTTTTTTGGTTCGAAACCATTTTTCAAAAAGGAACCCTTTGCAAAAAGGAACCATTTTCGAAAAATCAGAACCATTTTAAAAATCGGAACCATTTTTTTCATTCGGAACCATTTTCAAAAAGGAACCATTTTCAAAAATCGGAACCATTTTTTTCATTCGGAATCATTTTCAAAAATCGGAACCATGTATTTGGTTTGAAACCATTTTCAAAAAGTAACCATTTTCGAAAAAATCGGAACCATTTTTTTATTCAGAACCATTTTGAAAAAATCGGAACCATTTTTTCGGTTCGGAACCATTTTCAAAAAGGAATCATTTTCGAAAAATCGAAACCATTTTTAAAAGTCGGAGCCATTTTTTCATTAGGAACCATTTTCAAAAAATTGGAACCATTTTTTCGGTTCGGAACCATTTTTTCATTCGGAATCATTTTCAAAAAGGAACATTTTCGAAAAATCGGAACCATTTTTTTCATTCGGAACCATTTCCAAAAATCGGAGCCATTTTCAATAAGGAACAGGAAAAAATTGGTGAACCAAAAATAATAGGGAACCAAAAATGCTGTGAACCGAAAAGGAACCATTTTAAAAAATGGAACCGAACAGAAAAGAAAAAGAAACGGAAACAGAAAAAGCGAAAAACAAAAAAAGAAAAAGAAAGTAAAACAGAAAAAAGAAAAGAAAGTAAAACAGAAAAAGGAAAAACAGTAGGGGCCTTCCCTACTGTTTTAGTGTCAAAAAAAGAGAAAAAAAAGCAAGGAAAACAAAAAAAGGACGGGAAAAAAGTAAAACAGAAAAGCTGAAAGAATACAAGGAAGGATAAAGAAGTGTTAGCACAAGCACGAGCATAGCCTAGTGGTTGTGCGCGTTGGTTTCGTCTATGTAGGTGCGAGTTCGAATCCCGCGACTCCTACTTTTTCTCTATTCTGCGAGACAAATGGGCCGGCCCACTAAGAAACCCTACGCAGGCGAGTACTAACTCCGACTCGTAGAAGGCGATGAATAGGGTTTGCGCAAGTGACCCATTGGCCTCAATATTTTGGGCGGGTCAGGACCAGCGGGTCGACCCAGCCCATTCCCATCCTAAAATAATAGGGTCATGTCGGGCCGGCCTTTTAGCATGATTTTGGTGTTAGCCGTAGCCCACGGCGGGCTGAAGGCTGGCCGCTATTTTCTTCATGGGCCGAGCCGTGACAATTCCAGGACAAAAATCTGTCCCCTGCCGGACCGCGAGGCACGGCCCAAGTGGCAGCCCGTCTTTTAACAGGCTTGCAGTTCCCTAAAAAAAAGGCTAGCAGTTCTCTCAAAAAGAAGAAAAAAAAGGCTTGCAGTTCATCCCCCAATCTCACGGCTCAGCTGCAGCCCTCCGGCAGTTGAAGCCCTAAATTCGCCGTTGCCGGCGAGTTCCCGAGGGAGTCAGCTAGCGCTAGAGCTCTGGCGTGTGAGACCATGGAGAACACCTCGAGGGTAATGCAGACGCGGCGCAACCGTGGCGTCGTCCCCGCCCTCCCCGACGAGCTCCTCCTGTGGGAGATCCTCGTCGCCTGCCGGCGAAGGAGCTCCTCCGCTGCGCCGGGGCCTGCCGCTCCTGGCGCTGCATCACCTCCGACGCCGAGTTTCTCGTCGCCCACCACCGGCGTCAGCCGTCGCTCCGCTGATCGAGTTTCACCGTGACCCTGACGTCGTGGTCTCGGCCACGGTCGATGCCTTGGATCTCCGGCAGTCTCCAGCCGTGCGACGCCCCATCTTGGGTTCAACGGCAACATCGAGCGCAGAATCTACATCCACGCCTCCTTTGACGGCCTCCTCCTCCTATCCCTCGCCTACAGCTGCTTCTACATTTGCAACCCGACTACGCGCCAGTGGTGTTCACTCCCGGATCTCACCGGTGGCAATGTGGCCGCTCTGTACCCTCACCGCCCGTCCGGCGAGTACCGCGTCCTCAACCAGAAGCATCCAAACGACAGTTTCTACGTTCTCACCGTGGGCTCCTCCATGGGACAGAGGTGCATCGGACTTCCAGTGCCTTCACCATCCATGAAGAACTTGACCGACGCCTGGCTTACTTCTGAGAAGCCTGTGCTGTTACATGACTGCCTCCATTGGTACTCTCGAAGCAAGGTAGTAGTTTTCGACACAGTGGATGAGTCATTCAGGTTTATGCAATCTCCCATAGCCGGCAATGCAGCAAATTTGCGTCAGATGGATGATACACTTTGCATTAGCCATTTGGATCGTGATACCATGGTAGTCCAAGTCTGGGCGCTGCAGGACTGCGAGGGAGGTATGGTCATTGAAGTACAGACTCCAATTGCCGGTGGTGGAGATGATGAAATATGTTCCAGATAGAAATTTTTACGGCTGGGAGGTTGTATCTGAGAATGGAGATATGCTGGTAACCGGCGGCTTTCCTTGGTACCTGCTCCACTGTGATAGCAAGGGCAAGTTGGTGAATAAATTCCAAACAGGTTCTGTGTTTCCACGGCCTCTTGGGCTCTGTTTAAAAGAAAGCCTTGTCAGTCATGCGTTCTTCCAGAGGAAAGATGCTGACTCTCTGAAGGTGCAACGTTTTTTCCGATGGCTGTAGGCATCATGGGTGCTTTGAGGTCTCCATCTTTACCCATGTGAGTATCTATAAAATAGTTTCTAGGTAGGAGGAAGCTTGGTCTATATGTTTTCCTTAAACTTATGTGCATTACATGTTAGAACCATTATACTAGATGCAAATGTATATGCACGGTGTGTGCTCATCGTGCTTGTTCAATCTTCCGTTTCAAGTTTTACTGAAAATCCGGCGACAAATCCTGTTTGCGTCCTTCTGTATATTGAGGGAAATATTCAGAATTAGGGCTGGCTTACAGAAGGAATCCCAAGTATTTTATAAAGGCGAAAATCCTGAATTATCCAGTACGGAATTCCCCATTAGATCATGGCAACTCTTGTGCATATGCTCTTTTCTGTCTTAAAAGTTACTTCATGATTGGAAATACAGTTTTTGTCTTAAAAGTTATTGCTACAAAAGAATGTTTCTTCTAAGGCGTGCAAATTGGTTGCTATATCTCTCTCCTATTAACACCTTAGAAGAACCATTCTCTCCGCTACAAATAATCATTAGTGTAGGTGTGAAAATCCTAAATTGTTACTGCGTTTCCATACTCCCTGCCGTCGTCCTGTAGATCCTCAGCACCCGTTGGACGTGACTAGGCTTGCTGCTCTTGAAGTAGAGCTATTCAAACTATTCTTCGTGAACCTGTACATAAAACATCATAAGGTAGCTTGCTAGCTCAGAAATTCTTTATGTTGTGATGGTGCAGCATTCACTAGATCAGAATGATGTAAATATTGTGGGTAGCATATTGGTTCCTTAATCTGATGGAATACATATTAGTAACTCTGCTAATTTGGTACTCAGATGAGATAAATTTGAATTCAAAATCTACTTGACTTTTATTTTCTAGACAAGTGGTGGGTTTTTAAAAGTTTTATTGCTGATAATCGCGGTGATCTGAATTCGGAACCTACTTGACTTGTAATTTGAAGAAAAGTGGTGGTTTTTTATAAGTTTAACAGCTAAGAATCTAGCAAGTAGCTAGTACTAATAATCAATGGGCGAGTATATTTATATGTAGTCCTCCTTCCCTAGACACAATGCTAGATACCTCCCCATGGCATTGACTTGACATAAGCTGCAGGATTGGGTTACGATGCTTAAACTAGAATAGTTAATACGCAAGTAGCACTTGGAAACCTTTTTTAATCGCTAGCTGTTAATTAGTGACGGAGTACAGAAAAAATGGAAGGCCCAAGTGGCATCGAGTGCATCTAAACGTCTTAGTCGCTGCATTATTAGGGTGTTAATAACTAGCTAGTACAGTCGTACACACAAACCAAGTTCCAGCCAGCCAATGT